>JAGPOW010000261.1:61931516-61962823 GCA_030014935.1 Caiman crocodilus | reverse complement strand
CTCCCTCACCACAGGGCCCTTGATCTACCCCCCCATGCCCTTTCCCTCTCCCTTCCCCTTCCACAACACCAGACTTATCAGCTTCACGCAACTTTCCAAGCTACTATGCCTATATGCTGCACTGTGGCTGTGCACATGTATGGGTATTTATCACCCAAATTATCTGCCACATCAGGCCGCTTTCTGATTCGATCAGTTTTTTTTATATTGGTGCTGATCCAATATTGGACTGAGGTATTGGTGCACTGCTACTTAAAACAAAAAGCAGCCTGTTTTAGGAAGGAAGTGAAAGCAGCATCAAGAAATTGGAATAATTGTATGGAAAAAAAAGGAATTTTGATAACAAAGGCTGTGTCCAGATGAGCGTGGACATTTGGTTCTCTGGGGACAAGTAGCAGTGGCAAGCCTTGAGCCACAGCTGCTTGTCCTCAGGGAATACCCATGCCACTTGCACTTTGGTGTGCAGCGGGTTACCTCGGGAATAGTAGAGGAGGCTGGGGCCAGCACTGTGCTGGTCCCAGAAGCCTTACCTGGGGTCTTGGGGGCCTCCCAGAGCTGCAGTTGTGGTTACCCTGCCATGCAGAACCTAGTCAGAGTGTGGCTCCAGGCGGCCCAGCTCCTCTTTTCAGCTGTGCACTCTGCCTGTGCATGCACTGCTCCATTTTTTTTTCTGTGTTTTTTTTTTTTTACCCCTGGATATCCAGAACAGCTGGCTGTGTGGTATGTGGTGCTGCAGACATGTTTTCAGTGCTACATTACTGTCCAAGTCCCCAAGGTTTGGAATAGACTGTTGCCGAAGGTGGTTTAAGCACACACTTTGAACGTCTTCAAAACATATTTGGATTTTTATCTTGCTGGGATCCTGTGATCTCTGCTGACTTCCTGCCCCTGGGCAGGGGGCTGGACTCGATCCTCCGGGGTCCCTTCCAGCCTGAATGTCTATGAAATACCGCATGGCCCCACTCATCTGGACTTGCCCAAAGAGTATAAATCAGAAACCAAGAATTGTAGAAAACTGATAAGAAAAAATAAAAGCATAAAATTAGAACTATATGGCCAGAAGAGTTAAGGACAAAAAGAAGGAAATTTTAAGTATATCAGAAACAAAAGTAATACTAACAATAATGAGAATCCTTTACTACATTGAATGATAGCATCGTCAGTTATAATGAAGAAAGGGCAGAAATATTCAATCAATATTTCTGTTTTCCATTTAAGAGAAAGCCAGATGATGCAGTCAGATCATAGGAAGATGATGAAATGTTTTCCATTGCAGTGGTAAATAAGCATGATGTTAAACAGCAAATACTAAAACCCGAGATTTTAAAATCAGCATGCCTGTATAATTTGTGTCCAAGACCTTAAGACTGATGGCCAAGGAGTGAAAGATCATCAATTTTGATTTTTAACAAGTCATAGAATGCTGTTATTTTCCAGAGGTCTCTAGAAGACAGTCACTGTTGTGCTAGTATTTGAAGAAGGTAAATTGGATGATCTGTGTAATCATGGGTCTGTCAGCCTAACTGAGATCCCAGGCAAGATAATGCAATGGCTAACATTACTCTTTATTATATGGATAATGCAGAATCAAAAGAGGGTAATTTAATTATTGACAATCAATATGGGTTTAAGGAAATTAGATTTTGGCAAATTAAATTCATATTTTTGGATAAGACTACAAGTTTGGTTGATAAGTGTAATATTGATATAATATACTTGGACTCTGTAACATGTTTGACTTGGTACCGCATGCTAGTTTGATTAAGAAATCAAAAACAAGTTCTAAAGATACTTGGGGCTTGAACTGGTATTGAAATCCAATTTAGACACCGAGGCTGCCTGTACACGTTGGTGTTCACATTAGAATGCATCAAGGCAGACTCGATGTAGTGAATCTGCTCCATGATCTAATTAGAATGCTGCAGCATTGCTACGGTGCCATGTGTATTAAGTACCTGCATATTTTAAAATGTCCGCGGGGTGCTTTAACTAATGAGGTTTAGATTCATCAAATGAGGTTTTTTAATTTGTCAAATGAGGTTTAGATAAAGCATCTTGAGGGGAACGCCTTCAGACTAAGGTTGCGGAAGACTGGGTTAGAGTGTTTCTGGAGGGGCTAGACGTGTTCAAATCAGCAAATCCAGATGCTCTCCACATCAAGGTGTTGAAAGAGCTAGCAGGGGTTATTGTGGGGCCCTTGGCACAGCTTTATGAGTGCTTATGATGCTCGGGCCGGGTGCCAGATGATTGGAACATAGCCATTGTGGTCCTCATTTTTAAAAAAGGGAGGAGGGAGGACCCGGGCAACTATAGGCCCATCAGTCTTACCTCAATCCTGAGGAAACTCTTTGAGAAGATCATCAAGGAACATTTCTGTGATGGACCAGCATCGGGGATGATGCTCAAGGCCAACCAGCATGGTTTCATCAGGGGCAGGTCATGTCAGACCAACCTGATTGCCTTTTACAATCAGGTCGCAAAAGCATTGGATGCAGGTGTCGCCGTGGATGTAGTCTTTCTGGACTTCAGTGAGGCCTTTGACACTGTCTCCCACCCCATCCTCATTAAAAAACTAGGTGACTGTGGCATCTATGCCTACACAGTCAGATGGATTGCAAATTAGCTGAAGGGTAGTACTCAGAGGTTGGTGGTGAACGGGTCATATTCGACCTGGGGGGAAGCGGGCAGCAGAGTCCCCCAGGGCTTGGTCCTTGGGCCCGCGCTGTTCAATTTTTTTATCAGTGATTTGGATGATGGGGTGAAAAGCAGCCTGTTTAAATTTGCCAACATTTGGGATGAGGTGGGCATGTTAGTAGGGAGGGAAAGACTGCAGAAAGACCTGGATAGGTTACAAGGGTAGGCTAATAAAAACAGGATGCTTTTCAACACGGACAAGTGCAGGATGCTGCACTTGGGCAGTAGTAACTAGCAGCACACTTATAAGATGGGAAACTCCCTTTTTGAGAGCATGGATGCAGAATGGGATCTTGGAGCCATTACTGACTCCAAGATGAACATGGGCCGACAATGCGAAGTCATGGGTGGCAGGGCTAACCAGACCTTATAGTGCATCCACGGGTGCATCTCAAGTAGGTCCAAGGAGGTGATCCTCCCCCTCTATGCGGCACTGGACAGGCCACAGCTGGAGTACTGTGTCCAGTTCTGGGCACCCCACTTCAAGAGGGATGTGGACAACATTGAGAGGGTCCAGAGGAGCCTGCATGATACGGGGACAGCAGGGCAGACCCTATAATGAGAGGCCCTACAATGAGAGGCTACGGGACCTGAACCTGTTCAGCCTTCACAAGAGAAGGCTGAGGGGAGACCTGGTGACTGTCTATAAACTCACTAAGGGGGACCAGAAGGATTTGGGGGAGACCTTGTTTCCCCTAACACCCCCTGGGAAAACAAGGAATAATGGCTACAAGTTGTTGGAGGGTAGGTTTAGACTAGATATCAGGAGGCACTACTTCACAGTAAAGGCAGCTAGGATCTGGAACCAACTTCCAAGGGAAGTGGTGCTGGCTCCTACCCTGGGGGTCTTTAAGAAGCGGCTTGATGCCTGACTGGGGTCAATTGAGCCCAGTTTTCCTCCTGTCCAGGCAGGAGGTCGGACTTGAAGATCTACAAAGTCCCTTCTGACCCTACTTCTATGATTCTATGATTCATCCTGTGGGCTTTTTTAAATGCATGGAGACTGAATATATGTGATGATGAGGTGTTTTATACTGTCGCTTAAAAGACTTGCTTATTACAAGTAATAAATGCTCAGTAACTACTGTGCAGTATCATCTCATGTAGATGACTCTGACACAGACCTTGGATTCATGGTGGTAGTCTGTTGATGACAAGCTTCCAGTGTGAAGCTGTATCCAAAAGGAATAATGTGATCCTCGGATGTATAGACATGGGAAACTGAAATACAAGTAAATGTGTCAGGTTACCTCTATATTTGGCACTTATGTGACCACAATTGAAATGCTGCATCCATTTCTAGTTTTCACACTTCAGGAAAAATGTTGAAAAAATGAAAAGGATTGGGGAGAGACGAGCCATGAGAAAAATGAAAAGATTGAAAAACATGCTGTCTAGTGAAAGAGTCCAAGATAGCAGTTTATTTAGGTTATCAAAGAGAAAGTTAAGGGGTGATTTGATCATAGCCTATAGGCACATGCATATAGAACAGAAATTTAGAGTTCTTTAATCTAGCAGAGGTACAAAAAGATCCAATGAAACTAGACAAATCCATACTGAAAATAAGGCATAAATTTTAACTGTAACCATTGAAACAATTTACCAAGGATTGCAAGGGACCCTTTGTTACTGCAAAGTTTAAATTAGCATTGTATGTTTTTGTAATCTATATGCTTTAATTCAACCACGTAAATGGACTTGAAGAAGGCACTAATGCAAGTCCTATGGTGTTTGTTATGCAGGAGGGCAGACTAGCTGATCACAATGGTCTCTTCTGGCCCTAAAATCTATGAATACATGAAAAAACCAAACATATATCTAACAGCTTTCTCTGCCCTGCATAGGTTACAGTCTAAACAGGCCAGCTGTGAGAGAAAGAAGTGCTTTATCTCTGTTTTACAGATGGGAAACAGAGGCACAGACAGATTAAATGACATGCCCAAGGTTTGTGCCAGAGCCAGGAGTTGAAGCCAGATATTCTGAATTGTTTCCAGTGCTTTAACCACAAAACCATCCTGTCGTTGTCTTAGTATAGCCATAAGCAGAAAGAAATTGCTTCTAGATCATCCACAACAGCGTATAGTTGGTTATTGGGCAATCTAACAGGGATGGAAATCCTCTACACTCTCCTAACTATGGTCTTCTGACTACTAATCCTTTGTTATCTGACTCTTCTTTCCTTCATTCTTTTTCTTTCATCATTCTTTATTTTGTTTTTACCATATTCACGTATTATATTTATTTTGCAGAGGAGAACAAAGTCAATCATAACTGCAGATGTAAAACATAAATATCTTGGGGTACTCTGATGAGGAATAGCATGCCAACCAGGCAACTTCATTCCTAGTATTCCCTAGTCTTTACATATCAGATTTTTCCAACAACACTTTCCAAAATGCAGCTGAAATTCCGCATCTTCTTTTTCTTTTCCCCCACTCCTTCCCACATCAACTGTACTTCTTAAAGAACACAAGGAAAATGCTTACACAAAATTAGACACGCTTGGGTATATTTTTTCTAGGATTTAGATATACATAGATGAAAATAAGAAAGTTATCAGCTTTACGAATGTTATTTTGACCAAGTGTGAGTATGCTTTAAAAGGAGTAAAAATAATTTCAGCAGGATCTGCTCAACTGAGTCTACTAGCTTCAATTATCTCTAAATCCTTAAATCTCCTCCTTTTATATCTGCTTATTTCATACTTTGTTCTGGTATCCCATTTTAAGCCCCTTAGAGTAAAACCATTCCAGGTTTGACATGGAAGGGCAGGAAATCAAAAGGAGATAGCATCTGGGAGTAAATAGCAAATACCCAGAATGTTTCTGTGGCAAAGCAGATTCATCCCCCCACTCCCTGAAAACTGGTTAAGTGGCCTCCCTAGCCTATAAGATTCCTATAATAGGCCTGTCACCAATCATGAAGAATTCTTGTAAGGTGGTAGGGATGGGAGAGATAGTATGTAATATTGTTGCCCATATGCAGCAGTATCCAAAGGGATACCAGGAGACTTTCACGTACAGATATAATTAAGGGTATTATCTTACTTACCATTGAAACACAGTCACCTCTGAACACAGGAGATAATAGTTAGCCAGTTATGTTGTTCAGCATTTTACTTGAAGGAGGCAAGTAGAGGGTAGCTTATCCAAAGGAAATTAAAGTAGAAATTCTTAGAGACCAGAATTCAATTACCACCATACTCTCAAGCACTCTTAGGCTGAATCTAGATATGTAGGCATGTGTGGGTTTGTGGTGCTGCAAACCTCTTTGTGGTGCCACAAACCACACACCCAGCATGTTAAAATGTGCCCTGTACCACAAACTTGCAGCACACAGGCAAAATTTGTTACTGGGAAATCTCAGTAGGAATCCTACCCCGCCAATAGAAGGAGTGTGTGCCAGCAGACACAGAGGCTCAGTCCTCCAAGGAGATGCTCTGGCTGCCAGCCAGAGTGTCTCCTCTCCTTTAGTTCCACCCCACCCCAGCTCCTCCAGCACACTGGGAACCAAGAGAAGTGGGGAAAGAGCAGTTTGCCCGAAGCAGGCCAGCATTTTGCTCCATACTGAAGTGCACAGGCAAGGGTATGCGCAGTGAAAAAAGTAGTGGCACAGATTTGTGACAGCCCATTTGAGTTTTGTGTGTGTAAAATAAAATGGATCCTCTCAATAGGTTGAGGCTTGGGTTTTGCTATTCAAACCACAGTTCTGCGTAGAATTTGGAGAACCTGAACTCCTTCCTCTCTCTACAGTATGCACTGGTGATAGGTTCTCAGAATGTGTTGCTCTTCCACTGACTACTCACTAGCCAGTGTTAAAAAGGGAATAAAAGGATTATATTTCAAAGATTATAATATTTCAGAGATAGATAAATACTATATCTTCAGCTATAATATAATATTTGGCATGGACAGCTATATGGATAAAAATGCATTTGAATCCAGAAAAGAGAAACAAACAGTACAATTAAAATGGTGGAAGGATCTAGAGAAGAAGATAAGTTAGCTAGAGAGATAAAAAGTGAGAGATGTTACAGAAATATAAAACATAATGAAAATTAGAAAGAGGTCCTTTGGAAGTTTCTATTTACCCTGTCTTATAGAAAAAGAAAATTTGTTGAAGTAAAAGCAATAAGTGCAAATTTAAAACAATACATACATTTTACATACTATGTCATTGCCACTCTCACAAGAAATGCTTGTGTTTAAGAATCTAGGATTAAAAATCATTTGCTGTGTCTGATTATTAGATATCTACATTTTAGATGACCTAGGATAAAATTTACTTAAGAAGTCAAAACATAGATTTCTGGTCATGAGATAATCACTATTTCCTTTCCTCTTAACATAACATCTCATGGACACATTATGGAATAGGCATTGTCCACTGCAGCAGTATTATCCCTGGCTTTCTAGCATTTGTTACTGGCTGGGGTAGGAGATAGGATTCCAGAGTAGATGGACTGCTGATCTGATCCAATATGGCATTTCATACATTCTTTCAGGCTGTTCTCAGGGAACTGGCTCATGGACTGTGTTTGCCTGGCTGCTGGGAAGAGTCTGTCTGTATTCTTTTGCCTGTGTGTGGCTGGGGGCTGGGATCCAAAAGCATTTCTCTTGGTTGGCCTCAATGCCATCCCTGCCTGCCAAACGTGAACTTGTACAATTTGGGTTCAGTTTGGCAAATGTGAATGTTACACGTTCAGGCAGCTTTGAGATTTCACCCAAATTGCCTGCCCAGTCATGTAACACACCACCTGTCTGCGCAGTGCAAAACTACCTTTAGGCAGGAAATAGAGGAACAAATCAGCCCTAATTCAATTAAAAAAACCTCACAACCCTCAAAACAAACTGTGCAGTCTTTTTCTGCACACCATCTGCATAGGAGCTGGAGGATGTGCTTGATTCATGCTGTGATTCAAATGGAAGTGAGAGTAAGTAGAAGGCTGATATATATCTGCACTGAGGGCAGGATTTAGACAAGTGAACAGTTGTTCCTGCAGCAAAAACAGATAATGTTGTCAAGTTTGTTCCCTAACCAAGGATTCAATCAAATGCACATCAGACTGTAGCTAAATCTCCCCAACCTTTATTGCTTCCTGTACATTCACTCACATCTAATCTAACCTCTTCCTGTCCCACCACTGGTTTCCCTCTTCCTCTCTAGGGTGATATTACTGTCTGCCCACTAAACCATGTCAGCAAGTGAAATTTATAGATGGGCAATGAAAAGCTATTTACCATCTTTTCTGTTATGTCCTTTCCACTCCTCTCTAAGCAAAAACCTCCTTCAATACGAAACCTCCTTCCTTAGCCCAAAGATTATTTTCCCCTTGGTTTCATACACATGGCAATTTGCTACCATAAGAGAGATACTGAAAGATATTTTGAAATATCTTGCTTTTAAACACAAAGGCACACACACACACACACACACACACATATTTATTTATAAAAGTAGTTACAGTCACAAGAAGAATGGTAATGAGTGTCTAGACTTCCCCTTAATACTTGGAAACCACAAAAACCTCACACAACTCATCATCATGTGTAGATCAGCAGGGGGTGACAGGCACACTGTAGTTTTTTCTTGTATGTGGTGTATCCCCCTACTGGTATGCTCTATACAAATGCCATTATTTCTTTTCCCTTCTAAATAAACCACAACAATAATTATTTTGTGGAAAAGACTAAAACATGGGAAAATAAATGTGTTTAATAAGTTCTATATCACTCATTCACATACATGCTGATAATTCTAGCAAAGCCAACTATCTCTACATAAACTAGAGAATGTCTTTCCCTGTGAAGAAACTTGAGAGAGGCCTTCATGGGCAATGTAGTATGAACACTTTTATGGGCATAAGAGGCCTAATATGTGCTTTGAATAGTATGATGAAGTCAAACCTGTGAAGGCATTGCTAGGAAAGTCCACTCTTTATGCATCCATACTCCCTTCTCATCTGGACTCTTAGCTGCTCACTCCTAGGCTGAGTAATTGTGAGCTGACATCTGAGACATGATGAATAGGGTGATGCCTTTGCTTAGATCAGCAATAACTCAAAATCAAGATGTTCAATTTACTATTTTTTAAATACTATATTTGTTGCATACAAGAAGGGAGAGTTGCAGATTTTACTTCTGCTTTGTCAGCAAGACAGAAATACAGGAAACGGCCTCTAGGACTCTGTACAACAGAATTGTATTGGCTGAGTTTAACTTTGAAGGAAACTTAAACAAACAATGATGATTTCATCTGAAAAAGTGGGAAAAAAGCACAAATATGTCCAATGGTTTATATGAATGTAATATGAGATATTGATTTATAGTAAAGACATACTTAGGTCTTAAATGTGTTATCTAGACACTAGGGCTAAGTACAGACACTAGGGCTACGTACAAAAAGCCCAAGGTTGAATTGATTTAGTCTTTGCAGGTTAGTCTAAGCTGCAGAGCTTAAACTGAGAAACAACTGGACACACATTTAAATTTGATTTGGGAAATACAGCCACATGCCTGCAGTGGTTTAGACTAGAAGGTGGGTCAAGGGGAGGCGAGGGGAGAGTATGGCTCTCTGGCACATAGTAAGCATGGGCTGTGTGTTTGCTTCCTCTTCCTGCTGCCCCCAAGTGTTCCGGGATTTGCTGTCCAGACTCATCAGCAGGGCTCTGCAGGGTTGCTCATCACTTCCTTTTCCTGCTTCCAGACACAGAAAGAGGCTGCTTCCAGGTGCCTCTAGGATTTGTAGTCCTCAGTTGCAATCAGCAGTAAGTTTGAGTAGTGGAAGGGGTGTTTAATCTTACTCCCTGGCCCCAGACTCCAGCTGGAGTTTGCTTGTGGGGAGAGAGGGCAGTCCCTGCCTCCTCCCCCCACCCCTGCTCCTCCAATCCTTCTCTGCTGAAGCAAACAGCACAGCCCAACCCAGGGCTAGAAAACATGCTGGCAGACTGTGTTTTAACTTGAACTAGCAAGGGGTCTGGGACAGAAGTTTCATAAACCAGTTTGACCCTAATCAGTGCAGTCTGATTCATTCAACCAGGTTTATCTTAAACCAGTTTTAGCCATTCTGAAACTGGTTTATGTACACTGAACTTAAGTTCTGTTACAGGTTTAAACTAGTTTCTGATCACTTAAACTGGTTTATGTGTAACTTCTGTCCCTATCCTCGGAAAAAGAAAGCAACACAACTTTTCCTGTAGTGTTTATCTTTAGGACTCTTGCTCTTCTCTCTTTTCATAGAAAACTTAGTAGGTTTTAATCTTTTCTTGGCCACCTATGTCCAGAGGAACAATATATGCCCTGTGTTTCTGTGTATCCATGAATTTTCAACAGTTTAAGCATGAATATTTGCAGTCTGCTCTCGCCATAATGTCCATTTTTAATCTCAGGAGCCTGGAGACTGTTGCTGAATTAACACAGGGAAGTTGTCTGAAAGAAAAAGAGGGATAAAGATTTCCAGGAATGAGAAAAAGTTGCCCAGGAAGCAAGTAGTATTCTGCTCTCCAAACATGTAAATTAAGAGGCCTAAATAACCAATATACTC
This sequence comes from Caiman crocodilus, assembly GCA_030014935.1. Lineage (NCBI taxonomy): Eukaryota > Metazoa > Chordata > Crocodylia > Alligatoridae > Caiman > Caiman crocodilus. The sequence goes on along the minus strand of JAGPOW010000261.1, from coordinate 61,952,587 downwards.
TTGAGTTTTAACCCTGCTTTAACTCTTAATTCACTTCCTTCTTTGCGTGAGTCACTGCCAATCCCTCCATCCCCTTGCTTTAAAGTCAAACAGTGTTGGAATGTAAAAGCAGTACAAAATCGATCCCCTTGGCAACTGCTTAAATCTCATTTCTAATCCTCTAAACTCCTTGGTTCAGGGTAGGTAGTTTAAATTGTTATAAATATCTTTTGGGTGAATTATACTTCTTAATTACTACCATGGGACTAATAATATAGTATATATATACATACATAATGAAGTGCGCACATGCACACACACTCCCACAGAATAAACACTCTGCTGCCAAAGAAGACATTTAATAATAAATAATTTAGGATTTAGGAAAGCATATTAAAGGGATTGGAAATTATATACAAAACTGGGCAAGGGGCAAAGGTAAAGATTTCAATGGACACTGCTGTAGTGATGCAAAAACCTCCTACAGATACAATGTTTTCCCTTATGCATGTTCTTACCATCTACAACAGCATATGATACAATTGTAGGACATAAATCATATACACTAATAACATTTGTATCTGACATAAATTGTTAAATGCTACTGTCCAGTAGAGATGGGATGTGGAGAGTCTGTTGGTAGGCATTTCTTTGAAAGGGAATAGATGGCCAGACTCCTGGTTTAAGGTGTGGCAAATCTAAGGTTGAAAATCCAGCTATCCTAATGATGGAAAGGGAAGATGCAAAAACATAGCACTTCTATATCTGTGTGACTAGCTCCATTACAGGTGCCTGTAGGACTGGCTCTGTGTTGGTAGAGCATGGGTCCTTAAAGAAAGAAGCTCTAGTAAAAAGCAAGCTAATTATCAAGATAGTATTATAGTTATTCTTGTTCTTATTGATAGAATTGCTAGTTTGAACATTTTCTTTATATAGCAGATCTGAATAGGTGCTCTCTGAAAGCCAGTGTCCATATTGATTACTAGGGCCTAAGCTTTTCTGGCACTTCTCTTGCTGCTTTGCATTGCTCGCAAAGTAAGTTAAAAACACCCCTACAGAAGCAACCAGGACTCTTCCCAGTGTAAAAGAATCCCCTGATGTATATAAGGTTGACATAGCACTTGTAAAGCCACTTCTGCCTGATGACATAATGGAGGCAAGGGGATGTATGCTGAGGTGGGCAATGAGCACAGCTAGAGTTCACAACACTTAGAGTAATCCTCAGCTTCTGGAGCGGTGCCCAGGGGAGGGGTGGGGGGGGATGGACAGGACAGGACTGCAGAGGATGCCATAATTTAGATCAGTGCCAGGTGTAGCACTGGGGGTGGGGAGGAGGAGGGAGCTTATAGCTAGTTTTGCACTTCAGCAAAATGGAGGATTAAACTCTTAAGTCAGGGTTTGTCAGACATCTAAATACATTTGGGACTTTACCTTTTACCTCCAAGGCTCAAGGCCAGTAAAGCATTTTTATTCCACAAAGCATACTTAAAGGCAGCTGACAAGTGTTTAAGTGCCTTCTCATTCAGTGAGCTAAAGTATGTACTTAAGGGTCAGATCAGATAGGTGCCTAAAGCCTCTATAAGTTAGGCTCATCAAGGCCTAATGTTGAGCTTCTAGAGTGGAATCCACAGCTGGGAGTTAAATGCGGAGGCTGTGGGAGAGTTTGGCATCTCAGGATAAGATTCTAAGTGGCCAGGGTGCCACCTAAACTGCATGCAGCTGCCTGGGGCAGCGCCAATGGAAATTTTATCTGAAATCTTGCTGCTCCGGCTCCACTTATATTCCACAGCCCAGAATTTCCTGCTGAAGGACAAGGCAGGGCTTATGCTTTCAACAGATGGCCAAAGGTGATTACTGCACTCACCCAGGAAGTTTGTGACTCAAATTCAGTTTCTTCCTCTCCCGCAAAAATGTCATCATCATTAGACTGAAGACTATTTTGGATTTGAGGACTCCCTACAATTCTTAATTAATCTGTGCCATAATGCAAAAAGGAATTCAAGGTTCATTAAGGATTCAAGTACAGGTGGGCACATGACTTAATTTCCCAGTTGTTGGGGAAACACCTGTGTGTAGCAGAAAGGATCCGGGAGTTCTGGTCCCTCCTTTTAAACACTGTTTCTGTATTTTATTCAATGAATGCTTAATGCAAAATTCCTGAAGAACAGGAACCAGAAACAAGGATTCTTCCCTCTTAGGTCTGTATGTTTACCTACTGAATCATGCTTATTCATGCCCTCTCTCTCTCTCTCTTTGTGGCCAATGAATGTTACATTGCTTTCTGCACATTAGCACAGCTGCAGCTACAGGTTTTAAGAAGAGAGTTTGCAGAGTGATAATCCAAGTCCAGCAATCTAAGATTGCTGCCCATGGAATATTTTGGAGAAAATTCCAGATTGAAAGGAACTATACCTGTTATACATCAAATTGAAGGATTAATTTGACAGTAGTGACTCTAGTTTCTTCTAGGCTACAGAAAAGAAAATTCACTAAATGCATTCTCTACCATAGATGCCAGAACACAGATCACATTTTACTGCATGCTATTGCTATAATATTGTGCTAATGTAATATTATGTAAATGTAACAAACTGGGGAGTGTGCACTACAGGTCTCCATCTGTGCCGTTAGGCAGATACTGTACATTGTTACAGCCCTTACCCAAAAGGCATTGCTTCTTAAGCTCAAACCCGAACAGCTTATGCTTTTTAGGTCCCCAGTGTGTCAGCCAAGAGAGCAGCCATCATGTGATATAGAAAACTTTTAAAAAAATACTCAGACTGTAGGAAAGAGACTCAAATTATTCATAGGAAAAGGGAGAAAGATGTTTGATACAGGAACTGGGTCTTTCTTCCTACCAATTAGCAGTATGTTATACTTTCACAACGTAACTCAAATGAATAGAAGGCTTGTGAAGGCTTTTTTTCAGTCTCTAGCTCTTAGATATGCATGTGGGGATCCTGTAGTTCCAACCCTTAAGCTTTAAGGACTTTATCTAATATTCATTTTAATCAGTGGGAAATTCCAGCTGCAACTATTATTGTTGCTCTGTTTATGTAGCATTTTCCCTTATTTTAAAAAAGAGAGGTCAACATCATTATCCCAGTTTTACAGATGAGAAAACAATGGTGCAGACCAGTGAAGCAGTTTACCAAAGGTCACCCAGGAAAGTGGAAGAGCTAGAAACAGAAGCAACCATGCCCTGAGTGCCAGTTCATTGGGCGACCCTGGCTGTCATTGATTTCAGTGGCCTCGGCCTTGACTCAGTACGTTTTCAATTATTGGTATCTCCACACAAACCTCAGTATATCAGGTTGTCATAAGTGTCTGGTCATTTTATTTGTATTAAAGTTAGCTAAGTGCGAGTGGATGGGAGGCCAGGCAACATCTTACCAACTTTTCCCAGAAAAGGTAAATTGATTCCCAATAGGGAGCACTCTAATATGATTATGTTTTGGGACTCATTGTATTCTACTTTTAGGAAGTGCTTCATGAGAGAAAACAGAATGCATATAGGAAAGAATAAAGCCTGATTATTGCACTAGTTTTCTCTCTTTATGCCTGAACACTAATGATTGTGTCAAAAGAGTACTGGATCCTTCAGGTCCATGAAATCCAATGCAGGGCAACAAAAAACCAAACAGAAAACCAAGAGGGAGAGAAAACAATAATGATGGCTGCTTACCAGATTCCTGTCCTTGAACAGATGGACATGAAAGGGGATGCGTTTAACTAGACATTCCTTGGATTCAGGACTGGATAAAAAGGAAAACAAAAATAAGAGCAGCCACACTATTAGCTATCATGACAAAAGCTGATGCATGCTTCAGTAGCATCTGGATATGTCAGCAGTGCAAGACAACTCATGTAAATTCTCAGAGCACTGCAAAAGCACTTTGAATACATAAAAAAATTCTCATATGCATAAATGGTCTTTTCAACATGTAATCAACTCAAGAATCTGCAAAGACAATAGACTGCTACATTGCCAAACTACCCAAAATGGCTGACTCATATGATTATCAAGTCTTAAAAGATTAACTAATTTGTGACGGATTAGTAATACAGACAAAAGATGCGGGAGCTCAAATAAACTGCTCAGAGAATCCACGCTAACTCTGCCAAGTAAAGCAAATGAATACGCTCACATCTAAATACAGACCATACTCAGAGCAGACAGAGGGTCTGTCTGGCTGTAACTGAGCTAGCTCAGGTACCAAAACCAGTCTAGCTAAAGCAACATGTGCTAACCTACCCTGCTAAGGAACCATGCTGAACTCCTTGTTGTTGCAACTTCAGGTACCTGGGTGTGTAGTAAATGAGGTAATTCACGTTTCCCTACTGTCTTCAGTGCTGTTGTACCTACAGAGAAAATGCTCCAAAAGCATGACAACAAAGGAAAAATTTTGCTCGAAATACAAATGCACCAATAGAAAGGGGGAGAGAGAAAAAATGCAAAGGAAGAACTGAAAGTTCTAGGTAGAAAAACATGATACTGTAAACTGCTCCACATGAGGGGTCATAAACAATAATTGTGGCAAGTGCTATCATTAGGTCAGAACTTGCAGACAAGCAAAAAAGAAAGCATCATCTCAAGAACCAACCAGTGACCTGGAAGATAAGCTTTTTCAAAACAGCAAAAATAGATGGTTTGCAGAGTTCCAACTAGCAAGAAATACGAAGACAAGGTAGCAGTGCACACACAGGAAACTGTGTGTCAGTACATGCAAGATCTCAGAAAATGTGGTTAGCTACAAAAGATTTTCTCACCGCACAAGGAAGGCAGTAAAACTGCAACCAAACAAAGCCAAATGAAAAATGATGCAATGCAATAATCATACCTCCACTAGGATCATTACTATTACAAGAATACCAAGGGAATACCCCTGGGACTTTCCCTTCCCGCCTCCAATTTCATAACTCTACTTTTGGCTCTTAACATTCATTGTGCTTGCTTCTCTCCTCAGACCTAATGAAGAATGTCTTGCATTCAAACGCTTGTTTAACTTTATTCCAACTATTCAGTGGGTCCAATAAAATACATTAACCCTCCAAAATCCCTGCCTCTTTCAAGAATACCAAGGGAAAGTACAAAGGTAGAAATGTCAGGTAGTACAGTCAACCCAGAATCCACTAATTTCAGATAAACTAGTGAATATGTTAATGAAGTGACACAAAACCTGGAACAAATGATTTACACAACATACACAAGCAAAACAAAATATATCCAGAGCAGCCAAAGCTCTGTAGCACCCCTGAAGCAAAACTGCTAAAAGGTAAGATAACAAAGATGTTTTTGAAGAGTTAGGATGTCCCCTTGGCACATTTCACCCTGAAATAGATAGAGCAATTCAAGCAGCTTGGTACTTGTGTCACAGAGTAATAAGACTCCTAAGATGAGTGTAAAAAGGGCCCACAAATTAAACATGAAGGATGGTAGCCACTGAGGGCACATCTATACTGCTGCCATGCTGTTCTAAGGGATTAATGCTGAGGATCAAGCCCCACCCATGCACTCCCACTCTGCACATGCCCAGGCTGAGCAATTAGGCAGAGGAGATGATGCACAGGGCTCCTGAGCAGGTATCATAGTGCTCTTCTTTGACTCTGTCTCAAAAAAGCCTGAGAGTCATGCCAAGGCATGCACTCAGGTTCTCTGCTCTGCCTAATTGCTAGGTTTGGGTGTGCAGGAAGCTGGAGAGAGTAGGTAGGGACTGATTCTTGGGAGCAGTCCCAGGATCAGCAGGATGGATGATGGCATGGGTATGCATCAAGAAGCCAGGTAAACTGCATTTGCATGGACCTAAAGTATTAAAAATTTGTCAGTACCAAGTGCCTGCAAATGAAAAATACTACCTGCTTGGCAAAAGCAAAGATATCTCCAGTACTTGATGCCAAAGATAGATATTGGCAAGTGCTACTAGATAAGGAAAGCAACTACCTTACTACATTTTGGACACAAGCAGGAAGGTACAGATGGTTGAGAATGCTATCTGGGATCAAACCTACAGTGGAAGAATATCAGCATTGCCAACAAGATGTTTTAACAGGGTTCTCAGGGATCAGTGTCATAGCTGATACAGAGATGCAGGCACAGCCTGGTGGAAGCTATGGCAAATCCCAACCTCATCTGTCTGCTAGAAAGAGAAGTAACTCTAAGATTAAATAAAAAATGAAATTGCAATTGACTTCAGTATCATATATGGGGCACTGGCTGACGTCCCAATCACTATGACCTGACCCCTAAAAGATAAAAGCAATATACCAGCTGCCCACACACAAAAATGTGAAATCAATTCAGAGACTATTAGGATTTATTAATTATTTGACAAAATTTCTTCCAAACCCTTTGTGTAAATCTTGGAGGCAACTACTGGGCAAAGCTATAGTGTGGAGATGGTTATATCAGCCACTACATGTAGTAAAGAGCTGGTGACCATCTCTCCAATAATGACATATTACTACATGAACAAAGAGGCAACTATACAATGTGGTACCAGAGACACTCTCTACTATAAAAAGCTCTGCTACATAAAGCGCAACCAGTGGCTTACACTCTAAAGTTGCTATCACCATGGGAATCAAGCTACATCCAACCAGAATGTTTTAAAAACCGGAAACCATTAGAGTACAGCGTGATTCTAAAGCAACTGAGAGTCTTTTAAAAAAGCCACTTCTAGTGATACTAAGATGTATTTAGCTCAGGCTAAAACATCAGTGATAAACCTTTGATATACAGTTTAAGAAAGGGACTGAGATATATGTAGCTGGCATCTTATCCAGAGCAGCTATGCAACATAAAATTAGGACAACTGACACAGAAAAAGAGAGAAAGCATCAACAAATCATATTGTGTCAGTCTCTATATAGGGAATAGAAAGAATCCAAAAGACAGAATTACAAGGGCACACATCTATCATTCTGTCAGGATAACTAGACACAAGGGGAAACACTTCATGCAGGGCTGTCCCTGGGGTAGGGGGGAGGGGCTGAATTGGGGTGACCGCTCTGGTCTGCAGTTTGGGGGGCTGCGTGAAGCGGGATGGAGCAGCTGTGGCCCCTCCTGCCGGGCCCATCTAGTCCTGGTGACTCTGTGCTGTCACCGCTGGCTTTGCATCCAGCAGCTGCCCTCCTCTCTCTGCCTCCCCTCCTGCTTCCCACTGGCTTCTTTGTATCCAGCTGCTCGCCACCCCCCCAATTGCTGCTGCCGCCAGTTTCTTTGCGTCTAGACCCTGCACAGGCTGATTAGCTCTGGGCCCCATACCCTGCTAGGATCGTCTCTGGCTCCATGTCTCCCCAAAATCCAGAAACTATCAAGCAGAACTGTGTATTCAAGGCAGCATCCCAGAATCATAGAAAAGTAGGGCTGGAAAGGACCTCAGGAGGTTGTCTAGTCCAGCCCCCTGCTCAGGACAGGATCATACCTATTTAAACTATCCCAATGTCTATCTAGCCCATTCTTAGAAACTACCTAAATAATCCCATCACACAAATCCCAGGGTCAATGGTCCAAAACCCTAAGAACACCCTAACCCTGCTACAGGTAAAGGAGGGTGACAATGGCACTGTCAGTGTCCTGCCACTGCAAGCACAGGATGTGGTTGTTAAAATACACTCTAGAGATTGAGAACCATGTCTCTGGAAAAACAGAGATGACATATATGGGCTAAACATCACTAAGAACATCAGACGCTTGGTGAACAGTTATGATACAGGTGGGAAAATTCAGACCAAGTAGTAAAAGGAGACAATGAACCATACACCAGCCAACCTTAGAGCTAAGAAAGAGTGGTTTGTCTACGAATCATACAAACTCTGTCGTTGCAAACTCCTAGGCTAAGTACAGACAGTCAAAAAGCAGTCAAAAAGCTCCCTCTAAGCTGTGTAGCTTGAATTGATAACCAACTGAAGAAGAGAGAAAGAATGCCAAGGCAGTACAACATGCAACTGGGAAAGGCAGGGGGAGCCCTGAAGTGACCCAGGGCAGTAGGTGGGGAGCACTAGAGCACATCTCCCAGCTTGCTGGCCCTTACCAGCCCAGCTAAGTGAGGCTGTCTCCAGTTGACTCCCTAACAATTTGCTGTCCCCCCACAGGGGCTGTGGGACTCAGGCTCAAGTTGGGGAATCCCCCTGAGGTGGGGGCTCCACGGTGCCTCCATGCTGGGCTGTATGGGCAGGCACCCAGCCCTTGGGACTCCTTCCCCCTCCCTCTTGTGGTAGTGGCTGAGGCAAGGAGCTGCAGGGGAACAAGAGAGGGAGAATTCCCTTTGGCTCCCCAGGACTACTTGGGCTGGGAAACCACCTGAGGGGGAGGCTTCCCCAAGGGGGGCCAGCACCTGGACAGGGTGCAGCGAGTCTTAGGCAAGGAGCTGCCAGGAGTGGGAGAATTCCCCTCCGCTCCCTGAGGCAGACTGGGGCTATCGCTGAGACTTGCAGTAGCTGAAGCAAGCAGCTTCAGGGAAGAGGAAGGGGAAAAAGCTCCCTGAGGCTGCCCCAGGCTGGGGAACCCTGGGTGTAGGTGGTGGGAAAACCCCTGAAGGCAGGGTTTTCCCTGTGCCTCCATGCTGGGCTTCATGGGCAGGACCTTGGCAGGAGGAACCCCTTCCCCCTCCCTCCTGTGGCAGTGGCTGAGGCAAGCAGCTGTGCAGAGGGGAGGCAGGGGGTGAGGAATTCCTCTGGCTTCCCAGGCTGCCCCCAGTGAGAGGAGGACTGTGGAGGGACAAAAAGCCCTCACCTGAAGGGGCTGTCCCTCCCCACATGTGCTGGAATACCAATGGGCTGATGGGCATGAGCAGGAAGCAGAGTAGGGAGCCGGAGAAGGGGCAGTCCCTGTTCTGCTGGAGCAGACAGCCCAGCCCAGGGCTGCAGAGCATCCTGGAATAGTGGAGGACTGTGAGTTAACTTGAACTGGGAAGTGGTCTGGGACAGAAGTTTCATAACCTGGTTTGAACTAAGTCAGTTAAGTGTGATACTATATTCATCCAGGTTTATCTCAAACCAGCTGTGGCCATTTTGAAAGTGTTTTATGTACACTGAACTCCTGTTCTGTTACAGGTTTAAACCAGTTTCCAATCACTTAAACCAGTTTATGGTAACTTCTGTTGCTAGCCCTATTCACACTTCTAGGAATTAGACAAAGTGTCAGACAATACATCACCACCTCTGTCACCATTATAGGCAATGAAGCATTTCTGGAGGTACAACACACAAAAATGTGCAGTGTGGACAGTTGACTCCATCTTTCACAGAGTTTCCACAATTTACCTGGAAATAGGAATTGAGTCATTCCTGTAGCACAGCCAACCACAGGGCAAAGCTGAACTGGAGGTTAATGTTGTTAAGGCTCTTAAAGAAAACTATAAAGAACAAATAAAACATGGCAAGCTATACTTCAGTGTCGAAACATAAGCCTTAATAGCATTCTGGTACAACGCCTGATGTCAAGATGCACAGGTACTTTGCTGCCTTTGGCCCCAGCATTACTATAGCCAGAAATGAAGGAAAAAGAAACAGAAAAAAGAAGATAACATAAAAGCCCAACCCTACTATGACTGACCAGCTAAGACCTCCATGAACTACATCCAGAAGATCCTGCCAGGGTCAAATTATTTTCTCAGGACAAATCATGAATTTCTGAAGCAAGCTACATGTGTTGAACAGATAAGTCCTTGTTTATGTAACATAGCAGGGAATGGATGTGTATCTCACCGAAACCTCTAGTGTACACTCTCACTACGAATTCAAGACAAAAACACAGATGTGGAGGGAGTGAAATATGCATTCTGCTGAGACTTGATCAGCAGGACACAGAAGGTACACAGACTGATGAGTGACTGATAGTTTGCAGGTCTGTTCTAAAACCTCCACCAAAAAAGAAATACAAGGCACTCTTACACTGCTTCAAGATGTGCAGTCATTCCAACACTGTACTTCTTATAAGACTTCTATCATACTAAGATGCTAGCACCCCTGCTCCAAGAAGTGAAGACAATAAAGATAATACCTTCAATATTAAGCAAGTTAAGAGTTCATTAATTCAAGGATGTTGATGTTAAGCACAAGATGATATAGACTTTGTGGGTGAATCAAAGAATGTTAACTATGTAAGTGGGTTATGGCATTCTTGTTTAATATTGTTATCTTCTTCACTGAGAGGCAATATAATCTGATGGGTAAAGCAGTGGGCCAGGACTCAGGAGATCTGTGTTCTGCCACTGGCTTGAATGAGTCACTTCTTTCACTGCTTTAGCTTTTGTGTTTGTAAAAAGGGGAAAGTGGTGGGTGCTTTGAGATCTGCTCATGTGGGAAGCACTATTTAACCACAGGTTCTTGCGATTGTTATCATCACAAATAAATGTGACTAACAGGAGGCTATGATAAATCCCTTTCTTACAAAGAGCATTATGGTGTGATTGTTTACAGGAATGCTTTATCTCTGCACTGTGTCCCTTTCTGGAGAAGGACTTTGCTATGCTCACGCCATGGTCTTCCCACTCGCATGTGCCAAACCCATAAATGCAGTGGAAAAACTGATCCAGCAACATCCCTTGAGACCATTGTTGAGCACACCGGAGGCTGAAGTCTTATGAGCAGCCACAGGAGTGTCCTGATTCATTGTCACTGTAACATTTCCAGGGTTGGATAGAGAGCATGGCATGCTCAGTAGTCCCTTTACCCAGGTATGCCTGTATGGTGCACTGCCTGGGGCTGGAGTGTCAAACGTACAGCCTTTGGGGCTCCCAGAGAGGCTGGGAATTTGGGGGTAGGACGCAAGGGAGTAGGGCCTACCAATGAATTTCACCACGAGTTCTGATGGGCCTACATGTCAGCAGCTGGGGGAGGGGGAGAGGGTAAACAGTGACTGTGTTAACCCCTTTGCTGCCACTTGCCGTGTTGCTGCCACTGCTTACCGAACTGCCAGGGCTGGGGACAAGGCTGGATATGGCCTGGGAAACTTTTTGCAGTCTGGATTTGGCCTGGAGGAGCAGGTGAGTTTGATGCCCCTGGTCAAGGGCATATGTCAAGGAAGGAAAAAGCATGCATGTTGTACTGTCTTGGCATTCTTTCCCTCTTCTTCTGCTTGAATGCTGAACACTAAAATTGGCCCTGATTTTTACAAATGCAAAGAGCAATCCCTAATCTCTCTCCATCTGGACTTTCATTTCCTGGCTATCTAACACAATGCTGTGTGCTCTTCTGCAGTGCTGGCAGAATCAAAAGTCATACCAAGATGATTCCGATTCCACTCTTATTATAAAATAATTGTTTTTTAAGTGTGATAACATTCATGTGTCTCTGTTAAATTATCTGCATTTTAGATATGAATTTATGTCTTGTAGAAGTAAATGTGCCAGCTGCTTATGTGACTTGGTGAGATCACAAAGACCATGTGCACAACAAGGCATTGTGCCAACTGGCTGGGTGGCTACTTTCACAGGGGAATGAATCACTGTGGCAGTTTCTGCTGCTCCACCCTGATATTGGTTTCTAATATCTTCCACTGGAAGGAGGCCAACAACTCTGCACAGGGATAAAGATTTTGGTTCAGGCTTCTACTCTGGCCCCTTCATCTAATGACAATAATGTATTTCCTATGCCTCCCTCCCTTTCCTCCCCTATTCCCTAAAGGCACTGCCATTATGTGGCTCTGACGAAATTTAATAGTGAGCACACTTGGCGTCACTGCTACTTTTGTTTATGGACTGCACTTGTAATTTAATACAAAATATAAAGGTTTTGTGCCAGATTTTCTCTATTTCATTCATTCATTTATTCATTCATTCCAGGAGAGTGAATTTGTGAATATCATCTAGTTCTGTGACTAGGGTTGTTCAGTACACAGAAGCAAACACTTTCCTGTCAGTGCACTTTCTTTTTCATGACCTTAATTTATGAGAGTGAGTCAGAATTCCCTCAAGAGGTTCCTACTGTGACACAACCCTTCCTCATCATCCCACTCCAATACGACCAATGGCTGAAGCTGCAGTCTGCCCTGAACAGGGAAGTGAGAAAGGTGTGTACCTCCTACTCTTGAAATCAGCATGTTAGCTGAGGCATCTGTTCTGCTGTTTTACAGACACATTAAAATGTGTTTCCTCTAGCGAGGAGCAGGCCAGAGATGGGTGAGAGTGAGAGCCTCATTACACATGCTGTACTTGTGGTTGACGTAGAGCACTATAAGGACGTCATTGTGCTCCTGCACTCCTCCAGGGCCACACATACTCTCTTCCATTCTCTCTGTTGGAACAGCATGTGAGAGTAGCAACTGTTCAAATCAATGCATTAAGGAAGCAAACATGAGTAAATGCACTGGGCTGCTATTCCATTATCACTGCTCATAATGCTCTTTGAAGAGTGTGAATATTTCATTCTCTTAATTCACACCACACTATGTTTGACCCTAGCTCCCATCAGTCAATCACACTCTACTTCCTTTGTTCCTTCCAAAAATTCAAGGCCCTAGCTGGATTCTGCTCTACCGCTGTCCTGTCAGAAGACACACAGTCCTCTTCTCCTGCATAATCTCCCTGAAACCAATCCACTTCAAACCTCCTCAGACCAATCAGTTGAAGACCCCCAACATCCACACTATGCATACAGATAAAGGATATCCCACATGCTTTACTGCATGGGAGGAACAAGTAGCTCCTGTCACCTCCCAAGACGTGGAAAGTGTCTACTACATTTCAAGCTCTCAACACATTCTCCATCATTGCCATACAGGGGAAGACCACTAGAGCCAGAGTTTAGAATGGTCCATTCCCAGAATTTAGGCCCAAGCCTGAACTTCTCTTCAGCCTTTGATGGGTCAGAAAACAACAATAATTTGCCAGGATAATTAACAAGAACCACTGCTGCGAGTCTTGCAAATCTGTTACTGCTTGCATAAGAAAGGTAGTGGATATTTCTAGAATAACTCTGACGGGCATCGCACATTAGAGATTACAAGTGGGCCCTCATTACAAACATTGTTTATGCAAATGCTTGTGTGGGGGATATTTTTATTTTAGGAAAACATACAGGAAAATAATTCTCTATTTCCTGGGAGAACAACAGAAGAAATATAGAAAAGATATGCAACAGGACATTTTGTTTAATCTGCAAATGAATTACTTGCAACTGCTGGTTTCACTTATAAAGTCACACAAATACAGAGAGTAGTCTCTGAGACATTAATTTTTACATTCAGAGTTCCACTAATGTTTGTCCTTGCCTAACTTCTCCTCTGCCGTGCCCAGTTCATTCTTGGAGCTATATGTTATCTCAGAGTCCCCATTATTTCTTATGGGTTAGCAGGATATACGACCTATGACATTGCAGCAGTAAAGAAAGTAGGGACATGAGAGTTCGCTGTTTATTTTCCGTATCTCACTGCTCTGGCCATTCAATTTAATTCCTCAGGTGCTGACAGCTGGTAGCATTCTCCACTTTTTCTAAGTTATGGGTATTTCTGAAATGATGTTTAGTTGTATAACTTTGCTTCACTTGAAATGCCAGAGCTCTGGTAACCCACTCCTCCTCCAGCTTTATTAGAGTAGTGGAGATAATAATGCTTGTGGATGGGTAACCCAAATTGCTGAGTGTCATCTAAGGCAACTGACATTTATTGCATTCCTTATTTCAGCACATCTGCTAAGCTCACAAGAAAGAATGGAACGGTGATTTTTCTACTTTGCCCTTCATGTATGTAAAAGAACACAGAACTATGGTACTCAAACTATCTGAAGCTCAAAGAAAAGATATTAAAGATAAGAAATTTAAAATAAAAGCTGCTGTTTTGTTAATAAGATAGAGATAGGAACTGGGTAACTGACCATCTCAAGGAATTGGATTTGGGATACTACGTGCTGGAATCCAGTTTAGGCTAAAAGGAAGATGTCTAACGGTTAGGATACTAGTTGGCAAGTTAGGAAACCTGGACTCAATTTCCATTCCTCCGATACTGACTTCCTGTATGATCTTAGGCAAAACACTTAGGTCCAGATCCTCATGGGTAAAATGTCTAATTCCTATTGATTAGACTGGGAGTAGGGCACCTAAAGATGATTGAAGTGTCCATATTATGACTTTAATCTGCCTGTGTTTTAGTTTTACAAATGAATAAGTTCGCACTTTGTTACCTCCTAGTTACACGGTGAGGATAAATACATTAAAACAGCTGTGAAGTGTTCAGATACTACAGTAATGGGGCCCATATAAGAAATTAAGGTGGATAGGTCAGTAATGATTTTTTAATTATTCCTTAGGAAGGGTGTACTCATTTTGCCTAATTTCATAACTATTTGAACTTGAAAATGCTTGAGTTGGGACTTTGCTGAGGAAAGACAGTGGAGGAAGAGGGAGAGAGAGATAAAGCTTAACTGAAAATAATCACAGCATTCTCTTGGCCCACATTTACTGTGTATGCTCCCACCTTTTCATTTATATGCACACCAATTATTCATGCCAGTCTAGGTTGAGGGAAGGGGAGGGATATACAATACCAACCCAAACTTACTTTAAGCCACAGTTAGGAGGAGTTTGTAATTTTAAAATTCAATCTCCCCTTGTAGGGAAAAAAAACACCAATTTCCAACTGCTACTATCCAACTGATAGCTACTCAGGGGGTACATGGAATTATTTTGATGACTTCAGTCCATACTTCCCTATGAACAAGCATCAGCAGACTACCAACACAATAGGTATAAATAGAAAGGCTTCATTGAGGATAGCCAAAATGGAGCATCTCAGGAGATAAAAACAAAGCAGGCTGAATGAAATAAAAGTCAGTTGCCATTACAAATTGGTAACCATTGTTATTGCAAGACTGGTTAATGTACAGTTGTTCTGTTAAAGGAATGCCTTTTACTTAGAGCACCCCAAACAGATGATTTCCTGTGCTCCATCTCTGTAGAAGCCCTGGGGACTCATCTTTCCACTTTACTTTGTTTTGGGCCCAGGGTTCAAATTACACTCCGACTCTGGTGAGGGAGGTGCTGGGGTGGTGGCAGCTGGAAGTCGGAAGGAGCTGCCACTGCCGCCACCACCACCTGAGCTGCTTAGAAAGATGAAAGCTGGAGTGGGTAGGGAGCGCTTATAAGGGGCTCAGCCCTCCTGAGCCCCCCTGTATTTCTAGCCTTGCTTGGTCCTGCAAACAAGTCACTGCAAAGTAAACTAGGGCCTGATTTTACTGCACACTAGTTACTTAACGATACCAGCCTGTGTATACATTCTTACCTGTAATAAATGCAAGGTAGCTTACCTCACTTGAACAGAAGAAAATATACACAGCCAGTTACTAGCCAACAAGCTTTAGGTGCAATCCTAGTTTTGACATAACTCATTACTATGCTCTTGTTACCTCTACACCAAGGGTTGTCAAACTGGTTTGCAGGCTGGATCCAGCCCACAGGACCATTTTATTCAAGGTGTTTTGGCAGCATTTATGTGCCAGGTTTTTAGTTGGGTGGCAGGGAGAAGTGGCAGCACGGGCAATACAGGGAGCAACCACTGACTGCAGCTGTCGCATTCCAGCAATGTGGGCCAGGTTGGAAGCAGCCCACACTTGGAGCTAAGCTGTGTTAAAGCAGCCCCTTGCTGTAAAGTGCTGCTGACCTCTGCCTCGCATGGTTTTTATATTGTAACTTCACTGGTTGAAGTGCACATACTTGAGTCTAGATACTTGTGAAGTATACTGGTGTAAATGAAATCAGACTAGAGGCCTAGTAGTCCAGGCAAAATAAACTGGGAATGTCTTCAGAGATTTGCATTCTCTCACTTTACACAAACACCCCCCCCCACCTCCACCCCTTGTTTATTGATTTAATGTATGATTTCTTGATTAAAAGTGTGATTTAAATTGTATAATGCATGTTTAATGGGCAGTGCCATATTTATAGTTTGAAGTGCCACTTAAGAGTTCTATCACATATCTATTAGAGCATTGTTTTTAGGGCTACTTAAAGGTCAGTAGACAGTTAATCAGGACCACTGATGTTCTGAGGAAAGAACCACAGTAGAATTAATGCATATGAACACATTGTCATTCAGATACATCCTTCTTAGTGGGCGTGTCTAAACATGTGCATTTACTGAACAGTAACCAAAATTACTATGCAGTATTGGCATGTCACACAGGTATCATGTGGTATTGAATTTATTCCCGATTAGTTATTGTGCAGTAACGCACATCTAGACGCCTTACTGTGCAGTAACACTGTGTGTAGACTGACTTGGGATTAATTTTAGTCCCAAATTAGTCCGTACACAGCATTAATGCACTTTAACGCCTGCATGTATAGACATTGGCCCTTTCCTGCTTACTGTGCTGTAACTTTAAGCCAGCATAAATGCAAATTTTATCACACCCAGTATGTTTAAAACATGGCCCCACAGTACCTAGGTACAAGACAGTGAGTTAAAGGCATGGCTGTCAGCTGTAGAATTCCTCACTTTTGAGGATTTGTGTCACAGCACAAACTTACTTCTGGCTACAACTCTGGACTACAAATTCCAGAGGCACCTGGAAGCAGGAAGAAATAGTGATGAGCAACCCTGAGGAGTCCTGCTGCTGTGATTCTGGATTGCAAATTCCAAAGACCTGGGAGGCAGCAGGAAGAGGAAGTGAGCACACAATCAGAGAGCTGTGCTATTGTGCCCCCTGGCTTCTGACCTGAGCCACTGCAGGCATGTGGCTCCTTTTCCTGCATCAAAGATAAATGTCCATTCACTTGTTTCACTTTAATCTATGCAACTTTAATTTGCAAAGACTGAATTTATTAAGCCTCAGGCTTTTTGAATGTCTGTACTTAGCCCTACTGACTAGATTCTAGGTATAGAATGGCCTGATGGCACTTAACCATGAGATTCAATCAAGAGCTAAAAAGGGGAGAGAGAAAAAGCCTTACAAAAAAAAGTGATGCAATGAGTATTGTGGGCTTTCACATACTGGGCATAAGCAAAGGCAACATCATGAATAATTTGCTCTCATTAGAGCTGCTAGGCTGACACAGAAGTTAAGGCAGCAACCTCAATTGGTATAAATTATCATGCAGATGTAGACCCAGGAATGGCATCTGTAGCTAGTTTTCAAATGTGCTTGTCTGTGGAGCTGACAGGGTGCTTGCTCCCCAAGGTAGCATGACAGTGGTTGCTGTGGGGACTGTGAGCAAGGTAAGGATGTTTAAAGTGGTAAGCCTTTTACTGGCCGGTTTATGGGGGCAGCATGAGTCAAATAAGCTTTTCCAAACCTTATACTCCTCCTACAAGATGCTTCCAGGCTGTCATGTGAAGATTGCCTTTTAGGTGCAAGCTCCGTTCAAAGCTCTAAGCCTCTCTTCTTTGTTCATGGCAAGAAGATATGGGATAAGCACAGTTCTAGAATACAAGGAAACATGGGCATGGCATGCCTGGAGACAAAGGGTTACAAACGTAATATGAATAGCTAGAAAATACTTCATTATATTTGGACATTCCTGATTAATCTGGATTAAGTTTAGTTTGTTGTTGTATTGGAAAAAAAAAAGGTTTTCCTTATGTAATAGCATCATTTGGGCCCACCTAGTCCTGATTTGCATTTAACCTAGAGACTGCTCTATCTAGAAATTGCTCTGTTGTAATCAAATTGATTTATACATTGATTTAGTTAAATTGGTGCAACTCCCTTGTGGGAATACTCTTAAAATCAGTTTAAGAGTGAGTAACACTGATTTATCTCGATTCAGTTTAAAGAGACTTTGCAGTAAATGAGAATCATGAAGGAAATTAAAGTGATTTTTAAAAGCTGGGCATCGCACTAAAGAAGTATTTTGAGATATAAGCTACAAGTCTGATTTTTCAAGGTGCTTAGCAACTCTTGCAAAGGACTGAATGTTCTTAAGCCCTGTCAATGACACCTGAAGATGTTCAGTATCTGTAAGTGCTCAGCACTTCAAGATCAGGCCTGTATTGTACCTCCTTGTGTATTTCATTGTGTATAATTACCTCCGTGCCAGCCAAGCAGAAGCCTTAGGTCTGATGTACACTGTTTTTCAGAAAGCATCGGCTAAGTTCAGCCCTTAGAATATTTTGGAATTCTGACTGATAAGGAAGGAGGTCTTTTTTCTTTCTTTTTCTGGAATGCTCCATTCTCACATGGGAGTTTTCCTTTTTAGGGAAGAATAAAGGACAGGGAAAAAAAAAGATGGAGATAACATTTTTCAAACAAAAGCAATCCCCCCCACCAATGTACATTAGGCCTGAAAAATGCTACAAGTTATGTAACTCTGAAAGTGTTAGGGCAACATGTACTGTAGAGCACTTTTTTTTGTTCCTAAAAGCAGTGCTGTTATCACTTCTGTGTCTGCTGCTGAAGGGGATATACAGTCAGGTCATGCCTTTCAACTAGATAGGCATACCACCCCTGGCCATGTGGTCATATTAACTGGTCTCTTGCTTAGCTCTGATGATGTATGGATATACTAATAGGAAGAAGCTCTTTCCTCCATTCCCACTCAGAACTCCTACATATGACTGGTCAGGATTTAGCCTTTTGTAAAAGATATAGGATAAAAAGTAAATTAATTACAATATAACTTTAAAAAGGGTAAATTTTCATACCTTGTAGGCCAAGTTATATATAACCCCTTGAAAATAAGTGATAGGACTAATATACCATATTTAGTCAAATATAGAATGAGGCTTTTTCCAACTATCAGCACAGGGAAAAAGCTCCTCATATAGCATTTGCATGCAAGAAAACCTCATTAAGTACACTGTCTATCATTAAAGTCCTGCCAAATACAGGCAACATAGAGCATAGCTATAAAACACATGGCCCATACCGGGCAATCATAAAATCATATAAAGTGAGGGTTGGAAGGAACCTCAGGCAGTCCTCTAGGCTGAAAGCAGGACCACCGCCATCTATATCATCCCAGCCAAGGCTTTGTCGAGCCAGGTTTTAAAAACTTCCAAGGATGGAGATTCTACAACCTCTCTAGGTCACCTGTACTAGTGTTTTACTACCCTCCTAGGCAAAGTAAAGGCAGTCAAAAAAGCCAGAGGCTGAATCTATTCAATCTTCACAGGTTTCTTCAAGCTGCATAGATTTAACCAATAATGAAGCAAACTGATATTAGCTAAATCAGTTAAGTTTCATACTACATTTATCCAGATCTATCTTAAACTGGTTTCAGCCATTTTGAAATTAGTTTATATGCACTGAACTTCTGTCATGTTACAGGTTTAAACCAGTTTGTGTGTAATGTCTTCCCCAAGCTCTAGTGAGAAAGTTTTTCCTAATATCTAAATTACACTTCCCTTGCTGCAACTTGAAACTAGTGCTCTTTGTTCTGTTATCTTCCACCACTAATAACAATCTCGCTCCATCCTCTTTGGAGCCCCGCTTCAGGTAGTTGAAGACTGCTATTAAATCCCCTTTCAGTCTTCTCTTCTCTAGACTAAATAAGCCTAGTTCCCACAGCCTCTCCTCTCAGCTACCCCATGGGGTAAGCCATGTACCCCAGTCCCTTATCCATTTTTATTGCCCTCGGCTGGGCTCTCCAATTTGTCTACATCCTTTCTGTAGTGGGGGCCCAAAACTGGACACCTAACTTCTGGATGTGGCCTCACCAGTGTCAAATAGAGGGGAATAATCACTTTGGGTTATCTGCTGGCAATGCAGCCCAGTATTCCATTAGCCGCCTTTGTAGCAAGGGCACACTGTTGGCTCATATTCAGCTAATTGTCCATTGTAACCCCAAGTCCTTTCCTGCAGAGCTGCTGCTTAGCCAGTCAGTCCCCAGGCTGTAGCAGTGCATGGGATTATTTCATTATAAGTGCAGGACTTTGCACTTGTTCTTATTGAACCTCATAAGATATCTTTTGGTCCAATTTATCAAGGTCTCTATGAATCCTAGCTCTACCCTTCAGTGCATTTATTACTCCCCCCAGCTTGGTGTCATTTGCAAGCTTGCTGAGGATATACCCCATCCAGTCTTCTAGGTCACTGATGAAAATATTGAGCAAAACCAGCCCCAGAAGTGACTCTTGGGGCACTCCGCTTGATACCAGCTGACAATTAGACATCAAGCCATTGACTAGTACCCTCTGAGCCCAATGATCCAGCTAGTTTTCTACCCACCTTACAGTGTTCATCCAACATGTACTTCCTTGGCTTGCTTATTAGAATTTTATGGGAGGCTATTAGAAACCTTGCTTAAGCCAAGGTATATCACATCCACTGGTCTCCTCACATCCACAGAGCCAGTCATCTCATCACAGAGGGCAATCAGGTTGGTCAGGCATGACTTGCCTTTGATTAAACTGTGCTGACTGCTCCTGACCACTTTTTCCTCCTTCAAGTAACTAAAAAACAGATTTCTAGAGAACCTACTCCATGATTTTTCCAAGGACTGATGTGAGACTGACTGGTTTGTAGTTCCCTGGATCCTCTTCCTTCTCTTTCTTAAAGATGGGTACTGGATAATTGCCCTTTTCCAATCATTTAGGACCTTTCCCAATTGCCATGGGTTTTCAAAGATTATGACCAGCAACTCTGCAATCACATTAGCTAACTCCCTGACCCCAGCCTATGTATCAAAGCCCCTAGCCCCTGGCAGGACTCCAGACACTCTTGTGCCTTTAGGCATGGCTGGGACCCCCATACCAACCCTTCTAGTTGCAATCACAGGCCACTGGTAAACTATAAGAAAGGAATAAGCCCTTTGGCTATAAAACCAACTAACCCACTCTGGGTTTGAATGTAAACAGCAACTACCTGCCTGTATAACCTGGCTTCCCCTTATCCTGGGTCATATTTCTCTGCAAAGCAGCAGTCTGTTTGCCTCCCCCAAGGCAGCACCAGAGCCAGCTAGGAGCTCTCCTGGCCCCTCCTAGTATTATAGGATCATAGTATCTAGGGTCAGAAGGGGCTTAAAGCAGGCCATCTAGTCTGACCCCCTGCCAATGGCAGGAACGAGTGCCAGGGTCACAGGACCCCAGACAAGTACCTATCTAATCTACTCTTAAAGACGCCCAAGGTAGGAACAAGAACAACTTCCCTAGGAAGCTGGTTCCACGTCCTAGCCACCCTAACTGTGAAGTAGTGCCTCCTAATGTCCAACCTAAACCT
>JAGPOW010000261.1:61908436-61931416 GCA_030014935.1 Caiman crocodilus | reverse complement strand
CAATCACATCTGGTGGTGGGTGTGAGGCCAGCCCCACAGCACCATAACATGCAACTCTCACACTCTCGCCCAAGTCCCTGGCTTCTAGTGGTGGCAGCATGTAGGGCCAGCCCAACCTGGCCTGATAGAGCTCCCACCAGAGTCCCCAGCCGCACATGGTGGAGGGTGCAGAGCCAAGTCCACCCAGCCCAAAAGCTGCAGCTCCCACCCCAGTCCCTGGCTGCATGTGGTGGCAACATGTGGGACCAGCCCCATCTGGCCCCATACCATGTGTCTCTCGCATGTGTCTCTACTTGGCCTCATAGCATGTGTCTCCCGCCCAGGTCCTCAGCTGTATGTGGTGGAAGCTTATGGGGCCAGCCCAACCAAGCCCCATAGCATGCAGCTCCTGTGCTTCATCCAGAGGGGCATAGTACATGGCTCTCTGCATGCCCGGTCCCTTCCCTCCCAGTGGGAGCCCCTGGCTGTGACCTGGTGGGGCCCATACTTGAATGCCCATGTTTGCAGGCAGGGAGGCTGAAAACAGCTGTAGAGTGGCCAGGCCCCCAAGCATCCCCTAGCTCAGGGCTGGGGTGGGTCAGGCCAGGATGGACTGGGGTTGTGGGGGGTTGCTTAGCAATAAGAGTGTCATCTTCTGCATGGAGGCACCAGCTTGCAGAGGGGCAGGGAGGGCCTGGGTATACACAGGGCTTACAGAGGGGCCCAGTGGGCTGGATGGAATTCCCCAGGGGCTCAGATCCAGCCCGCGGACTGTATTTTGTCTGCCCCCAGACAAAATCATCTGCATTTGAGAGATTCCTGACCTTTTGCCATTGAGTAAGTCTGCAAACACATTTGGCATGAAGTGCTGTAGTAGCAATGATGAAGTAAAGGATTTTAGGTTAGAGGGCAGAAAACTTTATCACTGTGGTCACTTTTCCAGGAAGGATCTGCAGGCTGATTGCCACAAACTTCTCCAAATAGGTGGGAAACCTGAAGAGGTCAATTTCTCCCTTTATTGATTGCACAAGCTACTTTCTCAAGAAAAATGTGGTAGTCTTTACTTTTGTAGCACTGTCTGTGCTAAAGCAGTGAGTGACTAGTTATCCACTGACTTTTCTGCCTCTGTAGTTGTTTTTCCTTTTCACAGAGTCCTTACCATATTTTATCAACTCCCAACTGCTCTGTGTCTTCCTTTAAATTAAGTATAGTCTTTTAAAATATTAAATTCCAGAAGCAAATACAGTTGCTGCAGCAGATAAAAGATTAACTACAGGCTTATGACAGATATGTTTTGAACATAAACCACAAATAAAACAAGCATTTGCCAACTATTATATGCAACAAGCATTGGGACCCAGACTGATCAGGAAAAACATATTTATAGCGACCACGTAATTAGTGAAATAGTTTCTAGAAATCTACTTGAACAATAGTGGTACATTTGTATTTTTATAGAAGTTAATTTAACATACTACTGCAGCATCTACACACCTTCCATAAACTTTTTTTACATAAAAAAATGTGTAATACCAGGCCTAGTACTTACTACTTTGAGTAATTCTGTTGACTCCAGAAGTTGATATTTGCAGGCTGTGACTGCTGCTCAGCATCAAACTAAATACCTTTATTTAATGAAAGAGACTATATTTTCATAGAAAAGGCATATTTTGGTTCTTAGGCAGCTCAGATGCCCATTCAGTATCTTCCTGAATAGTGGTGAGCATGTACCTCATTATAATCTGTTCAGTAATAAAAAAAATCATCATTTTTATGTCATTCAGCAGAAATGTTCAGTAAATGGGATTCAGAGGATTAATGCATGAAGGAAATGTCAATGTTAAATCTATAGACAGTCCCTTTAGTACTGCACACCATAAATTCAAAGCAAGAGAGTTTGCAGACTTGCCAGGGAAGGAAAAATTGAGGAATTAAACAAATCATAACTCAATCTTTGTGCCTTGGGTTCATACATTTTCTTTTTTTGTTCTCTATATTTTTATTTAAGAACCATACATCTACAGTGAGAGGGGATGAGCACAAACGTTAGTCCATGAAGTTGGGTTTTCTTATACTTATGCTGCCATAGCAAAGCTGTCTCAGCTGCTCTGGTCTAAAGCAGTGCTAGTAGCCTTTTTTTCTAACACTGAGCTATATAAGTTACTCATAGTGTGTCTTCTGTGGGTATAGGAAGAGACAGGCTAGGCTTTGTTTCCCTTCTGACAAGGGAAGTCTGTATTTAATGCAGTCCAAAGCAACTGGACTATAAAGTTTGCAGTTTCACAGTTGCTATTTTCAGATATCTTTTAAATATATTCTATTTTACAACAACCTTCAAAATAAGCATGCCTTTCTAGTTAAACATCGCACTCCTTGAACCTGATTTTCTAGACAAAGCCCTCAATTCTGCAATGAGATTCACAGCGGGAGAACTTGCTCTTCATTTCTTTAAATGGGACTCCATGCAGGTACCTGGGTCTGCCCACAAGAATATATCACAGCATCAGGACATTAGTGTGTAAAATACATGTGGAATTGTGTGTTTAGGACAGTGATTTTCCTTTTAAGTGTGCTGCACATTAGTGATGAATATTAGCTCTATTAGGTGTGCACATGATTCACTAGCTGAACCCAGAGATTCCAAACATGAGTCCATAGTATCAAAAACATTCTGATCTGTTGTGGTCTTTCTTAGTTCTTTGCAACAAAAGAATTGCTGTATTTTTTTTCTGTAATCAAAGAAGGTATGAAATTAGCTTTTGAAATAAGGCATGGCTAAATTCAGAAGTTATGGAGGGGTGCCTTGAGTCTAAAAATGTTAAAAACCACTGGTCTAGGAACATGTCTTTACAACTACCTGCCACTGTACCAACCATCCACATAAAACCACCCTAATTTACTCCCACACAGTAGTTCAGCCTGCCTTCAAAATCCTTCCTGAAGGTTGAGCCCAAGATCAAACTTCCTCTGAGTCTACCCTTCCCAACAGTGTATTCAGAATGCACTTGGGCTAACAGCTGAACACACAGGAAGTCCATGAGCACTTGACTTGTGGCCTTTTTGTATCCTACTTCTTGTTTCTTCTGCCTGTAATCAGAGCCAAGCACAGAAGCAGAAACAGCTGTAAGCAGACTGATTCTTGGAAGGGTTTGAGCATGCCACTTCTAGGAATCAGTCTACCTCACTACTTGTCTCTCCGTTTGTGCTTGCTGCACAGCTGAGACAAGGTAATGTGGAAAGGGAGGGTCAACTTATGTAGCTTGGGCTAGTTAAGAACATAACAGATTATAGACATAGTTTATTCACATAATAACTGTGAATGCCCACACAATTTAGGCACTTTGCTCACACAATTGCCTTTGCAGAAACTGTGGACAGTTTAGTACCTAAGACAGCATTTCTGCACAAATTACCTAATGGGTGTGTACAATTATTGTAGTTAGACATTCAAATGGGGTACATCAATGCACATGCATTTGTCTATGTATATGGTTTATAGAATGATATCAGCAGAAATCAACTATTGTACCTGAAGTGAAAAATACAGCCACCTTTCCTCTATTCTCTTCTGTAGTTTGGACATAATCATGAAAGGAGAGGAGTATGAACTCTCTTGCTTGTGAATGAGGATTGAGGAGGCTCAAAGAACATGAAAATGAGATGGCAAAATGGGGTTGCTTCAGTCTGTTCTTAACAGCTGTCTTCTGAGAGTAGTGATTTAAAGAAACATGTATCAGCTATTTCAGGATTGTTTGACTTCTAAGTAGCTGGGGGCTGTGAGATGCAGTAGAGTGAGCCACAGGCCCCTGGGGCAGCATACCACATGGATGCCACCACCACTGCACCATTCACCTGTGCTTGTCTCATTCACTGCTGCACCCAATGGAGCTCCTCACTACCACTGCACTGTGTAGCCATTCCCCACTCCCACTGCTGCACTTCATGCGCATGTGGGCCATTCCTTCCTTAACATTGCATAAGGAGTCTGCACCCTCACCTCCCCAACACCGCTGTACTGCACACATGTTCAGGCCCAGCCTCACCCTCAGCTTCCTGAGCCTTGCCATGCTGCACTGTTTAGCCCCCTGGGATGGGGACAGGCAGCAAAGCTGGGGGAGGGAGCTGGAGACTCTGGCTGCTCTAGCTGCTGGAGCAATGGCAAGAGTAATGGAAACTGGGAGCTGCAACTTAGTCCCTTTCAGGTAGGTTGGCCATCATAGAGGACATTCTGGTTTTCTGCTGCTCTGTCCTCTATCCTCTATTGGTACAAAAACCCAATGCCTTTATATCCTTAATTTTTCTTTTCAAGAGAAAAATTGAAGACATAAAGGTGTCCAGTTTCTTGTCAAAAGAGGACAACTGGACTGTCCTCAATGATGGCCAGCCTATTCACAGGCCACATGAGGCCCACAGGCCACCAGTTGAACAGCCCTGAAATATTTCATTGTGCATGCAGGTTGTTAGTGCAAGGAGTCCTGCCTGTTATCTGCTTTAAAACTGCGTTTGTTTTAATTGTTAAAGAAAGCAGATTCCCATAACTCTAAAAATATTCTTTTCACTATTTCAGAATCAAATAGAATGAAAATTCTACATTAAGTATATGCATGCCTTTTAAATGTATACAAAATAACAAGGAGCAACTTCTGGGGTTTTTGTACCTCTTGGAGCTGGGTCTATGACCATAACACTCTGAGAAGAAGTACTTGATTTGCTAATTCCATGGAGATTATTCACAGGGTAAATTTCTGCTTCAGGTGAATAAGGATGGCAGAATCTGACCCTTTAGAGATTTAAGGCAGTTATTGTTTCTTTAATGAGCTACTTTTAACAAGCACTGAGGTAAACAGGTGGTCAGAGATGAACAGGTGAAAGAGTATATTTCCAGGAGGAAAAAAGAAAAAACTTCTGGTTGAGAAAAAATGAATAAAACTTTTGCTTCATTCAGGTGGGTTCAAACTAGCTGTGAAATCAAGGACTCAGTAACTGATCAAGGCAAACAAAAATAATCCAGGTGGCAAGCCTGATGAGATATGACCTTGTTCAAAATCAATAGACTGTTCCCCTACTACCAAGCACAACTGACTCTCGAATGAGTTTACTTCAACACAGGCATTTCCCTCACAACATTAACATTTTAATTGCTTGTGCAGGATTTTCTGGAAAATTAAACCAGCAATATTTGAACACACACAGGGTACACTCCCCTGCAGGTTTGAAACCTCTGCCTATGATTTAAAGAGCTGTAAACACATACTGCCACCTAAAGGAAAGATGAAGCATTTTCATTAAAATGTATTTTCTATTTTAAAATGTATTTTTATTTACAATTGACAGCTTTTTCAATGGCTTGTGTATGATTCCTCAGCCTCTCTTACTCAAATTATCTGAAATGAGGACCATCCACTTTATTTCTCAGCTCTCATACGCAAGACAATGTGCCTGATCCAAAGACTGTGAAAGCAAAGGAAGTCTTTCCATTGACTTCAGTGGACTTTGTATCAGAACATAAATTAAGGAACCTCACCTGGAGACACACTGTTCTGCCTTGCTAAGATGAGGAAACTTTATGTTCTGTAGCTATGGAAAATGAGCACAGTCAGCAGTGTCCAAACATATCCTTAATAAGGATAAGTTTGAGAACATACTGACATTACCAAATGTTTTATGTCCCCAGTAGAGAGGTACCCACAATATACAGCTGGTACTCAACTGGCAGTAACTGATATGTCTACTGAGAGATTCATTGCAAAAGCTGAACAGTTATGAAGAATGAGCTGACTCATCTCTCTGACACAGTGGTGCTCAAGGTTTTGGTTCAGTTACACCTCCACCACCACCGCCATCACCACCACCACCACTACCACTACCACCCAGTCCCATGTGCCAAGATCAAATGCCAGGGTCCCCAGGTAACCCCCACCCAGCCCCATGAACTGGGATCAGGCCCTACACTGTCCTGTGTGTCCAATCTAAAGTGCAGGGCCATGGCCAGCAGGGCTGTCCACAGATGGCAGTGTTGGGGGGCCAAATCTGATTCACATTGCCAGGGGTTGGGCACCCCTATTCTAAAAGACGGTTCATGTGAATCAGGATGGAAGTGCATTAGTCAGTTAGCATGGGGAAACCTGACACAATCCACTTGAGGGAATTGTTCTGTTGGTAGATGCTTGCAGTTTTAGAAAACTAAAACTGCTCATGTATGAAGTTACATGGAGACTTTAGCACAATCTTACTCTATAGGTATCAGCCTTGCAGCCTGACCTTTGGCCTATGACTTTTTTTATACTGCACTTAAATGTTTGGTATGATTCCATTTGCCAAAGCAAAAGTCAGTTGTCAGACAAAAGGAAAATATTGTCAGAGAAATCATCTGAGTGTTTATAACTGACGCATGGCTAATATTTCTATAAGACTGCACAAAATTCATAAATCCATATGTTGAGTGGGAGGAAGAATTTTTTATTTGATAGGACATAATGTACATATGTTCACTGTGTTCAAACTATTACCAGCACAAGGCTTCAGTGAAGTGGTAAGGTGACTAGCAGGATAGATTTAATTTCTCCTAAATCCAGGTTTTCGGTGGGGGTGGGGAAGAGGGGGTTGAAACTCAGTTTAAGAGTTGAATAGATTTATCTCCTATGCTTGTGAAACGTGTTTCTCAAATGTTTCATTGTACATGTACTGAAATATGAACTGCAAATAAAACATGACTAGAGACTGTTTGGGGAAGGACCAATGTTCCTTCTAAGGAGCAGCAGTCTGTGAGTGAATCATCTTGGTCCAGTGTGGGACACTTACTGAAGGGGGCTTAGGGCTGGGGGCTAGGGCTGGAACTGGGGGCTGGGGCCAGATGCTGGGAGCCAGTGACTGGAGCCGGGGGCCGGGGGCTGGGGCCAGGATCCAGGGGCTGTGGTCAGAGGCCAGGGGCTGGAGCCGGGGGCCAGGAGCTGGGGCCAGGGGTTGGGGGCTAGGGGCTGTAGCCAGAGCCTGGCTCAGGCTCCCAGCTCCAGGGAAGTGCATCAGGGCCAGGGACTGGAGCACTTCCCTGGAGCCGGCAGAGCCCACACCAGCTGCCCATGCCAACCTCCATCCCTGCCTTGCCTCACTTCACCTCGGGGAGAAGCCGCTGCTTGCCCCTGTGAGGCTCTGCTGGCTCCAGGCCAGTGCTCCACCTCCGAGCCCTAACACCACATGCCTCCTCACTCCCCAAGGTGATGCAGGGGAGCAGAGCCATGTCCCGGAGCTGGCGGAGCCTCTGTGGGGCAGGCAGCGGTTCTTCCCCGAGGTTAAACAAGGCAGAGATGGAGGCTGGTGCAGGTGGCTGGTGGGGAGCAAAACGCTTCCCCAGAGTCCATGGAGCCCATGCCAGGTTCCCGTCCCAGCCTCTCCTGGTGCAAGGTCTTGAAAAGTCAGTGCATGGCCACACTTTTAGTTGTGCACAGCCATGCATGTGCGCACCTTAAAGGGAAACTTGGGAAGGACCTGTCACATTTTAGCCCAGTAATTTAGTGGTTAGGGCATGTGCCCAGAGAATTGGAGATCCAGGTTGTAGACTTCACCCAGAGGCAGTTTAATTGTGTATCTCCCACTTCCCAACACAGTGCCCTAACCACCACAACATGGCCCTTCAGGGTGAAGGGCATGTTCTACCCCATTGTTCAAATGGGCCTACTGGGCATCCAAGAGTGGCCATAAGGCTTACACCAGGCTATTCATAAATGCTGTGTTACATCAATTATATATAAATTATAGAAGCCACAGGAAATGAGCTCAGAGCAATGGATGCTTCTCTAGAGTGAAAGAGCTTTTCTAGAGTGAAAGAGGTCCTGTATTTCGACCCCTGATTAGTGACATTAGCATAACTAGGGGTGGGTGAGTTGGCACCAGCCCCAGCCACTATTTTAGAGGGGGTGCCAGAATGGTGACCCTTGGGAGGTGCGTACTGTGGCCGCAGTGGTAGCAGCAGATGTATGAAGTAACAACTGCCTGTGTGCAGTAAGACTTTGGTGCTTGTCATCCCTGCCTTTCCCTCCAGTGCTCAGCACTTGCTTTTGGGTATTTCTGCCCAGGGAACCAAAATTGCTAGTTAAACCTCTGACAAGTGGTACAGAAATTATCCTACTGTGCCTACTCATATTATCCAGTGACTATTGAGCACAAACTGCCAAAACACCACTGGGAGTCGGAGGGAAATGTTGAACCTGGCTCTTCTCCCAGGGGAAGTGCCCTAACCCATAGGTTATTGGGCAGAACAAAAGGGGACGATCTTCTTCTCCTTCATTTTGTGTAATTTTCATGGAGTTACACTCCTTCTTCAGGGGAGCAGGATCAAAACACCATGGGAGTGACCCAAAATGGCACGTCTGTTTTTAGATTTAGTTGTGTAAATGCAGTGTATTCATCTAAAGATTGAGTTGAACTTGGACTGAGGTAGTGCTGCAAAAATGAATTTGATCTTGTTCTACACCAGAATATTCATAACATGTTATGTAAATCTGCACAATTACATTAATTATACAATATACTCTATAGTAGTGCCACAGTGATATAGCCATGATGGTCCAATAATTATGTGAGGGGCAAGGATATCTTAGGGTGATATCTTTTATTGGACCAACTGTGTATTTAGAATAGAGTTAGACAAGCTTTTGAAGGCAAGACATTCTTCCTCAGGTCACTATACAATTTATAGAAATTATAACTACTGGCTTGATTAGTATCTTCTACTTAACTCTTTACATTTCTTCTAAACTTTCACAGTAATTGACTATTAAAGGTCCCATCCTCAGGCAAAATGTGGGTATTTTTATGTATGCTCTGGAGGTTGGCGCTTTAATTAGAGCAGGTCCAAGAGCCACTCCAGTGCAACATCTTATGTATCAGTGTCCCCACATTTCAAAATGGTGGCAGGAGTGCTTCTACTAAAGCACATCAAAGGAGCTTTAGATAAAGTTCCCCTCTCACTATTTTGAAGTGCAGGGATGCTAATACACAAGACACAGGGGCTGGCTGGCTATGCTAAATAGCATGCTGTAGTAGATTTGATTAATCTACTGGAATTACAGTGTGTCAGAGCAGTCTCCCTGCACATCTACAGACACCCCATGTTTCTTTAGTACCAGATACCACTAAGGAACTTAGCCTGAATATTTGAGCCTTGTGTGTATCTCTTAGGAGAGCACACTTGTGGTTCCTGTGCCTTCTTATTAAATGGTGGAAGAGTTCAGGCACCAGTAAACATTCCCTTTCTCCCCCTTCCTCCTCAAGCAAGTGAAAATATTCTGCCTGAGTCAGCTGAATAAATCAGTGTACTGGGTCCTCCTCACCTGTCTGTAATGCAGATAGGAACCAGTAGCCACTGCCTGCCCTTGTATATCTATTTAGTTGATGGCTTTTCTGTGGAAACAGGTCAAAAGGGTATCTTTTGATTCCCAATGTGGTGTGGATCTGACATTGACCTCCATTTACACAAGCTACCATAACTGTGCTATAATGACTTTCAGTCAGTACCAGTTGATAATAAATGCAACAAAATAATTTGGGGTTTTTCCAAATGCTGAGGCACAAATGCTCTGTGCTACATGGCCATGTACATCCATTCCTGCTTGGTGGTAAGTGGAAACTAACCCCCAGCGAAAGAGAAGTGAGTTACTGTAATTTAGCTTTTACCACAGGTTGGAGCAGTCATAGCAGAGCAGTTGATGAGCAGTAAATTCAGAACTTCTACAGTAAATTGTTCATATGTCCATATCCTTAAAAAATAAAGGGCTTGATACTCTTCTTGCTTACATCACTTTGCTGTCCAACTTTTCTGGAGGAATTCTTGATTTTCACTGGAAGAGAATCAGATGTTTTCATTCCATCTTTTCATGTCATAGTTTCGTAGTTTCATAGTAGCTAGGGTCAGAAGGGACCTGAACAGATCATCTAGCCTGACCCCCTGCCACAGGCAGGAATCAATGCTGGGTTCATAAGACCCCAGACAGGTGATCATCCAACCTTGTTTTGAATTTGCCCAAGGTACGGGTGAGGACCACTTCCTTGGGAAGTTGGTTCCAGATTCTGGCCACCCTAACTGTAAAATATTGCCTTCTGATCTCTAACCTAAACCTATTCTCCATTATCTTATTACCATTGTTCCTTGTCAACCCAGATGGTGCTGGGGAGAAAAGGGCTCTTCCTATTTGCTGATGATCTCTCCTAATGAGTTTGTAGGCAGCCACCAGGTCCCCCCTCAGTCTCCTCTTGCTGAGGCTGAACAGGTTCAGGTCCCTCAGTCTCTCCACGTAGCGCCTGTCCTGCTGTGCTCTCACCAAATGGCTGGCCCTCCTCTGAACTCTCTCCAGGATGGCCACATCCTTTTTAAAGTGCAGCACCCAGTACTGGATGCAGTACTCCAATTGCGGCCTGACCAAAGTTGCATAGAGGGGGAGTATCACCTCTCTGGACCTTTGGATGCATGACAAGGGATGGCTGGCTTTGCTGGCTGTGGTCTGGCATTGGCGGCTCATGTTCATCTTGGAGTCAGTAATGACTCCAACATCCCGTTCCGCCCCTGTGCTTTCAAGAGGGGAACTCCCCAGCCTGTATGTATGCTGTGCATTCCTTCTCCCAAGGTGCAGCACCTTGCATTTGTCTACATTGAATCCCATCCTATTCATATCTGCCCACTTTTGAAGTCTGTCTAAATCTAGTTGCAGCCTCTCTCTCCCTTCAAGTGTGTCCACCTGGCCCCACATCTTAGTGTCATCAGCAAACTTGTCACCAGTTCAAAAGGCTGGGTAGGTGGGACAGGGATGCAGAGCTGTTTAAGAATAGTGCATGCATCTTTAGGACCTTTGTGGAAAAATGGTCTTTGAAGAGCAATAAAGGTAGCCTCAAGGGATATATCTGTGATGAATCTGTTCAGCCACTGGGTGCCAATGTTGGCTCACATTTGATAAACAGATGCAACTTTCTATGGGAGCAACAATTTTTAAACCTAAAAGATGTTCCAGGTTTCAAAACCTTGTGGGGCAGGGGCTTAATAAATATCCTCAAAGGTCTGTGACATTTTATTAGAACTAAGCTACAACTAGAATGTCAGGAAGTTAGTAAAGGGCTGTGAAATATGTGGACTCCTGGTTTAACAAAAGAAAGACTAAGACCCTTAATGAAATGGGTTTGCTTAGAATTATAAATCCATAAGCCTACTTCTTATAATGATTAATGGTAAACCACTGTTTTAACTTTGCATCAAATAATGGGTTGTGCCTGAAAAGCTTCATTAATCGTCATATGAAATAGGCTTGCCAATTCATTACTTCAGGGTCGACATGTGCTAAACAGTTCAGCAAATTTCAGGATTGGAGTGGACTCTAGGCTGGCCCTGGCTTGAAAGGATGCAGACAATATAGGGGGTCTATAACATGTTTTGATGTGTTGGGATGTATGAACTAGGAATACTACTTCATCTGATATCTTCCTTTTCTGTTCTCTTCCTGTCCCCTCCTCCACAAAATCTTTTGTGTAATTGTAGTCATAGCACAATAAACAGAAAAAACACATCATCCAGTTCTATATTTGGGTCCAAATTCTTTTTCCTGTAGCCAAGGACAAAGCCAAGGCCCCCTTGACTGTGGACCTTGCAGAGAATATGACCCAAATACTTTTCTGAGGCACACAGGCCCTGTTCCTTTCAAACGCATACGTGGATGCTAGCAGGTAAAAGTAAGTTTGGGGGATGTCTCAAATCCAGATTAAACCCCTCCTTAATAGAGACAGAAAGTTGGGATCGTGTGGGAAACTCATAAAAGAGGGTCAGGAAATTAAAGGATGAAAAGATTTTGCAGCCAGAATGTTTTTTCAACAGAAAGAGAGGCAGGTTTGGATTAACAAAACATTTATGTTTTTGTGCTGCGTTTGTTGACTTCTGGCAAAAATACCTAAAAATAAATTTCAGAAAATGAAACATTTTAGTTTTTTTACTCAACAAAATATTTCATTTAGAAATTTCTTTCCAATTTCTTTTTAAGAAGTTTTAAAAAGTTTGAGACTAAAACGTTTTTGTTGCCACACATATCATTTGCTCTTTTTATTTTAAATTGTTGATGTGTTCTTAGGAGCAACACAAAATAATTCTATTCTTCAACTGCCTCTGAATAAAAAATGAGCTATTCACACTGCTCTAGTGGAGAAGGCAGAGGGGTAAATTGGAGTGGGACACAAAGGTGAAAAGAAAGCAGGTGAAAACTGAAGTGGGAAATGACAAAGAAATAGGAGGAGTAGAGGCTGACAAGGGTTTATGTGGTGAGAAACTGCAGAATAATTTAGATGTGGTGTTGGAATGGAAGAATTGAAGATGGAGGAGAAAAGAAACATGACAAAGGAATGAAAATAGAAAAAAATTAAATAAGATGAGCAGAGCAAAAACACAAATGCCAAAGGAGATGACTATGTTGGGATGGAAGAAGGACTACATTTTAGAGAAGGAATGGAGAATTAGAGAAGAAAAAAAATGCTGTAATAGGAAAAGGAGTGGGAAAGACCAAGAGAAATCATGGCCATTGAAAAGATTTTTAGAAGAAAGTACTGGGAGAAGGGAAAATAAAAATCAAGGAGAGTAACTGTCAAATTTTTAATATGTTATTCAAACTTGTATTTAAAATTGAGCAAAAATGGGGACTTTGTTTAGGAAAAAAGAAATTTTTGCCAGAAAAATGTCCATGTTTCTGGGCCAGCTCTACCAGTGATGTAATATAGTAATGAACAGATCATCACTCAAGCTCCACAGCACTTGTGATACCAACATCCTTGTTGAAGAAACCGACATATATGAAACATGGAGACTGATCAGCAGCTGGAAGTAATACATCAACACTTGGATGTTGTGTTAATTTGGCACATCGGCACCTCAGACTGTGTTGCCAATTCATCACTTCCAGATGGTGAATGAACTCTGAACTAGGACTTTCAGAAGTGTTCAGTGCTGGTATAACTCTGCTCACACTGCAGTCTGCTGTCAGTGGGTTCTGATGTGGTTAAAACTCAGTGACAAAAGCATTAATGCATTGTAGAACTTGAGGTACTGATATATCTATTTAACTCATGACCATTCCAAATGACAAGGAGAAGGGAGGAAGATAGACAACAGATGCTCCCATTCATTTTCCATGTGAGGTAGGGAGCTATTATTATTGTTTCATGACCTCAGACACTGGGACAGTAAGGCTCAAATCCTCAAAAGTCTAACTCTGTCTGATTTGAAATGGAACTGGGTGCTAAAATATCTCTGAGGATCTTGGCTTAAATGGCTTGGAAGATGCCACATAGGAAGACTGTAGCAGAGCAGGAAAAGGAACCCCCATAATGGATTCTCATGCTAGAGCCCAAAGTAGTTAAATAGTAGGGCTATGCGAAGCTTCAGTCCCTGATTCGATTTAGCAGAAATTTGGTCTGATTTGGTGGCTGAATCTCCAAATCCGAATCAAATCAGAGGACCCTTTAATCTCTCCGAATTGAATCGGAGTCCTCTGAATTGATTCAGAGAGATTCAGAAAGATTTGGAGATTCAGACATAGATACAGCTTTAAATGTTTTTTTTCTACATACCTCTAGGTAGCAGGTGGCTTGTGAATGCTGAAATACTGGGGTGCATGGAGTGTCCCACAGAAGCATGGGGGGCTCCCCAGCACATTTGGCAGAAGACCTGGAAGTGGACCAAAACCACTTTCAGTCCACTTCCAGGTCCACCGGGGAGCGCACAGGGGGCCCCCCTGCTCTCCCCGGCTCAGTGACTGGTGCCTCCTGGGTCTGGGGGGGTACCTGGGTTCCCCTCAAGGCCAACTGCTGAGCTGGGCAGATGTCCAGGGCCTCCCAGCACACTCTCCGGTGGACTACTTCAGGGTTCTCTGCTGAGCTTGTGGAGGACCCCCTTGTACTCGTGTAGGGAGCTACATCCCTTCCAGCATCGCAAACTTTTAAAGCTGTGTCTATGTTCAAATTGCTGATTTTCCAAATCAGCTTTGAATCTTTAGATTCATATTTTGCTGTATCGAATCAGGGACAGTAATCTGAATCGATGAATCGAATCACTGTCCCTGATTTGGGCTGAATCTGAATCCAATTTGAATAGGGCCTGCTTCGCACACCCCTATTAAATATCCTTTTCGTGTTCTCCTCTGCATTTCACAGGCCTTCTGTCTTATGCCTTAGATTTAAATGTTAACATTTAAAACTTGAATAGTTAAAAAGAAATCCAGGGTGAAGTAGAGTAGAGAAAGAGACTGAGTGCCATGGGGGGTGGGGAGGAAGACTTGGAGGTCATAGGGGTAGAGACGAGACTACTGTAGTAGTAGTAGTAGTAACTTACGTACAGCTTTTGCTAAAATAAAACAATAAAATGAACATTAACATATTGTATCGTAATAATATTTATATAATTTATCATTTTTTGCAAAAAACCTACAATAACGTTATCCGTTGTATTAGTTTACACAAAATTAAAACAAGACATTGTATATGATGCTACAAAAATAGATAAAACCAGTGGGTGGTAAAGTAAAAAAAGGGGAATTTGATTTGATTTTGGCCTTTATTTATAGTGCAAGTAAACCAATTCATTTAGGAAGCACTAAATAGGCTCTGAATTGCTAGAAGCTAAATTATTTTTTGTTCAATAGCTCAGTATTTAAAACTTTCAATTAATGGAGAAGTCCGTTTGCCTCATATTTCTTCAAAAAACAAACCAGCTCATGAATTTAGGTCATTGATAAAACTACCAGAAAGATGGTGTTGTGGTACCATAGTAAAAGTATGGTGTTGTTTCCATGGTGGTGTCCCTTAGTGTTACAATCTGGCCCTAATCATTTATTATAAATAGCAGATATTGACAATGTAAAAATTCAAAGGGTGAAATCCCGATTCTGTTGAAATAAAAGAAAATCAATGATTGGTTCTACTGAGACAAGGATATTGTTCAAAACTTGTACATTTTCAAATTTTCAGATCACATTCTTGGGCGCATCCACACATTCAAGCAAGTATGCTTGCAGCCGCTCAAATAGAAGCGGTGCAAACTTAAACAGGGCCTTTCAGCCTCAGTGCACATGCCCGGAAATGCACTTTTTGTTGTGGAGCAAATTGTGCCACTTGGGGCAAAATAACCCTGCCTGGATCCTCCTGGATCTGCAGCCAGGGGGAGCTACAGCCTGAGGCCAGCACCTGTGTTGTCCCCAGCAGTATAAAAAGCTGCCTTGTCCTGGCCCAAGCAATACAAAAAGCTGCCCTGACAAATAGCTCAGGGCTACTTGCTCTCAAGACCTTCTGGGGCCCAGCCAATTGGTATCTGAGGACACTACCCCTTTTGCCAGCTGGACTGGATGGGGGGTTTGCAGGAGCAGGGTGCGAAGCGGGGTGGGGGATGTGGGTGGACTGTGGAAGAACTGTATGGGGGGCTGCTCAGGAGGAGTGGATCCCCTGCACAGCTCACGGACTGCCCCCCACAGGAGTTACAGCCCCTGCAACAGGCCCCCCCAGGGGCCACAGCCCTCCCCCCCACGGGGCCTATAGCTCCCCCAGCAGGGGCAACAACTCCCAAAGGGGCTAAAGACCCCTAACAGGAGTTACACCCCCTCCAACAGGGGTTACAGCCCAGCCAACAGGGGCCACATGGCCCCTGCAGGGGCTACCACCTCCCCTGGAGGGCCCAAATGCCCCATCCCCCGCTGGCTCCTGCAACCCCCACCAATGGCTGCCCCTCCCCATCCCCACCCCCTGCTTGCTTCCCCAGTCCTCAATGACTGCCTCACCCACACCCACCCCCTGCTTGCTCCCCCAGCCCCCTGTTGGCTGCCCTACCCAACCCCAGTCTCCCAGCATTTTAAAGATAAAGAAAAGCAAAAAAAAGCCTCATACTCACTGGCAGTAACGGAGGCCTCCACACAGCATGGAGCAGCAGTGTGCAGCATGGTACCCACACTGCCACTGCCCCATTGGGCAGGTACAGTCGGGGTTGGCAGAGCATCATGTTGCTCCTCGTACTGTCAGGCAGCTGGGGCCACTGCAGTTGTTACCCGGCCCTGTGCTGTGTAGGGGCCTCTGCCAGGCTCCAGTGCCCTGATGGCAGCTGCTACTGCTGGTGAGTGCTGGCCTTATTTTTTTATTTTTTTAATTGCTGGGATGCTGGGGCTGGGTGGGGCAGCAATTGGTAGGGGGGCTTGGGGACCTGGTGGGGGCTGGGGCTGGGTGGGACAGGGCTCAGGGGGACTCGGGGGGCAGGCAGTGGATGGGGCTGAGCAGGGCAGAGGTCAGGGGACTGGGGGAGTGGGCGGGGCTGGTGGGGGTCCTCTCATGGTCCCCCCTCTCCAGGCCCGCATCCCCATTCTACAGGCAGAAGTCTGGGTCCAGCTCCCTGCAGCTGACATGTTGCCTGCCCTGCATGAGCAGTCAGAGTGCTTCAGCACTGGGCTGAGGGCCAACCATAGAGATGCTCTGGATGCTACCAGAACATATCTGTGGAGGACCCAGCCTCCAGTTGCTTCAGGACACAATTGAGGACCATGATCTGCCCCGCTTTTTTCCTCTGCAGTTTTTTTTGACCCCTGGAAATCCAGGAGTCTAATTTTGCCCCCATGCTGCAAATCTGCAGCATGGAGAACATTTCGTTTCCTGCATGTGACTCTTGCAGTGTCTCAAAGGGCTTTGAGACACTGCAAGAAGCACATGTGCACTCATCTGGATGCACTCCTTGAAGCCACATTATGAACCTTCTCACTGTAGCATCTGATGACTCTAACACAGAAAACAAGCCTCTTCACAGGAGTAACAATTTTAACCCTGGATTTTGGCCACATATCAATCAGAAGAGGAAATAGGTCTGTCTTGGTTTAGGATTAGATCCAGAACTAACACCCTAGGTAACTGTAGTTCTTGGAAATCAAATCCTATGAATTTGCATCATGAAAGTATTTGAGATTGAAGTTCTAGCTGGTTTGTATTCACTTAAATATTATGTTTTTCTCCCATTAAAGAATTGGAATTCTGTTAATATGGTACTGAATATGGAAATGGAAAAACTGATTTAGAGATAAGGGTCTGCTAGAGTCTCCTAGAAAAGAAAGAGAGTCCACTTAATTCTTTAATGCTTGAAGACACTTCACTCTTACTGCATGTGCATCAGTGTAAGGCCAGTTGATGAGGTTCTGAGCTCACTAAAACCAGGAGGACTTTTGTCATTTATTTTAACATGCCCTTAGTTTCATCCTTTACCTTCAGGAGAGACATTTCTACTTTGCAGTGATGTAAGTGAATGGATAACCAGGTCCTTAGATCTAGCTTTTTTTAAAGGTATTTGGAAACCTAACTCCTCCAAAGGGAATTGTGCGTCAGTACCTTTATAAACCTGGCTAATAGTTATTAAATGTGAAATTAAATGTGAGCCACTTTGATTTACAGAAAAAGGCTTCAGCACTAATTCCAATGGGGTAGGAATAAAATATAATTTCATAATGTCTCAATTTTAATTTCAAATATGAAATTAAAATAAAATAACTGTGTTAAAGGTAAAAGGCAATGAAGAATACAATTTGGAAATAGTTCACTACCTTGGTGGAGTTTCAGATTGTTATAAAAAGTTTTATATACTTTGAGTTGCATTATTTAAAATGATCTTAATAGAAAGATTAAGGCATTGACTTCCCTATAATAAACTAATACAGCTTAAAGGTATACTTTTCCTTCTAATGAAGATAAGGCCTAAAGTAACTAACCAAAAATAAAACTGAAACTTCCAGAAAACAAAAGGGCAATACTATTAATAAGAGGTCAGCTCCTGAAAAGTTAGCTCCAAAGAAAGGATGCAGGCAGCTAAAAAGTGATGCTTAGTTGCCTAACCCAAAAATTGTTATCTAGAACTTATTCAGCTGCCACCTAACCCTGGAGAAACCCAAACTCCCGGTGCCTCACTTCTTGATTTTAGGGGCATTTCTGCTTCATCTCCAGATGATCCTGATGGAGCACATTGCACTCATCTAAAATAGATGCTTTATAGTTGCCTTGGAGTGGTGTTGGGTCACACCACAAGATCACTGTCTCAGTTGTGTTTATTTGCATGCTTCCACTGTGATCACTGATTAGGACATTCTTTAGATTGAGGATGAAGCACACAGACTGGGTGTATCATGCCTTGCTGCAGTATTCCCCAGCATGGTCCTTTGATAATGCTGACATACCTTAAAGTTTGCTGGGAGCTTAGAGTTGCACCTCAGTACAGGTTTCAGATTGCCACAGGTTGATCAATTAATCACTTCTCTCATTCCTAAGATCAACTGAAATCCAGAAACTAGGTATTCCACAAGCTGCCTGATCCAGCAGGATGAGAATGTCTAAGACACTTACAAAATTAGTCTCCCTACAAAAAGCAGTTACTGCAGCTTTCTTTGAAGACCCATATGGTGGTGCCCATTGACTCCTAGGACTGTTTTTCTGATTTACTTTAAACAGTTATTGGACAAAACATAAACAGTTCTAGAACTAGATCCTAAGCCTCCCCCATTCCCAGGTGAAGTGTCCTACTGCTGGTCTACATGGTCATCTTCCCTTTTGTGTACCCTCTCTGGTCCAATGTATCTTGAATTATTTTCTTACAGAGGAACAGTTTTAACAGGAATAAGGCATACCACGAGCTAATGGCCTGATGGATTGTGTTTCCTACTTGACTGAAAGATGGAGGTTTTCCCTTCTCAGGTATAGGAGGCATTGAGCCCATATTTCCCAGTTTCTGAGTCAGTGCTTACTTATAAAACATGGACATGACCATGGGACATATCTCTAAAAAAAAGAAAATGTCCTACTCAGTTCCCTCAAAGAAAGGGTGTAGGCATCTGCCCTGTGGA
Source organism: Caiman crocodilus (assembly GCA_030014935.1). NCBI lineage: Eukaryota > Metazoa > Chordata > Crocodylia > Alligatoridae > Caiman > Caiman crocodilus. The sequence goes on along the minus strand of JAGPOW010000261.1, from coordinate 61,912,562 downwards.
GAGAATTTTGGGCTGTGGATCTCTGTTGGACAGTGGTACTTGCCTGCAGTGATGAGAAAGGACTGAGATTTCAGACACATCTTTGTGTTCAGGATTTCCTGTTAGCTAGCTCTGTGCAGTCAGTGTGCTAGCTGTTTTGGATCCCCATCTGAGCTACTTAAATCTCCCCAAAGAAAGCAGGAGCCACCTGATTCAGGGTTCTGGAATTCACTGTTGTGGTTGAGCACTTTAGAGTTAGGAGGAGCTGCAACATCTACATTTTAAGGGCCCATGTCTTTTATTAGATCTGGATTTGATCTGGCCTTATTCTGTCCTCAATAAGTCCTTACATAACCAACTTTTCCAATGGTCTTCAATTGTCCCAAAGTAAAAAAAAAAAACACTTCACTATATATTTTGTACAAACATAGACAATTAACATTGGAAAATGTAAGACATTGAGACCACTCATGCAAAGCCTTTGAAACCAGGGAAGAACCATTATCAAGAGATGTTTCTTATTCATTTGTTGATTCCAATTATTTTATCTATAAAAAGGCCAAGTTAGTTAGCGCAGGGCTATCCAACAGCGTCCCATGGGGGGTTATGTTGTGCCCCCCAGACTCCATCTTGTCCATCTCTGTACCCATCACTCCAGTTGTAAGAGTAGCTCCAAGCTTCCCCTCCCTTCTCTGGCATTTGCTGCCTGCTCCTGTTTCAGGGGGCTGGGCAAGCAGCATGGTGCACCCTGGGGAGCTAAGAGCAAGCTTGGGGCTGAGTGATGGGTGGAGGATAGAACACCTGTGTAAGCATGCAGTGCAGCAGGTAGGGGGAGGGTGTGAGCACACAGCGCAGTGGTGGGGGGTGCTGGGCCTGCACAGATGCACACTACAGTGGTTGGGAGATGACTCCCCCATGATGCAGTGGAAGTGGGGAAGGAGCATGGTTGCAGTGATGGGGGCAGGCTGGGGTGCCTGTGACTTGCCATGGTGAGGCCCATAGATATACAGACCTTGCTGGTATGGCCCATGGAGTGTTCAGCCCCCAGCCACTTAGCAGTGGGATAGCCCTGATGTAGCACAAATATTACCGATAAGAGGAAGTAAACTAGAATAGAGCATCTGTACTGTGCTAACAGTCTATAGACATGATGAGGTTGTTACCATACTAGGACAACTTTTATAAGCTAAATTTAACTTTCAAAAAGGGGTAAGAAAGGGGAAAAGTGAGCAGAAGACAGGTCCTATCCCACTTGTCAGCTGTGAATGATCAAGTAATCATGAAAGGCAGCTAGTGGCTCATTTGGTGAAGGATGTTATCAGAAGTAGGGGGTAAAGATCTTTAGGCTTTTATAGTCCTATTTAGGAAAGGGAATGGCTTTGCTTTTATGTCATTTTGAAAGCATCATGTCTAAGGAACAAACTTGTGCTGTGAAGGACGGTCCTAAACAGACTTTAAATTGAGTCTTTTTCCTTCCTAGGCTAAAGAGGATAGGTTAGTAGCCTACAAGATTCAAAAGCAAAGTTTAATGCATCCGTTTATCACACTGCATATCCTTCCTAATAAGAAATAGATCAGCAGACAAATGTCTGAATAATAGCAAAGAAAATTTAATTATAATGACGAAGTGTTGGTGTCATTGTAAATCAAGCTAGTTGCACTGTTTTAAAAATCAAGGTACAAGGTTGGGAAGATTTGCACATTTAAAGACTGACTAAATCAGAGATGTATAGCATAAGCTTTGTAAGCAGAGGGCTTATTTCATCAGATTCTGTGAAGGGATTCAAGAAGCAGAGCAGCTAAACAGAAAGCAGTGTTTAGAATACAAAGTGTAGCGAAGGGGGAGGGAAAAGGCAGGGGCACTGCTGGGAGAAGCAAGAAGGGTAGGAGACAGAAAAACAAAGTAATTAATCCACTGTGGGACATGGGAAGGATTTAAAGACTAATCCAGGTAATGGAATAGAAATCAATAGTCTCAGTTTAGATTATATTTAAAGCAATCCAGCCTGTAAATAATGTCTTGTTTTGCAATTTCCTGTTCAATTTCATTTTTAGTTTCATTTTCTAAGAACACCCATTCTAATGTCATTGCTGGATGTCCAGGGAGTTTAAAGTGGTCCGCCACAGGCTTGTCTGTCTTTATGGTATTGATGTCAGATTGGTTGTCATTCATTTTGACATGTAGGGGTTACCCTGTCTGTCTAATGTAGGAAGCAGAGCAGCATTGTGAGCAGGTGAAGGCATATATGACACTGGTTGAGATGCAAGTAAAGGAACCTCAAATGTTATAATCTCTATTATTGGCTCAGTAATGATGTGGTTGGTGTTTATAAGGGAGGGTGACGGGTCTCTGGGCCTGGAGCAAGATATGGTGCCAAGGTGAGAATAGGAGTTATGTTGTCTATTGCTGGAGAGACACCATTCGAGATTTTGGGGTGGGGGGCTGCCTGTAAACAAGGACAGGTTTCTTTACTACAATTACCTTGAGATGGTTGCCACTTTCTAAGAGGGGTTGGAAGTCATTAATGATGTGTCTTAGGTGTTCAAGATGGTGATAACCAAAGAGAGTCCATTGTCCTTGTCCTAGGGTTAGTATTTGAGTTAGATGGGAATGTGGTCTGAGTCTGGCTTTGTTGATTTGGGTTGCTACAGTTTTAGGATTGTATTATAATTATAGGAATCTTTGCTCCAGATTCTTAAAGTTTGCATCCAAGTAAATGTTATCTAAGCAGATATGGGTATAACATAGAGCCTGGCTGTAGACAATGAATTTAGGTTAGGAAGAGAGCCATGGTTAGGAAGAGAGCTACAGATGTGAAGATAGCTATAGTGGTCAGTTGGTCTCCAATACAATGTGGTGGTGATATCGTCTTTGCAAACTTTCACAGTGATGTCCAAGAAAAAATTTGCTGGGAGGAGTATTGCAGAGTTAGATTGAGGGAGGGACAGAAGTTGTTAAAGTCTTGGTGGAATTTTTCTAGAGATTCCTTCCCATGCATCCATATGATGAAGATGACATCAGTGTATCTTAGGTATACCAGGGAAATGAAATGGCAGCTGTGGAGGAAGCAGACTTAAAGGTCTGTCATAAATATATCGGTAGACGGTAGGGGGCACATGCTGGGGGGGGCATACATGTGCTCATGACCATGCCATTCATTTGTAGGTACAGAGAGTCCCTGGATCTGAAACATGATATTTACTCAAATAAAAAACAAGGTGTTTTTTCCCTATTTACCATGAAGAAAAAAGCCACTCCTCTTGGATTTGAGTACAAGTCAGTGTGGCAGCTCTGACTGCAGCCCCAACCTGTGCTCGGGGTTGGAACTGGAGCCACAACCCCTGCCTCCCAATATCTCTGCCCCTGCAGCCTGTTCCCCCTACACAGCCACCTTTGTCTAATGCAGCCTGTGGCCTCTGCTCTCCCCACCTCCCAAAACTCCCTGATGCTTACCCTCCAGTTCCAGCTTTGGCTTCGGTTCTGGCTCCATTATAGCCCAAGGCACAGACCCAGAGGGTAAGTGGTGGTGGCAGAGTGGGGAGAGGGCTAAGCATCAGAAGGGGAGGATGACCAAAAGGACAGAAACTGGGGGATGCCAAATAAGTGTTTTCTTCAGGGATTTGGGTAAATACACTAGTTGTGTGTGAGGACAAAATAGGAGATTATAATGTAAGCAGAAGCAGTATCTTTTCAGGGATAGTGTTCTCTTGGGGGGTGTTGGTACAGAGAGATGTTAACATCCATGGTAGCTAATATGGCGTTTGCTGGCAGCTTATCAATGCTAGCTCATTTCTTTAGGAAATCTGTGGCATCTTTTAAATAACTAGCAGCTCGTGTAGCACATGGAAATAAGATTGAGTCAGTGTAAATATTTCTTAAAGAATGAAGGCAGACAAAGTTCTTTGGATGAATTTGATATCTTTTATTAGACCAATATTATAGTATCATAGTATCTAGGGTCAGAAGGGGCCTAGAGCAGGCCAGTCTGACCCCCGACAACGGCAGGAACGAGTGCCAGGGTCACAGGACCCCAGGCAAGTACCTATTTAATCTACTCTTGAAGATGCCCAAGGTAGGAGCAAGAACAACTTCCCTAGGAAGCCGGTTCCACATCCTAGCCACCCTAACTGTGAAGCAGTGCCTCCT
>JAGPOW010000261.1:61893499-61908336 GCA_030014935.1 Caiman crocodilus | reverse complement strand
TCTCCACCACCCCCACTATTACTACACCCCACAACAGAGCCATCAGCATTCCCAGATCTTACAGCTGCACCTCCAGAAATGTAATATATCTCATCCAATACACCAAATGCCCTGATGGAAAATATGTAGGAGAGACCAAACAACAACTGCGCACCAGAATGAATGTACACCAGAAATCTATCAACGACCGGAATACCCAATGACCTGTGGTGCACATTTCTCACAAGAAAACCACTCTCTCTTCAATCTCTCAGTTCTAATCCTCAAAGGAAAATAACAAAACACTTCCCAGAGACGAGCCTATGAATTCCACTTCATCAACCTCCTCGATACTAAAAATCATGGACTAAATATAGACATTGGATTTATAACACATAACCTACTTGACATCTGACTCCCCAGGTACCGCTCCACTATTCATCCTCCTTCTCTTCTGCCCTCCTGCCCACACCAGCCTGTCTGTCACCCATTGACTCCTCAGTTTACATCTTCACTGACTGCCTATCTTGTATGCATACCAGCCCAGCCCCTGGCTTCGTACTTTTCATTCCATCCAGGAAGAGCACACACCAACTGCTGAAACCTCCTTAGCCTGAGGAAGGGTTTGCTTAAGAATTATTTTCCAACTACTTAAGCTGGTCTAATAAAAGGTATCAGATTCACCCAAAGAACCTTGTCTATGTCCTTAGACCAACACAGCTACAACCTACACCCCTGTAACTTAAAAAATTAAGAAATTTGTACTTGATTACAAGCCACCAGAGGTCAGTATATTCAGTAAAATGAACTGAACAGCTCCATGGCTCAGATCTGTAACAAGAACCAACGCAAGCCACGTTTTAGCCCTAAACCATTTCTTACTGTGTTGGAGTTTACCTACCCTAGATATATTTGGTATCTCTTCATACTTGTCCTTTGAGCCTAATGTGTTATCTTTAAAAGCAGGGAATGCTTCATAAGGCATTAATTTGTAGGAGACAGACGCTTATACTCCTTTTGCAGCTGGAAAATTTACTGTATGAAATGCATAATAGGAGAGAAACCCAGCCTCATTTATCACTTCCTATGAAGGAATCTAATCTCAGGCACTTTTGTCTATTCTTAGTACCTGCCCTCAAAGACCACAGCAGATATAAGAAACAAATATCCATCAAATTTAATAATCCCATTCTTCTCTCATGGATCTATGTATAGGATGAAAACTCATAATTCATTTTATATCTAGATTCCTTTGATTTAAAGTGGTCCATTCTTTCCTAATGTAAAGTGATGCATTATGGTTTTTTTTGTTTCAAAGTGATTCCAAACGTTGGATTTTTCTGGTACTCTGGGACAGGTTTCTGTGATACCTAGTGAAACTGATGGTACAGCCTCCAATGTAATCTGTAAGATAGTAACATAAAACAATATATGTTGTTTACTATAATTTCTCTTTTCCTGATATTGAATGACATAGGAGAGCGAGCATTCATAGAGTAAAGTGATACATCAGGTTGAGGATTTCTTATTGTAAAAGGATAAGTGACACTCTTGTTTTATAGTTTAAATTAATGCATCAACTTGGTGATATCCAGCGATGTGTAAAGGTGATTTTTATTGCTGTATAATATTGCTCATGGTGGAGAACATTGATTTTATGGGATGGTTATGTCTCAGAGCCTACCTAAATTGCAAGGGCACATATCAATTTTTGTGGATTGATCACAACATAAAGTTCTCTTTCTGCAGTCATTTTATGGTGGCCCTGCCCCATGGTACTGATTGACAGAGAGCCCCTGGGGTGGTAGGAAAGATGAAGGACTAGTCACTATCTCGATTGCTGGCTGCCCTATGTGCAGGGCTGCCCCTCAGTGTGGATTGGCAGAGAGGCCCTTGTGAGAGGAGGTAGGAGGGGGCAACATCTATTTCCCACTGAGGAGTCAGCAGTTTATTTGTATTAAGTTGTTGTTGTTGCTTTCATGGATCTTGTTGATTCTGCAGATTGGAAACCACAAAACAAGTAGGTCCCTAGTTATGTCTCTTGTTGTAAAATCTCAACCCTTGGAAGTTTTCAGAAGAAGTTTAGACAGATGCTTGGCTAGGATGATCCTGCTTTGAGCAGAGACCTGGACTAGAAGACCTTGTGAGATCCTTCCAACCCTACTTTCCTATAGTCCTGTGACAACTAGGGATTCCTAGGTGCTGAGAGACTATGGTGCTGATATTAGGTGTCACATACATCCATAATATAGAGATAATGAGCAGGGGGGATTCCTAATGAGTAGATATAACAGACTGACCACCCACGTGAAATCCTATTTTATTGACCAGTAAAGCAATGCAGTAGTTTTGCTGTCAAGAACACATAAATCCTGCAAGGCTGTTCTGGCAAAGATCATAAATGACCTTATAAATGACCTTTGGTGGAGCACAAATTATCAGCATACAAGCAGACATTGGTCACAACAGGTCAGTTTGCCATAGGTGTGAATCTGAGCCATATGCAAAAAGGGTATGTGTATCTGCCCTGTTCACCAGTATGAATTCAAAACATTTCTTTGGAGTAATAGGAAAGGATGCAGAAAATGAGGGTCTGCCCAATACAATTCTTTCATATATTGGAAAAACTGAAACAGACAATAATAATCTATGTAGTTAGTTATATTTATTATGCAGGTGAAGTCTAAGATTAGTGTATTCTTCATAGAAAGGAGCTAGAATGGAAGTCAAATAGTAGTAAAAGCCCAAAATTGATATAATTAAAAACTTGGACATGATACAAATGTATCAGTGAAAGTTTCATTGTCAGAAGGGAGTATGAGTCAGACCCTAGATCTAGATTAAATTCCAGAAATGTTGATATAATCTTTTGATTTTTCTCTGTTTTCTGGAAAAAAAACAACTATTCAGGGCAATTGTAATAGGCCTTGGGGGATCAGGGTCAAAAAAGCTTATAAGGAAGCAGTGATTCTTTGATATCAATTGACACTTGAAAAGTATTTCCTTTTCCTTGTTAGGCAAAGTAGTTCAGGAAACTGGATTTCTCTGGCGGCCAATAATGTTTGAGGTTTAGGTTCCCTGAAGGAAGGTGAAGAAGAGAGCACATTTCTAAGAAGTAAGTTTATCAGACACTCCTCCCCAGATGTAAGACATAAATGGGACTGATGTCTTTTTTTCTTGAAATACAGTATTGCACAATGCTCTGTTTCTTTGCTCTGAAGTAATGAATTATGCATTTCATAATGTAAAACCCTGAGTGAGGCTGAGAGTTCCAGATGTAAAATGATGCAGAAGGTCAAGTATCATTGAGAATAAGTAAAGTACTATATGAATCTGGGTTTCCCAGTTCTTTACAAAAAAAGGGAAACATGAGACACTGTTGTTTGACATCTATGATACCCATGAAAACTGATAAATTGCATTGATTTGCTATAGAGTGATTCATAAGATGGCCTTTTTTCTATCTAGGCATGCATGAGATTGAGATAAAAAAATGCTTGATAAAAAGTGATGCCTAAGATCTGGTGTCACTGATGTAAATGATGAAACGGGCTCAGTCTTACTGATAGGCATTAATGCATGAGGCTGGGCTTACTGATGGGTTAAGAGACTGCAACTACTTACTGTGCAGTGATGCATTAGAATGAGTTTCTTAGCACCTCAGAAAAATGTAGCATCACATGTCGCTGAACATTAGATGCATTTATCCTCATGCACCTCTTCATATCCACAACAGGGAAACCCAGCCTTCTATATCATATCCGAAAAAGATACTAAATGCTATGTATAGGTTTATATCCATGAAATCTAGCATCATGTATTGGAAACATCAGAGAAACCTTTAACCACTTTCATTGACGAGCATCAGAGAAATATCCATTAGCTTCATGGAAACCTAGGCAATAGCATCAGTTTATATCAGAAAAACCTAGATTCACACAACTTACTATAATAGAGAGAAATTGGATTGATAAATTACTGTAATTTACTTCTGCTAAAATCAACACTACATATATTTTAGCATCAAGGAAATCCAAGTACATAAATACTGTGGGAACTAAGTAGTACCTTTTTTACCAATCAGAGAAACCTGAACTAAAATGTTATCATCTACCTTTACATTACACCAACATGCTATGTATGATATTGTCATTGCCTTTGCCTCTTTGCATCACTGGCCATTCAAGACATTTACTACTGTGAAAGAAATTAGGCTTTATGTCTTAAAGGATATCAGAAAAAGCTAACACCTGCATCATATCTCTACATAGCCAGAAAAGGTGTCTGGATCTTGCAGATCAGCTTTCCAGGGAAGGAGGAATCAGTGGTCAGTTTGGGTACGCTATATACAACTTGTTTTATTTGCACTATCCACCAGTTCTGGAACAGACTTGGTTAAACAGTATGCAGGTCTCTTTCTTCTGCCAGGAATCAGCCCAGTATCAGTGCTTGGTGCCAGTTGCTTCAAGATTTGACTTAAATCAGAGACTAAACTGTCTTGTTCAGACACACCTTTTGCATTAATGACTACTGCCAGACAAAACTTTGCATGGCTCCAAAAACTAGAGCACAGGATTTAATTTCAAGATTAAATATTTGCTTACACACTACAATAAAAACAATGCCAGGTGTCATCAGAGCATACCATGTTTTTGAGCATATATCTCGCACACGGGTATAACCCACATGCATGTATAACCCGTGGAAATTTGTGTTTTGAAAAATAATCCATGCATACCCTGCACCTGTGTATTCCTCGTACCCCCTTGTATTCCCTGTACCCCTGGGCGAGGAGTTGCCCCGGGCGAGAAGGAGACTCCAAGTCAAGTGGCACTTCTCTGCTGGGTCCTGGCAGCAGCGAGGGTGGGCTGGGGGGCTGTGGCAGGCCTCACACTCTGTGTCCTTCTCTCCTGGGCCCAGCAGGGAGGCGGAGCAGCCCATCCCAGCCCCAGCCCCATGGCAGCAGCAGTGCAGCTTGCCCTGGCCCAGCCCCGGCCCTGGCCCCTGCAGCAGCAGCGGTGCATCCCAGCACAGCCTGGGCCCAGCGGGAAGGTGGTGCAGTCTGCCCCGGCCCCAGCCCCAGCCCCTGCTGCAGCCCAGCCCGCCCCTGTCTCTGTGGTGGCCCCCTTTTGAAAACAAGTCTGTCCATAGCCCGCACCCCCGTATAGCCCACACCCATCCATTTTTGGGGTAAAATCATGTATACCCCCCGAGATATATGTGCAAAAATATGGTAATCAAGCCTGGATTCTTACATAGTTGATAATGCTGAAAGTCAGTGTCCTATCTCATGCTATTGAATGTCATGAACATTTAATTATATTTCAGAAATCTGTCCTCGTGCCACTTTTTCATATTACAGTTGCCCAGGCTTTAGTCTTCTGAATATCTCAGAGAAAATTGTAATATTGTATCATTTAAAATAAAGATGGGAAACATGGCTTCCCAAAAGATTATGAAATCTCTGCTTTCCCTAACGTCTCCAATTAGAGAAGCATAGTCTAATGAATCACTTGACAACAGCAAAATGCCACCAATCATTGCTGTGCATCAAGGATGTTTGCGTTCATGCTTTGTTTTAGTGGGGGACATTGTTTTCACACATCTTAATGGACATCAGAAAAACATTGCATTTTAATTCAATTTTGTTGGTGGGATGCACAATTCCACATATCACACTGCACCTATATTTTTCATTTTCACATAGGAAAAGTAAAGCGTGTGTATCACTTCATATAACAGAAAACAGTTTTGCATATCTCCCCTCTATAATTATAGCAAATCAGTTTCATATCACTGTATGCAGTAGTGAATTGTGGCATCTTGTATCAATTAATACATGGAAAACCCAGCTTCTTGCATTGCATAGCAAAGGGAATAAAGTATGCAATCAATAACCTTGTCTAAAACAAACAGCTCAAATGAGATTCCTGTGGAAGTACTAAACATGAGGGTTGTTGCAAGACATCCTCACAGTTTCTGAATGATTTGGGTTTACAATAGCGCTAACACTGGGATACAGAACAGGCTCTCACTGTGTTTGTGAAGAATGAAACAGTATATATATGCTCATCCTCATGCTTTGCTCATGAAAATGCTTTCTACTCTCATGTTACATTACATAGGAGAATCTTGGCTTTACATATTAATAGATGGTGAGAAATCTTGTCTCATGTATTCATTTGTGGATAAAACATGTGGCCTGATTTTCTTTTTACATTAGGAAATGATATCTCATGCTTTTGTTTTTAAATACAAGAAGAATGGTTTCTCAAAATGTACATCAGAAAAACAATGTTTCTTGTCAAAGTTAATAGTATCTTGGAATCCCAGCCTCAGGAATGCATTTACATCATGGGAACTGCATTTCTGTATCCACTGGGGAAATGTTGCTTCATATGACATTTTCCATGGGGAAAAAAATAACCTTCACTGTATTATTTTGTTTCAGAGAAAACATACCTTTATAAATAACTTCACTTCAAAGCAATTCAGTTTACATGCTGATTAACCCAAAGAACAACCAAGAATCATCCTATGGTTTATACCAATGAAACAAAGAAAATGACCATGGTTTACTTCAACTGTGTCCAACCACTCAGCCCCTGAAGGGCATACCAGCAGGGGCTGTAAACCATGTGGGACTCCCCAAGCAAGATCCAGGCTACTGGGTTGCACACTCTTAGATGCTCCCACTACATCCCACTGTACAATGCAGTTACCGGAGTGTGGGCAACTGATGCCTCCTGAGTCTGGGGAGGCACCAGATCACTGCGGGGGGGCGGTCCCCCAGCAATCGATTGCCGAGCCAGCAGCGAAACCAGAAGTACACTTCTGGTTTCACAGCTGGTGCTTCCAGGGGATGCACAGCTGATCTCAGGGGGCTCTCATGTGGGCAATGCACCTGGGCATCCCCCTTGCTAGTGCACCAGCTGGATCTCCACCACTGCACCATGCACCCATGCAGGAATCCCCTTACCATTGCACTGCACCTGCCCCCCCCTGCACTGACACACTAATGCACTGCTATTCTCCCCCCAAACCTCTGGACTCACCCTCAGCTCCCAGTAGTGTGCTGGCCACACTGTCCCACTTCCTGGGGCAGAGGGAGGAAAGAAGCAGCAGCTGGATCATGGAGGAAGAAGCTGGGGCAGCAAGGAGAGTAGCACCTGCATAGGAGCCCAGATGTCATAGTGAAGCCTGCAGGCCACCAGTCAGACAGTCCTGATTTACTTAATTATTAGAAAGGGGAAACTTGTCCTCATGTTTCACAGGGAATGAAGGATACTTCACTGCATATATCATTTCATGTTAAGAAAATCCATTGTCGCCATCATTGGCTATCTGAGAAAAATCAGCATCACACACCACTGGACTTCAGCAGACATGTAAATTAAAGAAAACCCATTCTTACTGAGGATTTGACATAAGAGAATCCTAGCTTCAGGTTCAAGAAACTCAACTTTACTAATTATTGCATCTCAGAGAGCATCAGAAACAGGTAAACTGTATATTAAAGATCTGACATTCCAAGGATGACATTTCAGAGCATGAATAGCTAGATGTGGTCCAGTACAGACCAGGAGAATAAGGTGCATGAGAGAGAGATTGAATACTTTAAGAAGGAATGTCAAGAGGAAATAGAATAAAAAAATGTTTTCTATCTACAACATTAAGCCACTTAATTATCACAGTAAAGTGCACTCAAAGCGTTTTGTCCTTTCTGAAATGTTCTATGGATTAGAGCTGTGTTTGAATGGGATATACCACTTGAGTCAACAATGTCTCTGAAGCAAAATGCATAGGGGGAGAATGCATGCTGAGATTGATTTACCCTCAGCATAATTAAAACAATTTTTTTAAAGCATTCTTGCTGTATTTGCATTTTGATGCTAGTTCCTGAAGCGCCTCGGTGCTAGTGCTAGATGCTGTGATGCTGTGTGGCAGTTTCAGAGCTGTTACATTCACAGGAATAGCAGGATGCAAGCTTTGAATGTTTATCCCCAATGTAGTGCACAAGAGTAGGCATTAGGTAACTTCAATTTACATTAAGGTGAATTGGTATCATTCACTAGTGGATGTCAGATTCTGTATAAATTAGAAAGGCTGTGTTACAATTTAAAATCAGAGAAACAGATGAATGCCTCCCTTGTTATCTGGGAAAAACTGGCTTTTTGTATTAAAGGACATCAGGAAAGGTACTGCCTTTTGCATATGCTTATGTAATTGAAATGCAGCCACCAGTATCACTGCACATCAGAAAAAAAAAGCTTCAGACAGTGGTTTGAATCATGGAAATAAGCCATCAGTGTCCTTTGCATTAATTTATATCACACAGCACACAGGCTTGCATCATGTTTCACTTTAAATATGTAGGAACTTTTTCCTGTGTTCCTCTTTTCATATGGGAAAAATGGTTTTACATATCAATGAGCATCATAAAAACAGTATTTCTTATATCAATTTGCTTAAAGTAAGTTCACTCCATGCATCAGTGAATAGCAGTGAAACTTTTGTTTACGCATCATTCTAGTTAGAGTTAGGACTTGCAATAGTGTCTTGCACACACTACAGCAGGAAAAAAATTGCTTCAGCCATCACTTTTCATTCAAGAAACTTGGCTACAAGCATCATTTTGCAGAAGGTATACTGGGTATAATAAATCATGTTACCTTAGAGAAATGTAGCCAGGCTTTACACCAAAGAAATGGTACCTCGGGTTTTTATTTCTATCTAGGAAAAGTAAATCTTCCACATCACTTCATAGCAAGGAAATACAGATTAGAGATGAGCAAATTGTATTGGATAAAGTAGGAGTGGTACTTGCTGAAGTGTGAACTCTAAACATTGTTGAGGTCTAGGCCACCTCATCTCCAGATGAGAAGGAATGAAGTCCAAGGAGCCAAACAGACCCCCAGGACATACTCAAGGTCTGAGAAAGAGCTAAGTAAAAGGTACCCAGGGGACTCAAGCGGTATATACATAACACCTTGTTCAAAAACGGTGAATCAGTTCAGAACCAAGAGGAACTCTTCCTCTTTATGGAATATTTGTTAATTTTAGAAACTGCAATCTGAGACAACTTGACAAGATATAATTTCTTCTCTCAACAACAGACACTACAAATTACAGAAGAATCTGTTCCACTACAGAAGCAGCAACCTCCTGTGAGCTGTGTATCACCAACTCTGTTTGACTCTAAGAACACCTGTACATTCTTCACTTACTGAATAGGAACAAGTGGCCTCAGAAGAAGAAATAACCTATTCTGATGATCCTGGTTTAGGACTGCAGCAGAAATTTCAGTTTTGAAATTTAACTCAGGGTTGGCTATTGATTTGATTGTTCCTAGCTAATCTCTTTTTGAAATCTGGAGATAGTAGGGCAATCTGGAAGCTATATAACTTTATGGGAAATATATTAATAGTTTCTGTCAAGGATTACAAAGTACATCATCCCCAGAGGCTAGCAAGATTTTTAAAAGGAGTCAGATTGTTATTACTAGAAGGAACAGGAAAGTAACCCCACCTACATTATATTTTCTTTCATAATCACTGTGAATGTAATGAGGTTTGGGTCAAACCTTTCCAAAGAACATCTGGAGCAATCTGTGAAACTGCATTTTTGCTCATATAAATTTACCCAGACATGGAGAAATTTCTGTTAACACGTTCCAAGGACTTACAGTTTTGTTGGCTTCCCTGGGACATTGTGATTCTCAGATGTAAAGCACTGCATAAGAATACTCAACTTTTAAATGATGCATGAGGGTAGGTTTTCCTGAAGCAAGGTGATTTCTGTAGCAGGGTCCCTCTTCTATATTTACGAGGCTGGAATTTTCTGCTGTGAAGTGATGCATGCCTCGGTGTGTCACAGATGCCAAGTAATTGATATGATTGGGAACTTCTGATATTTAATGATGTGTGAAGCTGGATTTCTATGATGGAAAGGGATGTATAGGAATGGTTTCCTCCTTTTCTGCTAAAATGTTGTACATGGTACTGGTGTTCTCTAATAAAATGATATATTAGTGGAGCTGATTAAGAATTTTATGACAAAAATATTTTTTCATGGTGTCTTTTCTAGGATATTGCAGCATGCATGTTGTTTTGAAGCAGAACTACTTTTTTCTCAAATTCTAAATTCACTACAAAAATCCTAACTTGTTATCCAGTTCTATATGCTCTTTTTTTAGCCATTATTGATACTTTCCTTCCTTATTCTATTCTCTTGTCTTTTGAATGAATTTGCCACATAGTCTCACCTACACCAGATTCTGTTCTCTGTTACACTAATGCGAAATGATTTAATTGAAGCATGTAACCAGATTAACCATGTTTTCATTCCTTGAGACTAAAGCAGTATGAACGTCAGATGATGAGCCATGCAGGGCCTAACCAGTATTGAATTACTAGTAGAGTCTCTCTGAACTTACGCTGAAATTAGAAATGGACCACAGGCATCTTATTTTTGGCCGATGTCTAACTTCTCATGTTTTATGTCCAGCATATGTGGCCTCTTCTAGTATCCAAGTTAGGATGGATAAGGGCACAGATGGTCAGTCCAGAGAAAGTTAGACTGGGGGCACCATAGGGAGTACCCAGATTTATCCAGGTATCTGTCTAAGTCCAAAATGTCCAGCTGGGAGATCTGACAAAATCAAGGTCAAGGCAGGCAACTGGTCATACTGGGAATTCTAAGCCAAAGACAGGACCATTCAGAGACAGGCAAGAAGGGGCTCAGGGACAGGACAATAAAGGATGGGAACAGGCAGGCAAAATAGTGAGAGCAGAGACAGACAGGTGCGGGGTAAAAAATCCAGGCAAAAGTGAGGTAGGGTTTAGGCTAGGCAGGGTAAAGGTAGACACTAGGCAAGGACAAAGCACAGGTCTACGCCAGGTACAGGAATATAGGTAAGGTTTAGGCTAGGCAAGTTTCAGGTAGGACTTAGGTAGGAGCAAGCACAGGTTGTAAAATCAACTTGGTTTAGAGTCAGAGGTTGCATCTACACATGCAATTAATGTGAAGTGATAAACTTCGGAGCACTTTAAGCCTGTGTTACACTGGTCCCAGGTACAGCATTGTTATGTGTATCTGTGACAGCAGCATTTTGAGCCAGGGAGGAGCAGGCCCAGGCTGGCAGCAGGCTTGTGGGGGGTCAGCCCCAGACTCCAGGTGGCAGCGACAAGTGGTAGAGTAGCTGGCTGGGGCATGAGAGTGCTGAATGCATTAGGCTGGGTGACTAGGCAGCAGGCCCCCTGCTACCTGAGTTGACTGGGTGCAATTTCTGCCCATGGTCACCATTCTACTGTTCTATATGTGGGTTTGATTGCTTGCTGCCTAGCCACACAGCTCTGCATCACCATCTACATATGTGCTGCTACTAGGATGCAGTAAACTAATTAACTCTGCCCTAGGATAGTACTGTTGGGAACAGTACTATCTTATGGCGGAGTCATTTACTGCAGTCAAACCCTCATGTAGAATGGTGACCAGGGACAGAAACTGCAGTTAATGACTCTGCTATAAGATAGTACTGTCCCCAACAGTACCATCCTAGGGCAGAGTTAATTAGTTTACTGTGCCTTAGTACCGGCACATATGTAGATGGTTGATGATGCTGAGCTCATTAGTCAACTGTGCAGTAAAGTGCATGTGTAGATGCATGCAGAATGTTTCACATCAGTCCTTAAGAGCCAGGGTCTACCAAGTTGAAGGTTGAGGCTATTATGACCATTAGAATAGAAAGATGGCTAAGGAGAGAAAAAAAACAGGACATTAACAGTCAAAAAATATGACTTATTAACAAGAGCTCAGCAGGCAGAACTCAAAGAGTTTATTGAAGCAAGACTAGACCACTGATGTTGTATTTTAGAGAGTCAATATTCTTCACTATAGGAGAAGGGCATTTATAGCTCAGCAGAAAAGCAGTTGTTGGAATTAGCTTGGCTCCCAAACACCTTTTGAATACCAATTTCAAAATTACAAAACCCAAGGAGGATGTAAAGAAAGATAAATGTATTTTACTCACCCCTTGGGACAGAAGATGGGATTTAAGGGTCAAGAGCAAACAGAGTGCTAGCACCTAGGAACTCAAAAGAAAACATGGTACGTCCAGCAAGGATAAAGTAACAGATAAAGGAACTAGCAGAAAAGTCTGGCATACGTTCATGATAGCCACGGTAACAAAGTAAATGGAAGAGATGGGATCTTTCAAAGAACTACTCAAGGACAGATCCTGATCTCAGATATTCAGGACAAAGCACTGGGAGCTGCTTATGAATATTTGTGAGGATAGCATTTCTAGATATTAAGCATAAAAAATGAAAAGGGGAGACTCCAATCTTCAGTCTAGTGTAGAAAATCACCCATGTTGCAAAGGTTAGTGGGAAATGTGCCATCTGCTCTAATGTAATAACACTTTATTTCATAAAATGTTACAGATAAAATTACACCTAGCACATAATGGTTCCAAAAATGGAAACTACACGAAAGGTCTGATGATCCTTGTACTGAAGTTAATGGGAACTGGATTCACACAGATGGAGATATATGTATAGAGTGTGACCCTTTGGCAGATGTCAGCAGTAGCAAAGGCTGATTCAATATTGAGGAGTCCTTCGTAAAATTATTAGACAAAACAGTGAGCTTACACTGAGAACATGAGAAAGCCAACTATCTTTTCTGAATACCCGTGGTAGGCAATATTTTTCCACTCAAGCACTGTGGTTGTATATATAATAAAGAGAATTTTTATCTTGTGGAGCTTCCATAGATTTCATAGACATTAGGGCTGGAAAGGACCTTGGAAGATAATTGAGTCCAGCCCAGGCCCCTGGAGCAGGAAGTCAGCTAGGGTCAAAGGATCTCAGCAACATAAGCTTTCAAACATTTCTTAAGAGTCCAGAGCTTGCATTACCTCTGGAAGGAGTCTATTGCAGGCCTTGGGGGCTCAAACAGTAAAGAAGTTTTTCCCTACATCCAGCCTAAAACGGTCTTAGAGGATTTTGGTGGGAATCTCCTTTATTGCTTCTTCTGAGATGGTACATTTGGTCTAATCAATACAAGTCATTTTGTTTTAAAGACTTGCAGAGGCCAGTCAGAGCTACCTATAGGGACCATATGAAGGATATGTACATTTTAACTGTGATGACAGTAACTGACCTTTGAACCTTATTATCAAAGGATTAAAAGTATTAGTATGAATTCTCCATCCTTCATATTTCTGCTTGCTCTAATCAAGAATGATACTTCCATTTATTTTGTTCTTTTCAATCAACTAAAGATTTTGCATATGTGCAGAAATGCTTATATTGCTTTTGCAGTACTATCCATTATTTAAGGCTAACATTAAACTATGCTTAGCGTTTTACTTTACAACTTATCCTTCATACATTCTCTATTGAGTCTGAGGGTCATTCATGTATATTGACAAACCTTAACAGGCTTTGCTTGATTATCAGTAGTATTATTTCTGTATGTTTTACACTGGGTGGCAATAGGCTTGGCTTATATAGCACAATGTTTTGGGGAAGTGATTAGCTTTGTGAAGAAGTGTTACTTGGAATTTAGTAGAATCCAAAAGACTACAACATAAGCCTTAAACTACAGAAACCAATAGGCCACATTATAGTTTCATAGTTGGTAGGGTCATAAGGGACCTGAGCAGATCATCAAGTCCGACCGCCTGCTATAGCAGGAAAGAGCACTGTGATCAAACGACCACAGCAAGGTGTTCATCTACTTCCTCTTAAAGACCCCCAGGGTAGGAGCCAGCACCATTTCTCTTGGAAGTTGGTTCCAGATCCTAGCCGCCCTGACAGTGAAGTAGTGCTTCCTGATGTCTAGTCTGAATCTACCCTTTGCCAGCTTGTGACTATTATTTCTAGTCAGTCCTGGCAGTGCTCGGGGGAACAGGGACTCCCTCAATGCCTGCTGGTCCCCCCTGACTAGTTTGTAACAGGCCACTATATCCCCTCTCAGCCTTCTCTTGTGGAGGCTGAACAGGTTCAGGTCCCCTAGCTTCTCCTTGTAGGGCTTGCCCTGCTGCCGCCTGATCATGTGGGTGGCCCTCCTCTGGACCCTCTCAGTGCTGTCCACATCTCTCCTGAAGTGCGGTGCCCAGAACTGGATGCCGTACTACAACTGCGGCCTGACCAATGTCACATAAAGGGAGAAGATCACCTCCTTGGACTTGCTCTAGATACATCTGTGGATGCATTACAAGGTGTGCTTGGTCTTCCTGACTGCGTCCCCCCACTGTTGGCCCATGTTCATTTTGGCATCAATAATGACTCCAAGATCCTTTTCTGCCTCTGCACTGGCAAGAAGGGAGTTCCCCAGCCTGTAGGTCTGTTGCTGGTTCTTCCTCCCCAGGTGTAGCACTTTGTACTTGTCAGTGTTGAAACCCATCCTGTTCTCATCTGCCCACTCCTGTAACCAGTCTAGGTCCAGTTGCAACCTATTCCTCCCTTCTAGCATGCCCACATCCCCCCACATGTTAGTGTCGTCAGCAAATTTGAACAGGGTGCTTTTTACCTTCTCGTCCAAATCACTGATGAGGATGTTGAACAGTGCGGGTCCGAGGACCAAGCCCTGGGGAAGCCCCCCGCCCACATCCCTTCAAGTAAAAAATGATCCATCCACCACCACTTTCTGGGTGCAGCCCTCCAGCCAGTTAGTGTCCCATCTGACTGTGTAGGTGTTGATGCCATAGTCCCCTAGTTTTGTAATGAGAATGGGGGTGAGAGACAGTGTCAAAGGCCTTCCTGAAGTCCAGAAAGACTACATCCACTGCTACACCTGCATCTAAGGATTTTGTGACCTGGTCATAGAAGGCCACCAGGTTGGTCTGACAG
>JAGPOW010000261.1:61881278-61893399 GCA_030014935.1 Caiman crocodilus | reverse complement strand
CTGGAAAGTTCAGGTCACCCATGATGACCACGTCTTTTGACCTAACTACCTCTGTGAGCTGACTTAAGAATTCCCGGTCTAGCTCTTCCCCTTGGTTGGGTGGTCTGTAGTAGACCCCCACTGTTAAGACCCTTTCCCCTCGACTCCCTTGTATTCTAACCCAGAGCACTTCAGTGTGCCCCTCATCTGACCTTATGCTACTAGATGAGGATGTGTATTCCTCCTTGATGTAGAGCATCACACCCCCACCTTTCCTCCCTGTCCTGTCCCTCCTGTACAGCCTATAGCACTTGATATTCACTGCCCAGTCATGCGTTGGGTCCTAGTATGTTTCTGTGAGCCCCACTATGTCCGGGTTGGTGTCAGCTAGCAGAAGGGTAATTTCCTTCTGCTTGTTCCCCATACTACCAGCATTTGTGTAGAGGCATTTGAGGCCTCCTGAAGATGTGTGCACTGGCCCCTAATCTCAGTATTGCCCGGGCTCCAGTTGCTTACCTGGGTATTCATTCTGCTTGTTGTTGGCCCAGGCTGGGCTGTTCTTGTGGGTGTCACTTGGTTTAGTGGTCCAAGGCTTCCTCCGTCCTCATCTTCCCCGTCCCCCGATGAGCCTAGTTTAAAGCCCGCTGGAGGAGATCTGACAACCTAGAAGAGAACACACACTTACCTGTCGGGAAAAGGTGAAGCCAATCCCACCCAAGCATGTCTCTTGTCATGATATGCAGGTCATTGTCTAGGAAGCCAAAGCCTGCCTCAAGACACCATTCCTGAAGCCTCCACTTGGTCTCTCTGATGCAGGTCTCATGTTGTCTTCCATGTCTGCTCACTGGTAGGACAGAGGAGACTTCCACCTGTGCTTCTATCTCCCTCAGCATGCTCCCCAGAGCATGGTAGTCTGTCATCAGGTGATCAGGGCTTCTCCTGCCCACATCATTACTACCCACATGGATTAGGACCATGGGGTAGTAATTGGTGGGCTGGATCATAGCCTGGATCATCCCTGTCACGTCCTGAATCTTTGCTCCAGGGAGGCAGTAGACCTCACGTGTTGAGGGGTCCTGGCGACAAATGGGGCCCTCTGTACTGTTCAGGATGGAGTCGCCTATGACAATCACTCAACATTTCCTCCTCCATGTCTGCTTGGCTCCTTTGGCCTGTTCAGAGCGTGAAGAGTGTGGAGTTGCCTCCTCTCTGGAGGTTTCCTCCTCTCATTCCTTCTCCTGCAGTGTTGCCAGGTCCTCATACCTGTTCTCCAGATGGACTGAAGGAACTGGTACTGCTTTGCTGTGAGCAGCCCTGGTTCTGGATGTGACCGTATGCCACTCTGCAGTGGAGGGCACCTCCCGAGGTGCTTCTTCCTTGTGTCCATGGTCCTGCAGGGAAAGGAAATAACCATCAATTTAATCCTCTGCCTCCCTGATTCCCCTCAGTCTGCTAACCTCCTCTTGAAGCTCCCTCACCTGTGCCTCCAAGGCCCTAAGACAGGCGCCTGCAGAACAGGTTGGGGGGCCCTGAATCCCTGCCCCCCCAGCCCTGCTGGGCATCCCCTGCAGGTCAGGGAGCAGGGGAATGCCAGCCCCCCCATGGGCTGTGTCTGGGTGGAGGCCTCAGACAAGACCTGGGTAGGCAGCGCCCCCTGGGCAGGGGCCCTAGCAGTACTCCGCGTCAACACCATTGTATAAGTTGCTGTTAACTTAGAGTTTATAAACCTCTTGATGACCTGTGCTACAGCTAGGCTACTTTACAATGCACAAGGGGAGCTAGATGTCTAACAATAAGATCCAAAACAGCTGATAGCCTAAGTAGGTTGCTCTTGAAACTAAACAGTAGGAAATGTCATTTTACCCAACAGCCTACTGCTAAAGAACAGAGCTGCTAAAGAACGTAGCTGGAATACAGGAATCCTAAATTCAAATCCTACCACCACATGAGTGGACTTGAACGTACCTTCCAAGAGAATATTTAAAGTTATAGGCAGTGTTCCCTCTAAGGTATGGCTGTGCATGAATAAAAGTCTTGCTGTGCACAAACTTTTTAAGGTCATGCATCCTAGTCCACATGAGGCTCTGCTCAGTTGGGTGTGGAGTGCGTCAAAGGCACCAAGGCTGGCGTGGGACACTTATTGAAGGTAAGCTCCTTACTCCACATGCAGGGCAGGCAGTGGCTTCTCCCCAAGGTGAGGCGGGGCTGGGGGCTGGCGTGGGCTCTGCTGGCTCCAGGGACCTGCTCCGCTCCCCCGCATTGCCTCAGGGAGCAAGGAGACATGTGGAATCAGGGCTGGGGAGTGGAGCAGTTCCCCGGACCCAGCAGAGCCTCATGCAGGGCAGGTAGTGGCTCCTCCCCAAGGTGAGGCAAGACAGGGCTGGGGGCTGGGGCTGGGGGCTGGTGTGGGCTCCGCTGGCTCTGGGGAATGCTTCACTCCCAAGCCCTGACACCATGTGCTTCCTCACTCCCTGAGGCAGTGCAGGAGAGTGGAGCAGTTTCCTGGAGCCCGCGGAGCCCCCAGCTTCCAACCCTGCCTTGTCTCACCTCGGGGGGGAGCCACTGCCTGCCCCGTGTGAGGCTCTGCCAGCTCCAGGGAACTGCTCCATGTTGTAAACAAGCAAAAATACTATTTAAGCCAGCAATTATCTAAGTCACACAAGGAATTTTGCTGTTAAAATATAGGTAATTACTTACATATCCAAGTGCTAAAGTTCATAATTGCATTCCTATACTTACCTAGCACCCATGCTAGCCACCTGCCCCAGCCCCAGCCCCAGCCCCAGCCCCTGTCCCTGTCCCTGTCCCCACACTTGCCGCGCCTCTCCTCGGGAAGGAGCTGCTGCCTGCCCTGCATGAGGAGTGAGGGTCTTACCTTCGGTAAGCGTCCCACGCTGGCCCTGGTGCCTCCCTTTCAGTTTTGTTGATTGTGTCCGGCCCATGGCTGCCCCACAGCACTCCACTGCACTGCTCTGGGCAGCAGTTAGCATGCAGAAGGGTGGTGGCTGAACCTTGCCCGCTTCCACCTGGACACCTACTTTGGGACACTCACCAGCGGACCGTGCTGGGCCAAAAAGGGGAGGCGGGACCAAAGCAGCATGCTCGTGAATCAAAGCACTGTGCTCACGGACTAAAATGCTCATGGACCACTACTCCTTAGAGGGTCCTATTGGTTATAGGTATAGTCTGGGGTGGGGTTTTCTATGGCCCTCCTTGTGGTATTCTTGGTCTTTATTTAAAATACTTAATATTTAGTGAAGCAAGACCTAGAAGCTAGGGCTCTTCCCTGCCACAAAAGTGACCCAGCATCTACTAGGGAATCACTCACTCACTGTTTCTCTCTCTCTCTCAATGTGTAGTAAGTCCATGACTCCATGGAAAATGGAACAGCTTCAACAAGAGGGATTAAGAGAGTTGTACCCCAGTTACAGTAGCTGGAATATTTTCTTTGAATGTGGATTCAAGTCTCCTCAGGCAGAGGAAGGATTTTTCACTTTCCAGTTGGGCACCCTAACTATGAGCCTATGAGGAAAAGGAGGCTGGCAGCAGTGCCTCCTCTACCTGTGTTTTGTGTGAGTCCTGATCCCCCTATCTGTGGTCTGTGATAACCTGATGGGCAGGGTATAAGAATCCTTACCAGACCGGGTGCCAGACCAGGTGCCAGGCGCCTGCATTGTGAATCCCATTGGAACGTGAGCTAGGTGCCTATCTGCACAATACTGTTGACATTTGAGCACTTCTGTATATATCCAACAGCAAAAATTTAAATATCTAGGGAACTTTACTGGGGGCAATTTAGGCACACAGGGACTAAAGGTACCTTCAGGGTTAAGCAGCCACTGAACAGTGATTGGGAGGGATCTGTATTTTGTACCCTGGTATCCAAAGATGCAGTTAGACAAACCTGCCCCTGCTCCTGTCACCAGGATTCACAGGGATTAAGAAGAGGGATGGCTCAGTGTTAGAATAGTGTCATGATCTGGTTCCCTGAAAAACATGGTTTTGAGTAGATGTGATGCACCCAGGGTCAGAGGGAAAAAATAAATCACAGAACCATTTTCTTTTGCTGTTATTGGAAGAAAAAAAGTTATCTTAGAGTACAAATTCTCTGTTCCTCAACTACAACAAAGTCTCCAAGGGTAAAACATACAAATGAACCAACTATGTCAACCAAACAATACTGCATGCAAACTATGAAAACACACATAAAGGAGTATACTATGGAATACGAATGACCATAAAAGGTAGGGAAGTTCCTAAATAAACACTTTAATATGGATTTTTTCAAATTCTGCCTGCCTGACCTTTTCAAGCTGTGCTTTGATTTCTGGATGTTCTTGAATTATAATTGTTATTCTTCTTCTTCCTGATGATAGCAGTGTGTCCAAGGACATCTTCTGTGCTTTGTCTCAGTTATCTGCCTGAGAACTGCGGCAAATCACTGCTATACAAGGACACAAAAAAGGAAAGGTTACAGCTGGAGTCATGGCAGAGGTGAGCTACACCTCTTGTAGTCAATATTGAGCAACCAGGCTGTTTTTCAGTAATTAACATTATTGCACATCAGTAGGTATGAAAACATGGGATATAAAGATAATTAATTCAGGAGCAGAATTTAAAGGAATCTGTGTTAATGGTGTAATCCAGGATATCCAAAAATGATAACTGAATTAAAGAGATTAAGCTATTTTTTTCTTTTTTTTTTACAAAGAAAGGAATCCCCTCTTTTGATTTACTTCTATCTGATTGTTGTTGTCTTTTTATCTATAACCAGAGATGGATATTATTCCCACATATGACAGTTTTAAATAAATGGAGTATGCCTCACACGAGGGTAAGCCTATGTGCCTGTTCCCTCAGTGAGTGACTAATATTTTATACATAATAGAAGGAAAGCCCAGAAACACTGATTCTCTCAAGGCCTATGGGAAACTTTGTTGGGCAAGACAAGAGCAGGGAGCAAGGATGTCTAGGGAATTTCACAGGGAATTTTCACATCAAATTGTGCATTAAATTCTGCTTTTGTAAGTGGGCCACAGATTGAAACTTTATGGTTGTGTCCAGATGAACCCACAAGAGCCTCTTGCAGTGTCTCAAACTCCTTTGAGATGCTGCAAAAGGCACATGCAGGAATGAGAAAATGTTCCCCATGCTGCAAATTTGCAGTGTGAGGGCAAAATTAAATCCTTGGATATCCAGGGGTCAAAAAAAACCAGGGAAAAAATGTAGGCAGAGCATGGTCCCAGAGCATTTCTATGGTTGGACCTTGCCATGGTGCCAACTGCAGGGAACTGGACCCAGATCCCACTGCAGGTAAGGGGTGGGGGGGCTGCAGGAGGGGGAAGGGGACCATGGGGGGATCCCTACTAGCCCAATCTGCTCCCCCAAACCCCTTGGATCCCTGCCCTACCTGGCCCCATTCCCCACCTGCCCCCTGAGCCTCCCCAATCCCTGCATCACTCAGCCTTATCCCCTGCCTGCCCCCCAAGCCTCGCCATTCCCTGCCCTGCCCATCCCCATCCCCATCCCCGTCCCCTGCCTGCCCCCTGAACTCCCAGATCACTGCCTTGCCTAACCCTATCCCCCCCCGATCACCACAATCCCTGCCCTGCCCTGCCTGGCCCCATTCCCCACCTGCTCCCGAGCCCCGCCAATCCCTGCCCTGCCTGGCCCCACCCTGCCTGCTCCGCAAGCTCACCTGATGTCTGGCCTACCCAGCCCCACCCCACACCTGCTCCCCGAGCCCCCTGATACCTGCCATGCCTGGCCTCATCCCCGCCCAGCCCTCTGCGCCCCACATCCCTGTCCCATGCCCCCAGCCCCCATGAGCCCCCCGATCACTGCACCCCCCCACCCCAGCATCACAACCAATAAAAACAAAACAAAACAAAACAAAACCCAGCAGTCACTGGCAGTTCCAACTGCCATTGTGGTCACTGCCCCCCCCCCCAGTGCGGGGCCAGGTGACAACCACAGTGGCCCCAGCCTGGACCTTGCTGCCCCATGCTGTGTGGGTGGGGCTCTGCCAGGAGGCACCAGAGCTCCCACAGCCCCTGCTTCTACAGTGAGTAGAGGCTTTTCTTTTCTTTTCTTTTTTAAGTGCTGGAGGTTGGGGGGGTGCCACTGGGGGCCTGGGAGAGTGGGTGGGACATCCATTGCGGGGCTGCAGAAGCCATCAGGGGATGGGGCCAGGGAAGCAATCTGGGGGGGCTGGTGGAGCAAGCGGGGGTGGGGCATGTGGGCCCTGCAAGGGGGGGGTATATCTCCTGAGGGGGAAATGTAGCCCCTGTGGGGGTTTGCAGCTCCTTTTGGGGGCTTGTAACCCTGTGTGGGGACTGTAGCCCATGGGGGGGCAATAACTCCTGCTGGAGGGGCTGTGGCCCCTGTGGGGGAATCTGTGGCCCCTGTGGGGGGTAGCAAAACATATAAGTATTTAGAATTCCCTTCAGTATGATGATAGACACACTGGTAGGCTTCCAAATTGCTTTAACACTGTAGATATATCAGTTAAACATTTAAATTGTGGAGGAACATGGATTTGGGGGTATTTTACAGAGTGACTTTGGGATTTTTAATCAGGGATTTTTCAGTTTTCCAATAGGGAACACCAGAATTCCTGCTAGGGAGGCCAGTGGCAGGACCCTGCCTGTCCAGAGCTGGCAACTTGGACCCAGCTGGAGGTGGCTGACCTCCTGGCCCACTGGAGCCAGGAGGACATGATCTGACAGTTCAAAGCAGGCCACTACACCCAGAACATTTTCTGGGTGATAGCTGCCCAGATGGCCAGGCGGGGGACACATGAAGGCCAACTCTACAGCCACAGCCCGCTGGCAGCTGGCGCAGAAGGGCAGATGTCTCTACTGGATGTGCAGTTCCCACCTGGGTCTGGCAGGTGTGCAGCAGATCACAACCAGGCAGCAGCCCCCACTGCCAGACTGCTGCAGTGCATAGTGGGTACAGGGAACTCTCTGGACTGCTTCAGCAGTCCAGCTGGCACAAGGGGTAGTGTGCCCAGGTACCAATTGACTGAGCCCCAGAAGCTCCTGAGGGTAAGTAGCCCTAAACTATTTGACAGGGCAGCTTTTCATATTGATGGGTCCAGAACAGGTGCTGGCAGCTCATCCAGGAGGAGCCAGGCAGGCTTATTTTGCCCTAAGAGGCACAATTTGCCCCACACCAAAGTACGCTGAGTCAAAAAGCCCCTGCTCAAATTTGCACCGCTTTTATTTGAGCTGGTGCACATGCATGTGCTAGCATATATGGACACACCCTATGGGGTTAAATCCAAATTAAGAAAGTGAGAGCCTGAGAGACAAACACACAGTTAGAAGCAAGGTATTTTCATTGCTTTTTCATTGTTTTCTGAGGATCTTATAGTTAATGGTCTGTCATCATGTGTTCATCAATTAATAAAATGAACACATTACTCAGTGTCCCCCTACTATAGATAGGGCAGCAGACTTGTTTTCCCCCTATTGTCTTTCCTAGAGGTCTGGTTAGAGGTTCTGGTTATGAAGGGTAGACTCACAACTCATTGCATTAACTATATTTAATGCTTTTGGCATAGAGCTTTTGGAACTGTCCTTGCCATTTCAAGCATTGTATCCTATCAAGCCCAACAGTATATTATAACTCTCTTAGGGCCTCTGAGCAAAAATAAACAGGTTTACACAAATACACATAAAAACATGTTGACTCCAAAGGCATGACAGAGATATAGCTCAAGGGTAGAGCATTTGATTGCAGATCAAGAGGTTCCCTGGTTCAAATCTGGGTGCTCCCTGAGAAAACCTTCTTAAGTTATGACTGGTTTCCAGCTGCAAAAAGAGCAGAAACATTGAGCCTTTGCTCCTGGGATGGGAAAATCAGGAAGTCTTTAGGTGACAAACCTGGGAGCAAAAGCAAAATCCTGGATTCAAGGCTCTAGGCTTTTCAAGTACACTCTCCTCACTACACATGAGGAGACTCCAACAGAGACATCAGAACAGGAGGTAAGTCACCCCTAGGCGGAGACTGGGTTGTTGGGTGGGGGAGTCTCTCCTGAGGGGTACAGAGGGACCTATTTGCTGTCCGGACCCCTTAGCCCAAGAGGTCTGCTGTCTCCCTGGGGCCTGCATCTGAGATGTTGTGGAGAGGATCCCCAGGCTTGTACATCTCTCTATTACCCCATGCTGCTTATCCATGTGGGCATGAACAACATAGCCAGGAGTAACCCTGACTGGGTCATGAGTGACTATGGGGCTCTGGGGGCTGGGCTCAAGAGACTAGTGGCTCATAGGTACAAAAACTCATGGACTCAATGTAGACAGTGGAATTCTGACACACTACAACCTGGCAAACATCTGATTTCCCAAGTACCTCTGCACTTTTACCTGTGCTGCTACATCCTCTTTCCCTCCACCCCAGGCTGTCCCTCACCCCCTGATGCCTCCATTTCCATTTTCACTGACCTGCTTTCTTGCCTGCACTGTGTGCCAGGCCAGCCTCTGCCTTCTTTACTATTCCTTCCATCCAGGACCAGTAGACATATGAACTGCAGGTGCTTCCTCAGCCTGACAAAGCGTTTTTCAACCCAAAGCTTTCTAAGATAGATTTCTCTTACTATTGGGTTTTTTTTAGATAATAAACATGTAAACATAAAAACACAAGCTAAGTCATCACATGCCATAAGTAACATATAACCATAAGTAACATATATCCAACACAACATCTTTACTTTTTGCTTTCAGTTCCTTTATAAAAGAAAGGCTCTGTGTGGCAGTTTGGCTAGGCTCCCTGAGATGCTGCTGGTGTGACTGTGCTAGTGCTGCTCACTTACTAAGTTATTTTATATCTGCTGATGTTTACATTGGTGGACCGGAATGAGGCAGCAGGGGAGGAGGAGAGCTCACTGGTGAACACTGCCATGTTGTCCAGAGGCCCCAGTGTGTACACACACACACACACACACACACACACACACACACACACACAGAGTCCCACAGTGAGAGTGCACATAACAGACATGCACTAGGTGCCCTTACTTGAGAAAAGAAGGGCCTGACAGTTCAGTTTGGCTACCTAAGATGCTGCTGCTGGTGGTACTGGTGCTGAGTCACTTTTTTATCATTTTTAATCTGCTGTTGTTTACAGTGGTAGATCAGGATGAGATTGTAGGGGAGGAAGAGACCTCACTGGGGCACACTGCCGTGTTGTACAGAAGCCTCAGCACCAGGAAGGGTGCTCCTGAATACACACACAGTGTCACCGAACCATGTCACGAGTTTTGCCTGTTAGCAGCCAGAGGTGCAGGGCCCCAGAACCCAGACTCCTCCTGTACCTATTTCCTTGACAACTGGCAGGCTTTGTGGCTTCAGCAGGGCCTGGCAGGCCTGCACTAGTTTTTTTCACTCCCCCTGTGCCTTAACACACACACAGGTCACCTATGGCACGAGTTCTGCTTGGCAGCAGCTTGAGGTGCAGTTTTCCAGAAACCCCTGAACTTATCTCATTGAAACTTGGCAGAAATTGTGGCCTCAGCAAGAGCTACTACCCCAGCAGTTTTTACCTTGCTGTGGCTTAGCACATGTACGTGACATGGGTTTTGCTTTCAGAAATTTGAGGTGCAGTTTCCCAGAAAGCCCTGCACCTATTGCCTTGAAACTTGGCAGGCTTCATGCCCTCCATAGAGGCTACTTCCCCTGCAAGTTTAATCTGAATCAGCCAAAAACGCTGTTATAGATATATCATTGATTCCCCGTTATACTCTATGGCCAAATCTCTGAATTGGCACTGAATCTTCCGAAGCCAATTCGGCTGAATCGAATTGGAAAATTGATACAAATCTCTGAATTGAATTGCTGGCATCTGTGTCAGCCAAATCCAAATCCGAATTGAATAGTTCCCTATTCATACAGGCCTAGTAGCTAGCACACTTGAAAGAGATTTAATATTCCTCCCAAAATTTGTCATTATTGTGCCATACAAAACAGCACTGTTTTGTTTCAACTTCTGTTTCAATGTTTTGATGGGAAAGTGTTTCATTTTGAGTTTTGTTTCATTTTGAAATTGCTGTTCTGTTTCATTTAGTCAAAACCGTTTCACTGTTTTGACACTGTTTCAATATTTCACCCATAGGCCGTAACAGGGAATCATAAAACTGCCTATAACTTTGTCATTTCTTCCCTGATTTGGATGAAACATGCAGGGATGGTAGCCCCTGCTGAGGACATGAAGCCTGCCAGCTTTCAAGGAGATAGGTTCAGGGGTTTCTGGGAAATCGTACCTGAAACTGCTAACAAACAAAACTCATGAAATGGATGACACTGTGCGTGTTAAAGCACAGCAGGATGACATCTTCAAGCATGGTAGGCCCTGCTGAGGCCATGGAGCCTGACAGCTTTCAAGGAGATAGGTTCAGGGGTTTCTGGGAAACTGCACCTCAGGCTGCTGAGAAGCAAAACTCATGACATGGGTGACACTCTGTGTGTGCTAAGGCGCACCCTCACTGGCCCTGGGGCCTCTACATGGCATGGTTGTGTGCCCCAATGAGGTCTTCTCCTCCCCTACAGCCTCATCCAGTCCACAACTTTAAATGACAACAGGTAATAACTTAGTAACCAGCACAGTAGCACCAGCAGCATCTCAGGCAGCCAAACTGTTACAGACTAGAGCCTTACTTTCCTTTCCTGCAGGAGCTTCTTCTCCAGAAGCTGCCAGAGAACTCTCCCTGCCAACCCCAGCCCTGGGTCTTAGATGTGCCCAGAGCCCTGCATCCTTCCAGTCAGGTGCTAGGGGGTGTTGGTCTAAGAACATGGCACTGGCAGATAAGGTCCTTTCCTTTGGCTCAATCAAATCTGGTATGTTGTAGCAGACCAACTCAATAGTTAGTTACAGAAAGGTATCTTAGCAGGCCTTCAGGTTGAAAAACCCTTTGTGAGGCTGAGAAAGCACCTGCAGTTGATGTGTGTGAGTGCGTGTGTGCTGTAAAGAAGCCAGAGGCAATGAGGTAGAACTTGTGTGCTACACAGTGGTTACCAATAAAGTTGGCTTTACTGATCACCCTGACCATATTGGACCCATTGTTGGTGACCATGAACCTGCAGGTGAGCTTGCCTTGCCCAATGAGCCACCTCTTCACCAAGCAGTTCATGGCTCCCACAATCTCTGTTGCTGTGTGTGACTCATCCATCACTTCAGTTTAAAGAGAGCCCACTGACAGCCTGACTGGTCACACCAGTCACCAGTCTCCTGTGATCTCCACCCTGGCTGCTCCAGATGTCCGAGGTGAAGTGTAACGCTGCCTGCAGACCTGCCTTGCGCAGCTCCTCCCTCAAGTATTCCCTGCATGCCTCATATAGGGAGGGTGCCACCATCCTGCTGAAGGTGGTGCGTGCGGGGACTAGGTAGGATGGGGCCACAAGCACCATGAGTTGCCTGAACCCTGGCCACTCAACTAAGGAGAAGGGCTGACAATTGACAGCAAGCATCTCCCCAATGCTTTGGGTGATCTTGCTTGCGCTTGCAATGCACCCCTCCCCATTTTTGTCTGCCTTTCCCCCACTGTTCAAGGGTGGCCTGCCTCTGCTTTGGGGGGATGGGGACTTTGGAGTGAGAGGGAGACTCCTCTTTGGGCATGCTCCCACAGGTGCTAGGCTGAGGAGGAGCAAGGGCAAGGGGGTGGTGCCTACAGAAATGCATCAGCATCGCTGTGGTGCTCATGTGTTTTATTTCCTTGCCCCAGCTGGTTTTGGTTCAGCAGTACAGGCAGATAGAGTACATGGGATCATCTGCCAACTCAAAATGATCCCAAGCCACACTACTTGCTTGTTTCTGAGGTGCAGGTGCATGTGTGGCTGCTGCATTTTACTCCTCCTCAACAGGCAGAGGCACAGCAACAGGAGGAGTAGACTCAGCTGAGCTGCTTGTCTCTGCAACCTTTACCTCAGCCTCCTCTGAAGTGCCTTCTGGGGAAGGAAACTTGGCTCTAGGTAAAACTTGAGGTTTGTGGAGCACAAATTCTGATGATTCCCCCTCCTTCCCCAGAATTTCCCTTGCTAGGGCACTCTGATCTAGATCCTGCTCCAGCTCTTCTTCTGACACTGGAAGGCTCAGCATGGGACATGAAATGGGGGTGGAGGAGACTATCATGCTGGTGCTGGTG
>JAGPOW010000261.1:61864705-61881178 GCA_030014935.1 Caiman crocodilus | reverse complement strand
TGCTGGTGCTGGTGGTGGTGATGGTGGTGGGGTTGTGGCTGGTGCCCTTGGAGGGGATACAGTTTTAGGCACAGGCAGTGGTACTGGCATTGCTCCTCTGTCCTTGCTGCTTCTGGAAGCCTCATCCTTGCTAGTTGGAGGAAAGAGCCTGCATCTCAATTTGGGGGAGAGGGGGAACTTATACCTCTCCTTCTCACCTCTCTTCTGCCCCTTCCTGAAGGCTTGCCAGCTGCCTTTCCATCACACTTCATGGTGTGTTTCATATTGTCTTGTTTTTATACATATATATAAATGTATCTGAATTCCTATATAAATTATATAAAGTATGTGGCATACAAAACAAGGCATAAATGTATAGAAATAAAATGTAAATGTATCTCCTTTCCTATATAAATTCTATAGTGTAATATCCAATATAATTATAAAATTGAAAAGAATAAATCAATTAATATAATAATAAAAAAAAAGGGTCTAGAGGAAAGAAAGAGGTATTGTGGAATCCCACTTGCTAGGCTAGACTAGCAAGTAGGAAATCATTCAAATCAATGCTAGTAGTAGCCTTCATTGTCTAATGCTCCTGAGCTGCTGGAAGACATAGCTCAGTAACTGTCTGACCCCAAGACAGAAAGCAGGCCAGTTCAAACAATTCTGCCTTTTATGCTATTTTATCATCCTTCCCCCAGAGCACTGGGATTGGAAGGTACCTCAGAGAAGTATCACAGTCACTGGCCAGGTACACAGTCAATATGAGAGCAGTTCTTCCCCCCTCTTCCCCATCCCTCTCCTTACTTTCTGTTTCTCTCCAGGAAAGCCTAGCTTGAGCTTCGAAATTTTAAACATTTTGAAACTTTCGAAACATTTCAACGAAAATAATAGACTATTCAGGTTGGGAGGGAACTTAGGAGGTCATTTAGTCCAACCCCCTGCTCAAAGCAGGACTATCCAACTATATCATTCCCGCCAAAGCTTTGTCTTGCTAGGCCTTAAAAACCTCCTAGGATGGAGATTCCACAACCACTCTGGGTAGTTTTGTTCCTCCTAGGGAGAAAGTTTTTCCTAATATTTAACCTAAACTTTCCTTGTGGCAACTTGAGACCATTGTTCCTTATTTTTCCACCTGCCATCACTGAAAACAGAGTTCCATTCTTTTTGTAACCACCCTTCAAGTAATTGAAGGCTGTTATTAAATCCTCCCCTCAGTCTTCTCTTCTCCAGACCAGTTACTTCAGCCTCTCCTCATAAGTCATGTTCCCCAGCCCCTTAGGCATTTTCATTGCCCTCTGCTGGATTCAGTCCAATATGTCCACATCTTTTCTGTAGTGGGGGGCCGAAATCTGGACATAGGACTGCAGGTGTGGCTTCAGCAATGCTGAAGAAAAGAGAATAATCACTTCCCTTGATCTGCTGGCAACACTCTTATTAATGCATCCCAGTATGCTGTTAGCCTTTTCACAACAAGGTTGGTTCATATATTCAGCTTATTGTCCACTGTAAAATCCAGGTCTTTTTCTACAGAGCTGCTGCCAGTCAGTCCCCAGTCTATATCAGTGCATGGGATTGTTCTGTCCTAACTTCAGGATTTTTCACTTCTCCTTGTTGAACCTCATGAGATTTCTTTTGTTCCAGCTGAGGTCTCTCTGAATCCTAGTCTTATCCTCCAGTGTATCTACTACTCCCCCTAAGTGAGGGGTGGGGAAAAATGCAGCCTGTGGGCAGAATGCAGCCTGCCAGGCCATTCTATCTAGCCCACAGGACCTCTAAAAAATTTAGAAAATTAATATTTAACTGCCCCTGGCTGCCTGTCATGCAGCCCTTGATGGCTTGCCAAAACTCAGTAGACAGCCCTCTGCCTGAAATAACTGCCCATCCCTGCCTAGCTTGATGTCATCTTCCAGGTCATTGATGAAAATATTGAACAAAACTACCCCAAGACTGACTCATGGTACTCCATTTGATACCCACTGCCAACTAGACATCAAGTTGATTTTAACCCTTTGAGCCCAACAATCCAGCCTGTTTTCTATCTACCTTACAATCTATTCATTCAACCTCTACTTTCTTAGTTTGCTTGCAAGAATGTTCTGGGAGACCATATCAAAAACCTTGCAAAAGTTAAGATACATCATGTCCAATGCTCTCCCTACATCCACAGAACTAAGCATCTCATCACAGAAGGCAATCAGGTTGGTCAGGCAGGACTTGTCCTTGGTGAATCAAGGCTGACTGTTTCTAAGCACCTTCTTCTCTTCCAAGTGCTTAGAAATAGATTTCTTAAGGACCTGCTCCATGATTTTCCCAGAAATTGAGTGGAGGCTGACTGGTTTGTAGTCCCCTGGATCCTCCTTCTTCCCTTAAAGATGGGCACTGTATTTGCTCTTTTACAGTTGTCCTGGACCTCTCCTGATTGCCATGAGTTTTCAAAGAAAATGTCCAGAAACCCTGCAATCACATCAGCCAACTCCCTGAGCACCCTTGGGTGCATTGTATTTTGCCCCATGGACTTGTATTTGTCCAGTTTTCTAAATCGTCCCTAAACTATTTTTTCACTCCTGTTGGTTGCTTGCCTTCTCCTCAAATTGTGCTGGTAGGTGCAGTAGTTTGGAGACAGAGGTAAAAAAGACATTGATTGCTCCAGCCTTTTTCACATCATCTGTCACTAGGTTGCCTCCCCCATTCAGTAAGGGACCCACACTTTCCCTGATCTTCCTCTTGTTGCTAACATGCTTGTAGAAACCCTTCTTGTTACCCTTCATGTCCCTTGCTAGCTGCAACTCCAGTTGCACTTTGGCCTTCCTAATTTCATCTTTGCATGCCAAAGCATTACTCTTATACTCCTCTCTAGTAGTTTGTCCAAGATTTCAGTTATTGTAAGGTTCCTTTTATGTTTTAGTTAATTGGAGGAAGAAAGAGAGTATTTCAGCACCTTGGCGGAGGAGACTCTATTGCTGCCAGATAATCACAAGAAAACTATATCATTTGGCATCTGAATGATACTGATAACTTTAATGTACTGCACCATTTTGTTTCCCACAAATGTTTGTTTAAGCATCTAGCTGTTCTTTGTATCATATGTAGATTTTAAATTATTTGGGGCGTGAATGGTCTTTTCATAATATGTATGCAAAGTACCTAGTACTTGGTCTCTTATTGAGACCTGATCTCTGTTTAGGTCTTGAACATACTACTATAGCAAATAACAAGTAACAATAATAATTTTTGGCACTATTAAAGGGACCTCTGGCTGATTATAACTATAATTCGATCATATGATTTTAATAGGGCTGAGGCTGTAATATTTACAAAGAATCTTAGTGAAACCTCAGTTCATGAATCAAGGGGACATGGCAGTGCTCTCAGAAAACACACTTTTAGCCTCCTATTTCCCAATTACAGGAAGCAGCAAGAAGAAGTGATTATTTATTTGGGAGAGAATTGTAATTCACAGGAACTGCATCATTTTATGGCTCAAGGAAAAGAATTAATATGAAACAAATCAATGTTTCTTGAAAAGATTTGTAACCCCAAACCTGCTGAATCCTAAGGTAGCAAGCATGCTCTGAGACAGCTAATAAAGAGGCATGTTTGCTGTAAACTTCACAGTTGCCACATTTAAAAAAAGTGTTTGATGGATTTAAGACTTTATCTGATTTCCGATATGGACTGTATTTCACAGCTTATCCTGTAAAAACAGCTGCCATGCTCAGGGATATGCACACTTGGCTGACAATTTTAAAGTACAAGCAGTATTAGGTACCTGAGAAGCTGAGATCACTAAATTTGATAACGTTTCCTCAACATTGCGGAATGATAGGACAATTTAAAGAAAGCTGAGGTAGTTAAATGAATATTTGAAAGAAAGCAGTTCTTCTGGGTGACACCATACCTCTGTTTCTCTGGAAATAGGGAGCCAAGAAAGTAACAATGCAATTTTCATCTGGAAAGCTCATCAGTGCTTATGGTAATAGGTTTTCAGTTGATGGGTGAATTTTAAAAGGTACATAAATCAGGCCATTTAAACCAAGGACCAGAGGCTGGACCCATACTGAGGTGAGAAAACAAAACAAAAAAAACTCCTTAAACTTTTCACAGTTAGTTAATTCCATTAAAATATTTAATTTTGGAAACTGAAATGAGGTGTTTCCAAAATTAATCTGTTCCTAGACCCTCACTTGCCCACCTGAATCAGTGCAATAGAGCCAGGGACCCTAAAACCCTGGGCAGCTGCTGACTGAATAGCAGTAGTGAATCTGACCTCACCCTTGTCAAGTTGACCAATCAGGTCAGTTTCACAGCTGTTAAAAATTGTGGTGGACAACTACAAAACTGACCAGAATCTGGTATTGTCAAAGCACACCCCCTGGCAGATGCTGAGGCACAAGAAAGCCTGGGTAGCGTGGGATTTATGGTATACCATATGGGGGATTGATAGGAAGTAGGAGTCAGTTCACAGATCAGATAACTGCCAAGGAACCAGGCAGCTGGTAGAAAGCATGCAGGTTTCTAGAAGTCTGATAGCCAGAAGTCTATCCGGACCTATTCTGAAGCCCATCAGAAGTTCATTGAAATAGAATCATGCCCATGAAACAGATTGTTTTTTAACAATGTAGCCAATTCTAATGAAAAAAGTAACCAGCTTGACTGGAATTTTTTTCTGGCCAACCATATTCATCAGTTCAGTTCTCTTCAGTAACATGTAACATGCTGTATACCAGCGAAGGTCCATAGAAGTATATAATCACAGAAAGTGAAGAAGCGTTTTAATAAGAAGATAATTACTTTCAGTTACTTCTCATAAGCATTCAACTGCCACTAGGTAGGCTCTCTTTTCTGTACAGAACTCTCCCAACCCTTGATAGTTGATGGAGCCAATCCAGGAACTATCAAGGGTTGGGAGAGTTCTGTACAGAAAAGAGAGCCCTGCCTCTGAGCCCTTGATGGTATATAGCATACTATATGTTACTGAAAACCAATCCTCTGCAGTGGCCCAGTTTGGAATTAGAATAAAAATGTAAGTACACCATTTAATACTATTTTAAAATATGTTCCCAACTTGCAAATTTCACTCTAATATGTATGTATAGCATACTCCTTTCTCATTTGTCCTTGGTTCTTCATAAGCATCTACCCCAAGCTTATGTAAACCATTGCAGACTCTAAGATATATACTGTAAATACTGTAAATCTTCAAAGAATAGTCTTTCTTGGAGTATTTTTGCTTTTGTCCAGAACCAGGACATATAGACAAGTATCCAAATGAAACATAGTATTTTAAATAAAAACAAGTTCTTTTGAAAGTCAAAAAATTTTGTAAGGATTTTACCCACATGGGTTACCATTGCACAGTCATTTGATTTCTGCAGGCACAAAGAAGGATTGGTCAGCCTCAAGATATTTAATAAATTACCTTCAAACAAGAGCTGTCAGGTCACGAGACTACCTGGATGTGTGAGACAGCAGCCAAACAGAAACTGTCAGACACCCTTTGGACTGCTCACTCCTAGAGCAACCTTGTACCCATGAAAACTTTGTGAAGATTGGACCATATCATGTGTTCAGTACTAGAAAAATCTATATCCATGCTTGTGGTAGAAGGGCATGAAAAGTAGATATTTACACTTTAATGAAAATGTCCAGAGAGAAATACCAGTTCCAATTGGTTCCAGTTAGAAATTAGTCATAAGAACAGAACAATAGCTCTGTGGGTCTACTGGTTTCTTGTGTTACAAGTTTCTGTGGCTATTGGTGTCATCCACTAGCAACCAAAAGAGAAAACAATCAACCAGTAGAAAAAAAAGGTTGGAGAAAGCTGAAGGTTACTTAGGTCCAGATCCCAAAAGATATTTATGTATCTAAATCATACTGAAAGGAGTGGCTGCTATCTTGCAATATCTGGGCCTCTGATTCTCCTGGAGTTTCTATGCTACTGGAGTGAGCATATTCCATCTTTGCCTTCTGATGAAATGAAGAGGACTAAGACACAACTGATTTTGCTATGTGATTACCTAGATTAAATTGTTAAAGAAGTATGCTTGAGAAAATAAATACTAATAACATTTGAGTTCAGATGGTCTAAGTCTGGAATCTTTAATCTGAAATCCTATCAGAATTTCAAAGAATGGAGGGAGAGTGTGAAATAGACTTTTCAAATGTGATTCTGTGACTTCAGTTTAGCTATTACTCAAAGAATCAACCAGAAAACATCTGTTTTTCAATCCTGATTGTCAGGCGTTAAATCTTGTATGAAAATGGGCAATCCTTTTTTGTCCCAGAACCATGTTGTTTTGATGTTATCAAACCTGAACCCAGATTACAGCACTGATTTAGTTTTACACAAATACAGAAGGCCGCCTGATTCAAATCTTGGCTATATATTCTATTGATAATCTCTAGAGTCAACCAGTCTCCAAAATGGAGAAGGTATCACCATTTTTTTTTAAATCAGGGTTGAATATTTATTAGATAATAAACATATTTCTGGGCACAGCATATAAAATCAGACAAGGCAGAGGGTGAAATCAGTTAAACCAAGCCAAACTTGCACATACTTTGTTTTATGAAGAGACAAGGGGAATGGCCTTTGTCAGCCCTATGCCTTTTTGAGGGATACAACAGAAGGAAGCTCACACTTGTATCCTTGGCAAAGGCCCTAGCAGGTGAAACATCAAACCATATGTTTTTCCTCTGCCATGAATTCAGAATATTTTGAGCTGACTTAATTTTATGCTTTCATTGGCGTTTCCAGAACAGCAGAGACATGGATAACTGGTGCCTCCAGAGTCTGGGGGAGCACCAGATCGCTGATGGAAGTGGGGGAAGTGCCCCAGCAGCTGATCACTGACTTGGGGGGTGTCCCCCAGCAGCCAATGGCTGGCCGGAGAGTCCCCCAGGAGCTGATCACCAAGCCATCGGCAAAACCAGAAGTGCACTTTAGTTTTGCAGCTGGCTCTTCCAGGGGGTGTATATGGCCAATCTCAGGGGGTACATGTGCACCCGCGTGCACCCCCTATGTGTTGCCAATGGGCAGAGACTTCCTATGCCTGAAGAAGGCTTTTTGTGCCAAAAATCTTGCTAAGAATGTTTTTCCAACTACTCAGTTGATCTAATAAAAGATATCACATCTACTCAAAGAACCTTGCCTGCCTTACCTAAGGAGGAATTTTATTTTTTTATTCTTTTCACAGTGCAGTGGACTCATCTCATTTAACTTATTTTTAATTGATCAAATTCCAATTCTTATTTGGTTATGGAATCAATTCACTTTTTCATAATTTTGGTGAAAGCCCTAATGGTGAGCTCATGTATTCAGGAAGCTTATGTTCCCTGTCAACACAAATGGGATCTTGCACCACAATGTTAACAGGGTGGTTTCACTTCTGAAGTGCTTCTTTGATGTAGTCCCACTTTAATTTAAAAAAAATTATTTTAGCACTGCACATTGGTTAAATGGATTAATTAGCCAAGTTCTTAAATGTAAGCAAAATATAGACTGTCAATGTGCCAAGAAGCCACTATACATTACGGCTATGCAAAATTTCACCAGCTATTTCATTTCAACACTGTTTTGACTCATTTTGAGCTCAAAACAGTGAAATCAAAATTAAATGAAGGGCTTTGAAACAGCCTTGAAACAAAAAAAGGCTAGTTGAAATGCTTTGAAAGTTTTTAACGTTTCAAGCTTTGAAGCAGCCAGCAGCCAGGTGGTGGGAGATGGGAAAACGAGGGCTGCACTCCCAGTGGCTCCAGGCTCAGCCAGGCAGGAAGCACAGCCCTGTTCTCCCTGCCTCCTACAGGGGAAGCTGATCACAATGCAGGGGAAGGGAACTGAGCCCAGGCTCAGTTCTCCTCCCCAGCACTGCGATCGGGCTGGAGAAGGGAACTGAACTGGATCTCAGTTTCCCTCCCCAGCCCTACAATCAGGCTCTGGGAAATGAACTCAGCCCAGCTGAGGAAGGGAGGTTGCCAGCCAATGGCAGGATATAAACTGTGCTGTCACCAGTCAACCCACAGGATTGCTCATGTGAGCAGAGATGACCATAGCAGGGTGCGGGGCCCAGGCCAAATCAGCCTGTTTGGGGCCCGGATGCAGTGGAAGGGGCTGAGGGATGACAAGCAGCTGGATGCAAAGCTGGTCTGGATCCATGGGGCCTCCCAAAGTGTGGGCCCCAGGGCAGTCACCCTGATTTGCCCTGCAGGGGATGGCCCTGCATGCGAGTAAGAATTGCAGAACCAAACTCCCACTTTTTCTCTCTAGGCTAAGTTACTTTGCCCACTATGTCAATGGACCATACCCCAAATTGGCACTTTAATTGGGTCTGTCTCTGTAATGGGGAATAGAAAACTGCTATTGCCTTTAGGTACCATGTTAACACAGGTATTAATGTAATGCTTAGTGATGATATATAAAAGACTGTAAAGATGTTCGCTGGCTCAGTATACAATCAAGTGAGAAAATATAATTGAAATAAATATTGAATCTAATTGCTAAATAGACCATTGGTCACATCTTCAGAAAAATCAATATCCAAAAACGAGGCACCGGAATTCAGCCAAGTGAATTGATTTTTCTAATAAAAGCAACAAGTAAATTGACTTGTAGCTTCTTAATACAAAAGAAACAAAGCTATATTTCCATGCCTAATGCTAAACATAAATGAGTTTCTATATCACAGTACATATAGTATATTTTATAGCTAGAGTAGGAAAAATAGTATATTTTTTATTTGAGTGATGGAGGCAGCGATGGACTATATGGATACAACACAGAGACTATCCCTGTCCTGAAGAACTTCAACCACAACTTGAAAGGATGTCTCTTTCGTAGATGTTTGTACATTGTACTGGGGTTAAGATTTGAAAATGCAAAAGCATGAATATTTGCCATGATTACTAATGAATCTTGGCACCAGAAGCACTTATTAATGATAGTAACCAGCAATAGTTATTAGAAAGTGCATTTCATGTATTCTATACATCACTAAGAAGACATGGAAATTAGAAGCATGGAAAAACTCTTGTGTGATAAGAGACTGAAGACTACAACTATTTTCTGTAGAAGAAATAGAAATAAGATAATACATAAAAGATATGAAAAATTAGTGATGGTATAAAAAAGTAGATCAGAAGAGTTTCTGTTATACCTGTCTCATAACAGAAGATGTAGTGAATGTTTGGTTAAATTGAAGGGTAGAGTATTTAAAAGTAATATAAGGTAGTACTTTTCACCCAACACACAAATAGACTTTGGAGCGCAATGTCACAGAAAGTCACTGAAGCCATTATCTTAGCAAAATTCTGTAAGAGGCTGAGGATGTATGTTGTTTATTTATGCTAAATATCTGGGTGATTCTGAAACCTCCTTTACTAGGATTAAAGGACATTCTCTAGCCAGTGGAGATTAGGATAAACTATCAGTGACTGGGCATACTATTCCACATCTATCTAATGCAGGATTTCTATCACTTTCTTCTGAGGCATCTATCTTCCTGTCTTCCTCTGAGAGAAGATATTGGCCATGGATCTGATCCAGTATATCATTTCCTGGGTGTTCCAGGGAAGCTGTGGCAGGAGTTCAGAGATAGGTACAACATTTTGCAGTGGTTTGAACATATCATGTACTGTGTAACCTTCATCATTTCAAGTAGCAATGACATAATTATTTGATTCATACATTCGTAGATTCATAGATGCTAGGGTCAGAAGTGACCTCAACAGATCATTGAGTCCGACCCCTGCCTAGGCAGGAAAGAGTGCTGGGGTCAGATGACTGCATCCAGATGCCTATCCAGTCTTCTCTTAAAGACCCCCAAGGTAGGAGAAAGCACAACCTTTCTTGGAAGTCCATTCCAAATTTTGACCACCCTTACCATGAAGAAGTTTTTCCTGATATCTAGCCTAAATCTGCTCTCTGCCAGTTTGTGACCATTGTTCCTTGTTACCCCAAGAAGTGCCCTGGTGAACAGAGCATCTCCAAACCTTTGCTGTGTCCCCCCTAGTGAATTTGTAGGTGGTCACACGATCACCTACAAATGCTTTTGCATTGCTTTAATGGTGTTGGTGTTAGCACACCTTGGTGGCATATTGCACATTAATTCCAACCACTGTAGGAAATTCAGTGGCATAATGCACCTTAAATAACTTGGGGGGCAGCAAACTAAGACTCCTTCAAGGATTTTTAGTTTGCTGCCCCTACAGCCATGGAGCAAAGCACTGGGTTCTATAGCTACAGCTCCACAGCTCTGCAGGAAGCCCTGCAGGCAGCCTGGGAAAGCAGCTCCGCCCAAGAAACGTGGTGAGCCTGATCTTTTTTTTATCCCCCTCCCCGGAGCCTGTTGCCTGCCTGAGCTGTGTTGGGGCCCTGAACTTCCCACCGTGGCTGCGGTGCTCCCTGGGACTGCCCAAGACGAGTGCCTGTGTGTGGGTGCTGCCTGGGGGACCACAGTTGTTGCGAAGAGAAACACCAGTCCTCTCACCCCTGCAGCTCAGAGACTGCTCCTCCCACTGGCAAATCACCCTCCCCTGCCCACCAGAGAGGCAGATAAGTCAGTGAGGTGTGTGCATGACACGGGAGTTTAATCAGCCCTAAATTGAAGCAGTGTTTTTTAAAACCCAGTGATTCGGTTTAGGGATCCCATTTCATCTACACATGCTCAGTCTACGTGATAAAGCAGCTGTTGGTCTTCAACATAAGAGAAGTCCGGAACAGAAGTAGAACATGAGAAAAAAAGGAGAGAGAAATGTTCCAAGGGCAGGATGAGTATTGCTGAGCTAGTAATAGAGGAAATTAAAACATTTCTGTTTTTAAAAGTTATGTGAGGGCTACATGAATACTAAATTTCTCTGAGTTAGTTTTCTTAGCAAGATTCTTACCTATAAGATGCTTTAAATCAGGGCTATACAACTCTACAGCAAATATGTAGAGCCCTTTTCCCCCCAGCACCACCTGGGTGACCAGGAACAATCGTCATAAACTAATGGAGAATAGGTTTAGGTTGGAGATCAGAAGGCAATATTTTACAGTTAGGGTGGCCAAAATCTGGAACCAACTTCCCAGGAAAGTGGTCCACGCCCCTACCTTGGGCAAATTCAAGAGGAAGTTGGTTGATTACCTGTCTAGCATCTTGTGAACCCAGCATTCATTCCTGCCTGTGGCAGGGGGTCAGGCTAGATGATCTGTTCAGGTCCCTCCTAAGCCTAGCTACTATGAAACTATGAACTTCTTAGTGTCGAGGGGCCATATGCCCCATGGGCTGAACTGTGTGATACAGGGGTCTGTACCCCGCTGCTACACTAATCACAGGGGTGCTCTACCCCTCCTCCCTGCACTGGGCACATGAACATTTCCCCCCATGGCTGCACAGGGCATGTGGGCACTTCCCCCACACTACTGCACTGGGCACTCCCCCCATGCCCTGCCCTGGGCATGTAGGCATTTTCTCCCCTTCACTGCGCCAGGCATGTGGGCACTTCCTCCCAGCACTGCACTGCATAGACGGGTGCAGGTGCCCTAGCCCCATCTTCAGGTCCCTAAGTGCAGGCTTCTCCATTGCACCTGACATGCTAGGCTAGTAACTAATGCCATGGGGTTTAATAGCATCTTGGGCTGTGCCATGCTGCTGTACTTACCCCACCCCTTACGGCAGAGCAGGAGGCAGAAGTCAGAGTGGAGAGAGCCTGGAGCCTTTGACTTCTGCTGCTGCAGCCCAAGTGATGGAGGCAGCAGCAGCTGGGCAGGAGCTGGGGGGGTTGCAAACTAACCCATTGTGGGCCACCAGCTGGATAGCCCTGCTTTAAACTGCTTCCATTATGTTGATGGAGTCTGAGTTCCTGGACAGAACTGAGTATTCACTGAGTTTTAACCAGTTAGTGACATGGTTGGCTCCTGGTATAGTCAACACAAGATGTTAATGCTTGGATAGTGTCCATGACAACATTTCATCCTTACTAGTAGAGCCTAGCATGTGGATGTCTTCCTGTAACCTAGTATTTTCCAGATTTCAGAGCACTGAGCTTATCTTAGAAAATGAAACCACATCATACCATTACCCCTTTTTGCTCCCCCATGGGGTTTCAGCGGCCTGCTCAAATACATTTTTATATGTCCTATACCTCATCCCCTACAGCTGGTTCTGTGCATTCTCTCAATTGCCCCCAGTTCAGCCTTAATCTACTGGCAATGAATATGCAGAAGACCCATGATATATCCTGTGCTGCTAACTCTCATGATTTTCTTACAAAACTTACAGTACTTGGAGCTTTTCATAAACCCTGAGCACTCAATTATATGTCATTAAATGAAAATTTCAGTTTGTATTTAGAAAATCAATCAATTTTTAGCCTTTGTTATCACAGAAAAAAATGACCAGGGAATATCTTAAGGGCTCCCAAATCAGAAGGTAAACAAAGAGAGTCAAAATACCCAAATCCAAGATGACTCTGAATACAAGACAATGGCCCTCTCAAAATTAGATCCTATATATGGAAAATTATAAATTTCTTACAATTTTCCATGGAAAAAATTGAATTGTTAGAGGGTCATCTTAAATTCATCCCTGCACCACTTCAGCAGGAAAGGCAGAAGCAGGAGGCCCAGTGGGGAGGCAAGTGCCCCCCCACTGCACACTACACTCCTAGGTTGTTCTGTGCTG
This sequence comes from Caiman crocodilus, assembly GCA_030014935.1. NCBI lineage: Eukaryota > Metazoa > Chordata > Crocodylia > Alligatoridae > Caiman > Caiman crocodilus. Next base: position 61,868,534 of record JAGPOW010000261.1, on the reverse strand, counting down.
GGTTTTAGTTGCTCCTTAGCTCAGCAGGGAACCAAAGCACTGTAGTATTTAACAGAGAGCCAGGGAGTAAAAGAAGAGTCAGTCCAATGCCAGAGAGCAGCAAGACCTATTACTGATTCCCTCACCATTCTCTGGCTCTTTGCTGTGCACCTACTGCTGAGCCAGTTTTTGTTTTTCTTTCCTCAGGCAGTGTTCCCTGTGCTGAAGTATACTGAGTGGTAAGTTGGAAGCACAGACATCTCTCATAGATAAATTTTATTGCTAAAAGGAACGTCATGGTAGGCACAGTTCTGCCATATTTGTTGTAAATTTTGTGTCACAAATTGACCACAAAAACATGGGTGTGTTTGAATGTCTGAGATCTGAGAAGAGAAATCCTTTCTCATTGGTTACTTTGTAATTTACATAATCATTTAGTGCCACATTTAAATCGTCTGAGATTTATTCCTCGTATGTGAGAAGATGACACTGGCCCTGGAAAACAAGGACTCTTGTTTAATCTCCTCCTTGCATATGTAGGAAGGGGCTGCTACTGAAGCTTGTGAGTCTATTTTGAATGTTTTGCCTTCTGCTTTCCCTCACTCAGTTTTGAGTTCAAGAATTTAGGGGCAGTTTTTAAGGGTGATTATTTTCCTTCCTTTTATTCATTTCCCGCACCTATACTGTTGAAAACAGTGTTGTCTTTTTTAATGGCTCTTCTTGTGGTGGTGAATAATTGTTGGTTCACTGCATCACTTGTCATGCTTCATTTATCTCCTGTTTAAACTTTTGCTTTCCCTGAAGTGATTTACTTTTGTTGCTTCTGTTTTTCTCTGCTGCCTGTGGCAAGGCAAGTTTTCAGAAGGGAGTCCAGGCTGGGCCTTCTGAAGGCAGCAGCTGCAGGCTGTTCTACTTCTTCTTTGGCTTTTGTAACCTTGTTGTATGGGTTTCCCAGAAACCCATACAACAAGGTTGTATGTTTTACAGTCTCTGCATCTGACTTTGTCTTGAAATATCAAGCAGGTGGACTGGCAGAGGGAAACAACATATGGCAACAGGTATGCAGATAGGTAGCAGGGATATTTTTAAAAAGGGGATAGGTTGTACCGTAAGCCTGGCTTAAGTGGAGAGCTATGACCAGAGATCCTTCTTGCTTTGCAATTATCTGGGAAGGCTCATTCTTTTAGGGTTTTTTACTATATGAACCTCAAGGTCTCTTCCAATATTATTATTGCATGATTAAGGACTTGCTTCTTCTAGGTATTGGTAAGCATTTAGGCATAATCCACACACAATCATTTCTGCTTAAAAATGCTGAAAGGGAGAGAAATCAAAGCCCAGCCAATTAGCTATTTGAATTTTGAAAACCAGGTATCCTAACACTTATCATCTAGGTACTTTTAACCAGAAGTCACTGATCCGGAATAGTGAATTACAGGTAACCAACAACATCTGCAAAGAGTCTATCCTGAAACAGATTTTCCAGACTGAAAACATTTCCTCTCTGTACAGAATATTAAATTTGAGTTAATGTAAAAAACCAGGCTAGAAAGATGGCACACTCCCCTAATATCCACCCATGCCATTGTAAGTTTGTACTTTGTACAGTTGTTTCATGTTTTACATAGGCCCTCTCATTTTTGCAACTTCTGTTAACATGGAAGAATGCAAAATGAAGAGGATTTAATGCAGAGTAAGGGCTTGTATATTATATTGGTCATGGGTCCCAATGTAGATGGAGCTAAAACAATCCTCACCCACCTGTGCCAATTGACATGCTCCAGACCCAGAAGTCTGGAGTTCTTCAGTGGACCTGAGAAGGACCACTGGAGACAAAGCCAGAGCAAACTCCCACATTTCCATGTGTGGAACATACCTGCATGTGCAGGCGCATGGTCATAGCTGTCTTTATCTTCCCAGAAACCACCATTGCTGTTGGGTGCATAAGTTCAAAGTAGCTGGTAGAGAAGGTAAATGAAACCCCTTAGTAACAAACCAATCACACAGCATATTTAATCTTTCAGTTCAGCCACATTTTAATATGAATGTTTATCAGATGACTCTTCATCCTTGTGAATGTACATACGTGATTTTTCCCATTGTTTAAATTAGGAATAAATGGAAGTAAAAGAAATTTAATTGGTATAACATTTAGAGACCAAAACCAAGCTATACTGAACCCAAAGTTTACATGGGTAAGGTGAAATAAATTGTTTTTTAATAAGGACAGAGAGAAAATCAGATATAATAGAAAATAAGTAATTTGTAATTCCTGGGAATAAATATAGGTTTTTTTTCATAAGGTCACCCTCTACCTTGAGTATTCAATCAGGGTTATTCCATTTTATAAGGTCAAGGCCTCTTGCTAATAATCTAATTAAGCAGCACAGCACAATTTTGTTATTGTCTTCACAGGGTTTCTTGTAGTAGATGCCAGCACCAGGATGGTAACATGGACACCAGAATTGTAAATTCAGGGTTTTTTTCTTTTTCAGATACAGTATCTGTACCATGCATTTGTATCTTTTAGAAGAAAAAGTCATGAGCACAAGAAGCTTTATGCTGAAGTTTGGAAAAAGGCAATTATTTTACTTGATCATTGTGACAGGGTCCCAGAGAGGATGACTGTGGCACCCCCTAACAGCCACTTCAACCCTGTCCTGCCCTCTCTACTCTCTTGGGCCACTGCCATATGCTCTCTCAACATGCCTTGGCATCTAATTAATGTAAAAATGGGAAGCTGCCCTCAGCAACTACAGTAAAAAAGAGATGCAAAGAAAGCAGAGCTACTCAACAGCTACTTTAACTTGGTTTTCACAGAAAAAAATTAAACCATAGCCAGACTCCTAATAAGGATTATTTGCATAAGGAAAGGGACAAGATTAGGGACAAAATAATGAGAGAGACAGTCAGAGAGCTTTTGATGGGTCTGAATGAAGTCAGCAGGGCCTGATGCACTTCATGCCAGGGTACTGAAGGAACTGGCAGAAGAAATCGTGGAGCCCTTGGTAATGATATTCATGAAGTTATGGGAGATGGGTAAGGTATCAGAGGTCTGGAACAAAGGCCAGTGTAGTACCTCTCTTTAAAAAAAGAAAGAAAAAGGCAGAGAACTACAGACCAGTTATCCTTACCTCAACTCCAAGGAAGCTACTGGAGCATATTCTAAGGAAGACCATTTGCAAGTATCTGGAGAAGAAAAGGCACAAGCAGCCAGCATAAATTGACTAAGAACAAATCATGTCAAACAAAATCGATCTCCTTCTTTGATACAGTAGCTACTTACATGGATAAAAGGAATGCAGTGGATATAGTGCACCTGGACTTGCAAACATTTCAATAAGATGCCACATGGCCTTCTCATAAACAAATTGGAGAAAAATGGCCTGGGCAAAACTACTATAAGGTAGATAGACAACTGGATCAATAGCCACATGTAAGAGGTAACTATACATGGACCTATATCAGAATGGCAGGTTTTGAAAGGAATCCCACAGGGGTCTCTCCTAGGTTCAGTGCTGCTCAACATATTTATTAATGATTTGGATGCTGGCATAGAAAGCAAAGTTGTGGACAACATGAAACTGGAAAGGTGAACATGTTGCAGGATGCAAGTGAAATTCAGAAGGATCTCAACAGATTCGAAAGCTGGGATGATGCTAACAAGATGAAGTTCAATGTGGACAAATGCAAGGTTCTACACTTTGGGAAGAATAATCAATAATCACTAGGTGGCTAGGATGTGGAACCAGCTTCCTAGGGAAGTTGTTCTTGCTCCTACCTTGGGCATCTTTAAGAGCAGATTGGATAGGTACTTGGCTGGGGTCCTGTGACCCTGGCACTCGTTCCT
>JAGPOW010000261.1:61796909-61864605 GCA_030014935.1 Caiman crocodilus | reverse complement strand
GGCTGGGGTCCTGTGACCCTGGCACTCGTTCCTGCCATTGGCAGGGGGTCAGACTAGATGGCTTGCTCTAGGCCCCTTCTGACCCTAGATACTATGATAGTATGATACTATGATCAAAAATACAAAATGGCTGCAGGACATGGCTATTCTTTTCCTCTAATTCCATTCCTCTACTCAGGCATCAGCCACTTCACTGTCTCTACCTTTTGGGCCTCTGGCCCTTGCAGGACTTAAAAGCTCAGAGTATCACCCAGGCACCCCTTATAGTCTGTAACTGTCCCTATAATAACAAACCAAGCCTCCAATAAGACCATAAACTCCAAAGATAAATAACTATAACACAAAACCATTTATCTCTGAGGGGTTCGACAGAGCTTTTTCTAGCAAGATAAGGACCAGCTTGTTTCCTTTATAGAGTCCCTACTCCCTCCCTTTCTGTTCACCTGATTTGGCTCTATGCAAACGGATGCCAGGTTCTACTAATTAGCCTAACCCAGGGACGGGCAATTATTTCGGTTGGAGGGCTGCTTACCCAATTTTGGCAAGCTGTTGAGAGCCCTTTGACAGGTGCCCCACCCCCTGGTCATCATCTTGGGACAAGTGTTCCAATGTCTTGGGACCAGTGTCTCAGAGTCAGCACCAATGGGGCCCAGAGCGGGGTGCAACTTGGCAGGGGTCTTTGGAGCCGGACTGGGCTGCATGAGCAGGGAGAGGGGGGAGCTGGCCTGGCTCCATAGAGCCCCTGCTGGCCAGGACCTTGTACTCTTGCCAACCTGCTCTGGGCCCCTCAAGCGCTGGCCCTGGGACACTGGGGAGGGCCCCATGCTTCCACACCTGCTCACTCACTGTGTCCCCCCCAGCCTATGGTACAGGCGGGGAGCAGTGTGCAGCCCTGACCCTGTGCACCCTGGCAGGGAAGGAGTTGGTGCTGAGTGCACAGGAAAAGCAGCCCCTCACCTGCCCTGTGGCCTGTGCTCCCTGCTGCAGCTGCTTGCAGCCCATGCGGGGCTGTCCCCATGCTCAGCACCAGCTTGTAACCTGCCCCTGCTGCCAACCTGGGCCCTGCACCAGCTATGGACTTGCCTGTTGGGCTGCGCCACAGTGGCAGCAGCTGCAGCTCCTCCACTAGCCGCACTGGGCAGTGTTTGCCGCCGCTGCCTCTGAGCAGCCCAGTGTGTGACCTCCAGGTGGGCAGCAGCAGCAAACACTGCCCAGCGTGGCAAGCGGGGGGTCGCAGCTGCTGCCATGGTGTAGCCCCAACGGGTGAGCCCAGAGCCAGTGCAGGACCCAGGCTGGCAGCGGGGGCAGGTTACAAGCTGGTGCTGAGTGCTGGGGGGGAAAAGCAGCCCCTCGCCTACCCTGTGGCCAGTCTCCCATGCTGCAGCTGCTGGCAGCCCACTTGGGGCTGCCTGTGCTTGCTCAGGACAGCCCTGTGTGGGCTGCCAGCAGCTGCATCAAGGAGCATAGGCCATGGGGTAGGTGAGGGGCTGCTTTTCCCCACACTCAACTTTTCCCTAGGCTCCTTCCCTGCTGAGGGTCCTGCCCACCCCCCACGCCACCCCCTTTACCTGAGGTTCCAGCTCAGGGCAGCCACATGGTCCCAGGCCAGAAGCCCTCGCTGGGGGGCAAGGCCGGGGGGCCCCTGCAGTTGTGGGAGCACGCTGGACTTCCCCTGTGTCCTACTGCCCTGGTTCCTGTCATTTTTGACAGGAACCAAGGACAGATCAATATTAATTTTCTAAATTTTTGAAGGGTCCCGCAGGCTGGATAGAATGGCTTTGTGGGCTGGATCCAGCCCGCAAGCCATATTTTGCCCACCCCTGGCCTAACCACCAGCTTAGTGTCCTGCTGCTACAGTTTCAAGGCTAGGTCCTATAGCCATTCAATCGCACTGTTTGCCTCCGTTAAGCTAGCAATACTTCTTCTGGTGCCTGCTGTCTTGCTCTGCACAACTGAAGTAACAGGGGTTAAAGCTCCCCTATTAAGATGTCTTTAGCAAAATTGTGATTATGTCTCCAATTATGTAAAATTTTGCAGGAGACTGTAAAAACCCAAGTTTTATTTTTGTGAGAAATGTTATAATTTTAAAATTTGTTTTCATTTTGAACTGAAATGCTGAATTCTGATATTTCAAGCAAAAAAATTGGATAGATTTAGGCTTTTGTTTTGATTTTGACTTTTTATTTTCTGTCACAATATTATTTACAATATAATAGAAAATAAAGTTCAAAACTGATTTTTGTTTCAAAATGAAAAATCAACACTTTTCAACTTCATCAAAATATTTTATTTTCATTGGGGGTGGGAGAGGGACTCCCACAGAAAATTTCAATTTCAATTAAACAGTATCTTCCAATGGAAAATTATTCTGAAGTAAAAAAATTGACTAGCTCTATTATTTAATAATGATTATTAATACTAGCAATTCAGTGATTGCTATATTTGTTCATATTAAGTGCTATGATAAAGGCCATAAGGCAACAAAGATTTTGTTTGGTTACTAACATTTTATTAAAGATAAACAGAACTGCTGACAGTACAACATATATTTTCCTTTAAAAATTAAAAGAAGGTAAATGAAAGAAAAGTATAATGCACTGCAGTGAAAATCATCAGATCTGTAGGAAAAAATAACTAAATGCAAAATAAGTACATTGTCCTCTACCACTGTAAGGGAATATTGAGAATTTTGGGTTAGGCAAATGGTTCTCAACCTCGTTAGATTCAAGGCATTCTTCAAAAAATGCCAGCTCTTACCTTTCACTCCGTCTTTGTCTATGCTGCTATAGTAATAGGGCAGTTCTTTTGTTGCAAAAACACTCAGCAAAACCACTGGGGCAGCTATAAGCATTATATCTGACAACTTCCTGCCAGGTCAGAAATATTTTTGATGGTATGGATTCCTGTTTGAAACCTCTGGGTTTATCTTCTGAGTCCTGTATAGGTGTTTACATACCTAACAGTGCTAATATTTGGCATGCTGCAGTGCCCTAAAATGATTCTTATGGCACCCTAGGTGCTGTGAAACCCTGGCTGAGAAATACTAGGTTAGACTGAATAAAAGGCCACCAATGTGCGGACGCAGTCAGTAATGCTAACCACACCTTGTCATGCATCCTCAGATGCATCACAAGCAGGTCCAAGGAGGTGATCCTCCCCCTCTATGCAACATCGGTCAGGCTGCAGTTGGAGTACTGCATCCAGTTCTGGACACCGCACTTCAGGAGGGATGTGGACAGGGATGAGAGGGTCCAGAGGAGGGCCACTTGTATGATCAGGGCGCAGCAGGGGAGACCCTGCAAGGAGAGGCTATGGGACCTGAATCTGTTCAGCCTGCACAAGAGAAAGCTGAGAGGGGATCTGGTGGCCATCTATAAACTTACCAAGGGGGACCAGCAGAGAACGGGAGAGACCCTGTATCCCCAAACAGTACCAGGAATAACTAGAAATAACAGCTACAAGTTGATTGAGTGTAGGTTCAGGCTACACATCAGGAAGCACTACTTTGCAGTCAGGGCAGCTAAGATCTGGAACCAACTTCCAAGGGAAGTGGTGCTCGCTCCTACCCTGGGGGTCTTCAAAATGAGGCTAGATAGACACCTTGCCGGGGCCTTTTGAGCCCAACATCCTTTCTGCCCATGGCAGGGGGTCAGACTTGATGATCTGCTTAGGTCCCTTTCAACCAACTATAAAACTATGAAAGGAACTGAAGGAGAAGTCCAGAAAGAGAAATATTTCATTATGGGCTGGTTGGAATGTTTTTGTAGCAGCAATAGCTTAGTGCACAAGAGGCAAGGATTTTTTGTAAAATCTTTTACTAGACCAACTGTATAGTTGCAAGAGCTGTTGGGAAAACTTTTGGGCATCAAGGGCCCTTCCTCAGGTCTTACAAAGAGGCAGACACAAGCTGAGCCAAATAGCAGAAAAAGAACTCCATAGTGACTCCCCAGGTACATATTCTTATTTCGTGGTAGGTGGAAGCTGCATCATGGTATCTTTAGGTCTTATTGACAGCAAGGTAAATTACTGTGTTTTAGCTTCAGTTCCCTGCAAGGTGAGAGCATGCATGCAGGCAGTTACCATGGAACATCTTACACATAATAAAGCCCTGCCTTTTTCATATGTGCTTATCCTAATTTGCTGCACACAACCTTCAGAAATAGAATTTCACATGAATCCCGAGCTACTACACTTTGGTGTGACTTACTCTGGCTGGTACAGAGCAGTTGGCACCATTTCTGCAGCTTCTTCCCATCTCTTCCTTACTCATTTGAAGTGTCTTGTTGCTGCTGGGAGAGTGGGGAAGGGAAGCAGAGATTAAACAGACCTAGGGCTTCCCAGGGTGAAACAGTTGCAACTCTGTTCAGTCTCCACATAGACTGTGCAGGAGCAGGAAAACAGTCCTTATATGCTTCTTCTGTGATTCTGACATATTGCCAAGGTCATTCTATAAATAGTGTAACATGCTATGGTTAGTTTTGCATGGCTTTATTTACTCATGAATGGCTTCAACTCTGCTATGTGAGCAGACTTCCTACATGTTTTTCTCAATTTACAGAACCATCTTCTATGAACAATGATTAAAGTAAGTGCATAAATGGCACTGCTTATCTCCTCCTTGGTTAATCCTCATCATAAGGGTTGAAGTATTGCCTCTCTTCACTGAAGGACCTAAGGAGGTCTTTAAGCACACTATATAGCCAGGAAACAAGGCTGTAATGAGCAGGAAAGTGTAAAATTAATGATGTTCTTTACTGGACAACTCAATCCATGTGTTACCATATAAAGGCCAGGATACAACAGAAGCTCAAAATTATTTGGTTACAATTAGGTAAGAAACAGTAAAATTGTCAGAAGCACCTGAGCACCTGATGTCCCCTTTGCAAAGGTATTCAGGCCTACCAAAGATGCATCTAAGAGCCAAATAGGATTTTCAAAAAACCAAAGTAGGTTAGACTTTAAATCATGGGATTTAGATTGCAATGGGAATGAAGCACTTAATCAGTTTAGTTACTTCTCAAAATTCCAGTAGGTGCCTATCTGCTTCTATAGGTGCCCAAATATATTTGTAAAACTGGCACTTTGGAGCCTACATTTCCCTGACAGCCAATAGGACTTCTGTCCCCAAGTCATTTTTTAAAATGGGACTTTAACTCTGGTGTCACTTTGCTGCTTTTACCCATAGACTTTATTTATGATCTGCTGCAAGGACAATGGTATCTATTAACTGTAGACAAAATTAGACATACAAAATTATGTCCTTCACAGGGTATTTACCAATTTAATTCAAATAGTTGTGCAAAATGCCATCAGATGACATTTCTTTAGCTTCTGAATTAGATGAGTGCAACCTACGATTTTGGCCTGACAGTAAAGCATGAAGTAAATCAGGACTGTCCAACTTCTAAGTGAACAGGGGGCTGAACATCCTGTAGTCTGTAACAGGGAGGCTACACACTTGCAAGCTGGGTGCCCCAGGGGGTGCATGCTGCACTGATGCCTTCTACATTGCCCTGTGTGCCAGTGCCCCTACCCTGCTGCATCACACATGTGCCCCCTCCTTAATGAATATACGTGTACCCTACCCTCCCACGTCTCCCACTCTGCCCTGTGTGTGCAGCCCCAGGATCATACTCAGCTTCTTGGACTATGCTGTATTGTGCTGCCCTATCCCCTGTGCAGGGGGCAGGCAGTCAAAGCTGGAGGAGAGAGTGGGAGCTCAGAGACTCTGGCTCCTGTTGCAGTTGGAGCAATGTGGGGAAGTGATGGCCAGGCAGGAGGCTGAGGGTTGCACCCCTCATGGACCTGTGGCTGCCAGTTGGACAGTTCTAAGGTAAGCCATAAGCCATGTATCAGACACCAGATCATGAGTAGCCTGTCCAAATAGTTTGGCTCTGCTGCAGAAACAGCTCCAACAGGACTGGAATTGGTTCAAAGGCAGGGCACCTATAAGGCTACAAAGTGAGTGACTAGCCTGGGATCAGCAGTTCAGTTCAGAGGCTCAACAGTTCAGGAACAACAGCAGAAACCAAGATAATAATCAACCAAGACAGTCAAGAGCTGTGAATCAGGACAGGGACCAAAGACAACAATGACTCATTCTTGAATCATACTGTGTTTCATCTGTATTTGGTTCTTGTACTGGGGGTCTCAAAGTGAGGCAGCCTCCTTGTGCCCTCTGCCACTGATTCCCATTTAATGATCAGTTAGTCTCTGGCTCAAAAACTGTATTATGTAGGTGAACTAGTTCTACTGAAGTCAATTAGAAAAGATCTTTTTGAATCTAAAGCTGCCATTGACTTCAGCCCACGCCTGTATACTACTGTATATTTTAGGCCTTGTTGCTGTTTGGTAATGAAGGGTTTTCATATGGAGTACACAGAAATCAAGCAAAGGAGGAAACATGAATAGTTATGTTGGATAACTGGGGAAACAGCATGTGAACAGAAATTAAGGGCACCTTTTTGCATTGGATAATTGTATAAAGAATGAGGATGTCCTGCAGGGACCTGACAATAAAGCTTTTAATATCTGTACAATTTAACCTCAGTAACGGAGGAAGGAAATTGATGGGGGAAAAATTCACATTTGCCCTGGGCCTGTGTAAATGCACAATGATAAATCACAGAATAAGCTTCAGATCTATTAAAAAAAAAAATCTGCTCACTCACTGTCATTACTGCATTCTCCCAAGTGCTCTAATTGAACAAGTTGTATTTTTCCACAAAGTGCTTTTTTCATATAAAACCTTACAAATGCAGGATTGATGCTGGAAGGTAAAATTTAGATTGATGGTGGAGAAAGGCCATTGAACTACTTGCAAAGTGCCAAAATGACCCTAATATATGTGTTAAGTGAGAGGTAGGCTTTGTAGAACAGCAGTGGTATAAATATTGCCAGCTGGACTGGAGCATGGCTTCTTTGTTCCAAACATTGAGTATTTGTTCTGGGTCTTGATGAATGTAAGATTTTTTTCCACCCTACTAAGAGTGAACGCCTGCCCTCTCCCAAGGGAACTAAAGCTGACCAAGAGACAGGTGGCTGGCAGACACAATGCTTATATCTGCTCCAGTCCAAGCTGCACTGAAGAAAAGACCATTAGGTCTCCAGAGACAAGGATAACAGATACAAATGATAATTCATGTGGACAAAAGAAGGGGACAGCAATGTTTTCTGGGATTGAGGAGAAGGAAAAGAATTTTGTTATACCCAACAAAGTGGTCTGACTCACATTTTAAGGTGACCCTTGACCTGCCAATAAATAAATAGATAGTCCAGCTGTCTAGTACATAACATTTCTCTGGCACTGCTCTGCCCTATAATGTCAAAATTGGTATTAGAATGACAGCCATTTCTTGTTGCTAAATGAAATAAAGGCACAGAGCACTTGTAGAAACCTGCCACCTTCCAAATGTCATCCCTGAGAGCCTAAACTTCCTTGTGACCAGTAGCAACGTTCCATTCAGATTAGGTTCCAGGCATGTTAAGCAGCAAGTCTGTACTACCACTGCCCCTGTCTTCTGGGGACTTGTAACTCCTGGGCTGTGAAACCAACATCTTTCAAGAGGTAAAGAAATAACATTTTCAAATTCAGATCTTAAAGACAGAAACTTAAATCATAAGTAGCCTTTTTTTCAGAGCTGCTGTATAGCTTCTCCTCCTACTGACAGCAATGGATTGCACTGAAAATCATTTTGCACAATTTTTGGGAAACTAAAGGTGCTTAAGAATAGTTATAGTTAAAAATTGTTTTGAACCTAAAGTTCTAAATATCATTGGGAAATCTAAAATGCACTTTATTATCTTTTTCAGAGATAATTAAATGCAGAGAACCTAGACATCAATTCATCCCATTCAGGTTCCCTCAACAGACTTTATGTAGAACTTAAGATTCATTCTTTCTCTGTTTTTAAATACCTTATACAACATGGATCAGCTCCAAAGGGGGATACCAACCAGAATACCCCATAACAGTAAGTCTCCTAACTACTAGGGTAAGACAGGACTTTCAAAATAAAATACATTTTCTGTCTGAGTAGGGCAAGCCTAGCTCTTCTACACGCATTGGGTTTTAGGGTATCCTGTGGCAGAGCACTTCAAGTTCTTTTCTGTAAAGTAAATGAATGGTCTCAGAGTACAAGAATGAATTTCTACCTTGGTAGCAGGATACTTGATTTCCAGTTCTAACTCCAGTGAGTAGACCAGTGTCAGCAGGAAGGACTGAGAGGCACCAAGGCTGGTATTCTTGGGGGTTTGAATCCTCTCAGGAAGAGCGGGGAATTGAACTTAAGCCACCTACTTCTTGGAGAGTATTTGCATTACTGGATAAAAGAGAACCTCCCAGATTTCCCTCTCCCTCCAGCCTTGTAAATCTAGCTCTCATTTTTTTTAAAGATTAAACTATTCATAAATTCAAATCAAATCCATGAATAGTTTTAGGAAGATTTACTGTCATGATCTCATCACCATTCTATTATTCAGCTTGCATCAACCTAAAGTCAAACCAATATTAAAACAAACAAACCAGCCAACCATTTAAAATTATTCTGGTCTTTCTTGCAATTTTTTAGGGAAAGCAAATTTAAACTAAGCAGCTGGACAAAATGAAATCAGGTATTCAATTTAGATAAATACAAATCAGTATAGATTGGGCCTGACCCAAAGTCCCTACGAAGCTTTAGAACAGCATCACATATAGGGTGGCCATTATAGAAGATATTTTGGTTTTCTGCTGCTTTATCCTGTGTCCTCCATTGATACGAAACCCAATGCCTTTATGTCCTCTACTTTTCTCTTCAAGAAAAAAATAGAGGACATAAAGGCATCAGCTTTTGTACCAATAGAGGACAAAGGACAACCGGGCTGTCCTCTATGATGGCCACCCTAATCACATACATTGACCCTTGTGAAAATATCACAACCAGTTTTTCTTACTTCATCCCAGAAAGACTTAGTGGAAAGGAAAAAAAATCAGGCATTTTAATATTATTTTAATGTCTTGATAAAAATTAATGCGTGCTTTCCAAGTACATAAAATGCATAAAAGGAGACTGTAACTGTAATACCAGAATGACAAAATGGGCTTTCCAGTTTAGCATCCATCCTTCAGCTGTGGCTTAGACTGGATGAATCTGGTGCCTTGTATATTGGGCCACAGAGAAAAAAGTTCTCCCTGAACCCAGCTGGCAATCACTTTATACCCTGAGCATGAGGATTGATAGCCCTTGTAACTGTGTCATGTCTATCAAACTGCAGATGCTATTCTGTTCTAAAATTTACTAGGCTATTTCCTTTGATGATATCCTGTGGCAATGATCTCCACAGGTCACTTACACATGGTGTAACGATAGACTGTCCCTTTATCCATTTATGTATTTGTTGCCTTTCCCTTTTGATGTATGATACTTTGTTCTTGTGGTATTAAAAAGGGGTAACTAGGATCAAATATCTGGTCTTTCTTAGAGGAACATAAGAATATAGGACTGGAGTGGAACACTCAAGCCACTGAATCTAGTCCCTTGCTAGCATAGGTAAAGTTTAGTCCAAAAGCATGCATAAGAATAATTCATTATTTTATAAACTTCCAACCTGCCCTGTTGTCATTGCTTTTGATTGCAAATATGTCTAAGTTTCCTGATAGTTCTTATCTTTTTTTTTTATCCTGCCATGGACCTTTCCATTATGTCCTATGTTTTTCTAGACTGAAGTAAAGAAAAAGTGATCATGATATTTATCACAAGGATCAATGAAAGCGATGCTATTTTAAAGACTCCCAGTGATGTTGGGTCAAGTCGAATCTACACTGCATTGTGTTCTCTAAATTGAATATTACCTGACCTCATGTTGTCCAGTTACTTAATTTAAATCTGCTGTTCTGAAATGTAAGCAATCTTTTTAAGATGTGACCAATCTAAATAATTATGTGTTTTCATCACATTCATCAGTCCTTTGCTGAGATGTTTTAATAAATATTCTGAACAACACTTCACTTGGAATTAATCCATGGGCTATCCCAGCCAACATGTGTAGGAAAACTGGTCATTGATTCCTACTCAAGGGTCTCAAATCATTCAACAAACACGTCTGGAGCATCCCCAGAATTTTGCAGAACCTCGGACATAAAATTTAACTCCTGCCCTCAAACCTACAGTAGCCATTCAGCCTGATTATCCAGTACTGTCAAACAAAAGCCTTGAGGCAAGAAATCTTCTCTCTCCCTTTATATGGCATAATGTACCTATGATTTTACACTTTAAGTTTAAAAGGGACAATGTCCCCCAAAGAATTGTTTCTGATATGTTTTCATATTTTTAAATTGGATAATGAAAACAACAACATTGGCATAGGATGTTTCCTGGCTCCTACCATCTTGCTGTGGTTAATGGTTTTCAGCTGAAACTACCTTGCCAGTCATCACTCAGTTCACAGAATCTTCCCTGTGTAACCTTTGTTATCATTTAAGTAGGGTTTTTTAAAAAAATGCTAATGCATTTAACTACTTATTCACAAAGTTCCTGATTTATAGTATGAATCATGCTATAACTTGTGTATTTCCAATAAATTCCCCACAAAAGGGATCTTTCCATAACAATTCGTGATTAATTCCTTGAGAAGAGAGAAATACTGCTGTGGGTAATATAAATGGCTATTTTATCTGGTTATGCAGCTTTCAACATGTAGGTGATGTAAATGAATTTTAATAAAAAGTAAGGGCCTTATTCACCTTCACATTCCTTCAATTTTATGCAAGGATGACTCCACTGAGATCAACCATAGGTGTAAGCCTGGAGTAAAGTAGTGATGAATCAGGCCTTAAATGTTCAGTATACTCCTTCTAGTCACCTTGCAAATTACACTGAACAGCTTGCATACTACAATTAAATTGATTTAACATTCTCAGGAAATCAAGGCCCAGTAACCAGCCGTGTCAAAATTATGAAAGGAAAATCGATCTTTTTCAGGGTAAGCAGATTAATGAGTACAATGAATTGCTGGCTTGATACCTCATGAATGAATCAAAATGTAACGTAATCAGTTAGAACCTTGGACCCAACCCTGCCATGTTCTGAGTATCCTTACCTGCCATTTTGTAGCCAAAGAGAGAAGAGGGTGCTCACCATTACTGCAGACAACTAAGCCTTTAGACTGTCCAGTAGGAACTATTTTCATAGTTTCATAGTTGGTATGGTCAGAAGGGACCTGAGGAGATCATCTAGTCCGACCCCCTGCCATGGCAGGAAAGAGTACTGGAGTCTAACAACCAGCCAGATGTTTTTCAGCCTCCTTTTAAAGACCCCCAGGGTAGGAGCCAGCACCACTTCTTTTGGAAGTTGGTTCCAGGTCCTAGCCACCCTGACAGTGAAATAGCGCTTCCTTGCCTGTTGGTCCCCCTTGACTAGTTTGTAGACTGGCACTAGATCCCCTCTCAGCCTTCTCTTGTGAAGGCTGAACAGGTTCAGGTCCCTCAGCCTCTCCTTGTAGGACCTGCCCTTCTGCCCCTTGACCATGCGGAAGGTTCTCCTTTGGACCTTCTCCCTATTGGCCACATCCCTCCTGAAGTGCGGCTCCCAGAACTGGGTGCAGTACTCCAGCTGCGGCCTGACCAGTGTTGCATAGAGGGGGAGGAACACCTCCTTGGACCTGCTTGAGATGCATCTGTGGATGCATGACAAATTGTGGTTGGCCTTCCTGACCACGTCCCCACACATTCCTGTTACAATAGTTGCCATTCCTTATGGCAACTATTGTAACAGTGTTCCACTTCAGTGCATAGATTTGGGACTAACTATGCACTTACCTGGAGTTTTCACTTACCCAAACTTAATGTTATCAATGCTCCTTAAGTGCACAGCTGTTTGTGTGGTGGTAGTAGCAGCTTTGAAATGGGTTAGCTCCCCTTATTTTTAAGGCTTTCAATAGCCACCCTTTGACAGCTGCTTCCCTTTCCCTGTTTCTGGCAGTTACACAAAGTCTAACTAGTTACAAGTAGACAATTACAGGCAGTATGCAGTTAGTCAGAGTACAATTAATTTATAATACTGAAACTGGGCTAAAAGAAGTTATGCACGTAAGCAGTCAATGCATTTAAAATGGTTATAATTAATCTTTGTAAGTAAGCAAGCATTAAAAGACAAATTGGGAATAACATGGTGCATCTACACATGCACACTTACTGTGCAATACCTTAATTACCATGCAGTATGAGTGCACTTATACATGTGCACATGCAGTAAATACGGCAGCATATGCCAACTCAAGCATCTTGCAGGTATTACATTTATGCCCGATTAGTTACTGCGCAGTAATGCACATGTAGACACCTAACAGCACAGTTCCCCAGGGGTGTCCTTGTTAGGTCTGCCTAGCCACTAAGGGACCAGCCAGCATCCAGGCCCAGGGCTCCTGGCTGGCCCCCTTCTTCTGCTGGGCTGGACTGCTGTCTGGCTGCTCCTAGCTGCAGGGTATAAAAGCCTACAGCCATTTTATGCCTTAGGACAAACACACATTCCAGGGAGCTGGCAGGAAGCTGCTTGTGGCTGTAGCAGCCCAACAGGTCCCATGTGCCCCCCTGGATAGCCCACAGGCTAGGTCTGCTTGGACTGTCCCCCTGGTAGGGGGGAGGAGGCTGTGTTTGCTGAGCAGGGAGGTGGGTTTTGTACAGAAAATAAAGTTTTTATAGTTTCACCTGTGTGTGTGTCCTGGAGTGGTGCTGGGGTGGGCAGGGGCTCAGGGGTGTGTGGGTGGCAGGGCAGGCTGGCTGGAGCAGGCAGTGCAGGAAGACGGGGCTGGCCAGAGCCTCCCACAGCCACTGTCCTGGGCCCAGCTGGCAGCTGTGTGCCTGTCCTGGGACCTGAGCAGGGGAGAGTGGGGATCTGATGGGGCCAGCAGGTCCAGCACCATAGCCAGCAGCAGTGCAGGGCACTGTTCATTGCTGGCAGTGGCCAGGCTGGAGCACCAGGGTGCGCCAGCCTGACAGGGGCAGCGAGGGGGTGTGAGGAGCAGGGTGGGCAGGGAGGGAGCTGCCATGTGCTGCCCTGGTGCTGGACACTCAGCTCCTGGGCAGGGGAGGGGCTGGTCAGGGATCAGAGGGTGGGGGGTGTGATTTTAAGATGGCTGCCAAGTGCTGGCAACTGCCTCTGGCTTCAGCATGACTGCTAGCCATGTGACCAGAGGTTGGAGCTCCCCAAATGGCAAGCTGCTCTGATCTGGCACTAAAGTTAGTACCAGGTCACCTGCACACATAGATGCCTGCTTATGCCTGCTTACTTCTCATTAACTTAATGCACAGTAAATTTAAGCTGGGGTAAATGCGCATAGATAAGCCTACATTGTGTTATGCAAAATGATTTATGCAGTAATCTGGTATGCATTTAAGTGGTGTCCTTTTCATCTTCTTTCTCAATGGCTAACCATGGTAACCGTTGCAAGAACCAGCAATCAGACTAATTCGTTTGAATGCCACATTGAATCCTGATAAGCCATCAATGAAACTTTTTAAATTACTCAGATATTTATGCATTGCAGCCTCACATCAGTGGTTCCCACAATGAAGTGTATAAGTGTATAAATCTTGGATGGATTAAGGTATCAGCATCTCTGAATGACACACATTTTATAGCAACATCTGCTTTGATGCACATTTTTAAAGTAACTGCAGTGTTGATTAGACAGTGCAGAGAAGAGCTCATATTAAAATTTACTTCAAATGTTTAGCCTGTCTCTTTCATCTTTTTTCCATATTAATAGTGTTAGCCATGGGTTATCATGTTTATAGACTGAAGATGAGATGAGGACTCTGGTCTACTTTGCCTTTGCTCCAGCAATACAAATTATCTTTGTTGATTTAGATCTTGCCATGTTTCAGGTAGGGGAAAAGTTGTGTCAAGTTATGTGTGTAGGTTCTGGTAATTCTTCCAATACTTCTGTGCCTTGTGTACTTTGATTGCTTTCCTTAACTTGATATTGTTCTCATGAGTTTTCAGTAAGTATATTCATCACTACATCAGTGATTAGCTGTCATTGGCTGTATCTACACAAGAAACTACTGTACAGTAGCATCAGAAAAAAACAGGCAGGGATGCACTGATTACCGTGCAGTCATATAGTACTTGGTTATGCAAATACTAAATGACTGCGCAGTAACAACTGCACAGTCCACTGCACATGTAATTGCAGCCACTGATAACTGGCTTAGTCAAACCATTATTTGGAGACATCACCATCCCAAATTCATACAACAAAGAGACACAGCAAATACCAACAATCTTTCATCTGTTGTGAATGAGAAAATTGGATATGGCACTCTAACTTGCTGCGCTTTCCTTCTTCTACAAAACAGAGGATTTTGTGGGCAGACATGAACCAAACAAAGTATTTCTTCTGTGTCTAATCCATTCATGGATTGCATCATGACAATGTCTGAGTAGAAGAGGAATGTAGCACACTTTCTGTAACAAAGAGAAGCAATCCTGAACAGGCTAGTTATCTGATCCAATTTTGTGCTATTTTGGTTTTGTACAGTTCATCTGATCAAATGATACTCAGTGTAATATGATACTGTAGAGGTATTTAACAATGCCTCATAGGAGATTTTTCATTTTCTGAGCTGAAAGCTTGTCATTTAATTTACTTTAAGAATCTGCTGTTTCCATTATAAGTGTATTATCGGTTTTTCCTCACATGTTATCTATTTTGCTCAGGAGAATGATGCTTTCCACACACATTGTCATGCTCTTAAAGAAAAAATGTGGCTTTGTTTGCTTCCAAGGGGCAGGCATAACAGCAACAGCAGGAAATTCCTACCTGTTCTTCTCTTTGTGTTGGAACCTTTCAAACCATTTCAATTTAGAGGGGACCTAAAAGGGGTCTCTCAATCAATATCTCAGTTGGTGCAAGGTCAACTGAGAACTGACTGCTCAGGTTAAGATTTTTAAAGGGCATTGGAATTTTGAAAGTCTCCATTCTGTAGTGCCCAGCTTCAAGGTCTTAAAAATGGATTGTTTTTGAGCATCCATCCTCAGCCATCTTTAAGGTGCCTCAGTTTAAACACCTAGGTCTTGATTCACCCAGAATCAAACTCATTCGTGAAAAAATTGACTCTGACTCAACAATACTTAAATTTTTAATTTGGTTTCTGGCCTACATTTTAAGACTCTTATCCCCAGATGAGCAGCACTGACTTGCTATGTTTAAGATGATCTTTCTACACTAATTCTAAATGTGTTGTCAACATAAAATCACTGCCCCCATATCCTAGTTCGGAAGGTTCTCTCTCTTCCCAGATAACCAGGGAAACTCTAGTCTTAAGAATCAAGCTAGTTCTGTTATCTCATTCTTTTGTGACTGCACATCTGCATTCCTACCAAAACCAAGTCTGTGCATCCCGATACACATGAGAAATGACAAATGAATACACACTCACATGAAAGGATATAATTTACACCCACACACAAACATTTGACACCTCCTAGTGATTTGCCTATTATAGCAGCTGCTCTCCAGGCAGGAGGGCTGATAAAATAACCTGAGGGATGATCCCGATACATATCAACATGTAAACAAATAGGTTGTTGGACAGATAAATATATGTCAGGTTCAGATCTGCATATAACCCAGTATTGACAGATATTTGCCAAGTGCAAAAGAGACTCTTCTGTTGAGTGACATTCTTTTTCATTAATGCTACACTACATACTTTTTCATTAATTTTTCATCTGTGCTGTGTAATGTACTAATGCTTAAAGTATCTTCATGTATTTTTATTATCTTAACTGTAACTTATCTGTAAGTGAGAGTGAAGGAGAGGATGTGTTTCAAAGGGTAAAATAGGACAGTGTAAATATGAACTACACTGTGTTTAGTATTTTAGTACTATCTATATTGTTGCAAACAATCCAGAGTATACTCACTATATTATCGATTAACTGCAAACTGTAGTTTAGTATTTAACTAGTAAAACTAGCTTAAAAGATACAGCTCTGGGTTCAATAATAAACAAAGAATAATAATGAAAAGTAAATACTTATTGTTTAGCAATACTGAACATTTGAAAAGCAAGGATATTCCAGTCCAGGTTGTTTCAGTTCATTATACAGACAAGGATTTTTAGAAAAATTTTCATCTTAAGGAGGATCTGCAACTCAAACACTTTCTATATTCAGACAGCCTGATTCATAATTGTGTTACTGCAGTTTTACGTTGTTATCAGTCCATCATGATGTAAAACCTCTTTATTCCCCTTAATTCTCAGAACATAAGGCATTAGGTCAATCTGAAGATTCATTTTAGGGCAACCCTAAGACTGCTGTAAATTGTTTCAAATGATAATGGCTCTTGGACTATTAATATAGCTAGGAATTAGCAAGAGGTGGTCACACCCATCTACAATCTCTACCTCAAGCAGGGATAAGCAGCAGTGGCTTGAAAGCCATTAATGCTACAGTGCCTGTTTTTTTTCCCTCCAGACTAATGTTGCTAGTTAAGATGGATTTGTGGATGCTTGCTGCTGGGGATTTGATGCAAAGCTACTCTATCTGGGCATTTAATATGCAAAACCCCCAAACCTTCATACCTTCTTTTATTACAGATGGCAACCTTTGCATTTCCAACTCAAGGTCATATGAGATAGATACATCCTCTTGTTTCACCCTAAATATACAAGAGAAATATCAATCAAATATTCCTGCAATTTTGCATACCTACTTATGATTAACTAGGGATGGTGGAGGGAGAGACAGAATAATCTTGAAAGAGGCAGTAATACTTAGTCAACAATAGCTCTATATATCTATTATATAGGATGCCATCCCACTGGCATTTCTTGACAGTGTTCCAAAACTGTAGAAGCTACTTCTTTAACTCCACTGAACCTCCACGCACCATTTATTGTCTAGGTTGGGGACTTAGAACTCAGGTGTGTCCACATGAGCACGCATGTGCATCTTGCAGCATCTCAGAGCCCTTTGAGACACTGCAAGAGGCATGTGCGGGAATAAGAAAATGTTCCCCATGCTGCAAATTTGCAGTGCAGGGGCAAAATTAGAAAAAAAGAAATGGCAGCAGAAAAAAGTGGGTCAGGGCATGGTCCTGTACCCTGCACCCTGAGCAACCAGAGGCTGGGTCCTCCACATTGGTAGCAGCCAGAGCATCTCTATGGCTGGCCCTCGCCCTGGTGCTGAAGCACGCTGCAGGGAGCTGGATCTGGGCTCCAGTGCCTAGGAGGTGAGGGAGGCAGGAGAAGGGGGAGCGGAACATGGGGGGGAGGTCCTGCCAGTCCCACCCACTCCCTCAGCCCCCTGGATCAGTGCCCCGCCCAATCCTATCCCTTGCCTGCCCCCGAGCTCCCCCAATCCCTGCCCCACTTGACCCCACCCCCTGCCTGCCCCCTGAGCCCTCCCAATTCCTGCCCCACCTGCCCCCTGACACCTGCAATCCCTGCCCCGCCCAGTCCCATCGCCCACCTGCCCCCCAAGTCCCCATAATTGCTGCCCACCCCTGCCATGCCCCAGCATCCTGTCAATTAAAAAACAAAAGAAACCCCCTAGCATTCACCAGCAGTAACAGCTGCCATCAGGGTCAGTAGGGCCACCCACCTGCACAGTGTGGGGCCAGGTGACAGTTGCAGCTGCCCCAGCCTGGGCCCTGCTGTACCCCATTGCCTTTTGCTGTGTGTGTGTGTGTGGGGGGGGGGGCTCTGCCAGGAGGCCCCAGAGTCCCCACAGCCCATTACTGCCAGTGAGTAGAAGCTTTTTTTTTAAGTGCTGGAGGCTGGGGGGGGGGCATCCATCAGGGAGGCTGGGGGTGCAAGCGGAGGATGGAGCCAGGTGGGGCAGCCGTTGGGGGCTGGGGAAGCAAGCAGGGGTGGGAATTTGGGCCCTGCAGGGAGGTGGTAGCCCCTATGGGGGCCATTTGGCTCCTGGGGGGGTGCTGTTGCCCCTGTGGGGGGAGTTGTAACCCCTGTAGGAGGCAGCAAACCATATAGGTATTTAGAATTCACTTTATTATGATGATAGAGACACAGGTGGGCTTCCAAATTGCTTTAACACTGTAAATATATCAGTGAAATATTGCCCAACTAATAGTTATCTCTCTGTGTCTCACTGTCTCTCTATATAGTGGTTTTTTGTTTTCATTGAGGAGGAACATGGATTTTGGGGTATTTTACAGAGTGACTTTGGGATTGTTTTTATCAGGGATTTTTCAGTTTTCAAATACGGAACACCAGAATTCCTGCTAGGGGGGCCAGTGGCAGGACCCTGCCTGTCCAGAGCTGGCAGCTTGGACCCAGCTGGAGGTGGTTGACCTCCTGGCCAGTTGGGGCCAGGAGGATATGCATGACAGTTCAAAGCAGGCCACCACACTCAGAACATCTTCTGGGTGATAGCTGCCCAGTTGGCTGGGCACAGGGCACACGTGGCAGTAGTGCCGCACAATGGCCAACTCTGCAGCCATAGCCCACTGGAAGCTGGCCCAGAGGGGCAGATGTCTCTACAAGCTGTGCAGTCCCCATCCAGATCTGGCAGGTGTGCAGCAGGTCACAGCCAGGCAGCAGCCCCCACTGCCAGACTGCTGCAGTGGGTAAAGGGTGCAAGGAACTCTCAGGGCTGCTTCAGCAGTCCAGCTGGCACAAGGGGTAGTGTCCCCAGAACAGCACAGGTGCTGGCCCCGGGCTCTAGCTCACCCTGGCTGCAGATCTGGGAGGATCCGGGCAGGGTTATTTTGCCTCAAGTGGCAAAACTTGCTCCACAACAAAATGCATGTCCAAGCACATATGCTGAGACAAAAAGTCCTGGCTCAAATTTGCACTGCTTCCATTTGAGCTGCTAAAAGTGCACGTGCCTGAATGTATGGATGTGCCCAGGTTGGTCCGTGTTGAGCTCAGAAAGAAAATGCTATTTGGTTTGCTGAAAGGACACTTTTGCCTACCCTAGCAGTAGCAAGCACAGTTTTGGTTTTTTTGGTAGGTAAGCTCTCACTAGAGTTCTTCAGCTATACTGCTGGCCTCTGCAGCATTACCCATCTCCAAGGTGCCTCTTCACAAAGTCTTTGGACAATCCCAAGCAGAGTTCTTAGCATCAGAGTTAAATTCCCACCACTGGAGGAACCCCACCTTCCTATGAACTCTTTTTGTCTAGGCTTCACTATTATACAGCCTGAGGCTTTGATTTGGCTGGCTCCACTCCCAAGGCAAATTTCATTCGGTGCTCTTGCCTTTTTGTTATCAGAGATAACTCATACTCTGTTATCCTCAAGACTTTTTCCAAAACTACCTCCAACCTATCATATAAATGTAAATGAGGGCTAAACTATTTGGTTATTTCCCATTGCTCATCAATAAATGATAGAAAAGCCCTTCTTTCCTTGCTGGATTCTCAAGTAATTTTTGGGTTGCTCTTCTGCTCACCAATAGGTGTCAAAAGTGAGGTTCATATTTTCTGGGGCTTCAGAGCACAGGGTTTGCGCAACTAGTGTAAGGTACTATTTATATGAATAACAGTAGCACAATATGGTCCTTACTGACAATGCATAGCATATCTTGTTTGTTAAGGATGTATGCAAGCCAAGAGGTCCTTTGAATGTCTGATGCTCCAATGTGTTCCAACCACTTGGACAAATTTTTTAGTAAGAAACTGATGGAGATAGCCATTAAGATCTTTCTCCGCTGCATTAAAACTGCTTCAGGCCAGGATAGTAGCACTTAACTAACTATAGAATTTCAGATTATTAGAAGGATCTGATCTCTTAGGCAGATTCAGAAAACTCCTACTTTCACACCAGTAGCACTGAGATCACAAGGAGGAGGTGGCACTCACCTTATACATAGAGCCCTGACAAAATCATGGATTTCTTGGTGAAAATTTGTGGCATATGCATGGGTAAAGTATAATTTTTCCTGGAATATTCACAGAACTACTATTGATCTTGGCAAATAGGTCCTGGTAGTTTCATGAATATTCTGTGAAAAATGATACCTTACCTGCACATATGCAGCAGGCAGGGACACAGTCATAGGCAGCAGAAGGCTGGGGCTAATGGGGCTTAGTCCACTCAAATGCAGGACAGTAAAGACGGCCATAGGACAGCCTGGTCACAGGCTCCAGGCAGCTGCAGCAGTGGGGGAAGGGCATGCACAGACAGACATGAAGCCGGCATGCAGCCAGGATTGCAACCAGAAGGTAAGTTGGGGAAGGGGAAGGGGAAACCAGCAGTTTCCCTTAGGCTGTGGTGAGAGACACAGGGGTGGAAGTCCACTGCACCCCTGTTGAGCCCAGGGACCCCAGAACCCCCCAGCAGGACCCTGACCTGGAGCCTCAGTGCAGCCGGAGGTAGGCAGGCCCACAGTGGGGGAGGGGACCCAGACCCAGTCAGCTGTGGGGCAACTGAGTGGAGCAGAGGAGAGACAGCTCCCACCAGCCCCTACTTGGCCCAGCCCCCCAGGGAGCCATGCACCCAGTGCCACCTGGTGGGTGAGACAGGGGAAGGGTGAGCACTTACCTGTCCCCTTCTTCTGTGGGGCAGGGACACCCCAGCCCCTAGAAAAGCACAGCGCCTTCTGCGCCTGTGAGCAGTTTAACAAGGGCCCACCAACAGCAAAGCCACAGTTTCCCTCAGGCTCCAGTGAGAGACCCACGGGTGGAAGCCCATCATGCCCCAATGAGCCCAGGGACCCCAGAACCTCCCAGCATGACCCTGACCTGGACCCCCAGTGCAGCTGGAAGTAGGCCAGCCCACAGCAGGGGAGGGAGGGACCCAGACCCAGACCCAGACCTGGTCAGCTGTCAGGCAACTGAATGGAGCTGATGAGAGACGTGCCCCACCTCAGCTCCTACTTGGCCCAGCCCCCCAGGGAGCCCGTAGTGCTGCCCGGCATGTGAGACAAGGGAAGGGGGAGCACTTTCCTGTCCCCTTCCTCTGTGGGGCAGGGACACCCCAGCACCCAGAACAGCATAGTGCCTTCTGTGCCTGTGCATAATTTAAAAAAGGCCTGCCAACAGCAAAGCCACAATTTCCCTCAGGCTCTGCTGAGAGACACATGAGTGGAAGGCCATCATGCCCCAATGAGCCCAGGGACCCCAGGACCCCCCAGGAGGACCCCAACCCAGACCCTCAGAGCAGCCGGAAATAGGTGGGGCCCACAGCAGGGGAGGGAGGGACCCAGACCCAGTCAGCTGCAAGGCAGCTGAGTGGAGCCAAGGAGGGACACGCCCCCCCAGCTCCTACTTCGCCCAGCCCCCCAGGGAGCCACATGACTGGAATCTTGCAAACAGAACACTCAAGCCAATGCACTTCTAGGCCTGGTGCAGGAGATAGCACAGGAGTTCATGCAGAAGGGCGAGTGGGAGTGCCCAAGGCCCTGCCAGTGAGCCCTAGGGAAGGTAGTCACAGCAGTAGCCAGACTACCAGTGCTACAATGTGGGTGGCCACATGCTGCAACCCCAAGGGTCCCCTCAGAGCCTGAGACCTCTCCATCTGGCACTTCTGAGGTCTCCACCCAGATGGAACCCATGGTTCCAGGCTCCACACAGATGAGGCCTCTGGATCTTGGCTGTGGGGGCTACCAGGCACATGGGACCAGGAGCATGGCCACTTTCCCTTGCAAGGTTTGCTTCACTTTGGCATCTCTGGGGTTTCAGATAGAGGAGCTCCAGACCTCAGTCCAGAGACTGCATGTCATCAGGTTTTGAGAGCAGGAGATAGACTCCTACTGCCAGCCTCTTCACCCCCTGGAGGCTGAGGGTAGACTAAGGTCACCTTCCAGGGCAAGGGAGAACTAAAGGATCTCCCACACTGTCTAGCCAGGGGGTTGGACCAAGGTGGCCATTGGTCCCAAGGCCTGCTGCACTAGGGTCCCCTCCTCTCTGAAGCTTTGCAGCAGGTATGAACCGCTTGTAGCCTCAGTAGAACCTGCAGAGCTGCCAGCTCCTGCAGACAAGGGAGGATCATTCACAGCTGCCATCCCTGCTCTCCCTAAGGCCACACATAGGTTGGTCATTGTGGGAGACTCCATCCTGAGGGGGACTGAGGACACAGTCTGCTGCCCCGACCCCTTAACCCAGGAAGTCTGCTGTCTCCCAGGAGCCTGTATCTGGGACATAGCAGAGAGGATCCCAAGGCTCATCCAGCCCACCAACTGCTACCCTACGCTCCCTATCTGTGTGGGCATGTATGCCTTGGCTCAGAGCAATTCCATCTGGGTCATGAGCAGCTTTGGGAGTGGGGTTTAGGGGGCTGGGGACACAGGCGGTGTTTTCCTCGATCCTTCCAGTTTTGGGTTATGGGCTAAGGGAGAGAAGGATTGAGGTAGTCAACCAAAGACTGTGGCACTGGTGTCATCATGAAGGCTTTGGCTTCCATGATCACAGTCTGCTTTTTGGTGAGAGAGGCAGTGGTCTTCTGGGAAGAGATGGCTTCCACCTCACTGCACTGGGGAGGAAGCTCTTCTCAGCCATGTCATAATGGCTGACCTGCTGAACCAGGATTTAAACTAAGCCCACCAGGAGATGGGGCGACTACCACCACAGCAAGCCCACTGGGCAACTTTCGCAAATCCAGCAGGCTAAGGAACTCAAGGGAATCCACACCTACCCCAGTCCTGGAACGATGTGTAGGGAAGACTAGGGCCTCCAGTGGGACACTTGTGTGCCTATACACCAATGCCAGGAGCTTGGAGAACAAACAGGAGGAACTGGTCCTCCTCCTAAACAAGAATGATTATGATCTCATAGAGATAACAGAGACCTGGTGGGACTCCACCTATGACTGGGCCACAGGTACAGATGGCTATTGCCTGTACAGGAGTGATTGTGCAGATAAAAGGGGCAGGGGTGTAGTTCTCTATGTCAAGGAAAGCTATACATCCCTGCAAGCTGAGATTGACACCCAGGGTGGATGACTGGAGACCCTCTGGGTTAAAATCCATGGTGAACATGGCACAGGGGACACAATGGTAGGAGTCTACTACAGACCTCCTAATCAGGATCAAGAGCTCAACCAGGAATATGCCAAGGAACTGGCTGAGGCTGCACACTCCTGGTGCATGGTTGTCATGAGAGACTTCAACTACCCAGACATCTTGTGGAAAGAGAGCTCAGCCAAATCTGAATGGTCACAAAACTTCCTCCCGTGTGTGGACAAACTGTATCTGACTCAAGAAGTCTATGGACTGACAAGAGGCAAAACACTGTTTGACCTGGTACTGGCAAAGGGGGATGACCTAGTCACTGACCTAATGATTGAAGGAAAGCTGGGAGACAGTGACCATGAGCTGATCACTTTCACTATCCACTGTAAAGCTGGCAAGTCAGTCAGCAATGCAGAAGTCCTCAACTTCAGGAAAGCTGACTTTGACAAGCTCAGGAGGCTTGTCGGCAAGTCCAGAAGGGACCACAACCTGAAAGGAATGGGAGTTCAGGATGAGCGGTTGCTCCTAAAGGGAGAGATCCTGAAAACACAAGCAATGTCTATCCCATCTCAGAGGAAAGATAGCAGAAGGGCACAGCAGCCCCTTTGACTATGCAGGGAACGTGTGGACCTCCTGCAACTAAAAAGAAAGACCTATAAAGGGTGGAAGACTGGAATCACTTCAAAGGTGATAACTTCAAAGGTGAACTTTGATCACTTCAAAGAATACTTCAAGTATTCTGCACTTGTCTGGACCTGTAGGGAGCAAACCAGGAAAGGTAAGGCTGCAACCAAACTCCAATGGGCTACATGTATCAAAGACAATAAAAAAATCCCTTTTCAGATATGTGGGGAGCCAGAAGAAGAGCAAGGGTAACATTTAACTCCTGCTAAACCAAAGGAGACAACTGAAAACTGACACCCAGGAAAAAGCTAACCTGCTTAATGGGTATTTTGTGTCAGTTTTTCACTAGCCCCAAGGGACCATCCATCTCAATACAGTACAGGACAGCCAGGGTGAGGGAGAATTGTTACCCTACATCAATGTAGACCATGTAAAGGAATACCTTGAGAAGCTGGAAACCTTCCAGTCAACTGGCCCAGACTGTTTACACACCAGGGTACCTAAGGATCTGGCAGGCATCATAGCTCAGCCACTGGCATGGATCTTCAAGAACTCGTGGAACTCACATGAAGTGCCTGAAGACTGGAAGAAGGCCAAAGTGGTGCCTATCTTTGAGAAAGAGAGGAAAGTATACCCAGGGAACTACAGGCCCATTAGCCTGACCTCTATCCTGGGGAAGATCTTGGAAAGAATTATCAAAGAGACCATTCTGGACAAACTGGCTGATGGCAACATCCCTCATAACCAGTCAACACAGGTTTGTTGTGGGCAGGTCTTGCCTGACCAATCTCATCTCCTTCTATGACCAGGTGACATATCACCTGGACAAGGGAGAAGGGATTGACATCATATATCTTGACTTTAAAAAAGTCTTCAATCTTGTGTCCCATGATCTCCTCATGAAAAAATCAGCCAACTGCAGCCTCGACTACATCACAGTCCAATGGCTGGGGAATTGGCTCTGAGGTTGGACCCAGAGAGTGAAACAGACAGAAGTAAATCATCGTGGTGACCAGTGGGGTTCCCCCAAGGCTCTGTCCTTAGGCCTATACTCATTAACATCTTTATTAATGATGTGGACATTGGTATCAGAAGCAGACTGGCCAAGTTCACTGATGACACCAAACTTTGGGGTAAAGTGTCCACTCCTGAGGATAGGACATCCAGGCCGACTTCAGCAGAATGGGCAGATGAAAACCTGATGGCATTCAACACTGGAAAATGCCAGGTACTCCACCTTGGAAAAAAAAAACCTAGCACGCTTATAGGCTTGGCAGTGCTACACTTGCTAGCACCATGGCTGAAAGGGACTTGGGGGTCATGATTGACCACAAGATGAATATGAGCCACCAATGCAGTGTTACAGGTGGTAAAGCAAGCAAAATGCTGGCTTGCATCCATAGGTACTTCTCAAGCAAATCCCAGGATGTCATTCTTCTGCTGTACTCAGCCTTGGTGAGGCCACAGCTGGAGTACTGCATCCAATTCTGGGCTCCACAATTTAAAAAGGATTTGGAAAAGCTTGAGAGAGTCTAAAGGAGAGCCATGTATATGATCAGAGCGCAGGAGAACAGGCCATATAATGAGAGGCTGAGAGCCATGGGACTCTTCAAACTAGAAAAGCACAGGCTTAGGGGGGACCTGGTGGCTGCCTATAAATATATAAGGGGTACATCAGGATTTGGGGGAATGCCTGTTTACCAGAACACCTCAAGGATTGGCAAGGTCAAACAGTCAAACTCCTCCAAGACCATTTCAGGCTGGACATAAGGAAAAACTTATTTACTGTCCAAGCCCCCAAGGCCTGGAATAGACTGCCTCCAGAGGTGGTGCAAGCACCTACTCTGGACTCTTTTAAAAAGCATTTGGATGTCTATCTTACTGGGATCCTTTGACCTTAGCTGACTTCCTGCCCCGGGGGCAGGGGGTTGGACTCAAAGATCTTCCAAGGTCCCTTCCAGCCCTAATGTCTATGAAATCTATGAAGGGAATGGTGGGGTCGGTAGGAGGCAGATCAAGGCCCCCACAGAGAGGGAGGGAGTGGGGCAGGGGTAGGGACTGGGGTGAGTGGGACCCCAGGGCAGGTGGCGGGATGCTTGGAGTCTGGATGACTTGTCCGGGGGGGCCCCACCACTGCGTGCACTCTCTCTATGCTGCCCAACATTTGAGGGGGATAAGCCCCATTAGCTCTGACCTCCTATCGCCTATGCTCACCCTTAAAAACTGTGGTGTGTGGCAAATTTCAGTTTCCACACACTCTGCAAAACTGCAGTTTTCTTAGGTATTAGAGTCAAGTGGCTATAACACTTGATCAGGAAGTGGAAGATCTAGGTTATAGGCTGACTTCAGCCTAAAAAGTGGGGAATGACTCTTCTCAGGCTGAGACAGCTCTATGATCAAGGTCTACCACTTTCTGTCTGAATGTGTTAATCACTGTGGGATTATGTCAAAGATGAGCATAACTACCAGACAATGAAGTGTCAATGTGCATAAGAAAGAGTAGGTATTCTAGCTTCTAAGTGCACAGAGGTACCTAGTACATAGCCCTAAAACAGGTGCCTTAGGCATATAATCTATGCTGAGGTTATATCTCTAAGGAAATAGAAACACTATGCTCCTATTAATTAGTTCTAGATACTTTCAGGCTTTCTGAAACACCTTTTGAAGACACCTCCTCCTTGCCATTATCCATCTTACAGCTGTATACCTACCTATTTGGATTGCTCTTCAGAGGCACTTGAGCCCCTCTATTGACTGTGTAGAGATCATAAGTGCCTAACATTTTCAATTAGTTTTGTCCTCCTTTGGCCAGGGGTCTGAATTTTAGACAGTGCAGTTTTGTAATACAGCTGGTCCTTTAAACGTAGTGAATTATTTATTGTTAAAACTTCTAGATTCTGCTCCTGATGCATTCTGTTGGATGATGATTTCTGGGTTCGTACATTTGTGGTTATGTATAATTACATACATTATTCCCACCTGCATGTAGCTATATTGATCTAAAGCCTATTTTTAAATTTGAGCAAAAATGATACATTTATTTATTCCCCCATAATAAGAATTTTGAGGGTTGAAAGCTGCACTATGTCATGATAATATCTCTTCTGAGCATCCATACACAGCACAGCCATGTTTAGGAGGAAATTGGTTTTGATTTGGCAGCTTTAAAAATGTTTGAAAATCACTCACCAGGTAAGTATAATTGTGGCTGGACTCAGCTTGCTAGATACATGCCAAATAAATGATACACTGTGCATGCATGCATAGCAAAATAGGATGAAGAACAGGCAACTGAATACAGATGGGCAAAACTCAAAACTGTATGTGTGTCTACTGATATTTTTTTTCCTGATGTAATGGAATTTTTTAAAAGAGTCTGGTCTGCCAAGGTTATTACTTCAAAAAGAGAAGCCCAGTACCTGGAATATGGAAAATTCAGATTACATGAAAGCACACTGTTTGTTTACAAGGCAATTTAATTAGTATACTCCCAACAATCTTGCATAGTTTTGGAAAACTCTCATGGCACTCAGTAACCATATATCATTCTTCTCTTCCTTAAGCCAGCATTATAGCTATTCTTGTGGGACGCTTTCCACGTGCTGCCAGGTGAGGGATCGGGCACAATGTGGTTTTCCACATATATAAGTTGCTAACTCCTGGAGTCCATGTTTGACTCATTCTTAAAAACCAGAAGAATAAAACCCTACATGACATGCAGAATCTCCTAAGCTGTGTAAGTCAACAATACTTTGAACAGAACAAAACTTTAAGAGAATTTCACATTAGAAATTATAAGTAGAAGAGATTGCCTACTGGAAATCTTTGGTAATCTCTTATTTTGTGGTATCATCCATCATCAATCCACTGTTACAAGCTCCAGCTCTTGAGCACCAGCAAAGATAGCTCCTTAACAGTGACCACTCAAAACCACAGTCTTTCAAAGTGAAATTAAATATAACTTATAAAAATATAAACATGATAAAGCTTTGGATTATGTTGTATAATCATATCCTGTGCTTTTTAGTGCTTTCCCCTCCATAGTTCTTGACATGTATAACAAACTTTAGTCCTGTATTTTCTCACATGCAACACACCCATGAATAAGATACATACCCTGTTATTGAAAGGCAGAGGGTGCATCTACATGTACTTGACTGTGAAGTAGGCTTATTTACTGCAGTGTAAAGCATCAAAGCATCATAGTCTACCAGTGCAACTGCAGCAAACTAATTTTTTCTGCTGTAAAACACTACTGTCAGGGACAGTACTACCTTATGGTGGCAACAATAACTGCACCTAGATGCATGTGTAGACACTGATTCCGGCATAATTTGTGCCTGGTCAGCCCAGGCAGCAAGGGACCAGAACTCTGCTTGCTGCCTAGCCACACTCTCATGCCCCAACCAGCTGTGGTACTGCCCAATGCTGTGACTTGGAGTCTGGGGCTGATCCTCAATTTTAGGGCCAGCCCAAGGCTGCCCCATCCCAGCTCAAACTGCTGCAGTCCCAGGAGCACATGTACACACTTCTATTTCCATTTGATCCATTAACTGTAGTGCAAACTGCACCAGAGTTTATTGTGCCATACTAATTGAATGTGTAGATGCACCCAGGATGAAGAAGAAAAGATCCTTCTCTGAAAATGCTGGTAAGTAACAGCAAGAAACTGAATACCAGCATGTAGGGAGACAAGTGTGTTCATTGCGATGCTCTTTGTGGAATACGTGCAGTTTTATTTTGCCAGGCAGTGGCTTGGATAGCAGGAACTGCTATTAACCTGTTTCCTCACTTATAATAGACTACCCCAATTTCCAGCAGTTGATTTTTGGAAAAATGTGTGAGTCGTTTCTGGGAACATATGGTAAATGAGTACTTGCAACATTCATGTTTCATTCATCAAAATTTCTTGTGCCAATGTTGGTACAAACAAACTAGTTTCCTCCACTCCTTTCTTTTAGTTGTTCACAAGGCAATCTCATTATTATACTCTAGCAATCTTGTATAAGCATAAAGTGAGCCCTGTAGTTTCAGAACTTACATCTCACTGCTGCCTCTATTTCCATCAGCTTCATCCATTTACTCTGTGGTGATAATGTTTTGGATACTCTTGTTTCTTCATGCCAGCTATTTTCTACTTCATGGCTTCATATGGGAATCTGCCTGTTGGCATGTCATGTATTTACCATTATGTGTCCAGCAGATCCTTCTGATTTTGAAGGGCTGGAGACTGGCTATTGGTTGGTGATTCCTCAGATCTCTTTGTTGGTGAAAGCTTTCCATTAAACACCCAGAATCTTTTGCAGGTATTCATTTTCAAAGGCATTTAATTTACAACTGTATATCAGAACTCAGATTTCATTTGAGCTCAAAAGTCTCAGTTTTCTCCTGGTGCTGTGTACTGAAATAAGATGTCTTTCCTATCCTTGACGTCACTTCTTTCTTGACATCTCCATGGCTAACACAGTCCTGCCCATGACCTATGGAGTGTGACTTGCTTAACCTATCAAAATGAAGGCAAAATAAGAGGGAATATGAAGTGGGAGAAGGATTATTTAAATTAAAGGACGATCATTTTAATCTAAAGGCACAAAAATGAATGGGCCACGGTACATTTAGGTTGAAAATTAGAGGAGCCTTCTAAAAAAATCTACCTACCTAAACTACGGCACTTCACTGGTTCCACTTTTGGCTGGAAACTAGACTAAGTGCCACAACAGAGCTTCTAATCTTATGTTCCAAAGTTACTTGATGTTTTTGGCTTCTAATGGGAAGCAGCTGCTTCACATCTGGGTTCCAAGGAACTTAGCTGTGGTATGACAAATTTGAAGCTCTGCTATGTGTCCTTACTTTGTAGGCTGTCTCCCCTGAAGCTTTCCAGCAGTGTTCCTCAGCAGCACAATGTCATTAGCAAAGTCTGGGTTTTCTGGGTATTTGTCACCTACTCATGTTATTCCAATGTTTCTATTGCCCACATTTGTTTATCATCCTGTCTGTGGCAATACCAAACAGAAATGGAGAGAGCATGTAGACCTATTTCATGCCTGTGTTTGCACTCCAGTTTATGGTTATTTACCCTTATGGAACATTTTATCTCCCTCTAAATGGCCTGAGTGATGTTAGCGACTTTATCTGGAATTCCATGAGACTGAAGAATGTTGCACAGTGTAGGTCTGTGCAGGCCTTCACTGTAATATCAAAAGATTGAAAGAGCTAATTTCATAAAGACATTGAAACACCACTTTTCTTCCTGACCAACATATACACATAATAAAGCTCTCATAATCTTATACCAAGAATGATAGCTTCATCTATTGCTTTTCCCATGGCATCCCACATGAAGCATAATTCTGTCTCTTCTTAAGGGAATGAAATGAAGCTAGACACTGGGTCTTCAAAGTGTGAGGTACCTTTCACCCAGTTTATCATCACAAAAACAGCTGAAAGCTACAACATGCTCACTAGGGCTATTCGAAATTTCACTGGCCATTTTGTTCTGACATTGTTTTGACCAATTTCAAGGCTAAAACAGCAAAGGCGGAATGAAGCAAAGGCCACTGAAATAGCCTCAAAACAAAACAAGGCTGGTCAAAATGTTTCAAAAGTCAAAACATTTTGACCATAGGCTAGAGACAGAAATTCAGCCCAGCTGGGCTGACTTCCCACCCCCAGTGCAAGATCTGGCAGGGTGTGGCAAGGCTGCTGCAGTTGGACTGCTCCCAGTCCCCTGCATTAGATCGCACCAAGGGCTGGAGGCAGCCCAACTGGGCTGCTTTCTCGTCCCCTGCACTACATTGCACCGAGGGACCAGGAAGCAGCCTAGCTGAGCTGCCTTCCACCCCTGGAGTGATCTAGCACTGGGGATCATCCCCCGTGAAACTTGAAACAGCATCAAAACAGCCTTTCTGTTTTGACAGAACAGAACAGAACAGCTGCTTTGAGCTGTTCCCTTGAACCATCAAAACTCAAAGCGAAACGGAACAGTGCCATTTTTTGCAGCCCTAATGCTCATTTGTCAAGACTTGGACATAAAGCCAATTCTACTCAATTTGTTACACAACAATTTACTTTGAACACAGGGATTAAGCAATCTCTGGGATTTTGCTAGCTTTTCAGAGATAGCTGTGGACCACACTTCAGCATGCCAGCAGAAGGGGCTTCTACTTCTGGAATTAATATATATATGAGAGAGAGAGAGAGAGAGAGAGACTCCTGGTCTCTCTTTCTCTCTGTCTGACACATACACTGACAGAACAAGGGAGACATGTCCCTCAAAGCGATTAAAGTCCCAGCCAAAAGGGAAAGAACTCTCTTCATATCTCACCTCTTGTTGTTTATTAAAGATAAAAAAATCTGGCTGATCCATGCCATAGTGCACAGCTCCTAGTGAACAGTCTCCATTTGCCCTGCTACATATATTGTGACACTGCCAGTCAGGAATCTAGATGATTTAAGACAGTTTCTTATTGGCAATTTTAATAAAACTGCTTACAACCACTAGGAGCTAGAAAAAGAAGATGAATGCACACATTAATGACTGGATCAGCATATATTTGGAATGGGAATGATAGCAGCTTTGCTGCGTTAGGGACTTGCTGGGTTTGACAAGTGAAATGCAACACAGAAAGATGTGTAGTCTGCTATGGAATATATAGCTGTTGCATGACCCTTACTCTGCAGAATATGAATTGCACAGGGACTTCTAAACATATGAAAACTTGCCCAGTAATAACAAAGGAATACTGCTTATACTTAGGGACCCATGATAATGTTTCATTCCTGGAGAATGAAACTGCATTAGGAAATAGTTTTCATAGTTTATGGTATCTTTTACTTCCTATTATATCATGTTAACACGTGCTGCCAGATTGCTGAGCATTCCTCCCTGAATGGGGGTAAAATAATTTCTCTACGTAGGTGCTCATCCTTCTTCCACCCCTCCAGGAACCAATCTTAGCTAGTCTTAATCAACTTGGCTCATTACTGGAATTTCACTCATTTGCTCAGATGAGGAATTGAATCCTAGTATTTCTCTTTGTGCATGTACATACTTCAACCTCAATTATATAAACTTTCACTATATAGAATGGGATCATGTCCCCCATCAGTTTTTCTTTTCATCCCACTCAAAATTCCTTCTGTCATCTGGAACTACAAATAAGTGAAATTATTCTCTGTCTCCAATGACATTAAGATAATTGGGGTTATACTGCATATGTGCTTGCTTACACACAGGTAAGAGCTTATGATCATTCTTAATATTGGTTTATAGCATTCCTAGTCAAAATTCATATATGTTTCTACTTCATCCATTTGAAAATATACAAACCATTGTAAAATAAAATAACAGCCATACAGCAGTTGCAAAACAATCAATCAATCAGGAATCAATCAGGAATCAATGGTACATCAATATTTTCTTCATTTCCAGCCATTTTAGCTGAGCTTACTTTTCAATTTTTTCCAATCACATCAGTAAACAGAGAACACTTGCTCTGTGCTTTACAGTCAACAGTTCAGGTTATTTGGGGCTGAACTGGAAAAGAAAAGGAAAACAATTATGAAGGTGAAGCTATTTCAGAAAATGTACAATGTACAATGAAAGGGTGGACCTGGAATATGAACTGTAACCTTGAAAGCATAAAGATACAAAAAATAGCACCAAGTTTAAAATATTTCTCAAACATTTTAGAAATATTTTCTGTGAAGTATGGACCATGCAGAATACATAATTGAGTGGTGCATACAACCACTATTCCAAATCACAAACAGGAACGGCCTTCCCTTCTAAGGTTAAGATTTTTAATAAAAGGGCATTACTAAAATAATTCTATGTGAAACCCTATCTTATGCCTTCTCACCAGGCTTGTGGTGAAAAGGCTTAAGATAGGATAATTTCTGGATAATGTATCTTAGCATGGCTCCATATTCTAGGTTCAGGAAATAAAAATACCGTATTAAGCCTGAGATCAGCGTACTCCCTGAATAGAACTTATATTTATATTGTAATGAATTAAAGGTTAGATTGTCAAGTTTCTTTGGGTAATAAGCTATGCTGTGCTATATTTTATTAGACCAGTTGGAAAAAAAGTAGTTGGAAGAAAGCTATAACCAAAAACCCTGCAAGGTCATTTGTACACCAATCATCAAAAATACTATATATCACCAGGACTTAACTGTCCTATGAAAGAATAATATTTAATTTCCCTACATTTAGCATGATACTACCCAGATATTATCTGACATACACTGACATGGCTGACCTCCTAACAAAACACACTTCTACTTGCTTTCTTCTAGGGCATGGCAGATAGCAATTATGCTAACAAACCCCGTAGAGCACCACCCAGGAAGGATACCCATATTGATCTTGTTCTGCCCAAGGGAATGCAAAATCACATTTTCTACTTCCTGTGATGGGCAAGGGTAGGAGGGGAACTGTTCTGTTGAACCTGTGCCACTGTGCAGAAAAGAATTCTAAATTCACTGAGTCACAGAAAGAGAGGATGCAAAGGGGGCATATTGATTAGGGTATGGGGCAGTTGTGAGTTCCTGGTGTGGGGCAGTCGTGAGTTCCAGCCCAGGCTTTATGTAGTATACCACCACATCTTATATAAAAAAGTCAGTGGCTGCAACTGCGTTTTGTGGGAAGGCCAGTTCAATTGCTTTGTGTTAGGTGTGCCCTGAGTATGCCTAGTAGTTCAGGTCAGGTCCCTGGGGACTTAAAGGAATGTCTAATTTCTGAAAGACACTAATTTCTGAGTATCAGTGTGCTTGTACTACTCCCAGAAAAAAAAAACCTAGGGCACCTGTGGAGTTTAGTCATCTCCAAGATTAGGAAGCATCTGAGCAAGAGGCAAGGGATGGATCTGTGTGAATATATTCTGCATACATTTCCTATTAGATCTAGTCCCTTTGGTGCTACTTGGAGGGGTACTCAACCTGTGTGGATGGCTCACCCAAGACTTAAACCCTGATTGAGTCCCACATATGGGAGCTTAATTAAGACTAGCATGTGAAATAGGAAGTGTATGTTCGTTCAGTAAGGTGAGAATTTCACTCAGTGTGAATAACAGAGGAAAACTTAGACCCTCTGAGATTAAATTAATCACATCAGCAATTCACTAGGAACCCTTTTTACATTATGCATAAGTAGGATCCTCCTGGATATGTATGCTTTAGTATTTTAAGAGTTTGAAAAATATGAAAGGCACAGTATCAGATGATTTCCTCTGACATGTTGCCTGGGATTTACTTTTCCTTTAAGAACAATAAATTTGGGGGCCTAAACAGTTCAAACCCCACTTTTAAATATATTGGTACTTTCAAAGCTTTGAAAGCCTTTCAAAGGAAATAAAGCCAGATGGTAATTGTAGATTGGGGAAAAGAACAAGCTCCCAATTAATTGTTAAAATTAAACTGTTAATTTTAGACACAGCACATCGTTTGTCAAAGAAACCTTAAAGATAAGAGTGTATTCTCAATTATTTACCACTATTTTGTGTAATTTCTCAAATTTCCTAGCTATAAATTGAAGATTATCATTTGGAAGTTAGACATTAAATTTAAAAAAAGGGAAACTGGAGGGCAAGTTCAAATATTGTAAAGGTGTAGTCTTCTCTTGATATACATGCAACTTCACCCAGCATTGTTTCCAACTCTGTAAGGTGCTAAGTGTCTTTACCTTCTGTTCACTGTAGCTATGCATCCTTTCTAGATAAGAATCAAGTTTTCCCATTTGACAACATTTTTCAAGATTTCAAAGACTATCCCTGTTCATTATGCAGGTGAACTGGAGACTTTTCAGTTATTTCTGAAAAACCAGAGCAATGAAATCCCTGCCCAAATATATGAGAGATTAAAGAAATCTGCCTCATTCTGGCCAGACTTGAACATCATTCTCTTGCATTTCAGGTGAGTATGCTAAGTGCCAAACTCTTCAGAGGTCCTGTTGGAATAGCTATTCTATTTTCTATAAGTAACTGTAGAGCAGGGACTTCAATCTTGGCGTCTCAGAAATCAGGTCTTTCAAAGGCTACAGATGTGCACATTCCCTGTAGTGTTACAAAAATGGAATCCATCTTACAAAAATGACAACAGTATTAACAAAATGCTCTTGTTTGAAACTAGAACTAAACTGTAGTATTATGGTTTATATAGCTGCCACTGAGGCCTCAAAGATGGCTGGTGTCCTGGCTGTAACAACAGGGGAGAAGCCTGACACTTCTGGTACTAGGGCCCTAGGGAAAGTTGGCACACTGGCTACAGGAACAGAGACAGTTGCTACCACTACCAGGACACCAGGTAGCACTGGCTGTCCTTGCTGCCCTTCTGGAGAGGGCAGCCAACTGTTAGGTAGATAGCGTTGTCCTGTCATAGAGGAGCAGAAGCTCTCCTTGCCATCCTTTTGGGACTGGCAGGCTCACTGGCAGGCTGCTGAAGGAGCAACCTGTGGGAAAGCAAAGGAACACCCACTTATCCCCTAGTTTGTGAGGTAGCTTTGTAGCTCTCCAACCAGCATGGCTGTGGATTTGCCCCTCTGTTTTTATAGCACTATAAAGTGCCGAGGCATTTGTTGGACTACAAACCAATATCCATCCACAGCCTCTAGCTGCAGTTGTCTAGCTGCAGTTATAGCATTCACCTACAATATAGGAAAATAAGGCTTTTGGCTGTAGTCTGAGTCTGTGCTTCCCACATTCCAAATGGGAACCTTACTGCAGGTCTGTTGGTCATTGTTGAGTTGGGGGCAGGGAAGTAGGGGAGGGGGTCCTTCCTTTTCCTTTCAACCAGAAGTGTCACTCTGGTCAAAACTACTAAGTACTTTTCTATCAAAAAAAATCAATTCTGATGATTCAACATTTTGTACCAAAAAAATATCCCTAGCTGCTTCTAATCCATACAGAAAAAGAGTGAGCTTATTTTGCAATATTTAACTCCTGAAACTCTGAATTGTTTGATAATTTTTATAAACCCATTGGGATTTTATGCTGATCCTCTGCATAGCAGTGAATTAAAGTGAACAACACAGAAAACACAGGTTTGGCTACATAAGCTATGGAGAAACACTGTACAGCTACAATTCTGCTGGAAGTCAGTGAAGGACAGATTTTGAAAGGTAATTTAGCACCTAACTGCCAATAGAACTGCTAAGCAATTAGGCACCTTAAATATCTGGCTTTGAGAGCTTGCCAAACAATTTTAATGGAATCAGGGTGTAATTGAATGCTTCATATGAAATTTAAATTGAGACATATGCTGATGGTTGCCTATTACATAAATATAGATTGGCAAGAAGTTTAATAACTAATGCTATTTACATGAAAATAAATATTTTGGCTTTTAACAAGCTAGTAACCAGTTTCTGCTGGACTTACATTTTTTCTTTCTTTTAAAATGTACAGCCAGATCTTGCCCTCTTACAGCCTTAAGTGTACCTAGTTTACATTCCTATGCCCTGGAATAGCATTTCTGCTAGTAGTGAAAATAGATCTTATAGTCAAAGTTTTTTCTTACCTCACAGGTTTTTCTATTGAAACAGAGCAGAGATGTCTCTGAAAATAGCAATAGCCAGATTACAGTAAGCTAAGTATCAATACATTCATTTGCTGTGAGAAGTGACTGTGAAATATGCACTTTCCTGGTAAATCAATCTGCTTGTGTATATTCAGTCAGCTCTACTGGCTTCAGTGACAAATGTTACATTTTTGCTGCTTTTTGCTCCATTAGCCCTTCAGAGACAGAACAATAAAGGAGATTGAGAAGAGAATTGTATTCCACCTTGAACACCATCAACAGAATAGTTCAGTAAGCTCCAAACACTTATGAACAAAACCATCCACTGAAGGCCACTGCACTGCAGAGGTGTCACTGAGGATATAATTTGGTCTGGAAAATCTTAATTACTGGTGGTAATGCACAAGATGGGAAGAATCAGGGTTGGCTCTCAGATCACAAGTGGAGTCTGCAGTGTATTGGTCATATAGTAGGGGTGACTTTAATTTAAAGGGCATGAGGACAAAATAAGAGCAAACAGCAGCAAAACCTTGAGACCACTTAAGAGCCAACACAATAGGCTGACCAAAAGTAGAGCTGATCTATATAGTCAAGTGCACTGTGTTTTAATGTTATTAACAATTACCAAAGAGTACTGCCAAGTTACTGCAATTAGTATCTTAATCTTTATCATATGCACAAGAACTGGAAGCTTGCAGTAGGATGATAAAAATAAAACAATGAAAATTCAAAACTGATCTTTTTAAAGAATTTAAATATCTGCTGATACCACTGATCCAGAGGACTGTGAAGGTACTTTGCTGCGGAGCTGCCTGCCCTGTCATTGGAAGATGCTGATTTATTTCTTACACCCCATGAGGCTGTGTCAGAGGTTGCAAAAGACTTGCGGACCCAGTTTTAAACCTGGAATGCATTTTAAGGTAAAAATAGGGGGCAATTCCTTCCCTCCCCCCACCACCTGAGTCCTTCTCGCTTCCTTGGCTAGTGCAGCAAAAGCTGTCACTTTCATGTCAATCATAAGTAGCTTCTGAATTTAAAGCAAGACTGGCGGCACTGCTCATACTTCAAATTACCCAACATTTCTCATTATAAGACACTATTTTCAGTTTTCAGCTAGTAAGTACTAATCATTTAAGATAAAATTTTCCAAGGTGAAGGTCTGCCTCATGACTGGTTTATTTTTTTAAGATACATCTAAGATGGTTCAGTCCTTTCTGAAAATGTGCATAGCAAATATCCTCAACATTATTTTATTGGCAAGCTCTAGATCTGTCATTCTTTGAAGCAAAGGGACTTTAGACTTTGGGATGGACTTATTGGTATTAGCAATATACTTCTTGCCATCCACAGGAAAAAACATCCAAATTTGGCCAAGTTATGGTTTTTGAGAAAGCATAGCTTATACATTCCCAGTAGGGAAAAGTAACAATTTGACAGCTAAATACTTGAAGACTAATTCTACATTAGTCTTCATGCTCATTGCTGATGGAGGAAACTAGAAGCTGTGGATGGGGACTAGGGCTGGTTGGGTAAAGAAACAAAGATAATAAGCCAGGGGTTAAATAATGGGGAGCTAAATGGCACTAGCACACTGAAATCAGAGAGAAGGGAGGATACACTAACTGAGCAAAAATATGTGGTCAAGGACATCAGAAGGAAACAGTGACTGGAAGGAAGAGAAAAGATCGCAATCTGGAGAACTGGCACAAGATGACACAGATTGGTTGTTCAAGGAGATTTAGGAGAGCAGAGAAAAGATTGTGACTGGGGAAAGGTGGAGGGTAATCTGAAATTACAAAAAGGAGGACAAGAACATGTGCCCAGCCCACCAGACTCAAGTCAAGGCACCGGTCACCCATGGACACTGTGACTGACTAGGCAAGGAGACAAGGATGAAGAGTTTTGGAGTCATTATGGGAGAGAGGAAGACTGAGTCTTAGCTGGGGAACTTGGAGAAAGGGTGATGTGGAGGTTGACTTTCAGTCCTTAATTTCAGTTTGTCAGAGAGTCCAATATGGCTAAATATCTGGCATTGTAATGTGAGAACAACTGCAACTTCTGCACAGACATCACCATTTACTTCTTTAGTGGAAGGACAACTCTCTATCCATATTTTTGCACTGCAAGACTGGAGCAAATTTAGCACACGGTTCCATGAACATGCTCTTCTTTATCTGAAAATTTGGAGCTGTCTCCAGTTCACATCAGAATTCAATCCTACCATTCAATGTTTGTTGAATGGGCCCTAAGCTGTGAGGCCACAAAGATAATTTTTTCCACAAAGAGCTGTACAACAGCTCCAGAAACAATAGCCAGCTGAGTTTGTCTCAGTTCTGCTTCCATGCCAACAAAAGAGAATTGTAG
Source organism: Caiman crocodilus (assembly GCA_030014935.1). Lineage (NCBI taxonomy): Eukaryota > Metazoa > Chordata > Crocodylia > Alligatoridae > Caiman > Caiman crocodilus. Next base: position 61,826,201 of record JAGPOW010000261.1, on the reverse strand, counting down.
CTTTATTCTTAAGCAGAGAGGTAGTTGCCATGTTAGTCTGAAGTTAGGCAGAAGGTAGAGTAGATTTGTACCTTATAGACTCATTAAATCATAGATGCATATGCTTTTGTAAGCAACAGTTTACTTCATCAGATGCTTTAAACTTACAATGGAGAAGAGAGATACTTCCTTGTTGTGGTATGCATGTTTTCAGTGTGAAGTTTATGGCTGACATTGGAGAGCTGCTGATTATCAGAACAGAAACAATAAGAAACATCTGACCCCTATTCCCTGTGATTCTTAAGAAATCTGTAAGCATTCCACAGCATATAGTGGTTGCCCCACAATACATAGCAACAATTTCCCACATGATGGGGCACCTTTGTCTATCAGAGATTGTCTATCAAGAACAGTGCAATATATTTTTTTGCTGCTAAAATTTTCAGCACAAGGACCAGTGAATGAACTCCGCCAAAATAATTTGTTAATTACATTGTACTAAGAGAATACATGCATACTTGTTTCTGATATAGGCAAGGCCTTATAAGGCACCATGCTGGAAGATAAATGTTTAGGAGGAAGCGAATTTAGTTCTGTATGATGTTAACCAGTGGACCTATAAAGTGCCCATGGGTTAAGCCAGTGATAGTAAAGTATCTGGGGAGAAGGACTGAGGATTATTTTCTCTTTGACAGGCCTAGATTTCCTGGACAGAATCACAGCCACAGTTCTGCAGAACAAAGAACCAGCGCTCTCAGGAGCTTTGCACTTACCAGGAAAGGTGCAGTCAGGAAAATAAAAAGAAAAGGACTCCCCTTCCCTTCTTTCCGTGAATCAGCCCAGTGTAGCTCATGCTGCTTATTCAAGTCACCAAAAAAAAAAAAAAATTAAATTAAATTAATCCATCTTTCAGGATCTCGGTGCTGAGTTTGACAGCACAGAAGCTCTTACATGGAAGCAGTATGCTATTGCCATGTGTTCCTAGCCTGCCTTCAGTGAGAGAATCACAGCTTCTTTGGAAAGCATCTGTCACAGAATCACATCCTATGTCCTCATCTTGAATCCGCCTGCTGGAGGACCAAGTTTGAAGGGAGGCAGTTAGGACCCAGGGGAACGCCAGCTACTGGGGAAGGACAGAGGCTTTGGTGCACACGCCTCCTACCAAAAATTCATAGCCCCGTGCAGCTGGAGCTCTCTCATTCACAGTTTTCTAGAGAGATCTGAGGCTGAACCTGGAAGACGCGGATCTTGCGAGGACGCCTGTAGGAAAAATACCCCCAGGCAAGGCTGCCTGCCTCTATGAAGGTATTTGGATCGCCTCTTTTCCCCCAACCCTCTGCTTGCAGCAGGCTCCTCTCCCCACATTTTATTTCTCCTTGTTGCAATGCCGCGGCTGCGGCGTTTCAGCACTCCCGAGCGTGGACAGCTCCCATCTGCAGTCCATCCGCACCTCATCCCTGCCCGCCTCTGCCTCCCCCCGCGCTGCCTTCCCTGCACTCTGGCACATCCAGGAAGCAGGGAAGGGGGGATTGGCAATAACAATAAATAATAAATAACCTCCAGGATCCCGGAGATGGGGAAGGGCCACAACTTTGAAAGGAAAGTTGGGATGAATGAGGTCATTGCACAACAAAAGGAGCGAGGGAGAAGATGACTGGAAAAAAGGGAGAGTGAAGAGAGCCGAGAAGGACCCCAGCCAGGCGCAGACAGATGGGGCACTTGCCAAAAATCAGTAGGTAGCTGCTGTTCCTCAGCAAATTGCTGCCTGTTTTCATCAGGCAGATTAAACCTGAAGCGCCAGGATGTGGGATGAGGGAAACAAACAGGGGCAGTCAAGGGGTTTGGCTTCCCAACGCGAAATCGTCATTTATGCTGCATGTGGGAGGGCTAGGGGTGACTCACTCCTGCCCAGGCTCCCTTCAGATTCAGTACTGCAGGAACTCAAGAATTAAGTTGCTTCCTCACGCACTGGAAAATTGAGTCCATTAAGGCAAAGCTTTTCAAACAAAGGAGCAACAATTGCAAAACAAGCCTTGCATTTTTTTATTGGACCTACTTTAATTCATTTCCTGCTGAGGAAATCTGGGCAGTTTTGCCTTCTTATCAAAAACACTGACTGCTTCATATTTACTCTAAATAATCCCCCCCAAATAATGAAGTTAAGAAACAGATGGCTGGTCTTTGTTCATCACTTGTCAGTGACAGGATCATATTTGGAAGGAAAGATCAAATTAGATAAAGACAGATTTTATGTGCTTTCAGAGTAATAAGATGAGAACTCAGATTTTGTGGTATATTAAAAAGTTAATACAATGTCAATGTGTAAATGGCATATTATGTAACAGTGTTATATTATACACTACATAGTGAAGGTAAGGACTTTTTTATTGCAGCCAACAGTCGATTAACCTTATAAATCCTTCACTGTTTTGTATTGTAAGTCCAGCTTAAAATTGAAAGGGTTAGTTTCTTTTGTTAACATAAGCAGTTTTGACAGTTATAAAATACTGGTGATTATTTTAGGGTTTTTGTTGACTCATCCTAGCTTTGAAAATCATTGAGGAATCAGCGTTTTGCAAGGTACTGCAAAACAATTTGAAATACTAAAATCTATTTTTAAGAACTTTTAAGGTCCTGGTTTGTTATTTGATGAACACTTAGCTCATGTAGAGCCTAACTTTGCAACTGTTACTTACATTGAGAAACACATATGTAAGGGAGTAGTACAATTGACTTCAGCAGTGTGTTGCAGTATCAAACCCACAGCAGTGATTCACATGAATATATAACATTCATTAACATCTATTGGCTCTGAACCTAGAGGATAATTTATTCAAATGCTAGGATGAGCTTCTGCTGTTCCACTGTAGAAGAAGACTGTCAGAGAAAATACAATTATCATGACCAGTTCTATAGTAAAATGAAGATCATTTCCTTAAACCTTGGACCTGTAAGTCACCACAACTTTCCATTTATATGCTTGTCTGTTGAAGCATTTATGTCACTATTTGTTAGGACAATATTATTATTTCTGTTTGTGTGTATGTGTATATGGGCTGTAGTATGTTGGCTCCAATGAGACATACACTTACACATAATAAAGAAGAGCAGCAGTATAATTCTTCTTTTATAGAAAGGGGAATTGAGTGAGTAGTGTCCCATACTGGTTTCCATGGGTAAGTAAATATCCTTTTGCTCCAGATATTAATAGTTTCCTAAGATTTAATCTGAAACTTTCACCCCAAATAGTTGTTTTTTTTCTTTGAAGGCTTTGAAGAAATCATAATTCTCATGTCTGGTATTTTTTTCGACTGAGAATCCAAATCTACATCCATTTTAAAATTAAATTAATCTTTTTCATGTAATTTTGGGACAGAGAGAGAGAGAAAAAGAGAGTGTTTAAGATAGGGTATGGCTGAAAGGTGAGACAACAGGAAATTTCCAGCATTTCCTCATTTCATTAGTAAAGAAATTATCTCTCTGTCTGTCTTTCAAAATAAATACAATATAGATTCTATCATGCCCAGTGCTGCAGTCCTTCTTCCAAAAATATGTCTACAGTCTTTAGTGGATGTTATAGCTAAATTAGAAGTCAAAGCTACGGAATTGGGCCAGTAATGTACAACTAACATTAGAGTACATGTTAGTACTCTATTAGTTTTTAAGATTCAACATTTAAAATGTACATCAAAACAACAAAAAAATTACTTGAGACATTAAATCATGTTTTTAAAGATGTAAGATGATAGTATCACACCCAATATATACATATAATTGTCCATAATCTTCTGTACACACACAGTGACCCCCTGACTTGAGTGTTTTGCTAGTTTTTAATGCAGATTTCTGCATGTTTCCCAGATGTCGTGTTTATATGTAACATTTCTTGTTATTATGCATTACTGATAATATATTCTGCAAGAAGACTATTAAGCTAAATGCCTATTTCTTGCCCAGTGGACTTACTATGATGATAGTATAGGACTTTTGGCAGGATGAAAAGCGTCATTTGGGCTGTTTGATATATATTCATGGAAGGTGTGTGTAACTTGGGTCTCACTGCCAGGTGAATCTGCTATATTTTGGATGCCTTTGTTCATAGATTACATTTCATGGATTTGCATTTAATTTAGGGCTGGTTCTCTTATCATATCAATTTATGTAGAGGAAGGCTACAATTATCAGAAATGTTAAAATGTATATTTATAAAATGTTTGGTTTCCCAAAATTGAACTCTTTCTTTGAAACATTGGTTAGGTAGGTAACTAGCTAAGTAGATAAATAGATAGTAAATTATCCAAATTCCAGTCCCAAAGGTAACAGGACAGATTCTAAATCTCATTTATGCTATTCAACCTAATCACCTATCTTCTTGCTTTTAAGCCCATAGCAACAACAAGAACAAATGCAAGTGGATATTGCAGTCTTGGCTGCTCTACTTGCAGTGCAGAGACCACAAATATTAATCAAGTTTCTGCAGTGTTTTGTATTGTACTATGGTTAAATTACCACTTCTGGACAGATACATGTGGCCCATGGGAGACCTATAAATATCTTAAACTGCAAAAGACTGTTATTTGAGATTGTTTGGAACTTCTGACATGTTGGTTTTACTAAACTTAAAGAAATGTTGGTATTTAAACCTTAGCTAGATTCCCGGAACCAGAAAATCTCAGGATGTGGATGAATTAAAATGATTCCATATTAAACGGGGACTTAGGGATTTCCTACAGTTCTGCTGAAGCTACTAGAACTGTTTTATCTACCTATTCTAGCTCTATTAAACAGATATTAAATGTGCTTACACCTTAAATGAAACAGGGTTAAAATGCCACAATCTGATTTCCCTTACTGCAGTACAGTATGGATAAATAAAACACTTACACCAGATCAGCATGTGTGCGCGCAGGAAGTCTCATTACCCCTTTTAAAACTGTATAATTGTTTGTTCAAGTGGTTAGAAGCTTTTGAATTGCTTGATGTTGTTAGCATGACAAATGCTTCCTATTTCCACATTCAAAAGAGGCTACAACTCTGGAGTGCAATTTAAGAAAATAAATACCATCGTTAGAAAGATAATGTAATCAGATATTTTCCCCACATCATTCACTGAGCAAGTCTAGTTCCTCAGTGGAGGAACAGGAAATGGTTGGTGGGTGAGCCTCTTGGATTTTGATGGGAGAAGTTAAAGCAGATGAAAGTATAAAAAGTAAAGAAACATTTAAACTATTGAGGTTTATATTGGATTTAAGCCCAGTCTTATCCTAGGGACAGAGTCCCTATACAGCCTTATCCTATACAGCCACGGAAGGAGCACTGCAGCCAGTCTCACTGAATTTCCTAATATATAGGAAGAGCATCCACACTGCTGCATATCTTCTCCAGGGTACAACACAACCATAGCAGCATGTAGGCTATAATAAGGTGCAGGTATTATGTCATGAAACTGAGACTTTGGAGACCCATATGCATTTACCTGTTCCAGATTTCTTCAATGACCTTGGGAAAATCATTTAGTCTCTGTGGTCCAGATCCAAAGATGCATTTAGCCTGTGAACAGATGTCAAATTTAAGCTGGGATAAACTATTTTACCCTAAGACAAAGTGCATCCATACAGATGTCCCTGCCATTGTCTTAGGATAAATTATAAAAATGTTTCCTGAACAGAAGGAATAATAGTAATTTATCCTGGGATATTGCAAACTATGTCTGTAGAGTTATCCCAGGACTGCAGCACTGAATCAATGGCAGAAAAGCAAGAGACAAGGTTTTTTGGGTAAATGTGATATCTTTTATTAGACCAACTACGTAGTTGGAAAAATTGTTCTTTGCAAGCTTTCAGGCACAAACACCCTTCTTCAGGCATAGAGAGAGTCTGCTGGTGTTGTATGTTCTCCATGGTGAAAAAGAAGCTAATATGCAAAATGTGGGCCTGTGAAAATGCAAATGCACGGTACTAGGGATCAGAGGGAATGGGAGGCAATAGGTGTGAGACAAGTAAGTGGTTGGGGGAGGATGTTGAATTGGTGATAGAAAACCAGCAGTATATTCAGTCACTCACTTAACCCTGATTAGAAGAGTGATGGCAATCCCAGGATATTTAGTTCAGAGACAAACACAGGCATGACTTATGCAAGAGTAAATGCAATGTCTGTTTCTAGCATTAGTTCCTCAGTCCCCACTCTGTAAAATGGGGATAGCCACAACTTGCCTCACACAGGTGGTATAAAGATAAAAAGAGGCCTGTGAAGAGCCACACATACGCCATAAATAGTTAGCACTCCATCTCCCCCTCACCATCATTAAGTAATCCCTGCCAAGCAGAATCTAACCCCAAGATAACACTGAAATATTTTAAAAAGCAATGTAATGAGATGACACCCACACTTTGAAATCAAGTCCTTCTGGATTACCATCTTGCTTCACTTCCTGCCCACACATTTCCCTTCCAGCATGATTTTAGCAGGCAATATCCTCATGAATGTCAGTAGTTAGAAATTATATTATGGAGCCAGATCTTAATGGAGCTATGCCTATAAACAGCTGAGAATTAGACTAAAGCACTTTATACTACTGGAAACTGTGATGACAAGCTCTTATACATCATTGTATCTAGCTTCATAGGTAGGGATAGGCAAACTCAGGTCGGAAAAAAAATTGATGGGAAAAGGCTAATTCAGAGCAGTATTTCACGTTGTGGATGTTGTGATATTAATATTCAATATTAATATTGGATATTACCCAATTTAAGTAGCAAGAGGTCTGGGGAAAAAATGTGCATCTCATTAAAAACTTGGAATTTGCCAGATTTTCAGTGAGATAGTGTACTACTTTATCAATACTGAGTCACAAGTTATAGTTGCAGATAGTACTATGATAACTGGGAAGCAAGCTTCTGACTTCTAACACTGCTACTGACTTGCAATATGAGCTGATGGCCAAGTTACTTGAACCTTCTGTGCCTCAGTTTCCTGACAACAGGTAATATGACTTTTATGAAATTTGTAAAACACAATATTTGTAAGATATTTTAAGAACTTTGAATGGAGAACACCATAGATATTTGTACTTACCACTATTCTTATAAGTGTAAACACTATTGTTACATATTGTCCTTTGCACAAGACAAAAACATAGGCTACTGAACAGAGATGCCAGAATATTTTCCATATCTAAATCATCCTAAAGTCAGACTCTGCCCTTTCTCTGACTTTGTGTGAACTTAATAAACAGAGTTTTTTAAAAGGGTATCTGATGTGACATATTTGATAAAGAATATTTCCCTATATTTTGTGTTTTCAGTCATGTTAATTATTGAATCTTTCTTATAGCTGAGGTTTGTTCTTTTGAAGGAACTATTTATTTTAGGATGCTGTGAAAGGACATCAACAGAGGAAGCAGTTCCTTTGGAGAGGAGACGTCATAACAAAACCAATGCTGCTGAGACTATAACAAAGCTTCTGTTGTGCCATCACAAAGCAGCAATATTAAAGAGGAAAAAATGTCAGCACTCCTATATGAAGGAATAGAGATGCAAAGTTAGCTTTAAATCTGGAGCTTTTCATATACGTCAGACAAAACAAGTGGAGGAGGGGAAATGCCAATGTGTGGGTGTGATAATGGGAATGTGCGTCTGTTTATGCATTGAGGGATTTTAAGAGATCAGTACCATTTAAGGAACTGCAGTGACAATTAAATTGGGTAGCTCTTTGGCAGAAAATAGGTTACCACTGTAAGAACCATGTGGATGTTAAATCCTCATCTAGTGTAATCCCCTTGAATTCAATAGAGCTACAGAAAACTGCAACAGCTGAGGATCTATTCCCATGATTTCTCATTTGATTCTGACAGCTACTGCATTGTTTACATGCATTATGGATTATTTTGTAGTATATCTGTATATCTCACTGGTGTCAATACTGTATTTCAGAGAAAACTTTGTTCAGCTCAGTGATCACTATGTTCCACAGGGTAAGAGACTAATTTCAATAAAAATAAACTGTGAAATGTATTTGAAAATAAATCTTTTTAATTACATCAGACATTCCCAAATTGCTTTCTGGCAACAGCCATCACAGTCAAATAGGGACTGCAGCTCTCTCTGTTTGAAACTGTTTAGTGCATTATGGCTGCTATTTCTATTCAGAGAAGGTAGTTATAGTGATAAATCATATGACCACAAAGTAGCATCATTTGTGCAACTGACTGCATGGAAATCTTGTTAAACAATCTGTAAATGACAACAACAACAAAAACTCTTCACCCACGCTGTAAGAATCTGGAAGAATGACAGGGTTCAAACACTAAATCAATGGGTCAGACTCTCCTTTAGTTTGAACCCTGTTCTGTTGAAGGGTCAGAATACTGCTAGAGTTGCCCTGCCTAGAATTTGTTCCTACCTAATTATGATACTTGTCGCCAGCAGGTTGTAATAAAGGATGTAATAAAGAAGATGGTCAGATAAGGACAGAGCAAGGCAAAATGCAATCCCACTCCATAAATTATCAGTTGGTGTATGCTTTCTTAGAGATCATAGCTAAGTGCCATAACTAAGAACATACTCAGCACTAATTTACATGAGGGAATCATATAATCATAGAAAATTATGGTTGAAAATCAGGAGGTAATCTAGTCCAAACCCCTGCACAAAGCAGGACCATCTCCAAATATATTGCTCCATCCTCTTTGGAACAACTCTTCAGGTAGTTGAATGTTGCTATTAATTCTCCCCTTAATCTTCTCTTCTCCAGACTACATAAACCCAGTTCCCTTAGCCTCTCCTCAGAAGTCATGTGCCCCAGCCCTCTAACCATTTTTGTTGACCTCCGCTGGACTCTTTCCAATTTGTCCATGTCCTTTCTGTAGTGGGGGGCCTGAACACAATACTCCAAGTGTGGCCTCACCTATGCGAATAGAAGGGAACAATCACTTCCCTTGATCTGCCAGCAACACTCCTACTAATGCATCCCAGTATGCTGTTAGCCTTTGTAGCTTATTGTGGACTGTAACCCCAGGTCCTTTCTGCAGAGCTGCTCAGCCAGTTGGTCCCCAGCCTGTACTGGTGCATGGGACTGTTCCATCCTAAGTGCAGTACTTTGCACTTGTCCTTATTGAACCATGTGAGATTTCTTTTGGTCCAGTCCTCCAATTTGTTTAGGTCTCTCCGAATCCTTTCCCTACCCTCAAGAGTATCTACTACTCCCCCCACTTTGGTGACATCTGCTAACTTGCTGAGGGTGTCCTCTATGCCATCTTCCAGATCACTGAAGAAGTCAGAGCAGCTACAGTTCCCTTCTTGCGTCTTCATTTTAGTTGAGCAATCTTCAGAGCAGGACTGCTACAGCACATTTGTTTCGATTTTGAGATACTGCTGCAATAGACTGGAAAGTGTACTAGTTTGTACACTACATTCCCAACACTGGTGGTGTCACTTTTAAATAAAATAAGTGCCACTAATCGGTTGTATAGTGACTATTGTAATTAAAACCTTAATTAACTGCAATAAAATTATGTTAATACCACATTTCATTTGAGATTTTAATTACAAAATAAGGCTCAGATTCTCAGCTGACATTGGTGGAGCTTCCCCTCACTTAGTTTATGCAAAGACTAAAAACTGCTGTGGAGTTTATCTCAGGTTTGATGATCTTCCTGTGATCTCCTAAGCACATATTAACAACAAACTTTATAGCAGTGTGATGTTGGTTATCATGGTCCCCCTCCTTTACCTGTGGCAGATTAGGGTGTTATGTCTTGTGTCAGGCTGATCATGTAGTTTTGCTAAGAAGTTAGACAATGAATTTGTATAGTATGGTATGGATAGTAGGCCTGTGCGAAGTGGCAAGTATTCTGTTTGGATTCAGATTGGCTGATTTGGAGGCACAGTGATTCAATTTAGAGATTTGAATCACTGTCCCAATTCAATTCAGCCAAATCAGATCTGAAGATTTGACACCACTTCAAAGATTTGGCCATAGACTAAACAGGCAGCAGTCCTTACCACACTGGACACATCTGCCTCCAGCTGGTAAGTCTGTTGTGGTGGGTGGATGGTGAAGGGAAGGGGCATGGGGGAGCAGATCAACACCCCCACAACAAGGAAAGGATTGGAGCTGAGGCTGGGACAAGTTGCGCAGCTGGGGGTGGGGTGGGGCACGGGACTCGGTGAAGGGAGGGGGAGGGGGGGATATAGGCACAGCAGTACTGAGAGTGGGGGCTTATACCCTGCTGCTACTTGCTGAGGCAGGGGAGGGGGGCATGATGCAGGCATAGCTCATTCTGGGTGGAAGAGGGCAATTCTGGGTGGAAGGGGGCAAGTGGCAGCAGAGCGTAGTAGCCCCTGCTCCCAGCACACCACACTTGCATCCTGTGCCTCCCCCAACCCGGCTGGGCAGGTGGCAGCAGCACCTGCATCCTGCACCCCTCCACCCTGGCTGGACAGCTTGTCCCAGCCCCAGCCCCAATTCCTCCCTTGCTGTGGGGGCATTGATCTGCCCCCTCCATACCCCTTACCTCCCCATTCCACCCACCACAATCAGACTTACTAGCTGGAGGCAGCTGTGTCCAGCATGGTAAGGACTGCTGCCTGTTAAATCTATGGCTGAATCGCTGAAGTGGCACTGAATCTTTTCTGAATTGATTCAGAGGCTTCTGATTTGATTCGGACCTTTTAACTGGTCTCCCAATTCAATTCAGATTCGGCCACCAAATTAGGTCAAATCTCCTCCAAATCGAATTGACTTCACAGAGCCCTAATAGATAGGGATAATCCAGCTTCAGTCAGGGGTTTGGATTAGAAGACCTATGGAGGTCCCTTCCAGCCCTACTTTTCTATGAGTCTATGATTGGCCCAGGCTTTGATTTGTATTAAAACAATCATGGGATAGTCATGCACACATGCAGCTTGAATGGCAATTAACTTCAATTAGCTCAGATTTTTTGGGGGAGGGGAGAGTATTATCTCAGTACTTCACAAAAGGATTTGTCCTGGGAGAAGTCTGAAACCTGTTTTTAACCTATCACAGTGCAAAGGAGAGTTGATCCCACTACATTCAAATTTAGGTACTGAGATACTCAATTACAGTCTGTGAATGAGGGACCAGTAAGATGCAGCTGAAAAAATGGTGATCCCACATGTCCTCTGTGCTCCACAAGCTCCTGATCACTAATAAACAAGGACATAGCAACAAAGTTTGGTGCCTGGAGCCAAGCCCACAGCAGCAGCCCACCCTTGCCCCACACACATATCCAGGGGCACATGCCCGCCCCACCCCCCATGCTTGCCCAGGTGTGCACACAGCAGCTGGAGCCGCCCTATCCCCTATCCCCATGCCCTCCCAAACAAGTCGCTCACAGCTTCATCCTGCACCCCACCCTGGTTAGGCAGTGCCTATTGGTACCCCTTTGCTTCAGTGCCCAGGGCAGTCATCCTATTCTCCCTGCCCTCGCAACAGTACTGCTAACAAAACTTGCAGCAGCCTTGGATGTGAAGTCAAACTTGTTACTGCTGTCCCAAGGGTCTGATATGGCAGCCAGAAATCAATGGTATTAATGAAGTCAAAATAATATTTTAACTATCTAAGCCTTCATTATTCTTCAAGAAACTTTCTTCAAATAAAATAAAGAACATCCATTACTAGGGGATATAAATAAATAAATATAAACAAAGTTCCTTTTGTGATATACAACATAAAGACAACCCTGAACACTTTTAAAGCCTGAAAAAATTGGCCCTGATTCTGGTCCTGCTTTACATAGGTGTAACTTTGTTGACTTCAGTAGAGGCATCTCCTGATTTCCATCACTGAAACTGATCAAAAGATCCTATAACATCTTTTGTCATACCTATACTAGCCAGGTGCTTTCCCTGAAAACTTCTATCAGAAAATGTCAAGGCAAAGAAAAAAAAGGGATGAAAAAATGCAAAACTTACATTAAAAAAGGTAAAAATTTGAAAATAAGAACTTAGCATAAAACATATATTCAAACATGTAGACCAGTGACTCGCAACCAGGGTTCACTGATATCCTTTCAAGTGTGCCACAGTGTTCCATGCAACATTAGCACCATTAGCTATGCTAACATGAGTTACAAGATAAGCCATGAAACTTCAAATAAGAACCCATTGTGCCAAAACATTCTGACCTGTTGTGGTCTTTCAGATTTCTTTTCAACACAAGACATGCTTTATCATTTTTCTGTGGTCAATGAACAAGAGAAAACTAAGAGCTGGCATTTTCTGAGTGGTGCCTCAAATCTAAAGAAGTTGAGAACCACTGATCTAGACTATCAAAGCGTTCAAATTATCAAATACATTTCACAATTTATTCACGGTGAAACTTTCTCATGTTTTGAGCTTCGAGACAATTGAGTTAAACAGTTACAGTTTTCCTTTGGAAGATAAGAACTGCTACCAAAAACACCCTTAAAAATCTAAGGTGACAAGGGACCAGGAAGTTAAGGAGAGTGGAGATACAATGTGCTCACCAAGAATAATAATGGACTGGAGTCTTTGCTGAGCATTAAATTCTGTTAGGGATGCTGTTCAACAGCTGCCAATGAATGATGCCTCTGGATATGTCTTCACTGCCCACAAGGTGGTTTATACACAGCAGGATAATGAATGCCTATGAGGTACCTGGCTGTAAAAGCTGAAAGGAGACAAAATACCTGTAATGTTTACAGCAAGGTAATTAGACCTGTTCCACAGTATAGCTTCTGCTTGAGGTTGAGCTCAGCTAGTATTCCTCATGACTAAGGGCCAAATCCCTACCTAAATCTACCTCTAAATCTTTGCCACATATGAAATAAATAGTATACATCTTACCTCATGAGTGTAGTTCAAATCCACCAGGGAAATACATAGTTACATAGATACATACTCTCTCAATGGGCATCTTAATGTGGCCCCAGAAATTAATCCTAATCCACTGACTGTCCTAGATTTGCACTGGGGGGCCACGAATATGGCTATGCCATATATATCTCACTCAGATGGAGTATTCTAAACAAAGAGCTGTCCCACCTTTTAGCTCACTAGCCTAGTGCTTAGGCAATTTGTACAAGATGCAGGAGCCTACTTCTACATCCCCCTCAGTCAGACAAGGCTTAAGAAATGTCTACCAATTCCTTCAATGTCCCCTAACCTTAGGCCATGAGCTACATAGTCCCATCCCTCCATCCCTTCTGCTGAAGCTGGGCCTCTGAACAGCCAAGAAAGAAGGGGGCACAGAATCATAGGGAAGTCAGGTTGGAAAGGCCCTCCAGATGTCATCTACTCCAACCTACCTCGCCTATAGGCAAGATCATCTCTATCCAAACCACCTTGTATAAAACCATAATCCAAACTTCCTATAAAATGACCATCAACCCTGACACAACACAGAATATTACACCTTAACTTGACACAGATAAAGTAGGGGACCCAGGACAGCCAGCACCTTGCTTCTAGAAAAGATTGTTAATCTCAAGAGATTAACTCAAGAGATCCCAGGCAGAGGGCAATACTGCCCCCCTCCCTCCCACCACATAGGAAGGTAAAAACCATGGGGGCAGGAAGAGAACAATTGGGCAGGAGAGAGATGAGTTCTGTTTCTGCATTTGGCATTGAACAGTATTGGTGGGGAAAGCACTTGCTGGGCAAGTGATCTAACCACTAGTCTGTTGTGCTAAAAGCCTGACTGGATACCTTCCTCTTTGCTTCAAAAATGTGTTGGTTATGGTTTTTCTGGGAGGAAAGTTTTGTAGGGTCATAGAAAATGTACATATTTCCCAGCTGGATTTAGGACTCCAGCTGTTCACAAGTGAAGGCAGATGCCTCAGTAGCCATTATGCAGGGTGAATTAGAATTAACTTAAGTGACTTATGCACCAAAAAAGCTGCAAAAAATCCTTTTAGAGATAGACAAGAATTTGGCCAAAAGTGCTGGGGCTTTTTTTGGCAGGATAGGCAATACACATAAATTAACCTGAGATTAAAAACACAGTGAAATAAATCCTTTGTATTGTTGGCTTAGGCAGAATGTTACCTCAGGAAAAAATGAGGGTAAACTTTATAACAAATAAAAAAACTCCTTAATGGAAAATATTTTCTAGGAGACATCACCAGCTCCAAAATAATCCTGAGTAAAAGTCATACTTTTTTATTTTATCACACTTCTCTCTATAAACCTTGTCACATATAAAGAGAACATTTATAAAATAATATTATAATAATATTATAACAATTAACAATAACAGCAACTTAAAATGATAGCCTGATCATGAAAAATCTAAATCTGTATATTTAGGGGGCTAAAAATGTTCTTTTTATTAGCAGTGCTCATCAGATTGTCATTTTGTCTCATCACAAGTAAAAATATCACACTTTTTTCTTACGGTTGCCTAGTCAGGGCAGCCATAAAAGGTGCTTGTGTCACAGGAGTGGCATTACAGGACACACTGGGATGCTGTCTTTCCACATCAGTTTTTTCAGACTCAGTAAATAAAGCATAATCTAGTATTAATCCAGTAAAACATTACTGCTGCTAAATGCTCAAAGTCTTTATAATTTCTGAATGCTTTCTTACACCCTTTTATTTTATGTTCGAGATGTCAACTACTTTATGCTATTTGCTTACTAACCTCTTAATAGTTGATATACACAAGAGGATGTAGTTATTATGTACAAGCTTAGAAACACTTGCTTTCTCCATGTTCTTAATTTTGTTTTATTTTGTTTTTTAGTAAGCAGTGGAATAAGCTCCACTTTCCTCTGGATTACAGTATCTACGAACTGAATGTTATGCTTCTTGCAAGGATATGAAAAAAACCTTCCCATTTTACTTGTCAAAATATCTGCCTAAACTCAAAAAGGTTTTGAATGGATCACACTTACAGCAGACCATCATTTGAATGGGATCAGCATTTCTCTTCCTAAGTTATCTTAAGATAAGGATTTTGAAAATAATTTTTTGCAGAGATGACCCATTTACAAGCTGGACTTAGTCCAGAGACTATAGAGAAAGCCCGTCTGGAACTGAATGAAAACCCAGACATTTTGCATCAGGATATCCAACAAGTCAGGGATATGATCATCACCAGGCCTGACATTGGGTTTTTACGTACAGATGATGCCTTCATCTTGAGATTTCTCCGAGCCAGGAAGTTTCACCAAACAGAGGCCTTCAGATTGCTGGCCCAGTACTTCCAGTACCGCCAGTTAAATCTGGATATGTTCAAAAACTTCAAGGCTGATGATCCAGGAATCAAAAGAGCTCTGATTGATGGGTTCCCCGGAGTACTGGAAAATCGTGATCACTGTGGCAGAAAGATTCTTCTGCTCTTTGCAGCCAACTGGGATCAGAGTAGGTAAATGTAGATAATGTCCTTATCTTTTTACATGCAGACATAGACACTTTTATAGCCTGTTCACTGGTTATTAGTCACCAGATTTCAAACAGCAAGATCATTCTGATAAAAGCATATTCCAAACACGAGTCCATTTCACTAAAGCTTTCATCTAATCAGATCACCCATCATTTCTCATGTATATACTGCAGCAGAATTACTGTATGCCATTGCTTCAGATAAATAGTTTGTATTTTTCCAAAAATATTGCAGCATTTATAGTCAGATATTCATTGCTTGCAGTACATATTTTAATACCTATTATATAATTATATCCTGGATCTTAGTGATGAGCTGCACAGGTTGTCTTGGAGTAAAGACCTCTGAATCATAGAAAAGTAGGCCTGAAAGTGACTTCTAGAGTCATCTAGTCCAATCCCTTGCCTGAGGGAGAATCATCCTTATGTAAGCCATCCCATACAAATCCTTGTCTAACCTATAACTAATCACAATCAACTACACAATCAACACTGTCACACAACTACAAGGCACTGCATCCTCGGGTGCTTTGCCATAGCAAAGCAGGGAAACAATGGCGATCAGTGTCTTGCCACTGCATGGGTTGTTAAAATACTCTCAAGTGTCCCAAGGAAGATGGCCATGCCCCTCATGTCAGTGGATAGCAAAAATCTTCACAGACCATACATGCCTGACCATGGGGAAAAAATTCCTTCCTGATCCCAAATGAGTGATTGGTCTGACTCTGAGCCTAACCAGAAATCTCCAGGTTTTAGTCTCACTGGGCACATCCAAACGAGCCCGCATGTGCCTCTTGCCATGTCTCAAAGTAGTTTTAGATGTGGCAAGAAGCATTCTGGGCTCGACTGAAAATTTGATACCTGGATATCCAGGTATTAATAAATAACCCGCAAAAAAAACCGGAGCCCTGAGGCAACCGGAGGCTCAGGTCCTCCAAAGAGAAGTTTTGGTAGCCAGCCAGAGCTTTCTATGTCAGTCCCTTGTCCCAGTGCTGCAGCATACCGCAGCACATGTGGGGCAAAGAGCAGTGCAGACTGCAGTGACCCAGACTTGGGATCTGTTCTCAGTAAACAGGGGCAGAGGGGCTGGAGGAGGGAGGAGGAGGGGCTGTGAGGGTGCAGGGGACCATGGGGGGCATCTTGGGAGGGATGGGTCCTCTCCTGTGCCCCACAGGACCTCAGCCCCCCCACACAGCCCATAGCTCACCCATAGCTGCAGTGGCTGTTGGGGAAGTCGGGGCCTTCCTGGCATAGCTCTCCCACCTGTCGGGCTGAGCCGCTTCCGTGCACACAGGACCTAGCCCAACCTGCAAGGCAGTCCCTGAGAGGGGTGTGGGACCCCAGGTGACAGTCTGAGTGGCCCAGAGCTACCCAAAGGTGCACAGCATTGCACCAAGCTGGGTCAGAGCCACGCAATGTGGCACAGGCAGCATCGGGGACCAGGTGGCCTTGGCCAAGCCGTGCTACCATGTGCTGCATGAAGGTGCTGTGCCAGGAAGACCCGAGCACTCCCATGGCTGCTGCTGCTGTTCCCAGCATGACACGCAATCCCTGTGAGGTGGGCTGGACCCCGGGTGGCAGCCTGAGCAGCCCTGGTGCTACATGAAGCCTCACAGCCCTGTGTTGTGCAGCACCAAGCTGGAACAGTCCTGTGACGAGCGGCACAGGCAGCGCTGGCTCTGAGGCAATTGGGGATATGCTGCACCACTGCTGTCCCAGGCTGCAGCAGGCCCTGAGTGCCCCATGGCTGCTGCTGCTGCTGCGGGGGTGAGCTGTGCGCCCTGTTGGGGGATGCCCTGCAGTGGATCATGTGGGCCCTGTGGCGGTGGGGAAATTCATGAACTGTGTGGGGGGCTGCTCCCTGTGGGGTATGGAAAGGAACAAACCCCACTTGAACAGCTCCCCCACATAGTCCCCCCACAATCCACCCTCAACACCCACATCCCCAAGCCACCCCCACAAACTCCTCACCTACATAAACAGCCGCAAACCCCGAACACCCACACGAGCCCCATACCTGCCCAGACCTCACCCCCACAAACCCTACACCCACCCACAAACTCCCCCAACCCTCCCTCCCTGCAAATTGCTTTGCACTTGTAACTATATCAATAAAACATTGCCCAACTGATCTCTCTCTATACAGCAACATTTCATTTAAACAGCAGAACACTATTTTAATGAGACAATTTGGGTATCTTATCAGAGTATTTGCAATTTGTAAGCAGGGAATACCAGGATCTCTACTAGGGAGACAAGTGGCAAGACCCATGTAGAGGAGCGTATCCAGGGCCAGCACTGGGGACCCAGCTTGTGGGCAGGCAAAGTGGCTGACTTCTTGGCCATTTGGGGCCAAGAGGATATGCTTCGACAGCTCAAAGGGGGCCACCACAAGGAGCACATCTTCTGGGTAGTAGCTGTCCAGATGGCAGAGCAGGGGTCTGACAGGGGTGCAGCCATGGGGCTGCAAGTCCAAGGGACAAGTTGCTGTTGCAAGTGGCAGCAGGTCACAGACAGGCAGTAGCCCCCACTGCCAGACTGCTGCAGTGTGTAGATGATGTAGGGGCCACTCCAGGTCAGGGCTGCTACAGCAGTCCAGCTGCCACAAAGGGTAGTGTCCCCAGATACCAAGCGGCTGGGTCTCAGAAGTTCCTAAGGGCAAGTAGTTCTGAGCTGCTCGCCAGGGCAGCTTTCTATACTGCTGGGGCCAGCACAGGGCAGGCTTTTATATTGCTCAGGCCGGCACAGGTGCTAGCCCCAAGCTCTAGCTTCCCCAGGCTGCAGGTCTGGGGGGAGCTAGGCAAGGTTATTTTGCCCCAAGTGGCACAACTTGCCCCACAACAAACAGCATGTCTGGGCATGTGTGCTGAGGCAGAAACCCCCAGCCCAAATTTGTGCCACTCCTATTTGAGCTGCTGCAAACACAGATGCTCATAGACCAAACTGCAGTCAATATTACCAGCCTTGCTATAGCCAACACCCAGTGCTTCTGGAGAAGGTGAAAAATAACCCATGATACATGTAGCAGCAGGAAGGAAAAAATATTCCTTCCCAGTGCCATCTGGCAACCTGCAAAGGCCCAAAGCATGGCAAACATCATAGGCTTAACTACTCCTATATCAGTCCTGACCAATAATTCTCTCTTATTCAAGTCCATAGAAATGTTCCTAGCACGTAAACAATAATAGATTGGGATACAGAATCGTTTCTTGCCTCTTTCTCTGACTTTGGTGGTAGTAATATACCTTACCTGCTAAGAGGGAGTGGATAATAATTTAAATCTTGTCTTAAATACCTACAGTGATGAAGATTCTACATTTTCCTAGGTGGTCTGTCCTAACACTGCTTCCTAACTGTTCTAACAGTGAAGAAGTTTTTCCTGGTATCCAGTCTAAACTTACTTTACTGCTACTTTAAGCCACTGGTCTGAATCCTGCTCTCTGCAGGAAAAAAGAAAAGGTGTTCTCCCTACCAGTAGTCCAATGATTGAGATATACACATAGTCAAAGGTTATTTTCAGTTCAGCCCATCATTATTACAAACAAAGATATCTTCCAACACTAAAATAAAACTATACAGTTATAAGTCATTGTGATTAGTCAGCTTTTGTTATCTATTTGAGGTGACAGAAACATGTATGAAGGAGAAATCCTCCTTGTCCACAGTCACAGCCTTGAAATTCTTCCACTTGCATGATGAAGCTGAACAATGTAATAAAAGACAGAATTTTGATGCCTCTTACTAATTTTTAGTGGAAAACCACTCAAATTACAAAATCCAGGATCCAGTTTTGAAGTCCTCAAGCTCTGGGGTGTGCCAGCCAAGCATTTTGGTTTGGTTTATTAGAAAACTAATAATTTGGGTTTATATTGGAATGGTACACTCTAATTCAAGTTTCAGTAGCAAAATTCAGCCAAAGTCTGGATTTTAGGGGACAAGATGTCACACTCCATTTTGTATTATGTGTAGATTTGGGCCTAATATTCTATTAAAATATGAATGTGAGAGTTTTCGGGCAAAAACTCTTCCAGCAACACAGCTGAAAGAAAGGATGAATGAACACGTTTCCTGAATTAATATAAAATATCTGCTTTACTGGCCAGGAACGTTGTAGCTCCACTGGTTGATTTAAGGGATTTAAGTATTATATAGAACTAGCCTTAGGTTTCTGAGCCCTAAGCTAAATGAAGTCTTAAGATTAACCCTGTTTATCAGGTCTTGCTCTGGGAAAGCTAAGGATGCTGTCATCCAGGCTCACACACACATATCTTGAAAGAAAAGCAACTCTTCCAGATATTAGTTAGAGTTTGCTGAATTCCTATAACAGTGCAGTATAGCTAGATGCAGATATAGAAGTAATACCTTAAAAATAAGCAAACAATCCTAAACTCAAAATAATGCAAATGGAACTGTATCCCTCACCAACAGGATTTGATGGCTACAACACAACACAAGGCATCATTTCATCCGGGCCACGTAATCTGATTACATTCATTCTAGCTAACTACATACAATTCAATTATTATATCCCAAAGTACTAGGAATCACTTGGAATTACAAAGTACGGGCTTCTATATGTAAACCCTGCAAATGGTGAAAGGTCATGGTGGATGCTGAGAGCTACTTCAGTATTGTACTGCCAGAGTTATACCAAAAACCCAGGACCATTTGGTCTTTGAAGAGACAAGACTATAGCTTTGTCCTATCTTTGATCAGGACTTCTTTTGCAAGCTTAGACAAATAATTAAGGGACAGTTATGATTTCCTGAATGATTACCTCTTCTGTACCCCAAATCGAGATGCAATTACACTTCCCAATGATCCCCCACTCTTTCTTAGCAGGTAAAGTTTATTACTACCAATAAAGTCAGATAAAGAGGCAAAAGACAGGTCTATATCTGAGCTTATTACTGCTTATACTACAGGAACATTTTTATGGACTTGGAGGATGTCAATTACCTGGGGTCTATGTCCTTGTGAAAACTACGATTCTGGGAGAGAGGACCCTGTATATCTTTCCTTCACCATCTGGGAATACTGTTTTTCCATATTCCATTTCTTTGACTTTGCTGATCACACTAGTCATAATGTCTGCAAAGGTTCATTCTGAAACAGACATTTGGACATTCTGCTTTAGCCACACTTCTGCAACTTAGCATAAGTCGATTGTAAATGGACGAGGCTAAGAACATGGCAACCAAGACATTATTTCAATAGGATTCTAGATAACTACATATAATTCAATTCCTTTTATCAAAAGACAAAATATCAGTTGTTACTTTTAGCTGCTATTAACTGTTTTCCACAAAGCAGTTATTTACTCTTGGCCACAGCTTAATGTTAGTGGTCTTAAGAAGCAGATTCTTCTCCCTTTCTAGGCTACTGCTTATGATCTGAATGCAAGCTTAATGATTATTGATCATATGCCACTTAAAGCACAAATTATTTATAACTTAGGGTTCAGCTAGGGCTGCCATCTGCACCTGTCATTGTGGTCTGCCAGTCACTGATCATGTTCTACAGCCTACAGGGAAAGGTGAATTTTCTTTTCCTGGTCTCAGTAGAACTTTCTTGTGCATTAGGAACAAGATTTGCCCCATAAATGAAGATAAGGATCCCTTCCCCTTTTCTGCCACCAGAATATGTTTTTGGTGGCATATATATATTTGGTGGTGTGTGTTTAGCAGTGATGGTTACTCATGGGCTGATTGAATGGCAAAGGGGCAGTCCATGGCGCTGAGTCTGGTGCATGGGGTTGATCTGCATATAAAATCTGTTGTGTAGGGTCAGTCCACGGCCCTCATCTGGTGCACAGGACTTCATCATCTGACTCAAGGAGCTATTTATCAGTCTAGAAATCTGGCAGTAGATTGGATTTCCCAGATTGGATTGGATTTTGACTGCCATACCTGACTCTTCAGTGACCCCAAGATTTCAAGATGTTCATTTTATATCACATCTGAAATATAATACCAGCCAGTGTATCAAGCCTACCTGCATGATATAGCCCACAGGTTCACTATGGATAGGCAGAGGGAAGAGAACAGCCTGACAAATTTCTTTCAATACTTCATTCCCCATTCACAGAGGACTGCATCTTCTCTCCCTTTAACACTAAGTCATAATTCTGAAAGCATAAATTGTCTAAAATTGCTATACCTGTCTACAGATGAGACATCTCTGTGACAGCTCTTTTTAAATCATTTCTACAATACAATGGATGACATTGTATGAATAAAGCAGTCTGGAAACACAAATTCCTAGGTTTTAGAGCCAGTGGATATCATTATGATATGCTAGCATGGACTTCTGGAGGAAAAAAAACCCATAGAATCTTTTGGTTGACCTTTGCATCAGCCCATAACTTCCATTTCAGAATACAGAAAGACATTTGGGCTTGTCTACTCTATAAGGCCTTTGCTGCAAAGCAGAGCCTCCCATTGGAAAAGCAGTGTGGGTCAGCAGCTGGCATTCTTCTTTCAGCCTAGCTATAACACCTGTTCAAAGCATTATTCTGTTGGCAAAGCTACATATATACAGCAGGGGGTTTGCTGGCTTATTCATGTGGGGTAAGGAGTGTGATTTCTTTACATTCTTAACCAGTATAGCCATTCTGAATTTGTATATTACATATAGAATTTGTATTGTGAGCCTGGCTGCAGTCTTTATTTTAAAACTTCAAGTGATGGAAGATCTACCACATCAATGGATAATTTACTCTAATGGTTAATTACTTTCACAGTTTAAAATGTGTGACTTATTTCTAGTTTAAATTTGTGTAGCTTCAGCTTCCAGGTGGTAGGTACCATCATACTTTTTCCTGCTAAATTAAACCCTCTATAATCAGAAATTTCTCTGCATAGACATTTTTATACTATAATCAAATCACCTTTTTACCTATCTTTGGATAAGCCAAATAGATGGAGATTCTTTATTCTCCCACAATGAGGCAGGTTTCCCAGACTTCCAGTTATGAATATACCTTTTTTCTGAACCATTTCCAGTTAACCAACTTCATTTTAAGGGGCAGACAGTAGAAATGGACACAATATATTGCTACTACCATATCTTTGGGTAGCGCTAGATATGGTTTAACCTATATTTATCAGCATTAAAATGAAAGCAAACCCAGTTTACCAGGCAATTCAGATCTTTCTATTGAACTGACCTGTCCTTCTTATTGCTTACCAGTCTATCAACTCTTGGGACATCTTCAAACTGTGCCAGCAATGATTTTAGGTTTCCAGATCATTGCTAAGAAAAAGGGGAAAAAATGGTCAAGAACAGATCCTTTTGGCAGACCATAACAGATAGTATCTCTAGAATGTTGATTCCATAATTACAATTACTGAGCTATATCAGCTAGCCAGATTTTAATCCATTGTATATATTCTGCACTGATTTTGTAAGTGCTTTTTTTGTAATTGGAATGTTATGCTAAACTAAGTGCATTACAAGATTGAGGGTATACACTAACTGGAGCTGGCCAGGATTTTTTTCTTTGGCAAAATGAGGTCTTCAATGTACAAACCATAACTATGAAGCTACAGTTAGAGTATCCCACACTTTCTCTCTTTGAATACTTAATTATTTATACAAAGTAAAACAACTTCAACGGACAATTTAAGAAACTCCTTTCCAGAATTTCTGGCTGATGTTTACAATATTAATGTAGGATGGAGAAGACCCAAGGTCAAGTCCCTGATTTGAAGTAGAAACTTAAACCTGAGTCTTCTACATTCCATGTGGGTGCCCTTATAATTGGGTTGTTGGCTATTTTCTCTCTCATTTCTCATGGAAGATGTGAACAAGTCTTGCTTCTCACATGAAGCAAATCAGGAAAACATTTTGAAAAATATTTGCACGTCAGATAAACCATTCCTCATCATTTCTAATGGCAACAGAGCTACCTTTGTCAAATGAACTTCTAATCTCATCAGCACTAACTAGCCCAAATACACACTCCTCCAACTGAGAAGAACTGAGTCTCTTACGAGTCAGAAAATAGTTTAGTTTTAAGAAATGTCTTACTTACTACTCCAGCTGTCCCTGGACATGTTATTGCTGTCCCTAGCATATTTATTCTGTCCTTAGGCCTACTACATGGCTTCCCTGTGAGTTTGGGGTGCAGAAATAATGAGGGTCCGGCTTTATATATCCTCCTGCTATCCTCTGATTCAAGATATGTCATTTAAAGATATGCAACCAGGGTAAAATCCACCTGTGTGCAGAACCAGCCCAAGAATTACTTACCATAATGATGCACAGAGGGCCAGTGAGGCTGAAGCTTTTCAGTCAGTCTTTGCAATATTAGGGAAACTGATTTCTTTCTTTTTTATGGCTGGACTGTTGCATCGCAGAAGATGGCATATAGCTTCAATAAATACTTCTGAGGACCCAGAAGAGAAAATGGCTGCTTTTTTTACAACATATATTTCCATACCAGCTGCTGCTCATAAATTCTCTTTTATTAACCCAAGAGCCTTAAATGCCAGATACTTACCATTCTGTATGAAAGAGTATAGGGGTGTTTTAAAGGGCAAGAATTATTCTGTCTATCATAGTAGCAGCTATAAATATTTTAAGGGATTATAATATAGAAAATGATGCATTTACCAAGAATGTTCATGATGATGTAATTACTGAGATATTATCATCAGATGATCCCAGTGGCGTGAATAAATATGTTTTAAATGTTGATTATTCTAATATATATTGCAAGGGTAACTTCAGCTGCTCAATAAAATGCCAAGCAATAAATATCTGTGGAGATTAATTTATAGTAACTGCTAAGCTGTGTCAATAATTCAGACTTGTAGCTATTTACTATGAGAGTTTATTGCTAAAGTACAAACAACTATAACATCAAAATTATTTTTACAAACAACGTCTGAGTTTAGCACAGAGTGCTGCTGTGTTACAGCTTCAAGTAAAATACATCATAGATGATATTCTGGTCTAGATAATACTGAGTTCAATAATCTAGAAGCAATATATATTAAAAGGAAAGTAATCTATTTAAAATTATTTCATTTTAGGAAATGTCTAAGAAGTTAATAACATTCATAGGGAAGGAAGAGAGGAGACAAAAATTTAAGCAGAATAATATTTTTAAGGCAGTAACATGTGGAAAATGAGGGATAGAATACAAGTCTATCAACTACTTTCAGCACCTGCTCCTGGTCAGTGGGAGGCACAAGGGACAGTGAGCGGCAAGGAACAGAGCAGGAAGAGGAAACCCACCTGGTGCCACCACTATCCCCTGCTGAGACTGGCACCTTATCCAGCAGCTCCCTGCAGCCTGCAACTAGAGTGGGGCAGGAACAGCTCTGGAGCTACCTCTGTGCCCAGGTCATCTGGGGACAGCAGTGGGATGTAACTGCATCACCTCACCCCTTTGCATCTCCCACTGAACATACACACATGCACGCCCCTGCTGGAATTAAATACAGTTCATAACCTTAGTCCAAAAACTGTTCTAATGTATATCAGTCACAAGTAGTCATAGTATCATAGAATAATAGAAAATTAGGGTTGGAAGGAACTCAGGAGGTCATCTAGTCCAACCTCCTGCTCAAAGCAGAACCATCCCCAACTAGAACATCCCAGCCAAGAATTTGTCTGCCCAGGTCTTAAAAACCTCCCAGGATGAAAATTCAACAACCTCTCTGGGTAACCTATTCCAGTACTTTATTATCATACTAGTGAGACAGTTTTTCCTAATATCAAAACTTCCTTTGATGCAACATGAGACCACTGCTCCTTGTTCTGTTACCTGCCACCACTGAGAACAGTCCAGTTTCATCCTTTATGTATCCACCCTTCAGGTAGTACAAAGCTGTTATTAAATCCCCACTTAGTCTTTTTTTAGACTAAATAAGCCCATATCTCTCAGTTCTTCCTCAGAAGTCATATGCCTCAGCCCTCAACCATTATTTCCCCACCTGCTGGACTCTGACTAATCTGTCCATGTCCACGTAGTGGGGTGAGGGGCAATTTGTCCATACCCACATAGTGGGAGGCCCAGACCTCCCACAGTACTCCATATGTGGCCTCACCAGTGCAGAATAGAGGGGAATAACCACTTCCCTCCATCTGCTGGCAATGCTTCTACTAAGGCAGTGCAATATGCTGTTAGCTTTCTTTCAAACATGGGCATATTGTTGACTTACATTCAGTTTTTCTCCGCTATAACCCCCAGATCCTTTTCTGCAGAGTTGCTGCTTAGCCAATCAGTTCCCATCCTGTACCAGTGCATGGGAATGTTCCATCCTAAGTGCAGGACTTTGTACTTATTCCTATTGAATATCATATTTCTTTTGGTCCAATCCTCCAATTTGTCAACATCTCTCTGAATCCTAGTTCTACCCTCCAGCATGCCTACTACTCCCCACAGTTTGGTGTCATTTGCAAACTTGCAGAAGGTTCGTTTTTTTCCATCTTCCAGATTGTTGATCAAGATGTTGAACAAAATTGGCCCCAGCACCAAGCTCTGGAGCACTCTACTTGATACTGGCTGCCAACTAGACATTTAACTATTGATTACTATTATTTGAGCCCAACAATCCAGCCAGTTTTCTATCCACCTTACAGTTCATTTTTCCAAAGCATACTTCCTTAGCTTGCTTGTAAGAATGTTGTCAGAGGCTGTATCAAAAACCTTGCTAAAGTCAAGGTATATCATGTCCACTGTTTTTCCACATTCATAGGGCCAGTCATCTCATCATAGAAGGCAGTCAGGTTGGTCAGGCATGACTTGCTTCTGGTGAATCCATGTGACTTTTCCTAATCACCTTCTTCTCCTCCAAGTGCTTAGAAATGGATTATTTGAGGACCTGCTCCATGATTTTTCCAGGGACAAACCATTCTGTAGCTCCCTGGATCCTCCTTCTTTCCTTTCTTAAAGATGGGCACTATAATTGCTCTTTTCCAATCATCTGGGATCTCTCCTAATTACCACAAATTTTCAAGGATAATGGTGGCTCTGCAGTTACATCAGCCAACTCCCTCAGTACCCTTGGGTGCATTACATGCAACCCCATGGACTTGTACACGTCCAGCTTTTCTAAAAGTCCTTAACCTGTTCTTTTACCATTGTTGGCTTCTCCTCTCTTCCCCAAACAGTGCTGTCAGGTGCAGTCACCTGATAGCTGACCTTACATGTGAAAACTGAGGTGAAAAAGGCATTGAGTAGTTCAGCCATTTCTGTATCATCTGTCACTAGGTTGCCCCCCCCCCCTTCAGTAAGGGACCCACACTTTCCCTGATCTTCCTCTTATTGCTGACATATTTGTAAAAACCTTTCTTGTTACCCTTCATGTCCCTTGCTAGCTGCAACTCCAGTTGCACTTTGGCCTTCTTGATTTCATCCCTGCATGCTCGAGCAATACTCTTTTATTCCTCCCTAGTCATTTATCCAAGTTTTTACTTCTTATAAGATGACTGTTTATGTTTTAGCTCACTAA
Organism: Caiman crocodilus; assembly: GCA_030014935.1. NCBI lineage: Eukaryota > Metazoa > Chordata > Crocodylia > Alligatoridae > Caiman > Caiman crocodilus. The sequence goes on along the minus strand of JAGPOW010000261.1, from coordinate 61,799,392 downwards.
AGAGTTCCTTGCTAAGCCAAGCTGGTCTTCTGGCATACTTGCTAGTCTTCCTGCACATCAGGATAGTTCATTCCTGTGCTCTCAGTAAGGTTACTTTAAAGTACAACCAGCTCACCTGGACTGCTTTGCCCCTCATACTAGCTTCTTGGGGGATCCTGCCCATCCATTCCCTGAGCAAGTCAAAGTCTGCTTTTCTGAAGTCCAGGGTCCTATTCTGCGGCTCTCCTTCCTTCCTTTCCTCAGGTTCCTGAACTCAATCATCATGTGGTCACTGCTGTCCAAGTTGCCACCCACTTCTACATTCCCCACCAATTGTTCCCTGTTTGTGAGCAGCAGATTAAGAAGAGCACAGGCCCTAGTTGACCAACACTTATACCAGGAAGTTGTCCCCAACACTCTTCAAAAACTTCCTGGATTGCCTGTGCACTGCTGTATTGCCCTCCCAGCAGATGTCAGGGTGACTGAAGTCCCCCATGAGAACCAGGGCCTGTGATCTAGAAATTTCCAATAGCTTTCTGAAGAAAGTCTAATCTACCCCATCCTCCTGGTCTGGTGGTCTATAGCAGACAAGCACCATAACATCACTCTTTTGCTCTCCCTTGTGACCCTAACCCAAAAACATTCAACAGACCTATCTCCAGTTTCATACTGGAGCTCTAGCAGTCACGCAGCTTTTTCACATAAAAAGCAACTCCTTCTCCTCTTCTCCCTTCCCTGTCCTTTCTGAGCAATTTGTACCCATTCAGGACAGTACTCCAATCACTCATGCTATCCCACCAACTCTCTGTTATTCTAATTACATGATGATTTCTTGACACTGCAAGGACTTCCAATTCTTTCTGCTTGTTTCTCAGGCTCTGTGCATGCATGTACAGACACTGAGATAATGAGCCAATTGTCTACTTTCTCAGGAAGAATGAGAAGTCCCTCATCTCATTGTCTCCTTCTGCTTGTGCTTCCTCTGGGTCACCCGCTTCCACACTTACCTTGGAACCCAAAATGGTATGAATGGTGAGACTTGGGAAGGGATTTCTAACTAATTGTAATGGGATAGGTCCTGTCTATACACCACAAAAGAATGCTCTAGGTTCATTTTAGGATTGAATATGCCAAATTTAAAGCTTCATTTTGCCTGTGTTGTGGTGCAAATGCCACTATCTTAATACTGTATCCACAGAGTATTACTGAAGTCAGCATAACATTAGCCAGAAACTGTATTGCACATAAGAGCTTCTTTAACTGTTGTGATACTAAATACCCATGTAAGAAGTATGGAGTTAGGATAGTTCATTTTTTGTTAGGACCTTCTGCTTATTCAGTTTGCAAACATTAGATATTCTGATTTCATTCTAACTTACTAACTTAATTAAAATGAGTTAAAATATGTTGCTTGTTACTGGAACAAATTGTAAAAAGAAAGTGGGAGGAATATTCTCTGAATAGCTGGCTGGAAGCTTTACAAATAAGTGGAAAGAGACTGACTCTTTAAATATGATTTAAGTTGTAAAATTGTAAAATTCTAATTGTAACTTCATGATCTGCTGATGTTTCTTGACATAGACAAAAATTGATACCAGTATCACTAAAAATCTTTCCTTTGAAGTCAGGGCCTCATTAACAGCTGTATTTTACAAAATAAGAGCCACTTCCCTTACAGTGATCCTCTGAGGTTCTGCAAGCTCTTTACTTCATGTCCACCAACTTGAAAGATTGATCACTGAAGTTAAGAAGTTAAGTTATGCCACAATACTTACAGCGAGTACTTTGAGGATGCCTAGGATGTTCCAGGAAACACTGAGACACACAGGATATGGACAACGTGAGGGGAAGTAAGGTGACTAATGATGGCCAAAGGTCTTTAAATAGCCCACAAAATAGAGGTGGGGGGAGAAGAAAAGAGAGAGGAATAAGGGTACATACAGGAGTTACATTTCTATGGACAAAACCAGGGTGAAGTTGATCTAAATGCCCAAAAATACAGGAATACAAAGGGCTTAAATTGTCCCAAAATGGTGTGCCCAATCTTAGTTGATCTGAGTGGATGTACTAATTAAGATTGAGATTGTGTTAACTGGATGTTGTGAATGCCTGTTGGCATTTGTAGTGCAGCCCTGGGGCTGGGAAAGCCCAACCATTCTCTCCCAGCCTTGGGGTTTGTACTATTCCCAATCCCCCTACCTTGGCTATTTTTAGCTCCCCTCTCCCTGCCATCCATTTTAATTCTTCCCATTTTCTTTTCTCTCCATCCTTCTTTGTCTTGTCCATTTTAAGCATTATGTCTTTTTTTTCTCTCTCTCTCACCTTTCTGTTTCAAAAATAGTGTTTTGTAGGGCTGTGCAAAATTTCGGTGACTGTTTCATTTCTACACTGTTTTGACTGATTTTGAGGTTTCATAGTTTCATAGTTTCATAGTAACTAGGGTCAGAAGGGGCCTAGAGCAGGCCATCTAGTCTGACCCCCTGCCAATGGCAGGAAACAAGTGC
>JAGPOW010000261.1:61764604-61796809 GCA_030014935.1 Caiman crocodilus | reverse complement strand
AAAATCCAAAGCCCACATCGTAGCACCAACCCCGAAGGCGCTGGTTTACAGCCTCAATACACGCCTCGTGCCGCTGTCCCCGTTGCCACACCAGTAGAAGGGAGGAAAAGGTTGAAACAGCAAAATTGAAATGAAACAAAGGGTGTCGAAACAGCCTCAAAATAAAATGAGGCTAATCAAAACATTTCAAAAGTCAAAATGTTTAGATCATGGGGATGGGAAATCAGTACAGTTAGACTAACTTCCCATCCCCGGTGCAAGATACGGTCAGGCATAGGAAATCAGCCAAGCTGGGCCGACTCCCCATCCCCATGCTGGATGAGGCCAGGTGCAGGGAGTTAGCCCAGCGGGCCGACTCCCTGTTCCCAGCTAATCTAGCAAAATGTCAAAACAGAGTCAAAACAGCCTTACTGTTTTGATGAAGCAAAATTGAACAGCTGTTTCGAATCAAAATGAAATTCGATAGGAAATGCTGTTCCATCAAAACCTTGAACCTGAAGGTGAAATGGAACAGTGCTGTTTTGCACACTCCTAGTGTTTTGTGGTACTTTTCTTTTTTTCACTTTCTCAGTCTTCCTTTTCTCCTATTTTGTAGTCTTTGTACATCTCTATTTGTCTATGTTTAAAGTACCTTTCCTTCCTGTTACATTTTCCCTTTTTTTTCCAGTTGTAATCCTGACCCGTGCTTTTACAAACAGTTTCTCAGGTTGGAAGATCTGTAATAGGAAAAAGACAACTTGTTACCCTGGGCCAAAAACAACTTTATGTTTACAAGAAAAATAAGTCTTCATAATATTTCTTCAAAATATTCCTTAAAATTATTTCAAAACTAATAAAAAGGGAGTAAGCTTTGATCCAATAGAAAAACAGTAGAAAACTGCTTTATTTTTCAGTTTATCTTTTAAATGCAAGCCATTTCTAGCCACCCAATGCAATTTAAATTCAGTTTCACATTGACAAAACCTTTAATTTTCCTTGCATAAAAAAATGCCTGCAATTCTGGTGAGGACAAACTGGGCAGCAATTTGAGGATTCCGCAGATAGGATGAAGCTAAGCACAGACAACTGATTTGATTTGGATTTGAGCATCTTGTCTAGAAGCAAACCCCAGGTCTTACAGATGAACAAGCATACTGTCCCACATTAATAACATGACAATACATCTCAGTTTGCTTGGGACAGTCATGGATTTCATGGGCATCTTCTTAGACATCTCATAAAATTGAAGTAAAAGTCCTGGGTTGGTGGAGCCACCCTGCCAGCAAGCACCTAGCTTGGCTTCTTCTAAGCAGCAGCTGGAGGTGGAGGGGCTGGGTTGAGCACTGCTCCTCCTGCCTGGGGCAAGGATCTGCCAGGGAGGGGCCTGGGGCTTGGGCACCTGTGCAGGGCAAGCCAAGATAGACACCCACCACTGGCAGCCTTGTGCTCTGCCACTGCAGCCACTATTGAGGCCCAGGCTGCATGTGGTGACCTTGGGTCACTGCCGGTGTTGGGGAGGAGGTGCCGTGTGGCTGTGCAATGTGTGCTGACAGAGTCCGGGGGACATGGCACTGCGACCACTCCCAGCTAGGTCCAGCCTCAGGCCTCCTCACTGTCCCACCTTGCTCTGCCATCAGGGCTCCTGTCTGGGTCAGGTGGGGATGTATGTGTGGGAGGGAGGGCGCCCCCTACCCTCCCGTATTTCCTTCAGAATAATATGATCACCCTAAAGATTAAGTACCTATGAGGTATTAGAATTAACACTTTGCCTCAAAATAACAGCCACTAATTAGAGTCAATTGCTGGTTGAACTTTGTATGTAAATGCTTGTCTCCTGTTGTCCCTGTCCCCCCCCGCACGTATTGATGCAAGTCAAATCTCAGACTAATTAACCCCAGATTAAACAAGTTTTTAGCCTGAATGAGTGAAAAACTGGAAATGAACATCTTTTTCTGGCCAGGATCTCTTAAGACTAGAGACTCTTTCTCTCTCCCTCCATCATACACACGTACACATTCTTTCAGTGAGTACTTTATATACTTCCTTTAAAATTAATTCATCAAGTCAGTAAACTCAAACCATTTTGTTACTGGACTTACATAAAATATATAATCTATTTCAAAAGCCAGTGACCTTTACGAGGTAGACAGTACCTGGTGTGCTTGTCATCACATCCTTATTTCTAGCAGAAGCTTCAGGCTACAATTGTTTTTTTGACCTTTGTTTGTCAGATAAAGCATTCATGTTTAATTAACAGGGAATAGCTGGTTTGGGAGCAGTGCTGCAGAAAAGGATATGAGGGTAATAATGGATAAAAAATGAATATGACTCAATAGCACAATGCTGTTGCAAAAAACGGTAATCGTTCTGAGATGCATTAACAGGGGTGATGTAAGTCAGACATGGGATGCAATTTCTTTGCTTTACTCAAGACTGATAAGGTATCATTTGGAATCTATTTTGAGGCACCACACTTTAAGAAAGATAAAGACAAATTGGGGTAGTGGGAAGAAGGGAGAGGAGAGGACTTGCCTTTGAGTATGGAGGGGAAAGGGAGGGGATTCCTACCTGCTTTGGGCACTTTAAAAAAAGTCTCCAGAGGCTAACATGAGAATGATAGTTCCAAAACCTTAGTTGGTTTCTTGAGCAAACAAATATATCATGCTGACTGGGAGGCTTTTAATGCAGATATTCTAATTATTCTTTGAGAATGCCATGATGCAACATGTCTGTCTCTCCTATAATATCCTTAGTCATCTTGCAGTACAGATTCTTCATTCAGGAAGTACTTAAAAAATAGTCTTCCAAGGAAACTAATGCTGAATTGCTGGCACTTCCTAAAAGAATTGTATTCCATATATTAAAGGAAAAGATTTATGCACAGATATTTTGGGAAGGCTGATGTGCAGATGATGTGAAAATGAATGACAATTATGTATACATTTGAATTTTTCAGATAGATTTTTGTCCTCTGAAGGTGGGAGTGAAGTGACTTCAGTTTTTTAAAGCCCTGGTCATTATGTAGAACGGAGTAATCAAGACTTAGCTATCTATATCCAGAACACATAATTACCGGACCAGACAACACATTATAATATCCAGGGTTCATTTACCTGCTCATCTACTCATGGCATTTATGCTAACAACTGCTCACAGCACCCCTCTGCTGTCTAATTTGGACAGACGGGGTAATTCTATATGAATGAATGAATTAACACATTTGACAACAATTCCAGAAAAACACAAAAGCGTGGACAGTATGCTTTAACTTCTGTGGAAATTCTACTACTGGATTTAAACAATAAAAAGTTTAAAAAAACAATTTGAATACAAAATTGTGGAACAAAGAATTATTCACAGTCTGGTTAAGTATGGTTTCAAAAGAAACTCTGAGTTCTCATCCCATTACCATAGCTTTTATAATCCTTATGTCCCTCACTGGATAAACTGCTTTGTTTAGCCCTTTTGATCTCTTTGACACACATTCACCTCACACCAAAACTACCCCTTTCCTTGTATTTAAATTACTTTATTCCTTTCTATTTATTGCCTCTGCTCCCTGAGAATCCACTCACTGCAGCTGACAGACTGGACTATTGCTTACAAAAGCTCATGCCTTTTTGAACAAGGTAGTTTCTAAGTTACCACCTTGTCCTGCCTTATCCTCATGTAGGGATCACTTGGGTGCCATATGAATGCCTTATGACACTTGCTTCCAAAGCCTCTGAGACTGCATAAGGTGGCACGTGGAAGTGTGACTGCAGCAGAGATCATGGCTAGAGTGCTTTGACTATACCAGCTATCAAAAGTCCTTGGCAACTACTCCATCCAAGTGACATTCACTTTCATCCTTCTCCACATACCCTGGAGTGCTTTTCTGGTGCAGTTGAGTATATAACCCACAAGCCTTTTCCATATTCTCCTTGGAATTCTATCAGGTCTGTTAAAGTAGAACTATGGACTTCTTTGCAATCCCAGTAGGCTGGGTCTGGAGACTGCACTGTCCCATTAAGATCTGAATTGAGTTGAGATTTTGGCTGTAAAAATACTGAAATATATACTGGCAGTGCTCTGAGGCTGCAGAATGTATTATTAGGGGAAGAACTGTAGGCAGCAGCCCAAGTGAGTACCCTAGAAACAGATATGCAATAAATCCAATTTCCCATAATAACAGCCAGGCAAAGAGGTGATTATCTATTTAATTCAATATATAAAGGGAAAATAGATGAATCTTAGCAATTCTGAAGCAACTGACTGCCAAGTGAATCTAAAACATCTATTATTATCTTTATTTACTTATTTTAGGCTACCAAGGTTTCAACTGAGTTTGGGGTCTTGGTGTGCTAGGCACTGCACAAGCACATTTTATGAATTGTCACCTGACTCATATATGATTACAATCTAAATGGGCAAGACAAATGGAGAGTGAGGATAAAAAGGAAGCATTATTAATTCCCTTTTACAGATGGGTAACTGAGGCATGATGAGATAAAGTGATATGGTGACATAACACAATGAAGCTGTGGCAGAAAGAGGAAAGGAACTCATTTTTTTCAATACTAATCAAGTGCCAGAAGCTAAAGAGGAAGAAGACTTTTTCTTTTGGAAAAGAAATAATTCTTCCCCAGCTCTAGAATTTCTCCCCAGTCTTCTCCTCATCTAAAAGCATTGGTGTGCAGTGCTGTCTTTGAGTCTCAAAATAATGTGTGTCAGCTTTAGTTCCTCCTTTGAGGTACCCTGTTACCCATGGGAATGATGTTAAGGTTTAATTTCCTCTTCTCCTTTGGCTGCCTTACATGGATTTGGGGACTTGAAGCTAGATCAAGGAGAGCAGTGTAGGGGGGAAGTTCTCTGCAGCTGATCCACAGTTACAGAAACTGAATGAGTTATGTTGCTTGCCTACCAAAAGCAAAACTAGATGAAAACTTTGATACAGAACTGTCAGCCAGGGACACAGTAAGTCCTAAGAAACTCCTTCTAATAACCATTATAACAGTGTCCAGATATCCTGATCATGACTTCCTACCCACCGAATTTAGGGGATGGTATATGAATGGGATATGATCCTGTGTCGTCTTTCATCTTTACTTGACTCAAAGCAGGGAGGTCAAGTGTACAGTCTATGGACCGGGTCTGGTCCACAAAACCAGGTCATCTGGTCCACAGCTTTGAGGGTGGGGATCTTTCTGTGCCTGTAGCCAAGTGTTCAGGTGAGACACTAAAGCTCCAGCATCTTCATGGGAAGAAATCTGGCACCATGGCTTGTTTCCATGACAGTAGCCAAGTGCCCATGCTGCCTGGCTTCTTCCTGCTGGGTCCCTGACCAAGAGGCAAAGGATCCATAGGCCCAGTCTGGCCCACAAGGCTGTCCTGGCACCATCCACCTAGCCTGTCACTGATCCTGCACCACTCATCTGGCCATGGAGCCAGACAAGTTTGAAACCCCTTTCTTAAAGAATCCAGGTACTCAGATCCTTAAGAAACCAGAAACAACTTGAATTTATTATTCAAGCTCCAAAATGCACAAAGAGAAACAAATCTTTTTGATACCACAACAATTGACCCTATGATAGGACTCAATGTACATTTCTACAACCATTTCTTTAATACCAAATACCTATTTATTATCATGAAGTACCTAGGAAAAATCTGTTATTTCCCACAGTAATTGTGTATCAGGAAAACACATTAACATAAGTGAGTAGTGTGGTAGCTTACTTCACAAATTCTTCATTTGCAGAATAGGTGATTCTAAGTCTACATGTAGTAGATCACAAGATAAGTTTAGTGTTATCTGACTAGCCTATTCCTATTGGATTTTGGCCATATCACAAATTTATTGCACAGGTTGGCAGGAATGGAACACAACTAACTCTCCTTGCTTGTAAAGCATCTATTCTTAGTTAGTAGCATCGTTCATTTTTAATGTTAGTTTTGTCAAACCCCATTCATATTACTTTTGATGTGCAAGTCCTAAATGACTAATAGTTCTGATTTGAATGCATGGCCTATACAAAGCAATGAAAGGCCTACATACAGGAAACGTGGGCATTGCCACATTAAATCCTACATCTCACATCCATCTTGCAACACATCCTGCTGTGAGTAGATATATAACCACAGTTTCTTGAGGTTCTCATTTAAACCTCTAATAGTTTGGATATAAGTTAGAAATACAATAAAGATCACGTGTTCAATCCTGTTCCTATTACAATCACTGACTTCTGAATGGGTGGGACAGGGCCTAAAATTTAAAATCTTGACACATTGGAAGTACCCACTGCCTTCAGTAAGCATTTCTTATGTAGATAGGGGAAGTGGGGTTGGGGGGCCTTAGGCTGTTGGGGACAGGCACAATGGATGGTAAGGTGGAGGGGGGGCAGGCAGCAGGGAGAAAGCTGCCTGCATCTCTCATTGTCTGCCACCTACCACCTGCCTCCTTACTGCCTGTCCCCCACTGCTCAGTCTCTTAGTGCCCCCCACTGCTTGCCCTACCACATGCCCATCTACTACCTCTCCCACACCACCTAGCCCCCTATATGGCCCCCCCATCACCTCTCCCCCTATCACCTGCCATAGGGGGGAAGGGTAAATTAAAAAGATTCTCCAATAATGAGACTCCATACATGGAGAATTATAATAATTGTATAAATTTTCTATTTATAGGATATAATTACAGACTACCTGAAGCGGGGTTCAAAAGAGAATGGAGCTAGACTGTTCTCAGTGATGGCAGATGACAGAACAAGGAGCAATGGTCTCAAGTTGCAGCAAGGGAAGTTTAGGTTAGATAGCAGGAAGAATTTTCTTACTAGGGGAGTAGTAAAAACACTGAAACAGGTTACCCAGAGGTGACAGAAGCTCCATCCTTGGAGGTTTTCAAAACTTAGCTAGACAAAGCTTTGGCTGGGATGATCTAGTTGGTGATGGTCCTGCTTTGAGCAGGGGTTGGACTAGATGACCTCCTGAGGTGCCTCCCAACCCTAAATTTCTATGATTCTAAATCTTGGGGGTCATCTTAAATTCAGGATTACCTTGTGTTTAGGTAAAGATGGTAATATGAATAGTCCTACTAAAGTCAATTGAAGAAACACAATACATCAATAGAACTATCTACAGACTTAGCATAAGGTATTTGCTCAAGTACCTGACTGAATTAAGGCCTAAGTAGCCAAACTCTTTGCAAAGGAGTGAAGCCAGTGTACTTTACTTGAATGTTAAATACTATTTCATTTGATTTAAAATTTAAAATTGTGAACCAAAGCTGAGTTAGTTGAGTGTAAAATGATGGAGTAGAAGAGATTTCTGTCTGTAAGTTCAGAAGTCAAGAGGATGGAAATATTTTCTTGCTCTCTCTTTTCCCTTGTGTATGTCTCACAACAAAAGGAAAAGAATAAAAATACATTGGGATTCATCTTGTAAAAGCTGAATTTGCTATATTTTGCCTCTGAATTTTGGTCTTTTTGGAAGACTTTTTATTAATATTTTTGAGATGCTATAGCATTAAAGTATATACACTATAGTTACTTTTAATTAAAAAAAAAAAAAAGATTTTCAGCTATACCGAAAGTACCATATAGAAGTCCTTAAATCAATATGAATAGTTTTTGCATGTTGTTTTTCCATGTTCAATGCAATGCAACTACAAGACAATAACAAAATAAAAAGCAGGCAACAAACCTAGCAATTTCATTAAGGAGTCCCATGATACCAAATTACAGTTTTTCAAAATCAAATCTTGCAAAGGATTGACTGTACTTACTATAATGCAAAGTTCTCTATGTCCTGTATATTTTCCTCACCACAAGTTGTACTGTTTTCACAAAACAAGGCCTTAAAGATGTAATCGTTTCCATAAATCACAGACAACAATTCCAAGCCCTATATTCACATTTTCATTTATTGGCATCACATGTGTAACATCACAAAAGTAACTAATTATGTTTTGTGTTTTCTTTGTCTATGGAATGTTTTGTTATATCATTTTAGTGCTTTTAATTTCTATACATTACTGCAGAGGTTAGCAACCTCAGGTATTATCGGTTATTTCCAATGGAGGAAAAATTATAAGAAATGAATCAGATGTTCTTTTGTGATACATTTCTGTGATTCCCACTGTTTTAAGCAAAGAAGGTCTAATATCCTTTTTCCCTGAACACAGCAGAAACTGAACTGGAAAACTTGGGATGGCTCCTTTGCCCATAGTTACTAGTCTCTTTCAATCAGCACAGCACTGGGGTTAGAGGGAAACCCCGGCCCAAAACCAAAGGAAACACCTACTTACCTGTTGCAGGAGTCAAGGGCAGTAGAGGTGCGCACACCAGGAAATCACCCACTTGGTTTATTAGCTGCGCTTACATTCAGCTGAGGCTGAGTGATGTCAGTGAAAGGCACCACCCGGTGGGAATAAAGCGGAGCCCCAAGGGCACAGGGGGCGCACTGCAGGAGAACACAAGGCCTGGAGGGAAGCCCAAGGCCAGAAGCAGGCACCCGCAGAGTGTCTCTGTCTTGGGCAGGGTAAGCTGCAGCAGCGCCGGGAGCGGTGACAGCGGAGAGAACCGCAGCCACGAGGACCCCAGCTGCGGAGCCGACTCAAAAGCCGGTAGGAAATCGGGGACGGGAACCACCGTTGAAGGAACCGGTGGAAGAGTCGCCAGGGATGCCGGTGAGGGAGCCGGAGGGAGAGTCGGCAGGGATGCCAGTGGAGGAACCAGTGGAAGAGCCGGCAGGGACTCCAGTGAGGAAACTGGTGGAAGCGCCAGCAGGGACACTGGTGAAGGAACCAGAGAGGGAGCCGGCAGGGACTCTGGTGGAAGAACCAGTGGGAGAGCCGGCAGGGACATCGGGAAGGAAGCCCGTAGGGGCAACAGTCTCAGGTCACATAGTCCTCGGGCCAGAACCCAGCTCAAGTCACTGTGTTGAGCAGGTCAGGGACAAGGGAAGAGCCAAGGTGGGGCCGGTGATAAGAGGCTGAAAGACCCATGACTGAAGGTGGCGTTAGCCGAAGTGTAGGGGAGGTACTGGAGGCTGCGGAGGGGGGGACCCCACCGCTGAGGGTCCAGTTAAGACTGAGGCTGACGAGTTCCTGGGGTCTGCCACAGTCACCTGGGACACCCTCTGGGGACCCTCCCACGGGACTGGGGCAGACCCAGTCAGCTACCCACGCAAAAGTAGCCTGGGAGCCTTTTGGAGCAGAGGTGGGCACAAACACTAAACCTACAATCTAGCTCTGTGGCTTTTTTTCTCAGACAGATATAACCAAGTGCATCTGAGAGACTGTCTACTGCTTTCTTTCACCAGCACACAAGCCTTCACAGAACAACATAGATGAAGTTTTCCCCAGTCATGGGTACCTAGTGTCCTTGTTTCTGAGAGGCCCATGTATTTGTGGTAGGGGCCAATTATCAGCAAAGGTTAATAAAGGCGTTGTTGTGAATATAAGTAAATTGAATGATGATTTGAAAAATACACAGTTAAAAAGTACTATAGTTTAGTCAATATTAGAATGGATTGTGATTAACTCTGGTATCTTAATCACAGAACTAGAGAATCCTAGTTAATTATGCAGGGAATATAGTTCAATGTAGAAAGTTACAAGTTTTAATATCTGACTACCTCTGGTATGCAGGTCATTTGTTCCCTATTTTAAACTAGTTTTAAATTCTCAGGGAAAAAACCCCTAGTCATTATGGACAGACCAAGTAAGAAACAGAGAATTAAAGAAGGTGTTAAGCTACATGAACAATAAGACAAAAAAATTAATGGAAAAGGATGGCATATGCCATTCTGTATGTTGACATTTGAAACTCACCTTAGCTACTGAACTTATTTGGGGTCACATAAGTTTAAAAAGATAGTGCATGTAATATTTATAAACTTATAAAATGGCAATGAAAATAATTCATTAGAGATTGGCGTGAGAAGGGTGTACATAACAGGGGAAATTAAAAGGCCTAGAACTATACAAATCAGAAAGGAAAAAGGCAGTGTGAAATTCAAAGAAAGCGGGCTTTGAATCCCTGTTTATGCCTTCCTAATATAATTGAACAAGGATGCATTCTGTGTAATTAAACAGTAAATTTGACATGCACAGAAGGAAATAATTTTTCATTATGAGAGAACTAACTTGTGGAACTCATTGATGCAAGAAATTGAGGCAAAAAGCTTAGTATGGTTCAGGAGCAGATTACAATGCAGAGTATGAATAAGACAGGACTGCAATTACACAGGACAGAATAAAACAACAAAAACCATAAATCCTAATTCTTTCAAGCATAAGCAATCCACCCGCTGGCAATAAGAGAACATTTCCCCATATTATTATTATTACTGTTGTTGTGGTTGTTACTTACTACTACTACTACTATTACTACCACTTCTATAGTGGTCCTTGGAGGCTATAGTATAGGTACATGGAAGGAGTTTAAAGCACTCTTATTGGAATCTCCAGAACTTTCCATTATTAGAGGCAGGATGCTAGACCAGACAGACAATTGGTATGTCCCAACATACCATTTCTTATGATGTCACAGAAGAATTTAAATTAAGCAAAAAAATCCCCAAAATAACATTCTGCAGTATACACTAAAGTCAGTGCCTCTACAGAAATTAGGGTCAAGGGATTGCTCCTCTCTTGCTCATACAACATACTGTCTCCTGTAGTTAAATCATTACAGTACTTTGTTATAACTGAATTGGACTTGGGACTCTTTCAGAATTTGTAAGTCCTGCCACCAGCTCAAGATATACTTAAATAAAATAAAAACAATATCATCAACAAATTATCACTGGCAGAAGCAGTGAAGTCTAAGTGTAGTGTAGATCCAACATACCACATTTACTCATATGCTGTACACTCCCAATAAGACACACACCTTGTTTTGGTATAGCAGAATGAAGAAAAAAATTTTTTTTGAGAATCTTATCTGTCACAGCATGGTGTAACCATGGCTGAACGCTGGCTGCATGCAGGAGGGTGGTGTGTTACTCAAAACTTAGCATCATTCACACTCTCCTTGCAGCTCTGGAGCTTCAGGTTTAACCTTAACAGGGAGAGGGTAAATGACACTGAGAAGTGGACTCTGCCCCTCTTGCATGGGGCCGGGAAGAGAGAAAAGTTCATGGCATCTATTCCAGCATCCCTGTGCTTCTATTCAGGTGCAGAAATCAACTTCTTTGCTTAAACAATACAATTCTGGAGGAAAGTTGCACATGGCATATGAGTAAACACAGTAGTTTTGGGATACTAAATAATTTTTAAAATAGAATATTTTAGCAGTATTTTTCTGTTTAAAAATCACAACAGGAGAACATGTTACACTCCATGTTAGATTGTAGCATCTACCTGGAGTAACACATAGCTCATTCATTGGCTTTTGGTGCAGGAAAGTTCTGAGTATGTTGTTGTAAGGCTAGCAAAAACACCAAGATGTTCAAGTAACTTTAAGTATTTAAGTTGTCCCACTGAATAAAGGTATTATTTGCATGCTAAAGTTAAGCATGTGCTAAAGTCTCTGTTGGACTCAGACAGGTTGCTTAGTAATATCAGAACTGTTCATGATCAAGTCCAACAAGAGATCTGAGATTGATTTTCATTGGTCTGTGGCAGTGGGCCAGTGGGCCTCAACACCCTAGCGTGCAATAAGAGTCTTTAAGGGTGTTGCAGGGTGTCACAGGTGCTGCACAGTATTAGCAGTTTGGTGTGAAAGCACCTACACAAGCTCCACAAGATGAACCGAGAGATTTCAAACAGGAACCCATAGGGCTAAAACGATTGTGACCTGTTGTGGTCATTCTAGGTTCTTTGCAAAAGAAGAATTACTCTATTATTTTTCCATAGTTAAAAAACCGAAGAAAACAAAGAGCTGCCATGTTCCAAGGGTGCCTTGAGTCTAACCACTGCTGTAGATGGTACACAGAAGTAGGCATTTAGCACCATCCTTTCAACTGCTATATTAGAGGGTTGGACAGCGTGCTTCTTTCTCCAGGACATGGGCAGAGAAAATAAAGACGCAGCAAGCTATAGGCCCACCTCCTCCTTGCCTCTACTTTCTAGAAACTTCTGGGATAATTTATATCCCCAGAAATACAAAATAGGCATCATTCCTGTGGTCTACCTCTACCTGTAGGATGGGGGTTGTGTATGTCCTTACCTTTATTTTATATCTCAGACTTTGCATCCTAAAACTAAGGAAAAACTAGATTTTTGGTGTATGTAGCTACACATAACCAAGTATATGAAGAGATTTGTAACATAGGGTTGAATGCAAATTGTGTAATGCAGAGGTTGCTGGTTGCTATGGTGTTCCAGTGAAATAAAGAGTAGTAGCAAAAAAGTGTCATAAATGTATGCAAAAGGACCTCAAGCAGAAACATAATGTGGTGAATATTTGTTACATCTAAGAAGCACTGGCTGGATGCATCTACGAGATGTTTACTGAAGTGGCCTAATTAGCTCTGCAGTAAAGTCTCAGTGTCTACACATTCAGCCCTATTACACCACAGTAAACTAATAAATACCGCCACAGGTTAATACTTGTAAATACAAGTACTGTCCTGTGGCAGTGTTGTTTACTGCACTGCAATGCACATGTAGACACTGACAGAGCTGGCTGGAGCATAAAGGTACTTCAGTGTGGGGGCTGCCTGCTGGCTAGCCTGGCACAGGAGCAACCTCATGCCCCAGCACCTCCACAGCATGCTGAGTCAGGTTGGCGCAGCCCCATGTTGGCAGGCCCCCTGCCAGTCAGGGCTCCTCCAACCCAGTTCAACATGCTGTGGTCCTGGGTGTGCATTCAAACACAACACCCAGGAGCAACAGACTCCATCATGAACTGCACCAGAGTTTATTGCTGTGCATCAACAGCATGTGTAGACACATCCACTGAGGGGCAAAATTGAATGATACAGACACTATTATGCAATTTTTTTCTAAGGGCTGAAATTATTTAAATTCATTAAGAAAGCTCAAAGATTCAGAGGAATTTGAAGCCAGTGAGGACATTTGTGGGGAACTGCCCCTTATCTAATCAGTGGTGATGTGTAGGGGGTACATGGGGGTGCATGTGCACCCCCTGTCAGGCCATGCTCCCCACTTAGGTGGCAGGCAGGGGATGGGGCAGTCAGAGCATTGGTACCCCCCTGAGAGCACCAGCTGGGGAGTGGGAGCACTGGATGAAGCATCTGCTTCCAAGTAAGTGTGATTGGCTGCAGAGGCACCCCATCCCCCCCCACCAGTTGCTGACTGGTTGCTGGGAGTGGGGTGGTGCACATGTCATCCATGTATCTAATCATATAATGGTAGTTTTGTGATATGGACAAATAGGTGTTAGATCTGAAACTTCTCTCACCAACTCTTACTGATAATATTCAAATGAAATAAGGATTTGAGAGGCAGACAAGCTGCTACCCTGATCCATTTCCTTTACCCCTCATGTAAGTTTATTTGGGAACAATATTCATAGTCTTATACACTTCTTGAATAGAATAACTTGCTGAACTCCAGTTACAAAACACTTACACTTGGCTGCTTGAAGCTGACATACAGTGACACCCTCAGTTGACTAAACTGGGTGATAGAGAAGAGTGAATTGAAATTAATGCCTTAATTTAATGCATTTTTCCCCACTAATGAACTCATATCTATATGTTCTAGTCGTGTAGAGAGAAAAGCAGATACTGAAGTACTGTGATGGAAAATAAATTTGTTCCTCAATAAAAACTAGGGTTACCTTGTAAGAGATATCTCCACTTTTAGTGTGTTTCTAAATTGCTCGTATTTTTCAGGGGATTAGATAAAATAACTGAAAGTGTTCAAAACTGCTGTGAATGTAGCTCTTTTTCTCTGCTTAGTAATCTCTAGCTAATAAACCTAGTTCTGTGAGTGTATATGTTATTCAGAATTTAGCTATATAATCTGAGCATTTTTCAGCACCTTGGCTGGTTGTGAACTCTTCTGTTTGACTGTTCGTTATTTTTGGCAAAGTTTCATTATCTGAGTTGCAAAGTGCTTTCTCTGCTCCCTGACTGAATCCTTTAAAACTGGAGACTGATGACCAGTCTTAGCCAACACATTATAAAGTTACAATGCTGAAAACAATTCCAGGAAACTGCTGAGTCATTACCTTTATTTTATAAAAATATTATACTAGAAGATCCAATCATTTTGGGGCTTCATTGTGGTGGATGTCTTTTACATGTAAGAAGAGAGCACTTCTACCTCAAAACAGCTTTGAACTAACTGCTGTACTTTCATAAAACCTCACAGAAGTCCATGAGTACTACATAAGTGTAGCAAGCCATGATTTGCAGGTTGTCAATCCAAGATTCACAACTCCTGGAGCCAAGACAGCTCCCCCAACCTCCTGGGGCTTGGGCCAGCCCTGCTTTCCCTGTGGCTGGGAAGGAGCTGCTCCCAGAGCCAGGACTGCTCCCTCCCACTCCCAGAGTCTGAGGGCTTAGCCAGGTAGCCTTTGTGGCTCCTTGCTGCTTGGGCTGACCAGGAGCAATTTGCTCCCAGTCAGTGTCTACACATGCACTTCTGAGCATTAGTTAATGCACTGTTTTTCTAGTACGTATTGGTACCAGCAAACAGTGCATTAGACTATTTAACGCACAGTAATTGCCAGCAAGGTGTAGACAGTGATGCTTTATTATGCATTAGATTAGTCTAATGTGCAGCAAAGTTTCTTTTGTAGACACACTCACAGAGATTAACATGTGAGCAGCTCAAAGTCTGCCATGTAACGAGGCCCTCAGTGACAGTGCTCCTCATTTACTTTTATCTTTATGAAGCATCTCACAGTTACTTTATTTTTGATTAGCCTACAAAAACATATGGCTTATCACCCTCTTTTCCAGTTAATAAATCAAGGATTGATATTTTCCAAATAGTACTGAAAAGAGATTCATTTATCAGTGAATGATTCCTAGTAGGAATTAGTGTAGTATCATACTGTAAACCTTTCCCCAAGTTGAACATCAATTGTTTTCTCCTATTCTTTTCTTGTGGTGGATTTTTCTTTTTGTTTGATCTTTGGAAGGAAAGTTGTAACTTACCTCATTTCTAATTTATGGCAAAATTTTACTACCTACTCTGTGCAACTTAGGCTAAAAGTTTTTCTTCTCCTGAAGGTCTGTTAACATTTATTTATTTGTTTTGGAATAAATTTACTCTAACTCCTTCTTTGTCCACTATTCTGGTTCTATTTGCTAAATACTACCATAGACTAGGAAGATATTCCATACTTTTACTACATACGAACAGTTACCCCTGTTATATGACATTTATCTAGTAATGTATATTTCTCAAATTATTGCTTACATTGATTTATTTGTTACTGAAGTAATATTCAATAGTCTGCTACAGATTCCTGCCCCCTCTAGGGAGGGGGAATCCCTAACTCTTTCCAACTCGGAGACCTTAGGCTTCCAATCCCTGACCCTTCCTGGTTTTCTGTGGCCCTGCCTCAATCAAGGAACTGCATTCTAGTTCAGCTCCTGAGAGGGAATTTGCCTCTTGTTAAGGAGAGAAATATACCTTGAAGTTCCAAGCGGCAAAACAGAAAGTTCCTCTTCAATAAAGACAAAGGCCACCCAGCCAGAGGGTCTCTGTCCCCCTCCCAAGTGTGAAACAACCAATCTATCCACAATCCAGCCTGCATAGAGCTGAGCACCACAAAGTTGCTCACTTGTTTCCTCTCCAGGCCACAAAGCCCAGAGCCCCAAAGATACTCAGCTGGTATCTCTCTTCAGACCACCTCCCACCAGCCAACACATCACCCTGCACTGTCCACTGTCATGTCTCCCTGGAACCTCTTCAATGTCACCAGCAATCCCACCTTTGCTGTAGTTTCAATGAAGCTATTCAAGTCTCTGTTGATGCTGAAGATTTACCTATTTTTGTCCCTGCTCTAGGCAGCTCTGGCACTTAGAAAGGCCAGACTTTCTAATAATAATTAAGACTTTATTCCCCATGCACAGGCTAATCAGGGAAATCAAGGAAATGGGCACAAAACATTAGTAAAACATCAACACATTTTAAACAGAAAATTACAATAAAACCTATAGTTTGTCACATCTTGTAGATGCCAGCATCACACCTAATTCCTGTGTGAAGATAGGTACAATGTTTGCTGCTCTTCAGTCCATGGGATAGCCTCAGAATTTAGTGGGAGTTTACATGTTTTGTTAGCATCTCTCTCTCTCTGATATTAACGGCTTTGATTCAGCAAAGAATTATTCATATCCTTTAATCTGAATGCATGCTTGTATAGTGACTTCAAATGTCAAGGGGAACACCAACTACTCAGAAATCTATCAGTTACTTTGAGCCTCTCCTCTCTAACACCTCAGCCTCCAAGACTTCATCTTTATTAGCTAAGTATTTCCCCAGCATGCATAGTGGTGCAAATACATCTCTTAGTTTCTCTGCAAAGTCCTTTCCCCCTTCTATGTTCTTTTTGCATCCTGGTTCTCCAGTGTTTTTCATAGGCTGCTCACTCCTGTAGCAGTTCTTCGGCTTTCCCACACTCTGAACCTCCTACCAAAACCTGACTCGATATTATTTGGTATTATTCTTCCATACTATTAGCTTATTTTGGATCAACTTCCCATTTTCTACTGGAGTGTTTAGAAAATACACTAATTTTTAATACCTTGCCATTCAACCTAATGGAATAGGCATTTTTCCTTCTTGCTTCTGTTGTTCAAGGGGATGTAAACGTCTTTTGTGAGTTATTAATAGCTCACTGAAGTAGATTTCATGCTGAATCCATACAGAGCTACTGTAGTTCCTTTTCTTCAAATAGTGATTTACTTCACTTTTTGTAAGTGTGTTAAACTGGGGTGGGGACAGAGAAGCAAAGAAACCAAAAATATGGGGTACTAGGAAATGAATGTGTGTAAATGCATGAGAAAATATTTGGGTGCAAAACAAGTCAAGCAGCTGAATGATTTAGCTGAAAGCCACAAGATTAGGAAGTAGAGGGCTTCAATGTCAAGTGGCATTCTCCATTAAGTTAAAAAGATCGCCTCTATGTTCTGTGTAAATTCTTCCCATCCAATCCTGGCCTGCATTTACACACTAGGCTAGGGGTCAGCAACCCCTGGCACATGTGCTGAGCATGGCACACAAGGCCATTTTGCTTGGCACACCACCGCCAGTCCAGGGTCTAAGCAGCTGCTGCCAGCCACAGAGCCCAGGCTGCTCCCAGCAGGCAGCTGGGAGGCTGTAAGCCTTGCTGCAAGCAGACTGGGCTCTGTGGGCCGTCTGCAGCTGCAAGGCTGCAAAAAGCCATTCTGGGCTCCAGCATGTTGGCACTCCAGCACTTTCCAAGGTAGACATTGTGGGTTTTTTGGCACTCTGGCCAAAAAATGTTGCATACTCTTGTACTAGGTGCTTCTCCAAAGACACTTTACTATAAAGGTGACTAAGTAGCTCTGCAGTAAAGCATCACTGTTTACACATGCGGTGTTATTAGGTCAGAGCAAACTAATTAACTCTGCCATAGGATAGTACAGCCCGACCCAAGCGCTATTCTAAGGCAGAGTTATTTGCTCTGCTGCAATGCATGTGTAGACAGAGACTGGGGTATGAGAATGCCACAGTGTGGGGTTGCATGCCAGCTAGCCCTGCACTGTAGCACACTTGTGCCTCTGTCAGCCCCTCCACGGCATGTTGAGTTGGGTAGGAGCAGCTACAGGCTAGTAGGCAGATCCCCTGAGCTTCTTGCCAGCTAGGGTTGTGCTGCCCTGGCTCAGTGTGCTGTGCTTGCAGGTGCACTTGCAAATGCTGAGCCCAGGAGCAGTAACTTCTGGCACAAACTGTGCTGTAGTTTATTGCTTTGCATTAATAGACATGCCCACTGTGGAGTAATTGCAGGCACATGGACTTCTGCCCAAAATTAATTAAGTGTTGGGACTTACTGTGGCTCAGCTGCTCTGCTGTATTTGTTTCTAGATTATGGTCAGTGAAAGCTAAACCAAGCTAAGCCTGTTTTATTCAGGGAAAGGCTGCCCCAGTTTAGCCTTCACTGGGACAGGTACAGGGACAGTTACCATGAAGCAGCTGAGGCATGTTAAATCCTAGATCCCTGTTAATTACAGGCATATAAACACCAGCAACCATATGTATGAGGTTACACAAAATTATCCCCATAGTAAATGGGGTGGATCCTGACTAAAAACAGTTTAGCTATAATTGAGGTGTAGCAACCCTCCCATGATAAGACAAGAATGCTATTGCTGGTTAATTGACCACTCACAGTTTAAGTGTAGGAATTCAGGGCTGTCTGTAGTTGGCCAAGGGACTGATGGGTAGTTCTGGAGACCTCACGTGGATGATGTTTCCACAGAAAAAGTGATATATGCATTTTGCACATCACATTTTTAAGGAAATCAGGATAAATGTTCTGTTGAGAAACAAGTTAACTCAATGTTGTGTTTCTGCCTTATGCTGCTTGGGAAAGCACTACCTTTTGTTTTACTTTCCAATTCATATTTTCTGTATAATTTGGTTAGGTTTGAGGGTGTCCTGTTACTTTTGCTGTGGTGCATTGACGCCCAATGCTAGCAAAGCCAAACATACTTTCAATCCAAACTGAGTTTTTCATCTATCTCAGTGACATTGGTAAGCTCTGTGAATATCAAATCACCTCAGCTATTAGACTTTTGAAAATATTTTTGGTGCATTACACCAAAGGAACAAAGAGGCACAGAAAATTAACTGACTCTCCAAGATGTAGTGTCTCTAAGACAGAATTATTCACTTTTAGGTCAAAAATTGCCAAAGGGAAAGAAAAAAAGACCAAGAACACAATTCATCTCTGACATGTGTCAGCAGAGTTATCCTTACTTCTAAAAAGGGATAAGTATGGCATCATGTATTTGGGGAGGAAAGAAAGGTTCCAGTCTTCTTGGACTATGAGTACCTCTTATTTTTTCATATACAGATTGAAATCATATAACTTTAGGTTTAAAATGACTCCTTTTAAAATAAAGAAAGCAGTACAAAAGAGCACATCTAATGTCTCTATGTGAGACTACATTCTTTATCTTTCCTGTAGCAAAATGGCAGCTACCTTTCCACAGGAGCAGAAAACTCAGAAACTTAAGAATAATGCAGAAATAATAAGGATTACAAGTATAATGTCATCAGTTTCACCTAGAAGGTTATACTTCATTCTTCACTAAAAGGCTCTACAAATTTCTTGTCTCATTTCTCAAGTTGGTGTTAAGGAGAACCTATAGGGTTTAATTATTTTCTCACATGTGTGTAAATCAGGAATAATTCCCTTCAAGTTAACAGACTTAAGCATGTGTAAAAATGTTGTAAGTGGGTACAAATCAGACTCAAGTTTGTCAATCCAGCACGACACGTTAAGGGAAAATGTTCAGTGTTTTGTTCTCAGTTGGTCTCTGTCTCTTCCCCTTCCACTTTCATAACTAATGAAGTTTCTAATTTTTCTTTTTCTGATAAGGAAAACCTTGCAACTACTAATTGCTAGCTGTTAATTAATACAGACTTCCTCCTTGGAGCTGTTATTTTGTGCTTGAGACAATAAGCTGAGCAGTGTCTGAAGTCTGACTAAAATCTTCCCCTCCTTATGGAACAACAAGTCAGACAGCTTCTCTTTTATTTATAACAAAGTCATGTATGTGAGTCATACGCAGAGTTACCCTTCTGCTTCTTATCTTCCTCCTAATAGTGTAGATGCTAGAGTAGACATCTGGAATGTACCCAAGAGTTCAGGAGTTTAAAGTTTAAACTGATAGCCTAAAGCTGTTTAATTTATTACTGAGAAATATTTTCTCAATGTAACTTAATTAAAATCTATTACTAATGATGCCACACAAAGATCTGGGATTTAACTAAGTCCATTTTACTCCTTAGAAAACACAAGTTATCAAATTAAATATTAGAATGTGTGTTTTCTAACAGAAGAACCTTGCCAGTATGTTTTAAAATGACTGTGTTTTTAAAAGAACATCTTTAAAATAAATCATGTAGCCCCTTATGTATGTGAAATCCATGACATACCTGCATTTTCAACCCTTTTGTATTTCTGCTTTGGTCTTAGGAATTTGTTCATAGATATTCTACGGGCTATTCTGTTATCCTTGGAAGTTCTCATTGAAGATCAAGAACTTCAGATAAATGGCTTCATTTTAATTATAGATTGGAGCAATTTCTCCTTCAAGCAAGCCTCCAAGCTAACACCTTCCATCCTCAAGCTGGCCATTGAAGGGTTACAGGTATGTAGAATGTGAGAGGTGCCTACATACCACCTGGGTTTTGTTACAGCAGTTACTGAGCCAGACACAGGTGTAAAAAAACAATCAAAACCTCATGGAAAACCGCCATCCAGGTGTAGCTCAGCCTGAATTTCAGGTACTTATATTTGATTATTTATTGCTTTAGTTTACATTGTAAATGATGGTTAACATAAGCATGTATTACTTGGTGTAGCAATTAAGAATGATGCTTAGAGAATTGAGTTTTAATCCATCCAAGAATTTGTGGGGATTAAAAATCCTGCAACATCTGTTTTATGATGCATGCAGTACATGTGTGGGTGTAGGTGTATATGCAGGCTGTTGGAAGGAGAGAACAGTTGTGCTTGTTAAGAGATAAAAACAGGGTGGATACCAACTCTCAAAAGTTTTTGAGATTGGGAGAATGGTAAGAGGGAGGGAAGACTCCTTTTGGGAATCAAAGTATTGTCATCCAGACTCCTTTAATTACCTGTGGAATGCTTCTTCCACACCGGACAAAACATCAGACATTGCATTATTAGTCCAGTTCAGGGGATGTATATGCGCTTGACATGTGTAAATAAATAAGGAATAAGGTAAAATTAGCCAAGTAAAAGCCAGGGATAAGGCAACTAATAAATAATGGAGGCTTAGTGCACGTCTGTGCCATGCTTTGAGGTAACTTTTTTTTAGCTCTAATGAGTAATTGACAATGACTGAATCCAGCTAATTTTTTGGCTTGCAGATTGTATGTAATTTTCTCTAACTTATTTATTATCCAGGGTGCCAAGTTATTTCTGTAAGGAAAAATCCTTAGTCTGTGTCCCATTTATGGGAAATTTGCAGGTGTTTTACTGAAACTTGAACATCAAAAATTATGAAATTACCTTTTCCAGGTATAAATGCAACTCTTGCTTCAGTGTCCCTCACTGGTAGACTAACTTAACTCTCCACCTCAACCAAACACTCTAGTCTTTCCAGTGTAAAAGGAAGCAATGAATTTCCTAAATAAATCTTCCAACATGGTGTCTTGCATCCAAAGCATGTTTTTTGGAGCTCTGGTTCTCCTTTAAGGTCTTCACCAACCTTAACCCCATCTGTCAAGTTTGGATCACAGGATCTTTATGGCTAAGTACAGACAGTCAAGAAGCCTGAGGCTAAATCAATTCAGTCTTTGTAGGTTAGTCTAAGCTGCGAAGATTAAGCTGAGAAACAACTGGACACACATTTACTTTTGATTCAGGAAATGCAGCCACATGCCTGCAGTGGCTCAAGCCAAAACCCGAGGGGGCAGGGGAAAGGGGGAAACATGGCTCTTTGGCACATAGCCAGCATGGGCTGTGTATTCACTTTCTCTATCTGCTGCCCACAAGGTCTCTAGGATTTGCAGTCCAGAATCACAGCAACTCTGCAGGGTTGCTCATCACTTCCTCTTCCTGCTTCCAGGTGCCTCTGGGATTTGCAGTTCACAGCTGCAGCCAGCAGTAAATTTCCGTACATTTAGCAAGGCAGGGCAGCTCTGTACTTGGTGTAAGAGGGCTTAACTGGGGAAGGAGGGGTTAACTTCCCTCCCTGGCCCCATGCCCCAGCTGGGGTTTGCTGGGGGGGGGGCAGTCTCTGCCTCCCCCTTCATCCCCTTCCCTGCTGGAGCAGACAGCACAGCCTAACCCAGCCCAGGGCTAGAAATCATGCTGGGGGACTCTGTTTTAACTAAACCAGGAAGGTCTCAGACACAAGTTTCATAAACTGCCTTGGCCCAAATCAGTTAAGTCTGATACTACATTCAGGCTTATCTTAAATCAGTTTTGGCCATTTTGAAACTTGTTTATGTTCCCTGAACCTCTGTTCTGTTACAGGTTTAAACCAATTTCTGATCACTTAAGCCAGTTTATGTGCAACTTCTGTTCCTAGCCTACCTCTTCTATGCCTATAACTTGATGACTGGGAATTGAAAAGTGTTAGCTGTTCTCTAAAGAGAAAGTTAAGCCATGAGCCCTTTATAGGGACTAGTACTTTACAACCCAGCCTTCCTACTGTACTTGGCCCAAGGGCTCTTTTGTCAGTAAGTCAAAGCCTTTAGGTTTCCTCACCTACATTGAGTATTAATACTCCCCCTTAGGTCTTTAAGAAACCTTAAACCAAACTTTAGCTCTGTCTACCTGAGAGATCTGTAATAAATCCAGATACATTTTTTCCCATTCAAATATATTTATCATTTGGTCTGCATAATCCTTAAATCTTCTCTCAGGGACTTTCACAGAACTTTCACAGATTTTTTTCCAAAGCTGCTGCAAGTGCTTTATCAAGAACGTTTGAATGGAGACACCTAGAGTTCCAACTGCTTAACCAGCCTGTCCCTTAAAAGAGAGAATCACAGCCTATTCTCCCCATAAGGGGAATACACTACAGGTCCAGCTTCCACAGGTACCCAGGAAACAGTCCAGGATTCCCAACTTCTAGGCTAAAGAGTCACACTCTTCCTTGTGTACTCTCCTTCTCTATTCCACATAAATCTGGCATTTCTATCTGCACACGGGCCCAGGTTCAACAAGAAGTGTAGAGGCTGCTATCCCAGTTCAGCCTAGCTTGGTAGTTTGGAGGTTTGCTGGTATGTAAGAGATGCAAGTCTGAACCCCTTCATATTGAGGAGGGCGCAAAACCAGATTTGCCACTTCTTCCTTTGGCAATCATATTTTAAAAAGGAAACACCTACAAGTCTGTTTTGTGCAGGTCTCATTCCTGTTGGTATGCATAACACATGTTCTGAGATCCCCCTCTGATTGGGTCCCTCAGTTTCAGTTCAGGACATTTCTGGATATATATATATATGAGTCAAATGCCTAGACAACTTTCAGGAAACCTCTCAGTGGGCTCATTTACATATGTACATTTACTGTGCAGCAACTAAAATTACTGCACAGTACAGGTGCACATCTACACATACATGCCTATACTGTGCTTTAAATATGGTGACTTATACTGAACTGAGCATAAATTTAATGCCAACCCACTGACTTAAGCATACATTTGATATTAAATTTATTAAATTTATGCCTGATTAGTTACTGCACAGTAATGCATATGTAAATGCCTTACTACGCAGTAACACTGTGTGTGGACTGACTTGGGACTAATTTTACTCCCAAGTCAGTCCACACACAGTGTTAATTCATTTTAATGCCTGCACATATAGATGCCAACCTATTCCCTCTTACTGCGCAGTAACCTACTACACTGTAAATTCAAGCTGGAGTAAATGTACATGTAGGTATGTCCAGTGGGGTCTTTTTTAGATCAGTTTTGGACACAGCTGCCTAAAGTCAGATAAAGTCCCATATGTAAGGCACCTAGCTTCCTTTTTTGTCTTTAAGTGACTAATCCTGAGCACATAGTATTGAACAAGGATCACCTGAGTTGCAATTCAGTACCTTATTTGAATATTTTTATTATAACTCCTAAGGCCACATTGTTTTCCAATAAATTACAACCTTAAGTGCCTGTATTTCTTATGTTACTTGTAGGCTGCCTTTCTCAGTGGCAGGTGAAAATAAATACCCCCAAAATTACAAAAATATATATGGAAACAAAACCGTCTTTCTGAAATTACAAAGACAGGAAATATGTCAAAAAAGCTATGGAAACTGCTAAAGGTTGCAGTTTGCAGTGGGAATTGTAAACCCCATAGTTTGGTTTGCAAAGGTTGGAGACCAACCCTTTTGTGGTTGGTTGAGGAACAGCAATCAAAATGCCCTGAATTTCCAAAGAACAACTCTCCATAGCCATCCTGTTTATCCCTGCTCCTCAGTCAAGAAGCAAAGCTGACCTTTCTTATTGGAAAGTTATCTACCAATCTGATATCAAGCAACCTTATGCCATTCATCTATTATCAGAACAACTGAGTTGAGAACTCATATAAAACAGAGCTAGCAGGGGACTGAAGTCTTTTTCATCTGATTCCTATGGTTGCTACTTCAATAATCCCAGTAAGGTTTTTTATTATTATTATTTTAACACAGCTGTCACTACCCAGATGTACTTTTTAATTGTTTCAAATATTGTGGAAGTGCAAACAAAACCTTTGCAGGGGAGGGTAAAGACCCACTGTGTGAGATACTTTCAACATCTTAAATAAAGTGCTTAAGCTCTACTTTCATGGTTTATAAATTATACAGAAGATCTAAGTGATATTTGTTCCATGACGTAGAACATATCCAAATATAGTGGCTGATTATTTTAACTCCTTTTTTCAAAACGAGATTTTTTTTTTTTGACATGAGATTTGGCAGCCAAATTTTCTGAATAAGACAAGTGAAATGGATGGAAACACATTAAGCAGGAAATTTGCTCAGTGTTTTTAATTATGGGTAAGGTCAAACCCAAATTCTGTTCAGATTTAGGCCTTCCTGCAATTTAGGGGAACTCTGATCCTGATTCACATTCACTATCATAGGCCCTTTCTTTAAAAGACAGGCTATCAAAGGAGTTTAAGAGGCTATGTTAACTACAAGGAAGTTCAGTTAGCAAACCGCACTGCTTGATTGATTTAATAATTAATCTGTGTAGTTAGTGATTTTTTTTGTCACTTTCAAGTTGGATCATATTCTTCATTCAAGTGGAAGAGCAGCAGCTCAGTCCCTTAACAGCTCTGTCTGGCAGCTCAGTCCCTTAGGTTTTTATTAAACTGTTCCTGCAATATAATACTACTAAATAAAGAGAACAAACATTACTCAGTGCATTTGTTAATTAATCCTTTAATATAAGACCTCTGGTAGTTAGATCTCACCTGCTTGCTAGCAAAGGAATGAATGCTATATAGATACTATACAGGTGTCTTACAGAGAGAATGGTGGTTTGCAGATACCTGAGGAGGTAGCATTCTAGTTAAACCTCCCGTTGGTCTGAAATTACATTTTGCTCATTCCTGTTGTTTATTAGGGCAGGATTTTTATCTGTCATGCAACAGGACAACAAACCTACTTTTCATAGGTCATTGAATAGAGTACTTAAGTATCCAAGTGTCACCAGCCAAAACAAAGGTTGCTGTAGTGCTAACTACCTATGCATACAGCGTGGCACTTTAATTAATGTTTCAAAAGTGTAAGGGCAAATTTGCTTCTACTGCCAGCACAGGTTCTGATTAATGAGTTCTGTTCTTTCGTCATGAGGAAATAGCAATTGTATACTTTAGCAGACACTGTATTCCTTTCTAGGTCTGACCGATCTTTAAGTGTTTTACATATTAAAGAAAAATTCTTATTCAGTAGCAAAGTGGGAGAAAGATGGTAAATAAAAACAATTTTGCCAGGAACATGCTGAAAATTTGTATTTTACCTTTTTATTATTATCAGCTTTTCTCCTTCATGGCCTATTTTCTCTTTCTGCTTGCTCCTGTTGTATAGTCATATTTCTGTGCATGTGGTACTGCTCTATTAATTATCCCTAAGGTTATGATCAACATTCAACTGCAACTCATCAGGATTTACTTATAAGATTTATTTAAGCATTATGTTCTTGGGGCTAATAGGGGATTGCAAACAGTCAGCACTGTAATATTGTTGTACAAAAAGCTAACAACATACTGGGATGTATTAATGGACATGACATGCAAGTGATGGGGCTCATTTTTCTACTTTGTTCAGCACTGGTGAGATTTCACACAGCACCACTTGTTAAGGATGTCAACAAATGGGGAAGGTTTTTGGTGACATGTTTACCTAATGGCTTACAATCACACTTACACAAAACAGTGCAATGGCTGAAATCAGACAAGTGAATCAAGCTAATTAGTTTGGTTGAAAGTTCTTTAGCTGCACCCTAGTTTCCAGTAAAGCTCCAAGCCAAGGAAAAAAATCAGCAGCAGGGTTAGGGTTGTTATCAAAATGTTGTGCAACCCTTTATGTGCTGTATAAGAATAACAGTTATAAAAACTGACACACAAATTAAATTAAAGCTAGAAAATTAAATTCAGTGGAGTTACCCCATCAGAAAAAATGGTTCCTTTTATTTCTAAATTATATACACATTTTATCTTAAAAAACTAACCTATTCACTGCTTTTAAGATCATGTGCAAAAATATATCAATATGATGAAAAATATAGATCAGAGAGTAGAGCTAATGGAAAAATGGGATTTCTGTCTCATGGGGAATTCAAGTCATGCAACATTTGTTTTTGTTTGGAGCTGGAATGAAAAAAAAACCTAACAAAACTAGGGCTGGTCAAAATCTTATGATAGATGGCTTTCTGTCAGAAAAGACTGTTTCATCAAAAGTGACATGTTTTGCTGGAACTGCAAGAAAGTTTCAGCAACATTTTATTTCAGAAAAAAAGGGAAAAGATAGCCCTCTGCGGAGACGACCCAAGCAGTGTGTGGGACCCTGGGCAAATCAGCCTATGTGGGGCTCAGCACCCAGATACGAGGAAACTGGGGGTGGATTCGACCATGGGAGACTGGAGGGGGGTGCCGAGCAGCCAGACATGAAGCCGGCAGCAGTACGAAGTTGCCATGCTGCTCTGCCTGACTCTGTGGGGTCCCCCAAAGTGTGGGGCCTGGGGCACTTGCCCCAGTTCACCCCCCCCACAGGGATGGCCCTAGCTCTCTGTTTCAACATTATGTTTGTTCTGACATTTTTTTTTACCATTTTAAACATGTATTTTATTTTTACAATCAAAATTTTGCTTCAATGCAAAATGATTCTTTTCTCTAACAATTTTGCTTTGTGGGTAAGATAGAATCTGGTCAAGCACATCACTCCTCCCCCCACTCTCCTTAGATCCCTGTCAGGGTATCCATCCATTGAATCCTGCGTGTACTGCAAGCTTCTGGAATCTAAGGAATCTGATGCGAATTCACTGGCTGCCCCCATCTTGAAGCTGCTAGACACAGGCCAGGGACAGGCATTCGTTTCCTGCAGCACGAATTTCTGTGAAGTTGTTACCAGAATTGGCAGCCTGCTTCTGGGCTGAACTGGAACAGTCTAGGGGATATTGGGGCATTCTGTTATGGTGGGAACCCATTCTAGTAGGATTTCCACTACGGGGAATGCTCACCCCTTCCCTCCAATCAGCTGAATGGTGAAAAAGGGGGCTATTATCTCACTGTGGGAACCCATTCTGGAAGGGTTCCCCACATGGAAAAATGTTCCTCCACACACCAATCAGCTGATTCACAAGACAGGGGCAGAATTTGTCATGGCAGGGTCCCTACAGGGCTCCTTAACAGCTCATCTCTGGGCAAACTATCAGAGAGCCAGTGCTACCCCTCCCAGCATATCTCCTAGAGGTGGGGAGGGAAAGCAGAGGACTGTCAAATATTGGGGAGGGAAAGTAGAGAATGAGAGAAGTGTATAGCCCTTCAGATTAGATTGGGAAGAGGGAGATATTCCTGGTAAGTATTCAATCTAACTTCTTGCAGAGGAGCCAGTTCTCTTCCACAAGAAATCTCTTGTATGACTGTACAATACTCTCTTTTTGTGCCAGGAGAAAGGTTTTTCTCCCAGTACAAATGTAACACCTGTTCATGGCCACAGTTTCAAAGGTGCATATTTTCCATCCGGCATCCCCTTCTAAAAGATAGAACCCAGGTTGAACTATCTGTACCTGCTGGTCTGAACACAACATTGCTCTTTACTAAAATAATAAATAAATAAAGCAAACGTAAGATACCACAAATCATTAGGAAACAACAAGCATCCCAAATGCAACACCCTTCATTGTAGCTTTCTCCTCCTTTGGTAGTCTTTGGGAAGCTGGATTCAAAAAGTTAGCAAGCACCTTATAATTTTTCATCTCTCACCTTGGCTAGTCCTACAGCTAAACCAGGTCCCTCTCTCACACGTAAGCCTAAACTCCGATTGGAAGAAACATACATAAATCTATACATTCTGGATTTGTCAGAGTTACCTTTTCAATGATCATTTCCAGAAAAGAGAATGACAGACAATGGAAGATAATAAGCTGGGCTCTGAGACAAAGGAATGGTTTCTTCATCGAGTAAAGGATGAAGGAAATCGAGGAAGAGATTGAAAATATGATAAAATTGAACAAATATACCCCTGCTTCATCCTACCACTTTGGAAGCACATGGGTCCAGTCTGGAAGACATAGCTTAGAACACCTCAACCTGCTTTATATATCCAGGTTGAAATATACAGGCCTAAAATATACAGGTTTGTACTCAATCAGGCATAACACACATTTGTCTATACCTGAGGCAGCAGTCTGGTCTGAATCAGAATTGTCTTGACTGAAAAGAAAAAAGGTAACTGCCCACAACAAGAAACATTTAACTGTTTCAGAACAGATCCAAGCCCAGGATTCCCGGGATGGTCATTGCTTTGGCCACTTTTACATATCAGAATTGACTGTGTCCTTTAGTGGAGCTCAAGATACCTCCCAGACATCTATGACAAAAATAAGTAAAAAATCCTTTGAGTTCTAAAATATGGACATTCTTATTACAAGGTTTACACCAAAATCAATTGTGCCCACCAAACATGTATTTGCACACATGAGGGTACTTTGGTGAAACTCGTACATTTGTAATAAATGCACATGAAGTAGTTTCATAGTTGGTAGGGTCAGAAGAGACTTGAGCAGATCATCAAGTCCGACACCCTGCCATGGCAGGAAAGAGTACTGGGGTCAAACGACCCTGGCAAGGTGTTCATCCAGCCTCCTTTTAAAGACCCCGCAGGGTAGGAGCCACCACCACCTCACTTGGAAGTTGGTTCCAGATCCTAGCCACTCTGACAGTGAAGTAGTGCCTCCTGATATCTAGCCCAAATCTACCCTCTGCCAGCTTGTGACTGTTATTTCTTGTCACTCCTGGTAGTGCTCGGGGGAACAGGGACTCCCCCAATGCCTGCTGGTCCCCCCTGACTAGGTTGTAACAGGCCACTAGATCCTCCCCCTCAGCCTTCTCTTGTGGAGGCTGAACAGGTTCAGATCCTTTAGCCTCTCCTCGTAGGGCCTGCCCTGCTGACCCCTGGTCATGTGGGTAGCCCTCCTCTGAACCCTCTCGATGCTGTCCACATCCCTCCTGAAGTGCGACAGCCAGAACTGGATGCAGTACTCCAACTGTGGCCTGACCAGTACCACATAGAGGGGGAGGGTCACCGCCTTGGACCTGCTCGAGATGCATCTGTGGATGCATGACAAGATACGGTTGGCCTTCCTGGCCGCGTCCCCACACTGTCGGCCCATGTTCATTTGGGCATCAATAATGACTCCAAGATCCTTTTTTGCCTCTGCACTGACAAGAAGGGAGTTCCCCAGCCTTTAGGTCTGCTGCTGGTTCTTCCTCCCCAGGTGAAGTACATCTTTACACCTAATTTACCAAGCTGCTCCATGATTTAATTGTTTTTTTGCCAGGAGTAGATTGTCTTTTATAATGTTATCCTTTTTTATTGAGGAGCTGAATGTGTGCAACCAGTCACAACAAGTTAACCTGGATTACAGCAGATGAGCATTTAGTAATCAATGAAATAAGGTGAGCTTGAAATCTTCCAAAATTCTTGCACTTTCTCGAACAGCTGTTGTGATCTGGTGTGGAGTTAAGTGTTCTCTGAGCTGTCAATCAGAGATGCCTTTGAAATCTTAATAAAGGAGAATGTGGATTGACTCATTATATATAAAATAAAGTTAGATAAACAGATTTGCTCTCACTGAGAGAACATCCATGCTGATTTTTGCCTAATAGACTCCAGGGAGTCTAAATAGAACAAAGAATCGAAAAAAGCACAGCAGGCTATAGACTCACATTTGTACTTAGAAATTGGAATTAACTGCTTAGTAGAACTTATCAGAACAACAATATTTGTCAGGCAGAGGCTTTTCATAGTATTAGGCTCTAGATAAGAGCAGACTGCATTTATGTTCCCTAAGCAATACAAGTTGGAGATGTTAAGCTTAGTAGCATTTTTAATTTTTTTTTTTTTACATTTTAATATAGGTCTCATGGACCTTGGTGTAAGAATTAGGCAGAAAAAGAGACTATTCTAATAACATGGGTAAGAATCCCTAAAAGTTGCAGGCTGATAACTATTCTTTAAATAGGAAACAATTATTTTTGACTGGATTCTAAAAGAAAAATTGCTATGGCTTAGGTCTGTAGTACGCAGATACATCCCAGGGCCAAATGCATACATAAGGTCAAGAACAATCTTAAAAAATTCTATGTGTAACCAAGATCTTTGGCCCTTTGTTAATGTCAAAATATTTCAGCACCAAGGCTTTCGTGAAAACTGTTTTTTGTTTTACATTCCCAAAAGACTTACTCTTATGAGACGCGAGGATTTTTGTAGGTAATGTATTTTATTGGGCCATCTGCATGGTTGGGACAGACTAAAGCGTGAAGTGGCATATTATACTTAGAACATACTAAATCTATGGAAGATGAAGTGGTGTTAAAGCTGGAATGTGCAGTGAGCAGGCACACTTTAAGGGCTAATACAGTTTCTTGTGTGCACACCTTTGACTTTCCAACAGAGGGCTTGTGAGCAGAGGCATAGCTAGGAGCCAAGACATCTAGGCTGTCTCTGCTCTGGGTGGTAGTGGTGGGGTATGGTGGGGGTGGATGTAGGGAGAAGGTGCAGTGCATCCTGGGATGCTTGAGGATTGCACATTGCTTATTTTATCTCAGAGCAGACTGAAGTTACTCTAACATGAACTAGGTAGTCCAGGGTTAACCTTAGCCTGAAGTGATATAACATTGAGAGGCTCAGAGGGCACTAAAACACAACTTAATAAGCTTTAACATGCGTGTCTCAGAGCACTAAGGTGCCTGCTCCTTTAAGGGCAGAGTCTGCCTAGAGAGGGCCCTAGCAGCCAGGCAGAAACCGCACAGGTACAGGTTACTGTGGCAGCAGGCTAATGAGGGGATTAGCCTGCACCTGCACCGGGCCAGCTGACCAGAAGGAGGCAGGGCCCTGGGCCCATATAAGCCCCAGGGCTGGGACTGAAGACAGTTAGGGCCCTGGCAGCTGCCAGGGGGAGTGGAGTTTGTGCAGAAAAACTCCATAGAGATACCCGAGTGCCTGCACTACTGCTGGTGTGACTAATGAAGTTTAGGAGCTCCTAAAGTATCCCAAGTTAGGAGGCACACATTGTTGAGGGAGAAACTGGCCCTTTTAAAGGGACAAAGTGTGACCTCCAATGTTATGGTTGCTGTTATATTATAGCTCAGGGGCTCATATTTATGTTGTTGCTTTTAATCTGATGGACCGGATTGAGGCTACTGGGGAGGAGGAGGCCTCATTGGGGCACACTACGGTGCAGATACCCAGCACCAGTGAGGGCATGCAGACAGGTGTGGAGAGCCCAGTGCTAATGAGGGCACACGGGCAGGGGCCAAGGGCCCAGTGACAACAGGAAGCAGAGCTAGATCAAGGTCTCAGAGGGACAACTTTTGACTACCATGTGCGAGGCATGGGGCATGATAAAGGGGTGGTTTTGGAGTCACACATCTAGCCCATAAGGCTTGGGGTGTCCTGTGAGGCACTTAATTAGAGAGGGACCCAGGAAGGGGTCTAAGAACCCACACGGTTTAGTGTGGTCCACCAGAGGACTGTGACTGCATAGCACCTTGAGGGCAGCCTCCCTATCTACCATCTATTATCTTAACCATCAACAGGTGACAGATGAGACTAGAAAGCATCTGTGGGACAAAGCTAACAAAGTTACAGGACCCTAGAAGCATCACAACTGTCCCTAGGAACCTCACCCCATGACAATGTGGATGTCATGTTTTAAGTGCCCTTAGTATGATCCAAGTGTAACATTTAACTTCATCCTAAGTACCGTGGCATATGTTACTGGGAGGTGGATGCTCTGGTCACCTGGGCAAGGGAAAAGACCTGGCCCTGGCTCTGCGCAGGGACCCAGGTAACCAGGGATGCTTGGGAAATGGGTCGGCTTGTGACCAGTTTTGGCAGCTTCGATTGGACCGGGCTGCTGAGGTCAGAGAGGGGATAA
>JAGPOW010000261.1:61740980-61763192 GCA_030014935.1 Caiman crocodilus | reverse complement strand
GCGAGGCACCCCAAGGGAGGCACTCGGAGCCTGGAAGGTGGTCGGGCGCAGGGAGGTGGGCGGCTCAAAATGGGAGCGCCCCCTACTGGCCCGCCACAATGTGCACATCTAAGATTAGGTTATGATGGAAAGGGAGAGTGTTTGGCTTTGAGTATAACTATGTGAGAAGATAAGTGAATTGACATGTCAGTGGCTAAATAACTTGCAAATTTGGAGTAAATTCTCATTGACAACATTATAATCTATTCATCTTATCAAAGTTGGTTATCAAATAGATAAGAACTTGTATTAAAAAGTCATTCTAATACCAACTTTTATTCTAAATAGCAGAGCAAATTCATCTCCTTGCTCATTCATTTAGGACTAGAACCTTAAGTGACCCAACTCTTGACCTCAAGAGTAGACCTCTTTGGCATTATGATATACTTGTTATACTCCAGCATTTCTTATTTTATTGTAAATTCTAATGCAGTTTGTAAAGACCCAGTTTCAGGACCGTTGTTGAATGGTTTGCACTGCAGGAAGTACTTTTGTCATTAATGCAGGCCCTCAAGGAATTGGCAACTATATCATGTAAATAAAGCTTTAAGACTCTTGTGTCTGTGCTTTACATGAAACTAAACACATTGATAAAGAAAGTTACTTAGAATTGTCTAATGCCATGTATTTTATATGGAGCTAGTTAAAAAAAAATCCTTCCCCACATAAAATTTCTGTTTTTAGATGAAAAATCAAAATCATAATTTGTACAGCCAAAAATAAGCCAAAAATATTTTTCTGAAAATTTTTGGCTGAAAACCAACATTTTGATTTGGGATCTTCACTGAAATTTATCCTGGGATTCCCCATGCCTCATTTTGGCCTCATTTTGGCCTCTTGGTGAGGCCCCTTAGTTGAACTCTCTCTTCAATGGCTGTTCTCTTGCTGAGAAATGGGGATGGATATAGGAGTTTATAATCATTTTGCATCATGAGACATGTAATTCAGTTGAGGAACCTGACAAACAAATTATGAGGGTGGACATTACAGTTCCTATGGAGAAGCTGATAAACAATTTTAAATTGATATTGCTGCTGCACTTTTCGCAAAATGAAAATTAATTCAGTCAAACTCTCAATTTTCAATTAAAAAACAATGTTACTGAAACATGTTTTACCTGCTTTAGTTTTATACTACACCTACTACATCTATCCAAATGTTCCCACATATCTCTTCCCTTCTCCTATCTCCCTCCCCCTTCCCCTTCACAGCAACTTCTTCCAGTGGTTCCTTTTTCTTTGTTTAAAAAACCTGTGGGGGAAAATCATACGTTCAAGACATGCAACTGGTGATGCCCAATACACCTCAGCAACTGTAACCATTATTCAGACTCAGCTATAATTATCTATTCAATAAAATGCACCCCTTCAATTTGTTATAAATGCCTGAGTGAATGTTAATGGGGTCACAGACCTCTTTGAACTGCCACTGACAGAACAATACAGAGTTCATGGGGTTTGCAAGAAATGGCACAGTATAATGGCACAGTATAATTTTGCTTGCTTTGCAAGGGCATTTCTTAATGATATCATTAAATCCTCTAAACTCCTAGTCCATTTTCAGAAATGCAAAACACTTCAAATGACAAGTTACCTTCCTTTCTTCCTTGGAGAGCTGAATCTCAATTATAATTTATAATGTGTTACTTACTCAATGAGTATTCCTTTCCTGTGCCTCTGGGAGCTATCAGCTCTGGTAGGTTTAATGGAGCACCCTATTTTACAGCTTTCCTCCTTGAAAAGTAGAACAGCAGCACTTGAAAGGCCTATCATTAAGTTTGCTAAATAGACAGTGCAAATAAATCCCATTTGCACCATCTGAAAAGGGAAAATAAAATAATTTAAATTAATCTTTAGTCTAGAAGCTACCGGTGCCTGAAAAACATAGCTGAAGATCAAATACAGAACCTCTCTAGCACAATTCTACCATCAGTGATAAAATACATTCAAATGCTTAACGTATTTTGCTCTCACTGTTTCCACCCTTCTTTTTCTACTTGTTTGTCACAGATATTCTAGCTAAATTGTGTACTCATGGGAATGTTTGTTAAACTGGCACAACATATGAATAATGAAGAGTGTTCATTGCAAGTGCTTTTTAAGTATGTCATTCTGGGCAATCATTCTGGAATACTAAGTTTAAGAGTTGAGCCAATCAGCCAGGAAATCAAAACTTGCAAACAAACTAGAATTTCAAAATGATGATTATTCAAATAGTACTTATACCACATAGTTGTTGTGCAGTACATATAGAAATATCTCTGCATAACATATATGGCAGATTACTGTAAATAGGAGTAAGTTTGGAAAATATTTTGTGGACAATTTGCAAAAAGAAATGAAGTGCAATGTTAAATGAACATAGTTTTGCTACATATAGGTTGTCCAGCTCTAGCTGTGTGCATGGATGTGTATGAGAAACATATCCATATTATATAGAATTATTGTGGTGTGCTAACTGAGAAGGGGAGATATAAATTGGTCTAGAAGGAATATGGCAAGCGGCTATCTTTGCCTACAAGAGACTTCGCATATCATTCCACTTTTCATAACATTTTTTGTGTGGGAATATTATACAGAATTAATAATTACTTAATGGGATCAGAATAGCAGATCTTGGAATGATGTTCCATGCATAGTAATAGAATTGTTTGTGAGGACACAGACATTACTGAAAACTGGAAAACCCAAATCTAACTCCACATTTAGATGGATAAGCTGTATTCACAGGAGCGGCATAAGTTGCATTTCAAGTTACTTACACAAATTATTAGAACCTAATTTCTCCTGCATGACCCAGAAAGTAACACAATTTTGGAAAAGGTCCCTCCTGCCTTTTAAGCCAGTGACTAGGGCTTTTGCTGAGGTTGTAAGCTCAGAGATTTGGACCTACGTCTTCCACTTTCCAGGAAACTGCTGCCACCACCACACCAAGGTCTAGCTATTTCTGAGAGTACATGCTGCCCCTTCTGGCCCACTAGGCATGCATGAGGGGAAGATATATAAGGCCATTAGAAGAGTAAGCCAGAAGGAATGTGGTTCAATGAGATGGGAACTGTTCAGAAGGGGCTGGGGTCCTTGGTATGGGCTTTTGCTCCTGCCTTCCACAGTGTTTTGCATTGAATAATCACTGGATAAATGACAGACAACAGTCAGATAGCTTCTGCCCCTCTGGGTCAAAAAGGGATCTGGATTTGTGTGTAAATGTCTACTTTTAGGTATTGTATTTTCTTTAGACTCCACTTTTTCACCACCTTGAACACTGACTCATACACAAAGCCTTCCCTTCTCTTCATGCATGGTGTGTGAGGGAAGGGAATCACAGATCTCACTCCTGGATGGCCCCTGATTGTATCATGAGCTGCTATTACCTCAGTGGCAACCAAAGGAAAGG
This sequence comes from Caiman crocodilus, assembly GCA_030014935.1. Taxonomy (NCBI): domain Eukaryota; kingdom Metazoa; phylum Chordata; order Crocodylia; family Alligatoridae; genus Caiman; species Caiman crocodilus. Next base: position 61,759,760 of record JAGPOW010000261.1, on the reverse strand, counting down.
CATTCCTCCTTTTGCACCCATTCATGGATTTGGGGAGCTTCATCAAAGGCAGGAAACAGCCACACATCACCTCTGCATCAGGCCTGTGCAGAAGTGGATGCCAGATTTTACAAAAGGGGCTACAGGAGCAACAGGCAGCGCTGCAGGGGTAACTGCACCCCTGGTCTCAGCATCCTTTTCCCCACACTGGGGTGGGCAGACTGTGCCATGGGGGAGCATTTGGGGACTTTTTAAGTCCCCAAAGCAAGTAAGAATTCCCCCTCTTTCTTCCCACCTCAGAGACACATCCCCTCCCCTTCTTCCTACCCTACCTACCTGCCACTGCTGTTGTCCCTGCCGTCGCAAGGATGAAAGGAGCTCCAGAGCTGTTTCAGCCAAGCTGTACAAGGGCTGGGCTCATCCCAGGACAGTGGCAGCAGTGGTGGCAGCAGGCAGGTGGGTTGCCCCTCCCTACGCCTGCATCTGAGCTGAAGGGAGCACCCAGGGGACCAGGCAGGGAGCAGGAAACTGGCCACCTCCTGTTGCCACCACTGCTACTTTTCCAGGTTGAGCTCAATACTGCACAGTCCAGCTGCAGGACAGCAACTCCTTTCCCACTTAAGACAGTGTGACAACAATAGGGGCAGGTGAGGGAGAGGGGGGCATGACAGGGGAGGGAGAAGGGACAGGGGGAATTCTTACCTTCTCTGGTGACTTAAGAAAGTCCCCTGCTGCTGCTCCTGCCATGTGGTTAGAAAGGAGACTGTGGCTACACCCCTCACTTGCATCTGGACCTGCTCCTGGGCTGGCGTGCTACACTTTCCAGCCAGCGCTCTTTAAAATCATGTTGCCTGGCACCCTCAAGCAATAGAATAATATTTTACAAAGACATTCAGTAGAGAATTCAGCAACATCTGGGGGTGGGGGGTGTAGACAACATTCATTTTAGAATCCTATTCACTATTGAAGAGACTATCTTGAAAAAATGTGATGCAGTTGGAGACTTTGAACCCACTGATTTCATATGAATTGCCCTGAAGCTTAGCTGTCTTGGCATGTAAAGCACGTGCTGCAGTACTTTAAAGATTTCATACTTAGGTATGCTAAATGCAGCAAAGCTGAAAGTTAAGAATGTTTTATCTGTTCCTTTTTATCTCAATTTCTGCACCTTCAGTCATGAGCTTGATTTTCATCCTGCATTTTGCTGCTTGCTAATACAGGCTGATTCTTTATGTGCTACAAGTACTGTTACATTTCCATGAAGGAAAGTTTTATGAAGCAGAACAGTCAGTGCCATTTCTTTTTTGTTCAGCATCAGAATTATGTAAATACATTTTGCAGCAATACATCAAATATTAATGTTTCCTGTCAGGAAACTGTAAAGGAAGGAAATGTACATCAGTTTGCTCTGCTAAACACATAACAAAACGTGGTTTCACATCTTTTATTGCTGCACCTGTCATATGTCCCTCTGCAGACAATCTTTACCTGATTTCTGAGATGTCTTCTTCAAAGAGATTCTTTGTATGGCTCAGGTAGGGGTGGGAGGATAGTGAAATATTCAAAAGTTCTCAAGGTTTGGAGGAAAATGTTAAAATGACGTGACATACTGGGCGCATTTGCACGTGTGCCCCACTACACAGTTGGTACTGTGCAGTCCCAGTGGTGCATGAGTCTTTTTTGATCCTCCTGTTCAGTAGCTTCATTGCTACTGTGCAGTAGTGGTGGCATCACGGTTAGTTCCTCCTCATAGTATCATAGTATCTAGAGTCAGAAGGGGCCTAGAGCAGGCCATCTAGTCTGACCCCCCGCCAATGGCAGGAACAACTGCTGGGGTCACAGGACCTCAGCCAAGTACCTATCTAATCTACTCTTAAAGACGCCCAAGGTAGGATGCTATGTTACTGTAGTGACAAACTACAGTTATGTAGCATCTCACGTTGACGTGCCTACTGAGAAAGAAACATATTTTTCAGCTTAAAACACCCGTCTGGAACTGAACATTAAGAATCCCTATGAATGCAATGAAAGTGATTCCTCAGGTAAATACATTTTCTTTCATGCTGTGGCAACAGAAATTAAAGAAAACTAGAGGCTACTTATAAAATGTACCAATACAAGTATGAAGAGGCAAATACTTTTGTGGGTGATAAGTTATTGGGACAAATGCATAGTTAGGATAGATTTGTCTCCTCTGGTTGCAACCACCAGAGGATGAAAGGATTGTTGGGCTGATGTTACCCATTAGAAGATAAGGGGTAGTACACCAAAAGATTGAGGAGAAAATCCAGCCCCCGTCCTCAGAGGTCCCACATGCTTTAGGACTCCATGTGGCACTGCTGTGTTTTGGGACAAGGTAGCTTTCAGGATATTCTTCCTGCACTAAGGAGTTGTCTTCGGTATCTACAGGGAGAACAGTAGACTGATGGTCCATTTGATAACAGTCTTCAAATACCTGAGAGGTGATTATGCAGAGGACAGAGATGGCCTTTTCACTGTGGCTGTGGAGGACAGACAGGATCATCCCTGGTCTGGGTGTGAATCAGGGTTACTGCCCCGGGCCCTGTGCTTTGGAAGGCCCCGCAGTCCATGCTGTATAGGCCCCACCATGGCTGCCATGTGCCGCTGCTGCCGAGTGCCCCTAGTTCTGCTGCCACTGAGTGCTGCTGGCTCTGGCCACTCACCAACCCCCCGCACTCTGGCTCCACTGCCTTCGGCCATGCCTCCACCCACCCCCACGCGCCCCTAGGGATGGCTCTGGGGACAGAACTAGCAGCAATGACATTAAGCTATGGCAGGGAAAAGTTAGACTATTAAAATTAGATTAGGAGGAACTTGTTGACAATGAGAGTAGTCAGGCCTAAAAAAGTTGTGAAATCTCCATGTTGGAAATTTTCAAAAGCAGGTTAAACAAATACTTAGGATGGTTTAGTCAGGGCTGATCCTGCCTTGAACAGGAGGCTGAACTAGATGATCTTGTGAGACCCCCTTCTAGCCCTACTTTCATATGACCCTGTGATCTTACAATCTAGTCTGATGAACAAGGCAAGGGCAAGCTAGAGAAAGATGAGAACCACTGATTTAACTGTTGCTGGGATCCACCATTCATTCTCTATGGACTGAGCTGGGCTTAGGCAGGTTGAGAATAATGGCAGCCTGCAGACAGCAATAGCAATTAATGAACAGCTATTTTATTCCTTCCCAGCCTTTTGCCTTTTATTGAGGCACAACCCATGCAGCTCACCCACTGAGAGTACGGGCTTTCTTTCTGTGTCTCTCTGAAAGGAGAATATTATTTCTCTCAGCAGAATCAATGCTGTAGACTTAATACCATGAAAGCAGTAGAATTAATATGTTAGCAAGAATTTGAGTCTGGGCTTAAATTACAGACACTAGTTTAGATCCAAATTTGATGCCAACCAAAATATCTTTTGAAATCAGTGTAGCTCTGCCAGTTCACCTATGCTGAGGACACAGCCCATTATGTTGAAGGTGTACAAAGAAAAATAACATGAAACTAAATTTATTACATTGTTTAATCCCTGCTTATGTACAGTTTGTCTTCAACCTTGTGGATTAATCTTGTTTTGATAAAGCAAGAAATCACTAATGAACCTGAAAAGAGAATAAAGCAGGAGGAAGAAAAAGAGTTAAGGAATGGGTGCACCAATAGCAGAACTTGCCTGTCTCTGAAAACATCTCATTAACTTAAACAAGTGGAGGTGCGCTGGCCACTTCTGCACTAAAAAAAGGGTTAATTGCCACCACTCTCTCTCCAGTTTCCAAGCCCTGCAGACCAGATGGCATGGCTTTGCACATGGGACCAGGGCATCAGGTGTGGTCTGGCATACTGTCAGTAGCTGTGGCTTACCTGCTCAGTGGTTGCTATTTTTGCTTCCACTCTGCCCCCTCTTATTCCAATTCAGGGTCTGAGCTGGTCTTCTCCCTCCCCCCGCCTTAGCTAAGCTACCATAAATGAAAAATATCCTCAGATGCTGAAAAGAATTGCATAATGATCTTCATTTCTCAGAATCCCAAATACCTAAAGAGATATGTCTCATCAACTATTGCTAAACTGTTACCTTCCTGTAACAGTAGGAAACAATATAGACCTACAACAGGAGATGGCTGGGACAAGCCAACACATCAGCAGGGTCAGGAGGGATAAATTGTGTTGAGGACACAAACGGCGAGAAAAAAATTAGCTTCCAGAAAAATGCCTTGTCTACATATTTAAAGGTATGTCTCAGGTACAAAATGAAATAGGATATAATTTGCTGAGGGCTGAAGTGAAATAGTTAAACAATTAATACTTTTTAACTATATCAGTGATGCTCAACCTCCAGCCCATGGGTCAGATCTGGCCTGTAGAGCTAAGTCATCCAGCCTATGGGGGCTCCACACAGGTCTGAAAATTTGGCGCTGTAGTGGTAGCAGTGTTAATTGCCACTGTTCTCCCTCCAGTTTCCAAGCCCTACAGGCCAGGTGGCATGGCCTTGCAAATGGACCAGGGCATCAGGTGTGGTCTGGCATAGGTTTATGGGATTGTGGTCAGAGTTGGGACCTGATTCAGATTAGAGCCTGGTGCGATGTGACAGGTTAGTCTTGTGTACTGGGATCAGGTTCGAGCTCCAGCTATGCATGCCAGATCAGACCCTGGCTAGGCAAACTCCACACACTGGGTCAGATCTGTGGACTAACCCTGCACCACTCACCCAGCCCATGGAGCTGAACAGTTGGCATCACTTAATTGCATCATATAGGACTTTCAGTTTGTTCCATTTGGTTGGATTGGCTGTTAAATGTTTGGATATATTATCAATATATCAGAAACATTTTAAAAGATGTTTTTCCTCCCAAAGGATGGGGAAGAAGCTCTTTTCAGCCAGAATGGCTGAGCTGCTTGACTGGGCTTTAAACTAGGCTTGCCAGGGGATGGGCAGGCAACAATCAATGTAAGCTCACCAAGTATCAATCACAAAATCATCACCTTCGGCAGCTTAAGGGAACCCACGCCTACCCTAGCCCAGGAACGGAGATTTTTCCAGGAGCACAAGAAAGCCTAGGGCCTCCAACAGCACACTTACTTGCCTGTATGCAAATGCCAGGAGCTTGGGGAATAAACAGGAGGACATGGTCCTTCTTCTAAACAGAAATGACTACAGTCTCATAGAGATGACAGAGACCTGGTGGGACTCCTTCCAGGGAACATTATTGACAGGCCTAACAGAAAGCAACTGTCTAAGGAACAGTGGGCATGGGTTTCTTGTGGGCAAGTCTTGCCTGACCAGTCTTATTTTCTTCTATGACCTGGTGATGCATCACTTGGACAAAGGGGAAGAGGTTGATATTATATGTTTGGACTGTAAAAAAGCCTTTGAACTGGTTTCCCATGATGTCCTCATGGAAAAATTGGGGAACTGCAGCCTCGACTACCCTACAGTCCAATGGCTGGGGAACTGGTTCTGAGGTTGGACGCAGAGAGTGGTAGTTGATGGAACTGAATCCACAAGGCACACAATGACTAATGGTGTTCCCCAAGGCTCTGTTCTCAGACCTGAACTGTTCAATGTCTTTATAAATGATCTGCACTCTTGGGTCAGAAGTTGACTGGCTAAGTTTGCTGACGACATCAAACCATGAGGAAGATTGCCCAGACTGGAGGATAGGCTGGTAATCCAGGCCAACCTTGATAGGCTTGCAAGGTGGGTGGATAAAAACCAGATGGCATTCAACACAGATAAATGCAAAGTGCTCCACCTTGAGGGGAAGGGGGGTGGGGGGGAGAATCTGCATCACACTTATAGGCTCAGCAGTGCAACACTTGCTAGAACCATGGCCAAAAGAGACTTGGGGATCATGATTGACCTCAAGATGAAAATGAGCCACCAATGCAATACCGCAGTTGGCAAAGCGAATAAAACTCTGGCTTGTATCTACTGATGCATCTCAAGCAAGACCCAGGAAGTCATCCTCCTGCTGTACTCGGCCTTGGTGAGGCCACAGCTGGAGTACTGCATCCAATTCGGGGTTCCACAATTCAGAAAGGATGTGGAGAAACTTGAGGGAGTCCAGAGGAGAGCCACATGCATGATCAGGGGGCAAGAGAACAGGCCTTATGAAGACAGGCTGAGGGTCACAGGACTCTTTAGCCTGGAAAAGTGCAGGCTCAGGGATGACTTAGTGGGAACCTACAAGTACATAAGGGGTCTGGGGAAATACTTGTTCACCAGAGCACCCCAAGGGAAAATGGGGACAAGCAGTCACAAATTCCTGCAAGACCATTTTAGACTGGACATAAGAAAAAACTTCTTCACTGTCTGAGCCACCAAGGCCTGGAATAGACTCCTCCAAGAGGTGGTGCAAGTACCTACTCTGGACACTTTCAAAAAACATCTGGATACCTATCTTGCTGGGATCCTTTGACCCTAGATGACTTCCTGCCCCTTGGGCAGGGGGCTGGACTCAATGATCTTACGAAGTCCTTTCCAGTCCTAATGTCTATGAAATCTATGATATATTTTCCTATCCTTGTCTGAGAGAGGGGGCAGGAAAAGTCTGGTGAAGGGTGATGATAGCAGTGGGATTAGGAATATGGTCCCATGCAGGACTTCATACCCATCAGTGCTCTAGACTGATTCGTCTTTGTCAGAGCAAAGTTTAGCAGAGACTTCCTTTGTTCTTAGTGAAAACAGATCAGTGGGGTAGATCTAGGGCATGTGTGGTGGTATGGTTACACATCCCCTTTCCAGTGCATAGCAGTGATTTTGGAGGTTCTAGAAGCTCCAGCTGAGCTTTGCCCCTGTCCCCCTTATGGTATAAACTGTGGCACCCATTGCATCAGCATCATCCCCCTTTTTCAAATTCTAGATCTGCCTATGCAGATCACAGTCTTAACATCAGATTAATATCAATTATGTATATCACGTAAGTATTTTTTTTGTTCATTCAATGATGTTGCCAATGCTTGTGCCACTGGCTTGCAAAAGATTTTTTTCATAAAGTTTCTTCTTATGTCAGTAAGATTATTTCTCAGTTCCACCACAGCATGAGTATTTCCAAATTTCATCTGCTAGGTTTGGTAAATGAGCTGATTTCCAAATTTGTTTCTAAGGTACTTTATGTTAAAAAAAGTAGGGGGAAGGAATAGGAGGTGGATAAAGCATCCTAAAATGAAATCAAACTCTCTGAACCAGTGCAGCGTAAACTAACAGGGAATCATTGATGTATACAGGCCACCCTCTTTAAGCTGCAGGCTTCATTTGGAAAAAAACAGTCTGTACTTGGATGTATAGATAATCATTTCCATTTATTTTCCACTTCAGTGACATAAGGAGCTGCAGTTTTGATGCAATTTGCCAAATGCTTCAGCTAATTTGCATAAAAGGCTTACATGAGACAGAAATATTTGCCAGAAGGATAAAAATAAATGCGCAAGCAAACACAATGTTGATAATTGTACTAAATACTGAAATTCAGTGGCAAGCTAATTGTATGTTGCACTCTGTTCAATAATTCAGACATTTCAGTTACATTTCCATCTAGCCCTAACCTGTGATCTTTACAGCCTACCCTGCATGCTTTACACAAGGGACAGCCGATGCCTGCACAACTCCAACGAGCATGCACAATATCTCCCTTCTTCTCTACACACACTTTGCACCACCAATTAGACCAGCAGGGGAAAGGGGTTGGGGTACAACTAGGTCGTCTCTTTTTCTCTGTCTACCCCTTTTTGGCCTTGCTCCTCTGCAGGGGCAGGGTGGCTTCACTGCCTAATTTCTGGGTTTGGCACATGGGAAACAACAATTGGGTAAACAAGGGAGTTCTGCAGGATTATGCTGTCAGAAGATCTACAGAGGTGGTATACAGATGTGTCATAAATGACCATAATGTTCTCTTCTGGCCTTCAGATCTATGTTTGAATTAGTATGGCTCTCTATACAAATTAATATGGCTTTACTGAGGAACAGTGGATATTAGCCAAGATGAAGCCTTGTGTTAATATGTCTTGCATTCTTGTTCACAGTTGGCTCAGGTATTTTCACACAGAATTGTAATAATGTTAGTTTGTTGTTTTTACACGGTCACTTTCCAAAACAGAACTATATTTTGACTGTTGTTTGTTTCCTGGTGTTCCATAAAGGTCATTCTCTTATCTTTGTTATCAGTGTGGTGCTATGAAGTAGTACAGCATTTAAAATCTAAAGGCAAATATACATTTTCATGCACTGAATTTGGATGCAGCCTCAGAATGAGATGATTAGCACCTGCAGAATTTTACCAGCCAGGTCAAACTGGCCTCCTCACTCAGCTATTTAAAGAACATAAAATTAAACCATGAGAGTTTGTTGACCCACATCTGTTGTTTTACAGTTTCTTGTAGGAATTAATGTGCTATAACTATAGCAGAATCCAGGGTCTGTTTTGCATGTGAAAGCATGGTTAATACAGCGCCTAATGAAATAATCTTGTGCTTGAGGTGCACTTTGGTTGCAATTAGAGTTGAATGAGCAAAAGAATGAAGCATCTCACTCTCATCTTGCCCTTGAATTACAGAAGAGCTCATAAGCACCCTACAGTACTGCCATTAGCTGGGAGATACAGGAAAAAAAACTGTACTACTTTGGGAGGAAATAGCTGCTCCCTCTTTAAGAACTAATAGAGTTCTTTTTGTAGTTTAGTTTTATGCGGGCCATGATAATTTTAGAGGACCCCTTTACATGGGCAGATCTAGGATTTTGAAAAGGGGAGTGCAGATGGTGCCTGGTATAGTTTTATAGTTGGTAGGGTAGGGTCAGAAGGAACATGAGCAGATCATCAAGTCTGACCCCCTGCTGTGGCAGGATGGAGTACTGGGGTCAAACGACCTCGGCGAGGTGTTTATCTAGCCTCCTCTTAAAGATCCCCAGGGTAGGAGCCAGCACCACTTCTCATCATGACGTATATTTTTCTCTTTCGTTAAAGAGAAACGAAAAGCTATACTAATATGTTAGGGGCCTAGCACTGTATTATTCAGTTTAAGATCAAAGCAAAAACAAATAACACATTTTTGGAAAGTTTAATAATTCCAAATCATTCCATAATTATGGACTATTCAATAATCTAGATGATATATTAAGTTTAAAGAACACAAGAAACTAAGCAAAAATAGTCAAAATAGTCAAAAGATATTGTTTCATTAGCCTTCAGTCATTATATTTAAATGTATGTCTCTTACTCAAATTCATAAATCAAAATCTAGTCTTCTTGAGCACCTTGAGAGCACCTCAAATGCTTCAGTGTCAGTCATTTCTACACTTGAGTTAATATTATTTCATCTTAGTTAAAGTCTTTAGCTAGTGGTAAAAACAGTCTGAAGGGCTGTGAAGTAAAAGAGAGATATTACTAACAGACAGCAAAATTGCAAAAGAAAGAATAGTTTGAATGGTGGAACATCAAGACCATTAAAAAGGAAAGAGGATGGTTAACATCTATGGAATAAAGGGATGCAATCAGGAATTGGGTAGATTGTAGGAAGACAGATGACTCCTTCAGTGCTTCTGGAACAGAAATAACAGTTTCCCCCATCTCCCATGAGATCTGCCCCTTCAACAAATTTAAGAAGATCCCTTCAGTCTGATTTGTACAGAATCAGTGGTCTTAAATCAGGGTTTCAGTGTACTCATTCAACAGTACTGTGATTATTTACAATTAGAGATTAAGCAATCTATAGTCCATGAATTTGGTTCTGGATTCCATTTTATTACTCCCAATCTCCTTTAAGGGATAGGGGGAATAATGGAAAAGTGCTTGACCCCTGTGTTAGGGGTCAATTTTTTTACAAAGAGAAATGGGCAAAAAGAAAGAATATTAGTTTGCAAATCCTCTATTAGTTTCCAAAATAGTGAGGGAATGCTCAGATCTGCGTCACGACTAACACAGCACTATAAAAGGACATGTGGAATTTAAATATTCCTGTAATTGTAATTAAACAACTATTTCAGTTTTAAAAGGTGTGTGTACAAGACGAATTACTGTTTGAGACAGGGTTTTATTTCCAATATAATTTTTTAATCTAATGTTGTCTCTTTTATAATTAGAAAGCTCTCAAGTACACTATAAAGTACATTATATCCAATGAAAAATTGTTACTGGACCACAGGATCCACATCAGATATCATGCCCTTCAATATCATTCTCTGAACCTGTCTGAAAAGTCTTTAATAACAGGAATGGCTTGTCCTAGTGATATGATGCCTGTTATAGTCTTCAAACTTATTTGCACCATTTTTAATAAACATAACTTCAGTTTTTAAAGTATAAATTGCCTAACACACACAGGTTCTGTCTTAAATTAATCTGACATCTTATCCTGCTTCATTTAAGGGATTTGGAAGCATATTTCTTTCTTCCAGAAGGAGTTATACTAGTATAATGACCATTTGGATAAATCTCTATAGTGGAAACAGAAGTCATCTGATATTTCATTTATGTTGGCATAAAAAAGTATGGCAGCACAAATGCTGAGCAAATTGATGTTGATACCTTTTGTTGTACCACATGAAAGGAAAATCAGTGGCACAACAAGAGACGGTAATAAACTTTGCTGCTTTATTGCAGTAGGTATCTACTACTTCTATGGTGCTTTCCCCACTCGTCCAGACCCATGTCCCAGGTTTGACTGAACAGGGAGAACTCCTTCCTTCACTGGGTGAAACACTCTTGATGGTGCAGGACAAGGGGTGATATAATCTCCTCACTTTCTACAGTCAACTGAACCAGGGGCGCAAGTCAGGCTGATTAGGGAAGGAGTTTTCCATATCCAGCCAAAACCAGGGCATGGATCTGGCTGAGTGGAAGAAGCAGGGCTTTTACCCACTCAGCTAGACTCACTCCTCCATGATCACAGGGCATGTGTCTGGCTGAGTAGGGAAAGTAGGGAGATCCCATTGCCTCTTGTCCTGCATGATCACCAGGGGTAAAACATCAGAGCACAGATGATCTGCTCCATTTGGCAACATCTATTTCTAGCCTATTAAACCGTACTGCTTCTGACAACGTTGCCACAGCTTTGCTTTGCATCTCACTGCTTTGTTTCACATCTCAAACAGACTGTCTGTTTAGCTGTGTGCTCTCCGCCTCTGGAGTCACAATCAACTGTCACCTCCCTTTATAAATGTTGTACATAGTTAGGTATTCACACACAGGGTCCTTCAATGTGCTTCTTGTTGATCGTAACCATAGGTCCTGACTTTTTGCATTCTTGGGAGAGAAATGTGTTTATTTCTGAACAGCAATCCAAGATCTTTAAGTAGCAGGCAGAGCAAATGCAGAAGAGGTAACTCCAGGACACAGCCCTGTGCTGCAAGATACTCCAGAAAAATAAAATGCTAGAGACAAAAACAAAACAACCAGCTTTCATTTGCCTGCTGTGAGGAACTTGACCAGATTGTTATTGCTGCATGCTCCCGTCCAATCAAATACCAAATCCTCCTCACCTGCACTCCAGTCAAAATAGTGGTGCCACTTTAAATGTATTGTGCGTCAGGCATGTTACTGTAGCAACAGCTATAAGAATGAAAATGTAATACAGAAAGGACTTTGAGCATAGTTAGATCAGTTTTGAAATACCTTTTAGACTGTATGGAGTAATGTAAAAATTAAGCTATGGAAAAATCTCAGTATTCTGGACCCTGGGAACCCTTTAATGTAGGCCTTTGGTGGAGGAGATCCACCCTCCCAAATAGCAGATATTTTTTTTTATATCTTTTCTCTTCTCAGGTCAAAGCAAAGAGTTTCAAATTTTGATGAACCTTTCTACATCAGTGTATGTGCTCTCAATGCACACCCACCCCACACTCCTCCCATGGTGCAGCAGCTGCAGCAAGATGGGGTGCTCAGGGCGCTCATGTCCAGCACAGGCGTTGGTGCCTGGCAACACATGGTCCCAGCCAGACCTGCACATCACAGCAAGGAGCACAGCCCCGCGAGGCCACCACTATCTCTGGCACTCCCTGCTATGCACGTGCAGCCCCCGCACTCATGCCCCACAGAAAGGAAGCCCCACATACTGGAGCCAGCTGGTTTCCCTGCCCCCTGCCATGCAGGTTCTGGGACTGCAGTGAAACAGGGGCCAGGGCTCCACTCTACTTCCAGCAGAGTCCCGGGACCTGCACGGCAGAGGGCAGGGAAGGCAGCCAGCTCCAGTGCATAAAGCTTCCCTCCAGTGGTGTGCGAGTGTGGGGGGCTGCACATATATGGTGAGGAGTGACGATGATAGGAGGTGGCCCTGCCCCTCACCCCCATCCACAGTGCTGGCCAGAGCTGCACACCGGTTGCCAGTGCCCGCACTGTGCATGAACGCTCCAAGCACCTCCGCCTGCTGCTGCTGGTGCCTGCTGGGGATGCACACAATGGGTGGACTGTGAAGGGGGTCCCCACAATCCCCTCACCCTTATTCACACCTACACCCTGCCCACCTGATCTCTGTATTGCCACTCTCCCCAGGTGCAGATTCCAGCAGGCATTCCACAGCATGCCACAACCAAAATCCCAGAATTCAATGCTATCTGGATACAATGCTTTTCAAAGAAAGTAGTTCAGATAAGCATCAATTAAGTGGTAGAAACGCATTTTCAGTGGAGTTATACATATAGAAATATAGTAGAAAAATATATACAGAAAAAACTTTGCTGCAGGGACAAGATTTTACCTGTGGGCCTATAGAGAGTTTCTACTGATCACTTCTATTCACATAAGCTTCTTTTCAGCCGGAAATTCTAATACTGAAATCCTGCAGACCTTATACAGTGAAAACTCTTATTGTGGTTAATGGAGGTTTTGCCTTAGTAAAAGACAAAGGCAGAATTTAGTCCACTGAAGAAAATTCACAGTGGAATTTTGTAGCAGTTTTTAAAATAAACTTCCCAAACTTTCCTCTAATAAATTCCCAGCTTAGATCCCATTCATTTAATTGAATCAGCTCAGCTTAACAGTTTTATGTTTTTAAAACTGAAGATTACATGTGCAACTCTTTCTTCAGGCAACAGGCAGTTCATTCTGTTCATTCATAATTCTTCCAGCTGTTTTGATTTCACATCATGTATACTTTATAACACTTTCTATGTTCAGGTATTTGCCTTTTTCTTTCAAATAAAAGTAACTTATTGTGGAGGAAAGAAGTAGGACACATTAATATGGGACACACATTTTGCAAAAGATGAAAGTAAAGTTTTAAAAAGTGAGTTAGTGGCCTTCCCATATTAGTACAGAAAATCTGGGGTAATATTTTCTTGGTTTCCCCTCTATTATATTTAATAGTCTGTGTCCAACTTCGCTTTGCCATCTCCAAATATGAAGAGTCAACATACTAATAGAAAACTCTATGTCCATTGGAATCAATGGCAAAACACCCAGGGCCCTCCACTGCCAATAAGATGGCTGAAAACCTTCACAAATTATTTTAAAATGTCTTTAAAATTCCTGTGTCCCAACATATTTTAACCAAATCTGCTATGAATGATGCAAAATGAAATATCTGCCTTCATGTTATGATTTAAAGATTACTAAAACAACTATATTTACCTGAATAAAATGACCCCCCAATAATTAGATTCTATACATAGGAGAATGTGCATACACATTTATAAATTTGTTATAATTTCTGATGTATAGAATCCAATTATTGGAGGATCATCTTAAAGTCATCTCCACCCACCGCCCACCCACTTCCACTTTTGCTGTGGAAAAAACAGCAGCAGTGGGGTAGGCAGTAGGGAGGTGATGGGGGCAAGCAGCAGTGGAGTCAAGCAGCTTGACTCTTGCCCCTTGCACTCCTGTACCTTGTCCCCTGCTGCCTAGCCTCACCTAGTAGTATGCACAGCCCCTGGCATCTGTCTGTCCACACTTTTTCCATCCTTTCCATCCCCAAGCTACTTGTGTTGCAGGAGCTGTGGCTGTGGCTGTGGCTGTGGCTATGGCTGTGACAGCTCCAGCCCCTGCCCCAATTCCAGGGTTGGAGCCAGAACCAAGATAGGAGCTGCTAATACCACATCTGCTACAGCCTGGCCAGGTGGGGGCCAGATCAGGAGCCATGATTGAAGCTAAATGGTGACAGGGGAGGCAGAGGTGGTGAGCCAGAGGTGACACAGGGCATAGGCTGCAGGAGGCAGGTAAGGGTTTGGTTGCAATTCCAACCCTGAGCCTGAGCCCAGGTAGGGGCCACAGTCAATTGCACAGCCACAGCAGTAACCTGCCACCCCACCTTGTACTTGAATCCAAGGCAGTGGGCTTCCCTCCCTCCCCGCATGTTAAATGGTGGGGGGGGAGTCTTGTCTTGCATTCAAGTAAATACAGTAAGCTTTATATAGTAAAAAGTATGCTGCGCCACATTGCCACATCTGTTGATGTCCTCCCAGTTATGGAACGGACAGGAGGTAAAGAGTGGAAGAGAAAGATAAAATATTATGCTATCTGTATAATGGTATCTTCAGATATGCATAAACCAACCCACTGCCCCATTCAGACCAGACAAGAAGAGGGGATGGGATGACTGTCTTCTCATTCTTCTTGCTATGGAAGAGAGAGTCTGGGGACCATTAAATCCATTTGTTACTGGATGAAGGCAACAATCTGAACAGCAAAACTCTGTTATTTTCAACCTCCAAATACAAGTTATTATTTCTAGGTAATATTTGATTTACTGTCCAAAGAATGTCATCAAGAAACTACACTCTGTTCACATTAATATTCTCCTGTTTAGTATCTCACTTCAGCTAGACAAAATCAGGAATCCCTCAATACTCCATCAGACTGTTAACCAGGATTTCCTTAATTGATTGTTAAATCAATAAGCAGCCCTTTTGCACAGCCCACTGTTACACAGCTAGAGAGGTATAATTTAACACATTTAAAAATCTCATTATTCCACCAAAAGTGACTACATTAGAATGAAAACAGTTATGCCTATCAATTCAGAAAATAAAATGCAGAAACATTAAAAGTGTAATTTAAGCATGTTTAATACAGTCAACCCCAAACAAAAACAAAACTTGACACATATATTAGCATTTTTCATCTAGAGGTCTCGAAGTGCTTTACAAAGATATAGAGGGGGGAATTTGAGACATGAGGAAATGAAAGAAACTTATCTAAAGTCACACCTCAGACAGGAATAGCACCTCAGTCTCCTGAGAATCAGCCTGCTGGATCTCACTACCTTTCCTTTCATCACAAAGGATATTTTTTTTAAAGGTCTAAAGCATATGCTAGTGCTCAGAGCATGTCTCATGGCTGAGTTTAGGAAGAAACTTCCTTATTGGGTTAGTTGCAAGAAAGCTAGGGTTTAAAACCAAAGATAGTTAAATAGTTTAATACATAATTTCCTTTATTAGACCTTTAAATGTTCTTTAGCTCTATTGTTCCATACTGGGCATGTCTACACATGCACTTTATTGCACAGTAGCCTATTTTACTGCACATTCAAGTGTCACATCAAAAACCATGCTAATAAATGTGCAGTAAAAATAGGCTACTGTATATTAAGTGTCAGTAAAAAAGTGCACTTCTGCTAGTGAGCAGTAGGACAGCCTAATGTGCATTTATTTAGTACCTCACATTAGAGAGACTAAATTTAATGTGCATTAGCAAAAGCACATTAATAAACATGTAGATATACCCACTGAAAATACAAACTTGGGAATTGTAATAAAATTATGAACATCATTAGATACAGTAGTTTTGAAGCAAATAAGATACTGCAGAAAGCAAAGTAAAGGTGCTCAGGTTGTAGATACCTCATATATCAAAAGAAAAAAATCAACATGGTATGCTACCATTTTCAAGGGATAATACTCAGCTCAATTAATTCAAGCTCTTATCATAATCTTGTTATAAGACAAACTGTTAACTCCTGTTCTCTACGCTTAACTGGGTGGATGTTTTCGGTATTAGCATGGAACTATGCTGATCCCTATCTCCAGTAAAATCCCTCTCTTCAATAAAACTTACCTAGCACTGCAATTATGAGACTGTTAATGTCAGTACAGTCAAGCAATTCTGAAGTAGAATTCGGAAATTTAAATAAGTTTCAAAGAATTTTCAAACAATGTCACTTTAGCTTAACCTTACACTGGCAGTATTCATAGTAAGTTTTGCTAGTCATGCACATGTGGCTTTGATGCATTAAAACAAAAAATATAATAAGGAATAATTTTGAAGCTATTTTAATTTGTCTTAAGTTACATCAGTACCATACGCTCTGAGGGTAATTTACAGAAAGATTAATTACAGTCTGGAGGGGCACCAGATCACCGACAGGGGAGAGTAGGGGGTCCCTCAGTGGCCTATCACCAACCAGGGGAGGATCCCCCAGCAGCTGATTGCCAGCCTGGGGGCCCACAATGGCTGACCACTGGCCAGAGATGTCCCCCAACAACGATTGCTGAGCCAGTGGCAAAACTGGAAGTGCACTTCTGGTTTCATGGCTGGTGCTTCCAGGGGGTGCACTGCCAATCTCAAGGGATGCACATGCACCCGCCTGCACCCGCTATGCATCGCCAATGAAAGCAATTGTTCTATTGCAAAGACCACAACAGGTCTGAATGAATTAATTCCTATTTGAAATCTCTCAGTTAATCATGTTTGTACAGCTAACTCTGCTAACATTGTGTGGCACTGCACAGCACCCTTGAAAGGATCTCAGGCGCTTCAGGTGCACTACACAAAAAAAGGTGCCCTAGACCTAAAAAGCGGTGAGGCGTTCCTTATGTTTTCATGTTTTATATACAATTATATGCCCCTCATGGGGAATAGGATCTAAAGTCCATGCAAGTGCCCTGTTAATGCTACTTAAGTAGTGAAAGTGAGCTGCATAAGTACTACTTGAATCTTGGCCCATGTACAATGCAGTCGGTTTCCTTTTACCAATTGTACTAGGCTTTATTAATGTAATGAGTTTCTTCAACTTCAAGTTTTCTTGATTAGACTAACTTCTGAACAAGTGTAGATAATTGTTTATAACACACAAGCCTGTGCTATACATTCAGAAGCATGTATTCTGTGAGAAGCATTTGTCTTAACAGAAACTTGTCCCTTGAAAAACAATACATGCATAAAAGTAATTTTCTATTTAGCAGTTAAAACTGGATTGGAAGTAGGTTCTTCATATCAATTTCATGCAGCAATGAGTTTCTCAGGAGTGATAATTCATTTAGGTACCACTGTGTTATGACAACTGTATTCCTATTCTCTTTCTGGATTTCATTTTGATCTCCCCAGGTGGGACTTTGAAAAACAGAATTATTAAGCTGCTCATCCCTAACAAGATTTTAGTTTCTACTAAGCGGAGGAAAATCTCACTGGCCAGAGGATCACAGTCTCTTTTATCCAGGAATTTTAGCTTCTGAAGCAATATATTGAATAATAGAAAAAATACATGTTTCCTTCTGGAAATCAAAGCCTGATTCTTCTTCTTAGCAAAGCTGATATGAATTAATCAGAAACTGACCCAAGTTTCTGGGAAAGATTTAATCAATGAGAAAACAAACCATCTCCTTTACGACTTCTTGCACATTTATCTAGACAGTAGGCCTGTGCAAGTAGGCAGCTATTCGATCTGTCAGTGATTCAATCTGGAGCTCTGGTTTGGTTTCCTGCTTTGATACGGCCAAAGCAGCTCTGAAGCTTCAGAGCTGCCTAGGAGATCCAGCCATAGGGTATAATGGGAAATCAATGAAATATCTATAACTTTATTGTTTTTTGTCTTATTTGAGTGAAACTTGCAGAGATGGTAGCCTCTTCTGAGAGCATAAGTTCTGCCAAGTTTCAAGAAGATTTGGGGGGAACTGGACCCCAAATTCTTGAAAGCAAAACTCATGTCATCTATGTGTGTTACACTGCAGGGGGTGAAAACTGCAGGGGTGGTAGCCCCTGGTGAGGCCACAAAGCCTGCCAAGTTTCAAGAAGATTGGTGCAGGGGTTTGGGGGGAACGGCACCTCAAGCTGCTGACAGGCAAAACTCATGACATAGATGACCCTCTGCCTGTTAAGGTGCAGTGAGCTGAAAACTGCAGAGGTGCTGGGCCCTGCCAGGCCACAAAGCCTGCCAGCTGCGTGTGTGTCTCGCTGGAGGAGTCTGGCTGCTGAGGCCCTGCACCTCTGGCTGCTAACAGGCAAAACTCGTGATGTGGGTGGGTGACACTGTGTGTGTGTTAAGGTGCACCCTTCCTGGTGCTGGGGACTCTGCATAGCAAGGCAGCATGCCCCAGTGAGGTCTCCTCCTCCGGGCCACCACTATACGTGACAACAGGTAAAATAACTTAGCTGGCTCAACACCAGTACCATCAGCAGCAGCAACAAAGGTACCCAAACAGAACTGTCACAGAGCCTTGCTTTTTATAAAGGAATTGACAGCAAGAAGTAAAGATGTTGTGTTGGACATATGTTACTCATAGTATGTGATGGCATATCTTGTGTTTTTATGTTTATTATGAAAAAGAAAAGAGTACATAAAAATATATCTCTGGAAGCTTTAGGGTTGAAAACCTCTTTGTCATGCTGAGGAAGTACTTGCAGTTGGTCCTGGATAGAAGGAAGAAGCCAGAGGCTGGCCTGGCCTGCAATGCAGGCAAGTAAGCGAGTCAGTGAAAATGGAAATGAAGGTGTCAAGGGGTGAGGGACAGGCTGGTGTGAGAAGTAAGGGGGAAAAAGGGATGTAGCAGCGCAGGTAAAAGTGCAGAGGTGCCTGGTGTGTCAGATGTCTGGCCGGCCCCAGTGTGCCAGAACTCCACTGTGTATATTGAGTCCATGAGTTTCTGTACC
>JAGPOW010000261.1:61727983-61740880 GCA_030014935.1 Caiman crocodilus | reverse complement strand
TACTTCCTAGGAGGCTGATGAAGTGCAGTTCATAGGCCCAGCTCTGAAAAATGGTTTGTACATTCAAACAAGCACCTAACCTCATCACCAGAACTGAAGTCAACTTCCTACAGCTCAAAACACAAAACCTGCCAGCTATCTCCATTACCCCTACAAACTGCACACCAGAATCTATCAAAGACAACAAAACCCAACTACCTATGGAGGCACATTCCTCACCAAAAAACCACTCTGCCTCCAGTCTCTCAGGCCTGATCCTGTGAGGGAACAAATTACTATGCAAACCACTTTTCAGAGCTGGGCCTATGAACTGCACTTCATCAGCTTCCTAGATAGTAGGTACAGAAACTCATGGACTCAATATACACCATGCAATTCTGGCACACTGCGACCTGCCAGACATCTGCCATTTTCTCAGTGCTGACGCACATTTTGTCACTTATACAACTGCAAACATCGCAGTGATGGGTGCTTTTCCAAGTGCCCAGCAGTGCGGTGTTTGCATATGTAAAAATGCCCCAAATGTCATGCCATATTTTGCTGTAAGGGCCACACATTACTTTTAGATGGCTCCTGGAGCTCCTAACCCCTGGATTGTCCACGTATTAACACCTGAAACTAGTTTTAAGCACGCTGTAGTCAGCTTAAGGTTATGCCACTCCAGGACAGGTTTATTGTCCATGATTCCCAGTCTGCATTCCATTGATGTGCTGCCACTCCCCACAGATAAGCTGCCTAAGTTGCAGTGCCCCAGCATCCCAGGATGCAGTGTCCCCTCCCCTTCCTTCCTGTTCTGTGTGGATAAACTTTCCATCCCTTGAACTCTACTGCCCAAAGGTTAGTTCTGGCACTAAGTCAACCCCCTCGCCCTCTGCAGAGGTGTGACCTTCCTTCCCCCAGTGCTGCATCCTGATGCAAACAGCCTGCAGAGCACATGCCATTTAGCTAAGTTTCAGGGCATGGATGGGTTCAGGACTGGGGCCTAGTGGGGTGGGGGGTAACAAAGTAGGGGGCTGGATTTGGTCCCAATTACCTGGAGCTACCTTCCTGGGGCAGATGCAGTAGTTCCCCCAAAAGTGCTTTCCCTTACAACTCCCACCTCCCTTGCAACCCTGGAAAGCATGACAGCACCTCCGACAACCCCAAAACCAATTTACTAAAACATGAGCCCTTCTTTAATTTACTTTCTTTTTATTTGTTTTTAAACTCTTCATTTTTTAAATTATTTTTATTTTATCCTTCAGTGGCTGACTATTTTCATTTCACAACCTTAACCCTCACTGTTATTTCCTTTCTATCTCTTATTTCATTACTCATCCACATCCTATTAACTTTTTACCTCCCACCCCCAGACCCATCTCTTTCACATCCCCACAAAAGCATGGATAGAGGCTTATCCTAGCTCACCAGCTCTGTAATGGCAACTCACAGGTGTAGTTCACAGTCAGGCCTCTGCTTGCCAGCCCTGTAGTGCAAAATTAGAGCTGTGCAGGTGGGGAACAGTCAGAGAAGTTTTTTAGCCTTATGGTGTGACTGCTTCAGACTCGAGCTAGCACTAACAGGGAGCATCTACATGTGCCCCAACTCTGTATTTGGTGTTGTGCAGTAATTTAGTACTTGCTCTAGCAAATACTAAATGACTGTTTAGTACCCATTGGTACTGCACTGTCTCCGTGGCAAGTGGTTATTTTTAGATGCTTTATCACTGTAGTGATGGGTTACAACAATGTAGCTCATTGCTCCAGCAACATAGTGTTGGCATCACTGTGCTCACTGATGCTATGTTGCTGGAGTGCTGAGCTACATCTCCATAGCTCACACACACACTGATCAACAGGGATTCTGGTTTTCTCTGATTAAAAAAAAAATCCAAAATTCTCTGATTAAAACAAAATGCCATATCAATCCAAATAATATATAGTGGTGTTTTGTTTTAATCATGGGAAAATGTGGATTTGGGGGAGAGGGAAACAGAGAATTTTGGATTTTTTTTTATAAGAGAAAACCAGGATCTCACTGATGAACATTTGAGCAGCTCAAAAGTGTAATGTGTAACAAAGCCCTAAGACATGTTGAGCCATACATGAAACCTATGTGGTCAGAATTAGTCAGCAATATAGTTCTGATATATATCTATATATAGATATATAGATATATATAGATAGATAGATAGATAGATAGATATAGCGCATAATATAATTCAGCAATATAGTTCTGCTAAGCTTCTATAAACCCTTCTGGGATGTGTTTCTATGAATGAAACTATGCCTTTTCCATCAGCATTTTTAGATACTTATCTAATTTGAAAATCAGTCTCTTCACATGTAAATTCTGGGTGTTACTTCTTATTTAATAGGTTTTTGTGCAGTAGTGCAAAATCATTTAATTCATTTGCTGGGTAACTCACCAATAGAAAATAACAATGAATTAAATCATACCAACATACAACTGTACAAGTACTTGACTACTCCCTTCACTTTAGTCATAAGGTATATAGGATTACCAGGACTTTATATTCAGCACTCTCCTTGTTTTATTGTCAGCCATGCCCTTGATCAGGCTTTAAAGTCATAGCATAGTTGTCTTGGTTGGTTTGTCTTGAAGAATTACACTTTACATTAGCTTAGCAACATAACATCTTTAATACACAAAGATAAATCTTTCTTAAAAATCATCTAAATGTATGTTATTGATTACATTTCAAACAGACAGCTACTATTTGCTGTGCTTTGTGGTCAGGGTGCCCAAGCAATAACACTTCCTTATATGAAACAGTTTATTTTTTACAAAAAGCTTTAGAAATATTACATTTCTTTTAGAATGTTATGTACTAATATCATTATACTTTATGATACCATATCCAATTGTATAGCTTGAACTGCTATAGGTAATGTATAGACATAAAACAAAAAAAAAATACAAGTGAGAGGAAAGAATGGTAGCTACTTAACCAAACAATAGCTAGGTTTTCAACCCTTTAATAGTTAACCATTGAAATTACTCAAATTGTCAGACATAGAATCATAGAAAAGTAGGGCTGGAAGGGACCTCAGGAGGACATACAGTCCAACCGCCAGCTCAAGGCAGGGTCATCCTTATCTCATCTATCCTAGACAAGTGGCCGTCTAGCCCAGGGGTGTCAAACTCACCTTATGCCTTTGGTTGGATTTGGACTGGGGGGCTTCTTCACGGGACAGATCAGCACAGGGTTTGGGGTGTTATCAGGTTGTGGATAGCAGCAGCTGTGGCAGGGGCAGCAGTGGGGATGCCAATGGTCATGTCTACTGGGGATCAGAGACCCTGGATTTTAAAGCTGGCCTCCCTCTCCTAACTTCTGGTAGCTTGGTAAACTGGATGTAGGGGCTCCATGGGCTATATCCAGCCTGCAGGATATATGGTTGCTATCCCATTCTAGTCCACACCAAGGAAAATTTGCACAGACAACCCTTCCACACAATTAACAGGCACAATGCCTGAAAAAATAGCTAAAACACAACTTCTTTTGGCAATCTGTTCCACTATCTCACTGTTTTTCCTAAAAGTTTTTCCTAAAATCCAATATAACCCTATTTTGATCCAAGTTTCATCCATTGCTGTGTCCTATTTTGCAGCGAGGGAGAAAAGGTGTTCTCCTTCATCTTTATGGCAGCCTTTGAGATGTTTGCTATCGTGTCCTCTCTTAAGTGCCTTTCCTGCAAACTGAACATGTCTATTTATTCAATATCTCCTTATATGGTTCCCTTCTGAGCTCTTTATCATTTTGTCACCTGCCTTTGGACCCTTTCTAAATTCTCAATGTCTTTTTAAAAATGTGCACCCAGAACTGCACACAGTACTCTAAATGGGGCTTAACCAGCTTTGAGTAGCGTGGCACTAGCACCTCCTGTGTCTTGCATCCAATACTCCTGTTGCATTTTGCATATACCTTTTTTGCAGCTGTATCACATTACAGACTCATGCTGAATCTGTGATTTGCTGATCTTTCTCCATAGTGATGCCATCCAGGCAGTTGTCACATTTTATATTGGTGTTTTTGATGATTCTTCCCTAGATACAGCACCTTGCATTTGTCACCATTGAACTGAATCCTGTTGCCTCTAGCCCAGATTTCCAATTTATCAAGATCCTTCTGAATTCTACTTAATTTTGCAGTCTTTCCCAGTTTCTTGTCATCTGCAGATTTGCCAGCAACAGCATACACCAAAGTGGTGGCACCTGCACTTGAGTATTTAAAAATGTTTAGCTCTAAATTATGCTAAATATTCTGGCCTCCCTGAATATATATATAACATTATTTATTATTAAGCAGCTCTATATTTTCTGTGGCCAGGTACAGACATTACAGTTTTACCAGTATAAGTGACTGAAAAGCAATCTATACCCATAATGGAAGTTTGGAACACACAGACTGGTTTAAAATGGGTAGAACCCAGTCTAAGATTTGCCTCCCTCTCCCCCATCCCACCCTCTCCTTCCCAAGGGCAGCATGCATTTGTTTGCTACCAAGCTAAACTATACCACTTACAGAAAACTGCATAACTCAGGTCAAGTCTGCCTTGGGCTTTTTTAATGTATCCTTGCTATGTGACTAATCTGTAACAGTTTAACCATGTCATTCTTGGCATCTTTATCTGGAGCCACTAGTATAAAATGGATGATATTGTGGTAGCTTGTGATATTAGGCCACAGGTTTAATCTGGCAAAATTATGTTCCCTTGTGCTGTCATACAAAAGGAGGCTCATGAAGGAGAATGATAATTATAAACTACATGGTAATTTTTTTTTCTTTAAAGACTATGCTCACCAGTTCAATTATTAATATACTAATTAAAATTCACTCTACAGATACCAGTGAGATGGCTGCATTACCAGGGGTATTTATAAAAAGTATTTGTTTGACATTTTAATATAGAAGACATCTACATAATGCAGTAAAATCTTGTGTTTGGAATGCCACCCATGCACTCACTCCTAGAATGCCTGCCTTCTTACCTTAATCAAGTGCAGTCAGCACAATTTTATAAATGTTCAGTTATCCAAAGAGCCAAGCAGACCAGCTTACTATGTTTTCAAGATGATTTTGGTGTTATTTTTTTTATAAAGTAAGAGGTAAGGATGAGTAATGTCTTGCACTGAAAAGCTTGTTTAACTCTATCCTAATTATGCACTTGGCCCATTTAGAGATATCACCGAAAGAAATCCTTGCCTCTCACATAATTCCTGAAGCATTACAGCTACAAGATTATTCTAACACTGCTATAAAATATACTTATGATTTTAGGCCGAAATAAATTATGTATTGAATGATTATATTTTTTTAGGATTAGCATGTATGACCTGTGATTACACTTTACCTCCTGAATGGGTCAGTGCAGGGGGTGATATATTTGGAGGAGCAGAGCATCAGTAATATTAAACAGTCTGTGTCTGGTGTGACCTTGTACTCTGCTGAACACCTGACTGTCCAGGAAGATTACAAATAACTGTAAAGCACAAAAGTTGAAAAGCAATGCTTTGGGTCTCTCCTAAAACAAAAAATTTCCCACTGTTTCACTAAAGCATTAACAAAGCATAATTTACCTTGGCTTCACAGAAACACAAAATGTGTTTCATTTCATTTGTGAAAATTTTTAATTCTTTTTTCAATTACATTTCAAAATGAAATAGATTGAAACAAAACACGGAAACATTTTTGTTTACATTTTTTTTCTTTTTCATTCTTTTGAACAAAACTATTTATAGAATTTGACTTAGATTTTCAAATTGCTCACTTTTGAGAAACTTTTTCAATACTCACATAAAAATTTCACCTATCATTACATAGAAGACAAATGAAAATACTGATAACAACCTGATGTAGAATTTTTGATCTTGTCAGAGATTGTTTTAGAGAGTAAACATATTTCTGTAGCCTATATCTAAGTTTTTGTGAACCATCTTGCAGTCTCATTGCCCAAGTAATTCTGGATGGACAAATGGATTGTGATAAGTACCACTGGGTGCAGCTATACATGCAATTAGCACACAGCAATAAACTCTGGTACAGTTTACACCAGAGTTTATTGCTCCCAGGTGAAGGTTTACACATGTACCCAGGACCATCACACACTGAGTCAAGGTAGAGTAGCCTTAGCTAGCTGGGGGTCCGAGGGAGCATCCTGCCAGCCTGGGGCTGCTGTGCCTCAACTCAGTATGCTGCAGGTGGGCTGGCTAGGGTACAAGTGAGCTACAATGTGGGACAAGCTGACAGAAAGCCCCCACACTGTAGCATCCTCATGCCTCAGCCAGCCCTGGTCACTTTCTACACATGCATTTAGGCACACAACTATTCCACTATAGGATAGTACTTGTCTCTGACAGAACTATCCTACAGCCCAGTTAATTAATTTACTGAGTCCTAATAAGGGCTCCTCTGTAGATGATGATGCTTTACTGTGGAGCTCATTAGTTACCTCCACAGGAAAGCACACATGTAGATGCACACACTGGGTAGAAAAAGAATAGTTTAGCATGAATTACTTTTAGTAGGGGTCTTTATTAAAAATATACTTTCTTTCTTTCAAATTCTGTGTGTTGCTTACTTCATTATTTGATTTAAATCAGAGACAAGTAGAGCTGAAATGGCTCCCAAGGTCATCTAATCCAACCCCTCATCTGAAGCAGGATCAACCCTATCCATACCATTCGATATAATCCCTAATTTAAACACTACATACATCTACTGTCAACCTTGACACAATGCAGACCTAACATCCTAACCTGCCACAGGTAATGCAGGACAACCACAGCAGCCAACAACCTGTTCTTGTGCTATGAGTGCTATTAAACATTGGACAATAATCAGGGTTATTTAAGGCATCATGGTAGAATGGCATAATATAGTAATTTTTAGGTTCTTAATGGTAGGTACTCTAAATTAAAAAAAGTTACAGGGTCTAGTTGTTCTTGCACTTCCTGTTTGTGATCTGTTTTCTTAAAAGTAAATTATCTTATTTCTTCCAATATGGGAAACACTTTTTAAATGATTTTTTCCCCTAAAAATGGTATGACTTAAATTTGAGGAAAAACAAATGAAAAGCTCTTATAATCAGGCCAGAAATATCTTTATTTGAGGCATATTTTTTTTCTTTTAATTGAGTCAGAGTCAGGGACAACTTAAATTCCAGGACAACTTATATTCAAAGGAATATGCTACAAACATTTCCTTTATTGAACAGAATTATTGACCCCAGGCATAGAGTGGGAAAATGAATCCACTCATTATTTACCAGATTTTCAAAAGATTCTAGGGTCACTGTCCAATGTCCATTTTTGGGACCAGATTTGTAAAAGACCTCAGCCCCAAACAGTTTCCATTATGCTCAGATTTTCCAGATTTGCTAGAACACTGGTAATCAGCAAGATGGCACTTTTGAAAATCTGTATCCATGATGCATCTGTGGACATATGGACATAATCAAAGGAATATCAAATTGAGGAGCTGCTTGTCTATTCTGCATATGCCATACCCGAACTAAATGTTATAAGATCTTCTTACTAATAAGCACACCCCGATAAAATGTTCTTTTTTCCTTTCAAATGTGTGTTTTGGCATATGTCCACCACTACACTAAGGTGGCTGCATGACATTCATTTCAGGGTTTAGGACATGGAAATTAGGGCTGTGTGAAGCTTTGGTTCGCAGTTCAATTTGGAGAAGATTCAGCCCTATTTGGAGACCAAATCTTCAAATCCAAATTGAATCACTAGAAGCTTAAAACTTTCCAAATTGATTCAGAGCCTCTGAATTGATTCGTAAAAGATTCAGAAGAGATTCAGGAATTCAGAAGGCAGTCTTTGAGGGGAAACAGAAACTTAGAAGGGGAGGAAGGACTGACATCTCTAGCTGGCTAGCGAGTGTGATTTCTCCCTGAGTCCCCTTCCAATCACAGTGTCCGTGGGGAGGGGCGTACATACAGCATAAAAGCCTCTGTCTTCAGGCTTTCTGTGCTTTACTGAGCTGGTTCTGAGCAACAGCAGCAGAAAGGTACTGGACTGGCTTGCTTCTTAGTCAATCACCTGCTCCTTTTTGTTCTTAGAAAAGATTGGATAGGATATAGTGAGTTTTGCTTCGGAAGTAATGTATCTAAATACTCACCAAATTGCAGAAAATGCTCCTACAAAAAACAACCTTGATCCACTGAAACACTGCTCAGTGATCAACATAAATGAGTTATTTTAGTTGATTAGATCAATTACTGTGCCAATTATCAGTTGCAATAATAGATAATCTACAGTTAAAATGATGGACACAAGTGAGATAACTATGAACAAAGTATGTCACATACAGTAGTAATTATTCAGAAATGGAGCTTTTTGATGACTCATGTTAGACTGCAGCACACTGCTGATAAAAGAGCAGTCTATCATTCCTGGACTGTGGGGGAAGTGCAGTAAGTTAGTGATAAAATCTGGCTGTGTCCAGACTGGGTAGTTTCTTTTGTTTACTGCTCTCATTTATGATCATAAGCTGGAACTTTATTTTGTTGATATCTATGCCTTGAAAATAAATGTAATATCCCCTGTCCATTAATTACCATAAATTGTATAGTAAATTTTAAAGAGGATCTAGCTTAGCAAAAACTTAGCTGTAAACTTAACCATGGAATGACAAGCACTCACTCCATGGTAATTAGGGAGCACAACTAGATAAATTCCAAGTAGGAGCAGCACAGGGTTGCTAACCCAAGAACATTTTTTTTACTGACAATCTGTAAACTTTTTAACAGCAGCAAATCTTTTTTGCTGACATGCTTTTACTGAGATGTTTTACACAATGTAAATATAACTCTTCTTCTGTGCTCTGAACAAGGACTGGGTTCAAATTTAGGAGTTTACACCAAACATTGTAACAAAGTTTGGCTGTCAGTAAAAAGTTTGCAGATTATCTGTAAAATAATGTTTTTGGGTTGGTAGCCCTACTAGACTTCAGCAATGGATATATACCAAGCTGCTCCTTTAGGATATCCTAATCATCCCCACATTCTGATAAGCCACAATCCACCCCCAGCTTTATCCCTGCCAGCCTGGCATGGACCCTTAAAGAAGGACTATCTGCCTCCTGTCACCCAGTAATGTTAGAGGCAGATAACAGGTCCCACAAGCAACAGCAACATATGATTGTAGTGAGGAGGCTATGGAAGCTCCTGTGGCCCACAAAGCCCTGACAGAGCTCTGTGTAGGATGGCTGTGCTCCTGCTTAGACACCAGATGGTGCTGCTGTGCTCTATTTGTCCTTCAACACTTAACTACAGCTTCATTTCTGAAGAGGGATTTTCAAGCAGCTCCAGGTTGCTTATGGTTTTTACAGACAGCTGAATTTTTTACAGACAGACATTTTTAGCCTGGATTTTTATGGAAAGCCCATACATTTATGGATAGTTGGCAGCCCCAGAACAGCATATCAGACCTCAACAAACTATACATGCACAAACATACATGTAAACCCAGAATACACCCAAATACTATAAATTATTCAGGAAACAATAACAAAGATCTGGGCTTAGGAAAGAGGCTGTCACAAATTTGCAGTTACTGTTAGGGATACAATTATTTAGGTGTAGGAGCTGTCTGAGTAAATGTCCAACCTGTCAGTCTCTTAGACTTTGCAGCAATTAAAACACTGGCAATCTCAATTGTTAAACCAAGATATAAGTATGGCTTCCAGGTAGAGAGAACCATTTTATATAAGACTTTAAATACTAATAAACTCTTGGGGTGTGTCCACACATGCAAGCATGTGTGCTTGCAGCAGCTCAAATTGAAGCAGTGCACATTTGAGCTGGAGCCGTTTGCCTCAGCGCACATGCCCGAACATACACTTTGTTGTGGAGAAAATTGTGCCATTTGGGGCCTCTCAGATCTGCCTCCTGCCTGGCTCCTTCCAGATCTGCAGCCAGGGGCAGCTAGAGCCTGTGGCCAGCATCTGTGCTGTCCCCAGCAATATAAAAAACAGTTACCAGCTGTGGGTGAGTGCGTGGGTGGGTGTGGAGGGATGCACATCAGTGTGTGGGCTGCTTAGAAGGAGAGCCCCCTGACAAAGCACATAGACTACCCTGTCTGCAGGGTACCAGCCCCACCCAGCATCCCCTCCCACTGGTCTCCAGCCCCCTGCTCATTACCCTGCTCATCTCCAGCCTCTAGAGGCTGGAAACAAGCAGGATGATTGAGCAGAAGGCTGGAGACAGTGGGGGAAGTCTCCAGCTAATCTCCAGGGTCTTGTCTTCAGCCTCCTGCTCCTTCCTCTGCTCATCTCCAGTCTCCTGATTGTTCTCCTGCTTGTTTACAGCCTAGGGAGGCTGGAGATGATCAGGAAAACAAGTAGAAGGCTTGACAGGAGCAGGAGAACAAGCAGGAGGCTGGAGATGAGTAGGGGAAGGACGAGGAGACTTGAGACAAGCCCCTGGAGATGAGCTGGAAACTTCCCCTGCCATCTCCAGCCTTAGATGTTGCTGTTACTGCTGGTGAGTGTGTGTGTGGTGGGGGAGGCTGGGAGAGTAAGCGGAGAGCTAAGGGAATGAATGGGGAATGCGGGGGTGAGAGGAACATATGGAGGGCTGAGGAAACGAAAGGGGTTTGAGATGCTGCAAGAGGCACGTGCATGCTGATCTGGACGCACACTTAACAAACATCTAACTTTATTCAAGTAGTTTGAAGAGGCAACAGTGCATATGCTCTTGAACCCAATGCAAGTAAATTCTGGAGGCAGAGTTGATTGGTAGCCATAAAGTTAAGCAAATTCAAAGACTGTATTTTCCTACTCAGGCTTTTAAAAAAAGTTTCTAAATATAACAACTAACTAAAAAAGATCACAGAACCATTGAGAAGTCCTCATCTTAGACCCTAACATTCTGAGTATCTGGACCTAACAATAACAATAAAAAAAAAATCTCACTGAACATGTAGTGAGATAACTGAGTTTTGGAAGGGAAAGACAATTGAGTTATTTTTATATTGATGGCCTCTTCTGTTTAGGAACCATTTTAAGTGAACTAGGAAGTATAAAAAAGCTATGCTCAGAGTATTAAATTATACTACAGTTATATCTTTCTTCCCTCACTTGTGAAATCATACATAGGGAGCTTCATCTCCTCACGCTTTTGTATTCTTTGGATCATGGAAATGGAAAGTGTTCCTCCTACTAAGCTATAATGCTCTTCTTGAAATCAGATGTATGCATTCTTACTGAGGAATTGAGTGTATTGCATCGTATGTTGTGGTATATTAGGAATGAAGGAGCTTATTATATAGATAAGAATTCTCTGAGTATATTTTGTATGTGGTAAAGCATGAGATTTTAAGCTACTGTGGATATCAGTGTTGCATTAACTGATTTTTAATGATTGTACTGATAGGTACCAACAATAGCTACAGATTAACAAGCATTCAAGTGTCATCTTCATCAGGATGGTTGAGACATAATGGATATATACTCTCCACTTGGTTTTCTGCTGTCTCCCTTCCCATTATATTTTTATGTATTGTATGTAATCCTGGCCTTCTGTGTTGTTTCTCTTCCCTGTCACACAACTTTCTATTATATCCTTTTCTCCACTGTCTCCTCCTGGTATTCAAATGTGACCATAGTACTTGAATTTCTTCTTTTTCACCATTCGCGTCAATTCAGGCTTACTTCCAATCTCACTGAGCACCCATTTGTTGGATCTATTTTGGGTTCAGGAAACATTCAAGATCCTTTTGTAACATGCCATCTTAAAATCTTGTAAATTTCTAATTTCTTCATAAACAGCCAAATTTCACAAGTTTCACATATGTTACTATCAGCCATACCAAAGCTTGTAATAACCTTGTATTCCTTTTATTAGTAATCTACCTATTCATGTATATCACATTCACATTTTTTAGCCTTCTCTGAGCTTTGCCTAGCTGATATCTTACTTCATTTATGACATTATTGTCTTCCATTAAAATGTAAAACTTCAAATTGCTCCAATAGCTCATTATCTGTGTCACATCTGATCCTCTCTCCAGTTGTGTTTGTCATCTTGGTCTTTGGCATATTAACCATGATGTACTATCTCTCTCCTGCCATGGGTAATATTTGCATGAAGCCTTTCAGGTCTTTGGCAGTAGTAATCAAAACAATGTTACTTGTATACCTCAAATAACTAAGCGTTCTACATTTTATTCTCAGACCATGTCTGAATCCTGCCAGTGCTTCCAAAATGATTGCTTATGCTATTAAAGAGTGAGGGAGACAGAATGCAGCTTTGTCAAACTCTTTTTTGTACTGGAACCAGTCCAGCAACTTTACCTTGGCTTTCTATCCTCCATATAGTTTATGCAGCAGTTCAATCAAATATGGTAGGAAACCCCTCTCAAGTATGTAGAACCATAGTTTTGTGTGTCCTGTTGAACTAAAAATTTATTTGATACAAACCTCTCTGTGGACCAAGACCTTGTGATGGAGAGGCTTGTGTGTCTTCATTGATACTCAGAGCTTTGTCACCCGGAGTCTCACACTCCCAGCAGGGTCACCCATGGCAAACAGGTCTGATGGGAAGTTCTAGACAAACTGCAATCCAACCCCAAGTTCTCAAAAGTGGATCTAAAGCATGTTAGCATCTCAATGGCTGTAAAGACAGAAGAAGGATGCAGCTGTCGCGCTACTGGAGCCTTAATTCCGACAGGCCCCTGGAGCGAGAACGGACGGACTGTAGCTTATTTCTTTTTCCCGTGCTAGGCTTTGATTTCCCCTTTTATTGGCTGCTAGACAGATCAGATATCGTGAGATTGCCGAGATAAGAGCGAAGATACTCACACGTTCGTTGTTAGTAGCAGTTTTATTGGTCCGTTTTATAGCCGTCAGAGATTGATCACCGAAGGAATGTTACAGCA
>JAGPOW010000261.1:61698800-61717366 GCA_030014935.1 Caiman crocodilus | reverse complement strand
CAGGCTCTGCAGCAGCATGGGCTGCCCTGGGTCCAGGGGGAACTTGCTGCCACCGACGAGTCGCTCTTCTGGATCTGGGGGGCTCCTCAGTAGGTTTCTGGCCCTGCAGAGAACAGAAGTACATGTCAATTTCATCCTCTGCATCCCGGATCCCCTGTAGCCTGCTTACCTCTGCCTGGAGCTCCCGCAGCCACTCCTCCAGGGCCTGAAGATGGCCACAAGAGGGGCAGTCAGGGGATGCCCCAGGCATCATCCCCACCCCCGGGAGCCCCGCCTGGCCACCACCCCCAGCCAGAATGGGGGAGGTGGACAGCGGGCCCCCCAGGGGCCTGGTCTGGGGGGCGGCCTCAGAGTTGCACTGGGGGGGCAGCACCAGGGAAGAGGGAGAGGGAAGGGGAGGGGCCAGGCCCCTGGCAGTGGCACTGCGTGTACTTACCATGTTACTAGAAAAGGTGGTCTTCCCGCTGTCGTCGCTCTTTCCTTCCTCCTGCTCTCCGCTGGCGCAAACGCCGGCGTGCCCTTACAGAGCGCGCCTGTTTGCGCGCTTTGTTCACGCGTGGCTCCCTGCCGCCTCAGCTATAAGCGATCCGGGAGGCTCCCCTCCAGATCAGCTTCAGCTGACAGCACAACCCCACTCGCCACGTCGCCACCGCTGCTGCTGCTGCTCCTTCTGCTCTGCGAGGGCTCACGTGTGGCCAAGACCACACTTGAACCCTATCAGGAGTCTTTTAGTCTCCCTGCTCTGCTCCTAACTGCCGAGCAATGAATCAGACCCTGCTTGTTAATTTCAGTTGATTGGATTTGAAATTCCCGCGGTTCTTCAGCTGCCAATCAGGAGTCCTGGTTCCCCAGAAGTGCCTGCCGGCAGCCTGGGCTCTCTGAAGCTCCCGAGTTGGGGACGGGGAGTGCGGGTCTCTAGCCCAGCAGCCCGCCTGGGCAAGCAGGAATCACTCCCCGGAGCTTCCTCCAAGGGTGCTCCTAGCCCCCTTCTGCCCCCTTGCTGGCTCCCTGTTTGTGCGCGGCTTGGGAGCGCAGCTCCCTGCCAGCTCAGCTATAAGCGATCCGGGAGGCTCCCCTCTGGTTCATCTTCAGCTGACGGCACAACCCCACTCACCACTTTGCCGCTGCCGCTGCTGCTGCTCCTTCTGCTCTGTGAGAGCTCACATGTGGCCGAGACCACACTTGAACCCTATCAGGAGTCTTTTAGTCTCCCTGCTCTGCTTCCAACTGCCGAGCAGTGAATTAGACCCTGCTTGTTAATTTCAGTTGATTGGATTTGAAATTCCCGTGGTTCTTCAGCTGCCAATCAGCATCCAGAGCGCAGAGCTGGCGATGTGCAGTGGCCGCGCAGAGTGGTGGCACCCTTGGCACGTGTGGGATCTCGGGCGGTTGCCCCAATTTGCCCCTCGCCAACTTCTGGGCACCCCACACTTCCTTGCCAGGATCTGCACTGACCTGTGTTTCAAATGGAGACAACTTGAGCCAATTATTTTTATGCCAGGATAATACAAGAGATAAAGGTCTAACATACCTTTCTCTGGAAAGGATTAAAGCTTACTCCTTCTTCCTAATTAAAACAGTTACTCTGCTAGAACAGGTAGGAGGGGCATATCTTGGGTCAGTCCTCTCTGACAATTCCAATATCATTGGCCTGGACTTCCCCCCACTCCCAAATATAGACTTTTTTCCAACTAATTTCTCTATTAAAACAACTTTCCTACGTCCTGGGAAAACACAAAAACAAAAATAGGTTTTCCCATCAGCTGTAGTGGTTACTAGGGCTGTGTGATGCTTCAGATCCTGATTCAATTCAGAGGAGATTCAGCCCGATTCAGTGGCCGAATTTCGAAATCCAAATTGAATCAGGAGACCAAGTAAAAAGTCTGAATCAATTAGAAGTTCTCCGAATCAATTTAGAAAAGATTCAAAGAGCTTTGGCAATTCATGCAGTCCCCACTCACTGCAGCATGGGAGTCCAGAGTCCCTGCTGGTAAGTAGGGAGTAGGGAAGGGAGGGGAGCCTGAGGAGGGAAGGGGACCATGGGAGGACCCCTGCCAGGCCCCATCCCCTGCCTGCTCCCCAGCCCCCCTGAATGGCCCCAACACCACCCGCTTTCCCAGCCCACCTGGCCCCAGCTCCCAGCTCTTTAAAAAAAAGCCCCCACTCACTGGCTGCTGCCAGTGCAGCAGATGCACTGCTGCCAGATGCAATCCCCACTGTCCCACGTTGCATAAGGGCTCTGCAATGAGCCCCCCAACCCCTGCCGGCTCTCCCAGCCTCCCCCCATGGCTGCCTTGCCTGGCCTAGCTCCTGGCCCTTAAAAAAAAAAATCCCCATACTTATCAGTTTTGCAGTGGCCTCAGGGCTTCTGGGGGCTCATGGCAGAGCCCCCCATGCAGTGAAGGACAGTGGGGGAAGGCAGTGGGGATTGCCTTCCCCATCTGGCAGGAGCCAGTGAGTGGGAGTTTTTGTTTTTGTTTTTTTAAGGGCAGGGAACTCGGGCCAAGTGAAACAGCCATGGGGTGGGGGAAGGACTGAGAGATTGGGCAGAGTCCCCCATGTGGCACAGGCCAGCAGGGATCACGCCCTCCCTCCAGCCTGGCAGCAGCCAGTGACTGCAGACATTTTTTTTTTTTTTTAAATGAGCAGGGAGTTGGAAGAGCATGTGGAGCAGCCATTGAGGTGGGTGGGGCCGATTTGGAAATTTGGCCAAATCATCAGTGGCCAAATCTCTGAATCAGATTCAGCTGAATCGATTTGGGACAGTGATTCAAATCACCGAATCAAATC
The DNA here is from genome assembly GCA_030014935.1 of Caiman crocodilus. Lineage (NCBI taxonomy): Eukaryota > Metazoa > Chordata > Crocodylia > Alligatoridae > Caiman > Caiman crocodilus. The sequence continues at coordinate 61,714,576 of JAGPOW010000261.1, read as the reverse complement.
ACTGTCCCCCAAATCAGCTGAATCCAAAGCAAATACTAGCCGCTTCACCCAGGCCTAGTGGTTACCATTAAAAGAAACATTTAGCCACAGTTTTATACAATACCCCACAGTAACTTTTTCAAGTATAAGGAAACAATGTGGCCTTTTGATTGTGGCTAAAATTCGTTTTTCTAACAGATACCACCTTTCCATTTGTAGCCATTTTACTTTAGCACATCCTATAACGGGACTTAGACCCATCCTGTGCATACAACTCTTTCCAGTATTAGAAGGCTGCTGCATGAAGAAATACCAGCCTTACCTCTTGCCACCCCAGTAGAAACTTACAGCAGGCCATAGTGTAAGGAAATTTCAAGCCACTCAGCAAGGAACATGGGGTTTCTGAAAGAAAGGAAGGAAAATCAGGTGTTTTAGGATCTAGCATAGTGACAGCAGAAAAAGAAATGTTATTCATTTGAAACCCTGGCTCTAGGCCTGCCTAAAACTGAATAATGACATGAAACCATGTGAACATCTTCCACTAAAAAATTATTTAACTCAAGTTAAAACATTTACAGCTTGTAATAAACAATGTCAATATAAAGCCAATGTTCTTCCTTTTAACACTACATTTCCTAGTCCATCAAAAGGCAAATTATCATCCACAAGACCCCAAAAAGTATAAAGCAGAGACAAAAATAATTACTGTACTTACTGAATCCAAGATGACCCTGAATTTATGATGATGACCCAAAATATATGGAAAATCTATAAACGTGTTACATTAGCCCACATGTAGAATCTAATTATTTGAAGGACTGTAACAGGGAACCCTTACCTCCGTTAGTAGGAGGGCTTGAAAAGGTAAAAGGCCAGGGATCAAGCAGCTAATGAGGTAATCAACTGAAAGAGGAACAAAAAGGCCAATCAGGTGACTGGAAAGAGGCTGGGCTGAGGAATATAAACCCAGTCCCTGACTTAGAAAGGATTAGTCAGGCCTTGCTGGTAATAAGGTGAGGAGCTCCTGCACAAGGCAGCTGCAGGAGGAGGGCTCATTGGCAACAGTCCCAGAGAGTTGCAAAGAAGGAGCCAAATGATACTTGTTGCTTTCAGGGAGATATTAACCCAGGTTTGGGAGGATTTTTTGTTTCTCGGCTATTAGCTTGACATTTATGATTTAGTTAGATCTTGCAGGGGACCGGTTGTGGCTGTAAGAAGAGGAAGTGGCTCTGGACAGGAGTGCTTTAGAATACATCTCTTGCAATTACCACCAGAGTTTAAGTAGTTCAGGCTCCAATGGAGGGTGGAGATGATTGAGGTGCCAATGGACCTCAGAAAAGGGGTTTGTTATTGAGGTAGGACTGAACCCTAGAGGCTGAGGCCTTGAACAGTAGGACCCAGTCTGTGACAGCCAAGACTCTGACAAGTCCTACATAAGTGTCCATTGGCAATGCGTAGGGGGTGCACACTCACCCCCTAAGATCAGCCATGATTCTCCTGGAAGTGCCAGCTGTGAAACCGGACGTGCCACTGGAAGTGCACTTCTGGTTTCCCTAATTTCACCTCTGGGTCAGCAATCGGCCACTGGAGGACTTCCCTGCCCCATTGACAAATGGCTGCTGTGGGACACCCCCAGTCAGCAATCTGGTGCACCCCCAGACATGAGAGACACCAGTTGCTTATGTAGATGTTCCCTTTAAAGAGGAAGTACCAGGAGAAGGGCAGAAGGCTCCAAGTGTAGCTGATTGGGATGGACAGATCAGCTTAACCTGTGAGGTGACTACTGACCCTTAGGGATCCCTTCCCAGCAACAACAAACAACACTGAAGTCATGGCAGGTGAGTGACATAGGCAAAGCAGGATCGTATAGGTGGCACAAGGAGAGGCATGGTAGTTCCAGAGCATGTACCACTCTTCTATCATTAATCATGAGTCTGATGTCACAGAGCTTTGGAAACAAAGTTTCTTTGAGAAATATCACCTTTTTACAGTTCTTATGCTGATTTGATGACTTTAAATGCTCAACTATATCCTACAGGTCACTATGACCCACAGGCTTAATAACTCAAGTAAGCAATGAAAATCTGTAGCCTACTTTTATAATATATTGCAGCAAGTAGCACATGCATTTATTCAACAAGCCTCCTGGACAGGATTCTATAACAGCCTAGAGGCTTTTATGGTTTCAGTTTAAACCCTAAACTACTTCCAGCTCTGATAGGCACTCTCCCTGGCTTCCCCCACCCTGCAACTAATCACAGATTCTCCATACCATAGAGGATACAAAGGTATAAATAAATAACCCAGTAATCTTCACTTCCCCACCCCTTTTAGAAGGCCAGAAAGATAGATTTAAAAAGCTTAAGTAGCAGCAAGGTTCTAGGTCAGGTTTTACACAAAGAAATGGCATTAAATTCAAAATTCAGTTTGCCATATCTACCACTCCAGTCACCATGAATGTACATGTATGCAAATGTATTATTATATTATTTATGATAATGGATGGTACAGCACAGCAGACTTATAAACGTGTAACATGCAGTTGAGCAATACGGTCGGTAATGTTTTCTGTAAGAATTATCCTCACTTCTGGGTATACAAATCCTAAACCAAACTGTTGCATTAGTCTGTTTGTTTATTTATTTTTTAAGGGAACCAAGGTGTGTGTGTGTATACTTCTACCAAATGTCATGTTGTGAAAGAACTGCTGTGCCAAACTACGACGATTCAGGCAGATTTGGGCAGAATGTCAGTGTATGTAAAAGAACAGCCAAGTAACAACTTTTTCAAAGTTTCCTGGTGTTTCATATGGTTTTTTTTCAATTCTTTCTGAGCTGATTTAGTAAATTACTGAGGAAAAGTAAAGAAATTTCCTTTCAGCCCCAAAGATGTAAGCTGTTTAGTTAGACCAGATGATATGTCAGCATGATTCTATCAGGACAAATCAAAGTTTACTGAGCAAATGTGTTCCGTAACCTGATTTATTGGTACCATCTGCCAGCACCCATGAACAGATGCTCTATGGGACCTCATTAATGTGCAATAATGATTGGGAGACACGCTGGAGATCATTGAATTTTGTGAATTAGTGGGTATGGAAAGAAAACTAGCACCATGAAAAATATCTAGGTTAATGCATCCAAATATTCACTTTATAATTTAATTAGCTTTATACTAAATTCTTCAGTATGTACTAATACAGGTATGTGGGTATGCTTTGGAAAAAAAGGCAAAATCCTATATCACTGGGATTTTGCTTTTGCTAATGTTTGTCTTAGGCCTGAGGGGATTTGGTCAAGTCCACAGTTTTGCAAAATTAATGACATTTTATTCTATGTATGGTTCTCTTTTTATAAGTGAACTTAGTGAAGGTAGAAGCTGCCTGACAGATAGCACTGAAGGCCTTTATCTCACCTATCCTGATCATGCAAATACTTTCAGATTATAAACAGTCTGTAGGAAATAGGAAGGCTTGTTGACAGTGTGGTTAAGGCTTTTCACTATGGAACAAGCTTTAAGCTTCAGCTCAGACTTGTGACAAAGTCTATCCTAATCACCCTCTCCCCCAACCCCTATCCCAGTCACCTGTATCCCAATCTCCCTCTCCTGTTGACCCAGTTATACACAGGCGCTAGGACTTTTAGTGGGGAGTCAAAGGTGGGCAGGCACATTGCTTTTTTAGCTATAGAAACTAGTGTGCTTCAACCATGCTTTGCCCAGACAGATCTTAGACCTGTAGAGAACAGAGATACAAGTACATAATCTGGCAGGAAAGTTTATATTTGCTCCCTCCCTCTCCTTTAGAAACACAAGGAAGCTTCAGAGTAAAAGATTGTCAACACTAGACACAAGATATTTAAATATAACTGGGAAAGCATGAGCAATTGCAATACCAGCTTCCTCTGAGGTCCAAGCCTGATGTACTGTGCTTTTTAAAGAGTAGGGACACGTAGAATTTTTCAGTTTCTGCTGGAAGAGTCTCTGCTCTTGCAAGAGAAACCACAAGTGTACAGATGTTCAGGATGGAGCAAAAATGGCCATCCCAGGATAAAAATAAGCCTGGAACAACCAAAATTAAATCACTTCTGGGAGACTTAACATCTGTACATATTCCCTTCTAAGTAAAGTAATAGTACAGCTGTCCAGCATCCCAGGGTGCTTTACTCCTGCCCCTCCCAGAAGCCAGTGTGTTGCTCAGGCTGGACTGTACTACTCAGGCTGAGTGGAGAACAGTCTCTGTCCCCTTCCCAATCTCCATATTGTAGAGAGACACAGAATGGCTGATCCAGACTGTCAAGGACCACCCAGTAAACTGCTGTCATCTGCCTCCAGGCACACTGAGGAAGTCCACAGAGTATTCTTAGATGTGTGTACAACAGCCCTTTGCCTGAGCAGCATCAGCACTGCAACCTTTTTGCTCCTCAGAAGCTCAGCATTCAAATGTCTGTTCAAGGGTCTTTAAGTAAGTTTTTCTACCAGGAAAACAAGTTTGGGAGAATTCCGTCAGATCATTTGAATGTGTGTATAAACTCTAAGATGGCCTCCATGGCCATTTAATCCCTGGCCTTTCTCTTGAAACGTTCAATAAATGTCTCTTGTGATGATGATTTTGTGAAGTAAACACATGCTTTGGAGCTAGACTAACATTTGCAAAATCAGTTTACACGGGCCACATCTAGACTAAGATAAAATGTCACTTTGCCAGCTAATGCCTTTTAAAATACAACCTGCCTTACCTACACAAGAATTCTAAAATATTAAAGTGTGTTAAAGTATGCATATGCTTTAACATCTCTTATCCTAATCTAAACAAAGACATAGGCTCCTGAAAAGACATTAGACAGCAATAAGTTTCAGTCATTCTCACCTGCACCTGGACCAGGAAAGTAGGAGTAAAAGCTATTTAATCCACTATGGCACCAATCCAGTTGTCACCCAGTCAAATAAATCCTCTATAGAGAAATTTCTATGAAAGTATTAATACTGTCTGTGGACATTTTAAATCTTTAAAAGAAATTATTATATGTATTCAGTGGTATAAACTTTATTGGTTTGGTGGGGGGAGGGGCAATTTTATACTCAGTGGATACATGTACATGTGACACTAACTGTTCAGTAAGCTAATACCATTGTGTAGTTCTGTGCTGGGGAAAAACCATGCTAATACTCTACTGCACAGTAGTATTAGGCTAAAAAACCTCTGCACCAGTGCTAATGTGCAGTTACGCAAGTTACTGTGCTGTAGTGCAAGTTACTGTGCACTGATTTAGTACTTGGTTAACCAAGGAACACATTAATGAACATGAGGACAGTGACACACCGTGGGTTTCCAGTGCCTGGGAGCCAATGCTTGCATTTCCACCCTCCCACCCAGTCCTTTGTACGGAAACTCCTCTGCTCCTATCCCCACCCAGCCCTGTTTGTTACCTGTTTTGACTGGGAAGGAAATGAAAGTCCCAGCACACCAGATACAAGGGGAGGGGTGGCAGCTGGAATTTCTGGCCTGAACAGGTAAGAAAACACCTAGCCCGTGAGGTGGGTGGGCAGGTTGAACAACGAACGCAGCTGCTACCCACGTGATAAGAACTCTGAAGGGCCTGACCAGTGCCCCACCCAGGCCAGCTCCTGGGAGACATGGCCCCCCCTTCTGTGTTGATCCGCTATTGTGTGTGGACATGCTCAGTTTAAAGAAAAAAAATGACCTTTTTGTTTAAACCTTTTTTTATGATTAAAACCCTACAAAAATCTAGGAAAAACTGTTATTCCATGGAACTGGATATGCATTGATTGATCAACTAACATGGTGAAAAGATATGACTTTGGGTTTTTGGTTTTTAATTACAAACCATAATACCTTGTTAAGGACAAATTCAGACCTGGGATCAAATCTTTTTGAATTTTGAAAGCAGCTATGGTGCTCATTAGGGAGAGATGTCCAAGTCATACAACATGGAGCAAGTTAGACAGACACGTGTGCAGGGTAGTTTAGTCCTGCCTTGAACAGGGAGTTATACTAGATGATAACTTACCAGCTGACCTGAGCTCATTGAGTCAGGTCAGAGCCAGTCCCAGAAGCACTTTCGAATGGCACACCCAAGAGAATAAGTTTTTTGCACAATATGTGAGTGGTATAAACACATGTTTATAGTGTGATAATTGAGTGGTATAAAATGTTAAAGCTCTTGTGCATAGATCTGCATAGGCTGCAATGGTGCCTCTGATTTCTCTATAGAGGTGCCTTCTGATGCTGTCAGATAATATGCTAATTGGGGCCATGTAAGTGCAGATATGGCTTGTGTGAAAAAAACCTTAGGTGACACAGCTTTACCACCACTACTTTTAACACCTGATCCAAAGCCTATTTGAATGGAATGGAAAGAGTTCTATTGATTTCAAATGATCAAACTTATTCAGATGAAATGAAAATAATGTTTTACTAACTGACGCAGCCTGATTAAACTGAGGTTCTTACAGCATTATTAGGCCCAGTCATAAAGACTAACCAGTATGTTGCAAGAGACATAAACAAGTCAAGGCCAATGCATAGCTCATGGATGAAGGGGAGTGTCAATGCTCCTATGCAGTGCTCTCATTTGGACCACTAAGGCATCTGCAAACTTATTTTGCAAGGCGCAGCCCCTACTGCCAAAGAAATCTATGACAAAACTATTGTTGACATTGGTGGGGGAGGCTTAGGGCCAAATTTTAATAGGGATTCACAGTCAGTAAAGGCTCCACAATACAAGGAACCCTTTCATACTGTGAAACATATTCTGAACACCCAAACAAGCTTTCCTTGACATGCACCTTCCCAGGAAATCACAAAACACAAGGGAGAAAGAGAATTCCTAAAAATTCAATGCCTCCAATAGAAAATCAACTGTAGATACTTTCATCTTGCCCAAGAGTGAGAGCAGGAAAAACAGGAGGGATGAAGTGGGATATGGGAAATCTCTCATACTTCTTTGGGAAGCAGACAGGAAAAATGCATGGCACTCCTCTAGACACAGGCCTTTCTTTTGTACATAACTTTTTTCTGACAAGTAACTTTTCTAAATGCAGCATCTTGGGGCTCCTGAGTTGTCATTAAATAATTCCATATGAAACTTTAAAATTTTCTGTTGTACAAACTGAAGCTGGGATGGCTGGGCTGTTAGGTAGTCATTAGGCCCAGTCATAAAGACTGTTTGGGTTGCTGCAGCAAACTACAAGGGATAGGAGCATATCAAGGGCAATGCCCGGCTCATGAAGGTAATGGGTATGCAGTGTTCCTGTGCGGTGCTCTTAAAACAATGGCAACCTGTCTCTTGCTGTGAAAATAATTGGTACTCTCAGAACTGCAGTTCCACAGATGAGAAAGGACATTAGTCTGGTCCCTGACAGTTCCCAGACATTTGTAAGATGTGAACATAGGTACAAAATACCATTCATAACATACAGTAGCCTTTAAAGACATCCCAGCAGCCTCCTATTTTATTCAGTATGCCACGGGGCCACAGTGGAATAGGATGCAACTGCCTGTACTTCCAGGAGACTACTCTACCTGAATGTTAATTCATGGGGATTTGTATGAAACCTCAGCAGCAAGCACTTGGCTGTGTCAGTTTCCATGGTGCTGTCATGGTGCTCTCCCTCAACACCTTCACTTATCAGCATTTCCCACCATCCTTATGCCCATAATGTGCTGTTCATTCACCCAGAAAGGTCAGCTTTTGTAATGATGATTTGCGGGAGGGAGAAAGGGTGAAAAGGTGAGCTGTGTATGAGAATGTGCCTGGGAACTTGGATTTAGTTATGCACACAGTAAGGAATTAGAATTATGCCTCTCAAGGGATCTTCAGGAAAAAATGTTTCTAAGTCCTCCTCAACCTCTCCCTACCACAACCCCACTACTCATTAACTAGGACATCAAGTGATTAGAGGTAAATTTGTTTCACTGACTTTAAGTCCTGCTGGCTGCCTGATTAAATCCATGCATCTGTTAATTGGCTTCATTTCTTTCTTTCTCTATAGGACAGCTTTCCTGCTCGCTTTGGAGGAGTCCACTTTGTCAACCAGCCCTGGTATATCCATGCCCTGTACACGCTAATCAAACCCTTCCTCAAAGACAAGACAAGGAAAAGGGTAATTAAGGGAAAACAATACAAGACAGGAAGCTGTTGAACTGAAATGACTAGAATAGCTTCCTGCTTTCTTTGTTTCATACATTTTTCTCTCCAAATTTTCTGTATGGCCTCTAAGAACTATAACTATTAACTGAAGTCTCAGCTAGAGCTTGCAAATGACCTGGATTGAATCAATAATTCAGGAGAAGCAGTTTATTGTCAGAATTCAAGTCAGGGAAAAGAAAACGTTTGATGAATTACAAAGGACAGGGATATTCTATAGTACACATTTATGAAGGGGAAGAGGGGAAGTGGTATTTTCTGGTCCTACACTGAAATCCCATTTAGATAGCTAAACTTCATCCCAGTGCAAGACCTATTAGTGTGAGTGAAATTTCCATTCTGCTCCTTCAGCAAAAAGCAGGTTGCCTTTCTTTGCATAGCACTAGTTCTCACTGGTGTCTACAAAAATGTACATGCTTGTAGCTTATTTACCCATGCAGCAGGAAAAGCAGCAGGCCTTCATTGCAGAAAGCACCTGAATTATTGGACTGCACTGCCCCTTAGCCATTTACACTTTTAATCTAAAGTCCCCCAAGTAAATTCTGGCATCAAATCTGCTATGGGATCCATCTGATGAGTATCAGACAGGCTGAGGATTCCTTTCAGTCTGAAACTCCATTTGGAAATGGCAAGATAACTCAAGCTATGCAAAGTAAAAACTTGTAAGGTTCATAAGAAGATTGATGAAGTTCCTGGGCTGAGATTGGTGTATAATAATTTAAGAATGAAACAAGACAAAATTAGCAATTTTGCAGGATTTCTGTCCAAAGCTAGTTAAAATGCCATATTCTCAAAACTCATGTGACAGAGGAGATAAACAAAGGTAGATTAAAACATTCACACACAACCCCCTGCCAAGAAAAATGACTGATGGGTAAATGCCCGTAAGTATTTACACAGCTTGGGTAAATACCTAGATCTGTGTTTGGGGTTATGATAGGCTCTTGCTGTTCCACTTGCCTGGACTCCAGGTTTAACTGAGGCTGTGCCAAATTCCAGATACCTGCCCTTGTCTTAAATGGACCGACATGGTGTTTTTCTATTTCAATTTAACATCTTGTTCTCTGTGCTCCTTCTAACCTTCTCACCTTTCCAATCACTTTGTCTCTATCTCCCTACTCTCTTCTTCACTTCTTCCATTTGGCTCTGTTAGTAGAACTTTCTCCCTCTTCTCCAGATTCCTCCTTATAATATACTTCATGTAAGAATCTTTCCCACCTTCACAGCACTAACACTCCCACAAGCCATTTTCCCTTGGTTTTGTCAGGCAAATCTTATCATTAGGTCTTTAGAGGAAAGATTGTTTCGTGCACCACGTGAGTAAAGTGTTGACCCTAATAGTGATTCTGTTCATCGCGTGCTTAACCCTCACTAACTTTAGTAGAAATAGAGTTAGAATACTGCTGAGTGATTTTTAAACACCCTCTAGTAAACTGCAGTGTAAACTTAGGGTGCTAGAGACATTACTAGTCTGCTTTAAGGAATTAACTATGCCCTGGGGCTTTTTTTTTTTTTTTTTTTTTTTTAAGATCTTTCTCCACGGTAACAATTTAAACAGTCTTCACCAGCTTATACACCCTGAATGCCTGCCTTCTGAATTTGGAGGTACGCTTCCTCCCTATGATATGGGAACATGGGCTCGGACATTACTTGGTCCTGACTACAGTGATGAAAATGAATACACTCACACTTCCTACAACGCGATGCACGTGAAGCATGCATCCTCCAACCTGGAGAGGGAGTGCTCCCCGAAACACATGAAAAGGTGAGACTTGGCCATTAGGGCTAAACAGGCTTCCAAACCCCATCTTATTGTTTGATACAATGTGTTATGTATTTAGTCCTTGCCAATCTAAATGGTTGGCTAACTTGACTCAAAAGGAGGCAGCTGCTAATTTGTCTGAAGCTAAAAGTAAGAGCGCTTCACCTGCACTGCCATTACTACATGGCAGTGAAAGGCAAGTTTCTCCACAGACCCATAATTACTTGTCTGATATAGGCAATTGTAAAAAAAACAGGTTGAAATTAATGAGCCCTCTATGATGCGTTGCATAAAAAAATCACAGTGAAATGCCAGTTCTTATAGTGTTCTCCATCATATAGGCTTGTTTCTGTTCTGTTGCACATTAAATGCTCTAGGTTCAGTCCATGCTGCCCGCATTTAATGACAGATTGTATCTCCTTGTAATGTACTACCAGTGGCTTGTGTAGAGCAAGCTCTGCTGCCCTGCAAAGGATAACTAGGCCAGTCTTGTCCCAGATGTCTCTATAGTCATTTCCTACTACTATTAGGTTTGCTAGTGAAGCTCTTCTTTTAAGCCCTCTACGGTTTTAGATCTGATGATTAAATACAGCTTCTAAACATTCACAAACCTAACTTGCCCTGCTTGATGAAAAGGGGCACTAGGCTGATGATTATGGGTGTCTGTGGATTTTTGAGTATCAGAGTTCATCCTAAATTATTCCAATGATGGCACGGTTTATTGGATCTTGAGGAATATGACTATAATTACAGTGGCTTCACCTGCTGCACAGCAGCATAATCTCTTTGCCTTGTGCTCCACTAAAGTGTTTTTAATGCAGATTGCATCTATCCTTTAATTGGTTGCTGCCATTTGATGAATGTATCTGTGTATTAAGATTATGAAAAATGAAAGAGACAAAGACAAAATATGAAAACCGCTATAGCAATAGCAAAGTCAGTTCAATCTTAAAGTACGGTGTCATTAGTTTTATAGTGACTATACAAACGAGGCCCAGGATCAGTTCTCTCTATTTGGAAAGGCTCACAATGGATCCTATGAAATTTTTGTCTCCAGTAAGGCAGCTGGTTGGTTGAATTTTATGATCATTGTGCAATGTAGATGTTGTGGAAGATTTTGAAGATGGGGAAGAAATAATCTCGCTGGTAGTTGGAACCGATCTTACAAACTGCTTTAAATATTTAAGAGGACTTGAGTTAGACTGTTTACTAGAAAGCTTGTGCAGAGATCAGGACATTGGTCTGATATTCTTCTAGCTGTGGTCTCTGTTGCCCAGTAGGTGAACTTCTGCATTTCATATTGATTGGAACTTTTTATGGGCAAGTGATCTAATGGATTATACTAACTAAATCCAATGGGCGCATACGCAGAGATAACAATCGCCATAATCTTTTCCATAGACCAACAGATATAATCACCCATACCTATTTAGGCAGGCAATAGCAGTGAGTGAACAAAAGATCTACACAATAAAGACTGATTTGCAATCAAGAAGGATGTTAGGATGGATTTTAGTTCAATTAAAGACCTTCTCTTTTCCCAGTACCTTTATCATTATCCTGCATGTGTTTAGTAGCAGTATGTAATCTTTTCCTAAGCTCACGATAGTCTCATTTTTTCCCGGTATTCAGTTTTGTCCCCAGTATACCCCCTCAATATAGCAGCAACTGGGACTTGCATTGCTGGGGTTTGAGCTTCTTCCAAGCTAAAGCTAGGCCTTTGGCAAATGCAATAGAGAGTATTTTCTGGTGCGATTGCTTCTAGCAAGGTAACTGGGACAGTTTTGTCATCAGACTGCTTCTTTTCCACTCTTTCTTCTTCATATGTCAGCAAAAACCTTTCTAGCAAGATGGGTTTGAAAACTCAATACCACTTAGAAATATATAGAGGAGATATAAAAAATAATAAAATAATAGTCCACTTAATGTTCCCTCCAAAAAAGAACATTTTACGATAAAGTTATGGTTAGGGAGCAAGTAAATTAAAGAGTAAAATACATTGCAGAGATGATATAATTATCCCATGGTCAAATGCACTGTAACTTCAGGAACTTCATAATTAAGGTTACCCCATATATGAAATCCAAATATGTTAAGTTTCAGAAAAAGAAAATTTTAGACCCCCAAAACAATCTAATTCTGCCCTGGGTTTCAAAATTACTTAGGTACCTAAACGTGGCACTAAATTCACCAGGTTTAAAGCATGTAACTCCATGGGAATTAGGCTTCTGCTTGTGCAGGTTATGTTTCATGCCAAGTGATAGTCAGCAACTATTACTGCAGAAGCAGTAACATACCATCAAATAAAAATGATTATGAAAATGCGTGAAAACTACTGACTAGCAACTGCCTTGTCCTACTCACTCATTAGGAATTAGGCTGTTCCATTTCAAATGGGGATGAAAAGAAAAGGAATATCATAACAAAGTTAAAACCGTTCCACTTCTTGCTTTATGGCTAATATATATAATGTCAGTAGGGAATCGCCTTATTTTTTTCCTATTTTTTCATTTTTTATTTTTAAAAACAGGAGAATGACTCAATTCCTTTTTGAAAACACATCCCTATAAGCAGTTAAAGAGTAAGACAAGCTGCAATAATAAAGCAGGTGTCCTCAGCACAAGCTGAAAATATTACAGTGAAAAGTTTTACAGCTGCTGCCTGTGCTTTGCTAGTTTCATAAACTAATGTGAAAAGGGCTTGTTAATTCACCATGATTTTTGACCTTTGGCAAGCTGCCAGGGATACAGTAGAGAATGCTTTAAAGAATCAGATGACAAAGGTTCTTAAAAGTATGATAAAAAATAACAGTTCAAGATCTACCCTTAAAAAGCTCAAGATTAGGAACCCTGAGTTCTCATGAAGTGAGACAGACATGTCTGTCCTTCCAGGATGTTACTGTTTTCACTAAGTGCACATTCCCCACACACCATAGTGATTGGTGCTATAGGAAAGCAGACAGAAATAGTGACCTCGCTATCTGTTGTTGAGGGTGTGTAACACATCCCACTATAAGCTCTCATCTTCAGTTGCATAAAACAAGATGTTTAAGTGCAGATAAGCAGCTTGTCTAGCTAGGAGGCAGCAATTCATTAAATGTAATTTCTGCACCTAGTTGTGGGTTGTCCAGACCTAACAGACAGTAGGCTTTTTCTTGGCTAGTTGTCTTTATATAACTGTATGTCTAACAGATCGAACATGAGCACAGAGCTTCAGAGGCTCTATGGAAATTCAGGCGAGTAGACAAACCATGAAAGTGAAGCACAATTCAGCCATGTTCCAGGAGCACCTAAATTATAGCAGCAGGCATTCAGTTCTGGAATGAACTCCAAGAGTAGTGGATAAGGTGGCTGACAAATGTTATTAGTTGGGCTTTGGGATATACCTTGGCATTGTACTTTATTTTATCTTGGTATCCCACCCCTAGTTCCTTATACTTTGGGGACTTTGAGGACTGCTGGAAGGCATCAGAAAGTTTCACAAGAAATCTTATAAAATGAATAGCGCTCATTATAATTTGTCAGTTAAGACGGCTTATATGATGCTTGCTATACTTAATAGATCTTTTGTTCTGTATCCAGATGTATGTCTTTTTCTGTCTTGCCTTATGCTGTCATCCCGTGTCATTCTCTCCCATTAGAAGTATTTAAGAGCAAAAAAAAAAAAGTTGTTTCCAAAAACAAGGATGAGGAAAATCCTCTCTTTGAAATACTCTTGTTCTTTGGAGCAGCTACCTGAAAGGCATAGATAGACATGCATGTTTGCCTATGACAAGCCACCCAAATTTGGACAACTTATAAACAGGTCTGTGCTGTCAATGTAGTGAATTTCTAATTTCACCAGAAAAAAGAGAGCCTTGTATTTTTGAAAAAAATCACAATTCACATATGCTCAGAAGAGACTTCTTCAATATTCATGGCTACCATCTCCAAAAATCCCATTCTTCCTGAATGTGCTCAAGCTAATCACAGGTTTCAGTGCCTATGATGCATGCATCCTTCCCACAGATCAATGAAGTTGGATCTCACCAACAGTTCATAGTGAGTTGACAGTTCATAGGGAAGGCTAGAATCCGTTCTCTCCAAGTTGAAAATGCTCCAAGTCCATGTGAAAATAAACTTCCCCTTTCATTGCATCGTGGGCTAAGATAGGGCCAGACGTATATATTTAAAGTACAGAGCCTTTCTGCTCTGTTCTGAATGATCCCCCCATTGTTGGCACTCAAGTAGCAAGATTTGAATGGAAAGAGAGCCTAGAGTTAGTGTAATAGTTTCCTAATTGGTAGGGTCGCAAGGGACCTGAGCAGATCATCAAGTCCGACCCCCTGCCCTGGCAGGAAAGAATACTGGGGTCAAATGACTCTGGCTAAGTGTCTATGTAACCTCCTTTTGATGACCCCCAGGGTAGGAGTGAGCACCACTTCTCTTGGAAGTTGGTTCCAGTTGGGGACAGTGAAGTGTCACTGGATTAAGGAGTTAGGTGAGAGGGGGAAGGTGCGGGGAGTATTTAGGACTCTGGGTTGGAGAGGGAGACTGGGAGTAGGGAGAGTAAATTGAGACTTTTTAGGTAATGGGACCAGAACTGGGAACCCTGGAGGGAGGAAAGGATGGTATGGCTTGAGTGAAAGGGGGGCTGTGACTGGCTGGCCAAAGGACAGAGACTGGGAGTTGGTAATGGAATTAGAGGTCTAGTTGCAAATGAGCTGTGGAGGAACACAAACGTCAGAATTTACAGAACACTTAGTGCGTGTTAAATCTGGACAGTATTAAAATTGGAACATGTTCTGAGTAATGTTTGCTATGATGGCTAACACACTCAGCTCTCAGTCCCATCCTGGCACAGCACCACACTTGAACCAGTTCAGGGCTAAGGGCACCTAGGTTTCAGTTTGAACCAGGAGGAACCTGACAAGTGAAAGAGCCAGGCTTCTTTGTCCTGATATGGATGGCCTTCCTTGTCCCACTTGGAGCCTGGGTATAGCAGAGGGGTCCCTGGCTGGTGTTGCAGATAGCTGAGGATTGTAAATTGCTCATATTATCTCCATGGAGCAGTCTGATGATAGTTGAATTCATGCTACTTATTAAAATCTGGAGATATTTCTTGCTCAACAAGTCCTAACTTTTCTATAATACAAGCACACTAAGCATATGTTTTACTGCTTGAATGTGTGGTGACTCACACTGTAAGTGTATTTAACATGTGTTAAGTATAACATGTAACTTGGGAACTGGAGAATACTGGGCTAGTAGAACTAGGAAACACTGAAGTACAATGGGGGTGGGGGAGGAAAGGCAGACCTGACAAAGAACTGGGACTGGCTTGCCAAAGAGATTAGAGATTAGATCACAGGCGACAGATAGGGAGGGGCACAGGGGTGGAGGCACGTTCCCCCCTTTCTCCCCCCACCCCGAGAGTGCTGGTGCCTCCCCTGACAGAGAGGTGATACTCCCCCTCTATGTGACTTTGGTCAGACCGCAATTGAAGTACTCCATCCAGTACTGGGCACTTCAAAAGGGATGCGGCTAGCCTGGAAAGCGTTCAGAGGAGGGCCACCCGCTTGGTGAGAGGGCAGCAGGACAGGCCCTATGAGGAGAAACTGAGGAACCTGAACTTGTTCAGCCTCAGCAAGAGGAGGCTGAGGGAGGACCTGGTGGCTGCCTACAAACTCATCAGGGGAGATTAACAGTAAATAGGTAGAGCCTTTTTCTCCCCAGCACCACCTGGGGTGATAAGGAACAACAGTAATAAGCTGATGGAGAATAGGTTTGGGTTAGAGATCAGAAGGCAATATTTTACAGTTAGGGTGGCCAAAATCTGGAACCAACTTCCCAGGGAAGTGGTCCTCGCCCCTACCTTGGGCAAATTCA
>JAGPOW010000261.1:61682695-61698700 GCA_030014935.1 Caiman crocodilus | reverse complement strand
AGTGGTCCTCGCCCCTACCTTGGGCAAATTCAAGAGGAGGTTGGATGATCACCTGTCTGGGGTCTTGTGAACCCAACATTCATTCCTGCCTGTGGCAGGAGGTCAAACTAGATGTTCTGTTCTGATCCCTCCTGACCCTAGCTACTATGAAACTATAAGAACAAGTGCTCTGCCTCGTAGGGGGACATGGAGACTGCTTGTGTCCCCCTTTTCCCCCCAACTGGCTCCACCAGCAGAATGTCAGCCGATGGCAGAATGCTGGGGGATTCCCCGCTGGTAGCCAGCTGGGGATCTGCCCCCCAGTTGTGCCCTGCTGGTGGCCCCCAAGATTTGAGAGGCACCAATTGCCCCTACATTAGGTTGAAGAATAATGTGGCGTTTGGAATGGGACACTAAGAACATCTGATGGAGCATTTGACTAGGAAGACTGGTGTTTTATCCTTGATTATGCCACTTTTTCACTGCACATGTGTGTCACTAAACATCCATGCCACAGCTATGCTCCTAGATACCACGGGTTGGCAATATTCACTACCTCTCATAGATTTCATAGACTGGAAGGGACCCTGAAGGATCATTGAGTCTAGCCCTCTGCCCCAAGGGCAGGAAGTCAGCAGGGGTCATAGGATCCCAGCAAGACAAACATCCAAATTTCTCTTGAAGGCATTCAAAGCAAGTGCTTGAACCACCTCCAGCGGCTGTCAATTCCAGACCTTGGGGACTCGGACAGTAAAGAAGTTCTTTCTTATGTTCAGCCTGAAATGGTCTTGGAAGAGTTTATAACCATTCGACCTTGTCATCCCTTGTGGCGCTCTGGTGAACAAACATTCCCCCAGATCCTGGTGAGTACCCATGATAAATTTGTAGGTGGCCACCAGATCATCCCTGAGCCTGCACTTTTCCAGGCTGAAGAGTCCCATGGCTCTCAGCCTCTCATCATAAGGTCTGTTTTCCTGACCTGTGATCATGCATGTGGCTCTCCTCTGCACTCTATCAAGATTTTCCACATCCTTTTTGAATTGTGGAGCCCAAAACTAGACGCAGTACTCCAGCTGTGGCCTCACCAAGGCTGAATACAATGGGAGAATGATGAACTGGGATTTACTTGAGAAGTATCTATGGATGCAAGCCAGCATTTTGCTCTACTAGCCGCAGCATCACATTGAAGGCTTACGTTCATCTTGTGGTCAGTCATGGCCCACAAGTCCCTTTTATCCATAGTGCTAACCAGCGTAGCACTGCCAAGCCTATAAGCATGCTGCAGGTTTTTCCTGCCAAGATGGAGAACCTTGCATTTTTGGTGTTAAACACCATCAGGTTCTCGTCCATCCATTTCATGAGCCTGTCAAGATCTGCCTGGATCACCCTCCTGTCTTCAGGTGTAGATGCTTTGATGTCATCGGCAAACTTGCCAGTCTACTTCTGACACCAATGTCTACATCATTCATGAAGATGTTAAAAAGTATAGGCCCTAGGACAGAGCCTTGAGGGACCCCACTGGTCACAGTGTACCAGAGCAACTTCCATCAACCACCACCCTGTAGGTCCGACCACGGAGCCATTTCCCCAGCCAGTAGATCATAGTTAGGTCAAGGATGCAGTTAGCCACTTTTGCCAAGAGGTGATCATGGGATACCATAGTGATGGCTTCACAGGGTACTTTTAGATTTTAAGACAAGAATTGCTGTATAAATGCAATGTATGCTTATTTGTTTCAATATATTATTCAGTGACCATAGATGGCTTCAGGGCCACACTGATGCTGTACATACACAGAAAAGAAAAAGTAATCCTTACCCTGAAGCACTTAGAATGTATTTGGATAGAAAATCAAAGGGGAAGGGGAAAAAGTATTGTTTTCCAGCTAAAATAGGGATCTCAGGCACAGCGCTATTAAGTGAATTACTCTAGCAGTCTACTATTATTATTCTCTTTGCCCAAGATCTTGGGCTCTGTTGTTTTTGTTTCAGGCTAAAATGTGATGTGGGTTCTTGAGTTTTACATCTGTGTTGCAGGGAAAGGAAATTGAATCCTTTTCAGTTATTTTTCAAGACCCTGTTGCCCATGGACATTTACTGCAATATGACCGCATTTATAAAATGGCCCCTTTTATCACAAATTATATGAACTTCTGTCCTATCCCATCCATTTTTGTATTTTCATCACACTTCAAAATGGAGGGAAAATTGTTCTTTGCTCCTGAAAGAAACACACTCTTGAGACATGTATAGTGCTCACTATCTTCTCTCCCACCCCTGAGAAGTTGCAAAGTCTGATGGGGAAAAAATGTTATTCACACTTCATTGGTGAGATTAATTGGCACAAGTTAAAAAGAAACATTTTTCCTGCTTAGTATTTTCTGCCAAAGCGGTGAATAATTGGAAGATGATCAGCCTTGAGGTGCTGGTGAAATGGGAAGGAATTAGAGGGAAATGAGAAGATGGGAGGTGAGAAGTAAATTAATAGAGTTGCACAATGCAATCTGATTGATTGGTTACACCGTTTCAGTGTGAAAGGCTTGAAGACTCTTGTTCCTGGAAAACACTAACCCAAACCACAGCCCCACTGTGCAAGAAATCTGCTTGTGTGGGCTCCAGCACATCAGGCTTTTAGTGAAAGAAAAGGATAAAAAAGGGGAGGCAGCGGATTGGAAAAAAGATAGCTTTCAAGGTGAACATGTCATGATGTGCTACCAGTCATTGTAACCTAGGAACAGAAGTGAGTTTGAGGGTTTTTAATGGAAAGCCAAAAACCTTTTTAAGCATAGCCTTAAGTACCTGTGAGTTTGTTCATCACTGCTTTACTGCATCTATGTTCTGATACAACTCTGCTGAAGTAAATGTAGTAAAAGCAGCAGAAAATTAGAGTAAAAGAGTAATGAATCAGCATGTGTTGTATACCTTGTGGGTGAAGGTTATGCACTGACATTAAAATGACATGGATACATAAAGCCATCTGTTCTCTAGATTTTTATGTACATGCCCATACATATTACTGTCATTTGAAAAATATGGCTGACCTGGCTAGGGAAACAGCAGGGTTTTGTTGGCTTTCCAGACTTCAGAATATTTTTACTGTGGAGTGAATCGCCACAGTATTTTTCATTGAAGCTTTCAATAGTGAGAGCAAATCTGAGCATTACTCATGCTTCAGGAGTGTGAGGATTTGTTCCTCTTTCCACATTCGGATTTCCTAAGGCTAACTTGTTAGGAAGGCCCATAGTAATTGATTAGCTGGTAAGTATACCTAATTGATTCAGATACAATTCTCAATCTCAAAAACACAAAAATGCTTAATGCTAGCCAGGAGAACAATAATAATAATAAAAAATAAAACATCTTTCAAAGCCCAGATGGCCCACTGGGCTAGCACAAGTAAAGCATATTGTTTTTTGTAGCTAAAAGCAGTAGCAAAACTTGGAGTGGGCAAGCAGGACACCAGTCCTGAGTACCAAATTAGGAGGGCTGCCAGAATTTCCCCAACCCCTGGAGAGCCTGTGCCCCAGGAGGAGAAGCAGCACCATGGTCTTGCTCTTCCAGCAGCAGCAGCAGCCCAGTGTAACACTGCCATATGGCTGCTGTAGGAGTAACAGCTGCGGAAGACAGACCATACTACAGCAGCAGCAGTAGCAGGAGCAGGACCAAACAACTCCCCCAGACTCAGAACCCCCTGTTCCAATGCTTAGCAGCACCTCCCCACCTGCAACCATCTCCCCAGTTTTCTGCAAGATTTGCCTAGGAAATAAACCCTGCCTGTTGTGGCTCTGTAAGAGTGTGGCTAGAATCACATTCATCCCCCTTGATTACCTAGCCAGAATGACCACATATCCATTTGCAACAGTGGCAGTAGGGGTTTGGGGTTTATTTTTTTGAGTAAGCAGCAAGTAACACACACTTCTGGATCTGTAGTGAGATGCCTCGACCACTCTTGGCACCAACAGAATAGTCAGACTGAAAATAGTGGGACTACTCCTATGCCTACAATGAATTGCCTACATAAGAGTCGGCAGGCATGGGATCTTACACACAGGTGTAATGTTCACCATGTGGTGTACCCTATTGCCCCCTAAAGAGTCAAAAATCCAGATCAGCCCCACTTCCAGCCTTCCTAAGCCCCAGCACTTTCACTTTCTGATTTGTTGGACAGTTTTACTCTACAGGGAAAAAAGCTACAAGCTCTGGGATTCAACTGAACTACCCCATAGTTCTATGTGATGGAGTAGTATTCAGAAATGTAAGGTTTGCAAGCAGCAGATCCATTATGGATGAGCACATGTGCAATGCAATGCAAACTGCAGCTGTCTCAAATGAAAAATATTAGTTCTCAATTTAGTCCCCTCAGTTTAAAGAACTTTGGATTGGATGTTTAGGGGCTTACCTGAACTAGAGCCTTAGTTTAAGCATATTTCAGTAGGAGTGAAGGACATTGCAGGCTGCTGGAAAGGAGCAAGCTGAACTGTCTGCCACAATGAAATGTAATCTCTACTTGATGTTCTGAAAGAGAGTCAATGAGTAAATGTAGAGGCTGAATGTTTCCAATGCATCTTCTTTCTGGGGAAGACTACACAGCCAGATTTTCAAAACATAACATCACTTTAAGACATATCTGTCTTCCCTTAGGTAGGGAAATTACCACATTCAGCTCTGTAACTAACCAAGTTATGAATCAAAATAGTCATGATGCCAATCAGGCTGGAGAGCTGACCATCTGTGGAATCCTCTATAGCCAGGGAAGGAAGAGTACAAGGCTTGTTACTGTTGAGTACACTGCAAGATACACCCCTTCCCTGTATTTTCCCTGAGACTATTCCCTATAATTAGAGAAGCAAGAGAGCATAATTAATAGTTCTTGTCAAAGATAGACACCAATGGTGAGGGAAGGGAAGGGAAGGGTGTATGTATAGTTTAGTTGCTATTGAGAGAATGCAAGAGAAGTCTTTTGTTTTTATAAGTGCTACCTATGTGGCACAGTGATAGGCACATTAGAAATGCAGATGTGGGCAGGGAACCAGTGATAGGAATCATCCATTTGCATTTGATTCTGTAGTGCATACCAGGTACTGAGACACTCACTTGTATGTTGCTGCCTTCAGAAACAGGTATGTGTTACCCATGCAAGCCTGATGGGCCATTCAGCCTCTGGAAGACCATTGAATCCTTTTTGATTGTTTTCAGTACATAAACATGGGCGTTTGTCTGTGGGACTGGAAACTATCTGAATGTATTTACCAGCTAATCAATTACTCTAGGCTTTTCACACTCAACTTTCTTCTACCTATTACACTGAAAAGCCCAAACAGCAGCAGAGTGCATATCAAATGGTGGTGTGAGTGGGTGTACAGAAGCATGTAACACCAAGAAGCAGCTCCAAGCAATGCATGTCTTTACAACTTTCAGCTACTGCTGATGCTACTCCTGTTGCTGCAGCCATCTCATTCAGAAGGCCGAGGATCCTTCCTACTACCTCTCTACTCTCACAGATGTTACTTTATCCCAGTCCCAAGGAAACAAATTGGTGGGGGGCCTTCTGCCCCTATTTCTCCCAGCCACTCCTGCAATTTAATTCTTCTATCTCAGTGGTCTCCAACCTCTTTATGGTGAAGATCACTTTTTGGCACCCAAGGATCTACTGCACCCCTGGCCCCCACCTGCCGCACCCCCCTCAGCCGTGATCTCCACTCCCCTCCTGGGCAAGGTGCCCAGGCTTTGACCCCACTCACCCAGCCCAGCCTGGGCAGCATGGGGCCTGGGTCAGCCCAGCCATGTGTCCTAGCTCTCCCAATTGTGGAGCCTCTGACAGACTGAAATCAATGGTCATGATTGACCAGTAGATCAAGATTGACTGGTTGGTGACCACCGTTCTACCCCTACTTTTTCTTTGTAAAAATGGTTTATCATCATTAAAGCAGATTCCCTGACTCCCAAGCTAGTTGCAAGAACGTGTCAGGTTCAGTGACAAGAGTTTCTTGGGACACGGTGCGTTGGCTGGTCAGAGACAGATACATACACCTGCCCCCCAAGAACAGCCAATAATCTGCTGATGAAGGTACTCCATGCTCTCCTGATTTTCACTCAGGTCTTCCACATCCTAGAAGATAGCACTAACCATCAGGTTGTTGGGTGCTCTCCCCAGGCTGTTGGCTGCCCACTCCACCTCTTCTGTGGAAACGGTTCAAGTTTATGGGACATGAACTTGGCTATCCCATATTCCTGAAGAGAGCCCACTAGATCATTTTCTGGGGAGATGCTTGTCTGTCCACTGAAAATAATGAAAGGCCTTAGGGTTTATTCTAGTGTGGAACAGGAAGAACTTCTGAAATTACAAAAATACTTGAGACAGAAAAATTGTTTTCCACCACACTGTCTCCTACCACCCACTGTTTCCATGTAGATGGCTTGAGCTACTATGTTTCAATAATGAGTGCATTTCCCTCTGTCTAGCAAGAAATTATATATGTCTATACTTCTGCAGCTGTTCCTATTCTATTTTAGCCTGAAGAAAGGCTCCTACCTTATTCTTGTTCCCTTACCATTATTTCTTCCTGATCCCAAGGATGAAGCTCAGATCCCACCAGTGCCACAGAAGTGAGGATGCCATGAGGATCTAGAACAACCAGTGAAGAGAGGCAAGGCTTGCCTCACAGTATCTGCAGAAGCTCTGTGGCAGAGAACCCCATATAAAATAATGCAGCCTAGCATTAATGTAATTGCTTTCCCTTCTTGTCCAGTGTAGAAACCTCCCTTAAAAGGAGAGTTGAGGAAGTTTTGACTGGAGTTAGAACCCTTCTGAAATGCTGCTACATCTTCTCCAACCATAGTTTTTCCCTCTACCTTGAATCAACAATCTGCTCACATCACTGAAATAGAGGTAATCACCTCCACATACATACATGCATATGCTCCATCTTGGATTTTGAGATACCTTTACTCCAAAGCCACCAGAAAAGCTACTGTGAGATTCATTGGAGAGAAATCATATGGCAATATAATTGTATTTCTCTTTTTTCAGGGAGATCATGCATAATATGGCCTGCATAATCCTTGCATAGTAAAAGCATGATACTGCCAAAATGCAAGCAAATTCTGTATGTAATTTCCATTTAGTCTTGTTCTTTAAAGAAGAGATGCACAACCTGTCACAAAGCCACATATGGCTCCTAGACTGCAAAACCTTCTTCACCTTGATCTTGTATAGTATAAATTGGATCTTGTCTGCTGGCCTGATGATTATGGACATATTCAGAGAGACGCTGCAAGATTACAGGTTAGACTCCAGCAACACAGGCTTGCTAGAACCTTTAAACCTGCACTGATTATAGGTAAGCAAAACGGATTTAGTGCAGGGAAAGTTTCAAGCCATTGCTAAGTGGAATATTGCTAATTCTGTAGCACAAGAACAAATACCTTTAACACTATTCTAGAGAAGAATATATCCATTAAATTTAGCTCTAACTTCTTCAAAATCCTAGACAATGTGTTAATTTACCACATTAACTGACCCTAAATGGAAACTAAGCAAGTATCTGTTTTAGATTGGTTGATTTTAAGAAAGCAGTATATTATTTTGCTCTGAATACCCTTGTGCTTTTATAGATTTGTGAATTCAGCAATAATGTCAGGTAATTTCATCAGGAACATGATTCATATGTTCTGAATCCAACTGATGTTTGGATGGTGTTAAAGTGGGGTGAGTCACCAGCACTACCTGAAATGGATGTTTTATCATTCAGCCCTACCAACTGAGGGTTTGAAACTTAATATTCAGTTTCCACAGAAGGTTCATGAATCTCAATGAGGTTATCAACAGAGGCAGGGAAGTTCTGTAAACATGGTTCTGACAATCATTCAGGATTCCTTTCTTTCACCAGAACAATGCAAAGTGGATATGGATCTGCCTAGTAAAGTGAACAGCAAAATGTCCATTCTCTTCA
The DNA here is from genome assembly GCA_030014935.1 of Caiman crocodilus. Lineage (NCBI taxonomy): Eukaryota > Metazoa > Chordata > Crocodylia > Alligatoridae > Caiman > Caiman crocodilus. Next base: position 61,690,770 of record JAGPOW010000261.1, on the reverse strand, counting down.
GTGGAAACAGATAGAATTCAGTATTTCAGTCCTCTAACCCTCCTTTTACATTACAACAGGCATGTAATAGATGCTGGCACAGAGGTAAGGTTTTCAGCTTAGGCATTTAATTGTGACCTGCTGCATGCAAAATACTGAGCACACTTTAGCAAGACTGGAATGACACCTATCATAAAGCCTAGCAATAAATACTTTGGAACAAAGCCAGTAGTCTAACATTATAAAAGCCTTAATCTGTCTGGCTGCCTGTCCATAAAGCTTTATTCTCACTGTGATTGCCTACTGAAACAACCAATAAAAGTGCAAATACAGCTTTGGGACAAGAAGTGGTGGCATGGTGGAGCACCACCATGATGGCAGGAACACGGGGGATAGAGAGTGGGGCGAGGCCAGCATAGCTGGTCTGACTCCCTAGAGGCAGCAACAGTGGAGTGGAACTGGGGGCAAGACTAATGGAGCTGGTCTTGCTCCTCCCCCTTTGCTTCTTGGATATGACGGCAGCAGCACAATGGGGAGCAAGGTCAGGATGCTGTGGGGTGGGGGGGGCAATGCAACTAGCACTGGCCTTGGCCTGCCCCTCCCTACTTCTGTCGTTGCCACCTGCAGGGCCGACATGGGTGGGAATGAGTGGGGGGGTGCTGTGGCAGTGGGACAGGGGGCAAAGAGTGGGCCTGGGCTGACACAGTGGCAGTGGGGGGAGGGGAGGAGTGGGCCTGGGCCTGGGCCTGACATACTTGGGGGAAGGAGCGATCCTGAGGGGGGAACAGCCAGCCCACCGTGGTGGTGGGGGATGAAGCTGGCCTCCTCTCCATCCTTCGGCCCAGACCCACTTTTCCCCCATGTTGGCCCTGAATCCACTCCTCCTATCCCCCCACCACTGCCATGTCAGCCCAGGCCCACTGCCCCCCACCCCCACTACAGCAGGCTGGCTTCTCCCCACCCTCAGGGGCAGTTCTCCCTCACACCCACCGCATCAGGCCCAGCCCTGCTCCTCCCCTCCTCCTACTGCTGCAGTGGGGAAAGGGGGAGTGGGCCTGGACCCCAAGTGGCAGGAGGGAAGCAGGGAGCAGGCCTGGATGGGGGTTGGGGACATGGGGCTTTGTTCCTGCCTGCTCCCCTACCATCATTCTTGACAGGCAACTGGCTAGTCCATGTTATAAAACCCACTGCCTAGGTACAGTCAGTCAAAAAGCCTGAGGCTGAATCGATTCAGTCTTTGTAGGTTAGTCTAAGCTGCAAAGATTTAATTGAAACAAAATTGAAAAGACATTTACCTTTGAATCAGGGAATGCAGCCACATACCTGCTGTGGCTCAGCCCATAAACCAAAATGCTTGGTTGGGGTGCTATAGCACAGCTCTCTGGCTGTGTGTTCACTTCCTTTTCCTGCTGCCCCCAAGGTCTCTGGGATTTGCAGTCCAGAATTACAGCAGCAGGACTCTGCAGGGTTGCTCATCACTTCCTCTTCCTGCTTCCAGGTGCCTCTGGGATTTGTGGTCCACAGTTGTAGCCCCCAATAAGTTTGAGCAGGGAAAAAGGTGTTTAACCCCCCTCCCTGGCCCCAAACCCCAGCTGGGTTTGCCGGGGGGGCAGTCCCCCCACTCTTGCAGACTGGGCTACATCTCCAGACGGGCTTGCACTGCCCTACCCCTCCCTTTCACCCTCCCCCCCACCATCAGTCAGCCCTCACAGCTCCAGCTAGTGAGCAGAGGGGCAGGGACAGCACAGGACTGGAAAGTATGCTGGGAGACTGTGATTTAACTTGAACCAGGTTCTGGGACAGAAGTTTCATAAACCAGTTTGACCCAAATTAGTTAAGTTTGATACTACATTCAGCCATGTTTATCTTAAACCAGTTTCAGCCATTTTGAAACTGGTTTATGTGTACTGAGCTTCTGTTCTGTCACAGGTCTAAACCTGTTTCTGATCACTTAAACCAGTTTACAAGTACCTTCTGTCCCTAGCCACTATCATAGTTAGGGTTCTTGATGCTGGTCTGATTAGGGAGGCTAAGGATTTAAGGGGCATGGAAAAGGGAGTGTTGTCCTGATAGAGTGGACACATGGTAGGTAGAGTGACACCTATATTATGACTGCCCCTTCTGCCCCTGGATAAACAGAGGTCTTCATTGCCACATTCACAAGAAGTAAATTTACTAGAGAACAACTGCATGCATAGGAAATATATCGTTTTAACTGAAGTTGATCAAAATGTTCACTAGGAAACATCCACACAATGGCCGGGAACATGCATAAGTTCTTTTCTTGAACAGAGAAAGCACATTTGGAAAAGGGAAAGCATAAATGCATAAAGGTTGTTGGTTGTGGCCATGTTGGTCTAAGGACATAGGCAGACAAGGTTTTTTGGGTAGATGTGATATTTTTTATTAGAACAACTAAATAGTTGGAAAAATTGTTCTTTGCAAACTTTTGTTTGTGCTGGAAAGTTTGCAAAGAATAATTTTTCTAACCATTTAGTTGGTCTAATAAAAGATATCACATGTACCCAATGAACTCTGTCTGCCTAAATGCATAAGGGAAGTTTGCCCCTCTGTCATTGTGATACTGGTTCCATGAACTACTCATCCCTCAACTACAATTATCACCTCAATTTCAGCCAGTTCATCCCCCACTACTTCTGAATGTATTTGTATTATTTACCTGTGTTCTGTTCGTGGATCCTATAAATTTGAAAACATTCAAGCTGTTTTGCAGTATCTGTGATATGACACCCATGCATAATTAACAGATAGGCTATCTGACTACTCTGAGTAAATCAATGAAGGGAGAACATAGCTGCTGACAAGACTTAAAGCCAGATCCTTAGCTAGCGTAAAATAGTGCAGCTCCACTGAATTCAGTTCAGTTGTAGGTCTGCCCCTAGGAATGATGCCTTCTGTTACATTTCACCATTTGTTGAAATAAAAAAATCCCATTCATACATAGTTAAAATGGCAACTACATAAGTCTTATAAACTGGGCCACAGAATCCACAGTCAGAAATGATGCAAACCATGGCATGAGTTTCCTTACATTTAATTTTACTCTGGTAGAGCTACTTTAACATTTCTCTGCCAATCTGTAAAGGAGTCTAAACAGATTTTCTTTACACACATTTGGACTAGAAGATGAATGCAAGAACAGCCATCATTTGATTGTAATTTACACTTCTGACTTTTTGGAACACCAGTTAGACAAAAGTAGACATGAAAATAGAACAGGTGCAAGCAGGTGAAGGGAATCTAAATTCACCTCTAGTTCCTTACTTTTGCAGCACTTCTGACTTTGTCACTAGCTAAATACATAAATACTGAACATGCATACATATGAACTATACTTGTACTTTTCATTAAGTAGGATATTCTTAAATATGATGATATCTAAACTGCTCTTGAATTTAATGAGGTTATCTTATAAATCATCCACAAAAACAGCAACATCTCAAACTGCCTACTTCATATTGAAAATCAAGATGGCTAAAACTGGCTTTCACATGTATTGCTCTTAGGCTTTAGGAGCTGTAAGTTACTTAAGCCCCTCAAAATTTTTAGGCACCTGACATACTCAGGTATCTAAACATTTTTTTCAGTGAAGAAATCAGATGCCAAAAGACCTTTCAGAATTTGTGTCTCACTTAATTCAGAGGCCATTATGATCCAGTTGCAATGTAGGTTTTGGTCTAGACCAGCTGTGAGGAAGATACTAATTCACTTTCCCATTTGTCAGCACTTTTAATAACCAAAATTACTCTAGAGGCCTGGACTTAATATTTTAGATTTGACATACAAAATCCTTAAACTTTCAATCAATTTGTGTACATCTGGAACATCAGGGATTGTGTGCACACATTAGTTATATGAAAACAACTTTGTAGCATAGCCAAGAAAGCAGTTTTACATTTTTCAAGTAGGCTTTCATTTTATTTGAATTGGCTTTCACAGCCACAGAGTATTATCGTATGTGACAGGCACAAGAATCTTATATCTAGGCAGCTTATAGTAGATGATGGCAACTCACTGTAATGAGGCAGTTACAGAATATATTTAAAGTATAGTACAGAATATATTTAAAGTATATTTAAAACACCAATAAACTCCACCAATTAATATTATATAACCAAAAGGACAAACACCTTTTTCCTGGCACCAGTGCCAAAGGTCGTACATTATGAACCAGATTCTCAATGGTATAAAATAACAATATTCATTTCCTAGGAAAATACAGACCACAGATACCTACCAGAACCTATATCCATGAGAAATGTACTTTTGAATTTCACTGAGAATTCATAATCAACAGATGTTTCAGTGTTTCTTTTCTAACTCTTTCCTCTTTAAAACAAAAATAAAAATGAAGACAAAAAAAGCAATGCCCAAACACCTGTAAACAGAAGTCTGTTTGGAAAGGGAAAATCTGGACATGAGGGCAGGTTCTTTGTTGCGGTTGCTTATTGTTGCTATCGAGATCAGGAGAGCCATGCTGATTGTTTAAATCAGTACCCTGCCCTTTGGACTAAACTGGATTTATGCATTAGATAGCTCAGGAGCAAGGGCCAAAATGTCTATTTAGGAGAGATGCTAAGCTGATTCTAATGAACACAAAAGGAAAAAATGGAAAGATAATTGCTATCAGAGGTTTGGACAGCAGATTATACTGAGGTTCAATTCCTTTTTATATTGTTCAGATAGGCTGGGCATTGTAATTGTTTCAAGACAGCGGCCTGGTATTTGGCAGTTATGTGCACTGCAATGTATTTTATGGATTTGCATATTATGACTAGTAGCCTGTCTATACACATTCAGACTATTTTAATGTTGTCTGAAGGTGGGCAGGGAAGGGGTGAAGGACTAGCTAATGAGTGCAAGATTATATATGCATTAATACTGTGCTAAATTTTGCCTGGTGTTTTGTTTCAAAGCTATTTCAATGCATTTTGAGCTCAAAACAGCAAAATTAAAATGAAACAAAAGGCTTTGAGACAACTTTGAAATGAAACGAGGGCACTTGAAAAATTCTGAAAGTTTCAAAATGTGTCAAGTTTTGAAGCCAGGCTTACTTGGCTTCAGTGCCAGTTCCAGATGGCAGCCTCCTGTCATTTGGCGCACAGATCTGGGGGCCCACACCCCCAGGAGGGCTGCAGGGCTGTGCCAGACTCCTTCTGGGGGGTACGGGCCCCTGGATCTTCACACTGTATGACAGAAGGCTGCCACTGCTGCCTGGGACCAGCAGCAGCAGCAATCTTCCCTGGCGCTGGGTGCAGGCTGCACCTAGCACCAGTCCCAGGCGGCAGTGGCAGCTTCCTCTCATCTGGCACACAGATCTGGGGGTCTGCATCCCTGGAAGGAGTCCAGCATAGTCCTGCAGCCCTCCTGGGGGTGCAGGCCCCCAGATCTGCATGTGGGATGAGAGGAGGCTGCTGCTGATGGCAAGTACCACGAGTTTTGCTTTGAACAGTTTGAGGTGCAGTTTTCCAGAAACCTCTGTACTTAGCTCCTTGAAAGTTTGCAGGCTTCATGCTTTCAGAAGGGTCTACCACCCCTGCAAGTTTCATCTGAATCAGGCAAGAAATGACAAAGTTTTAGGCATTTTCATGATTCCCCATTATAACCTACAGGCGAAATGTTGACACACGTTGAAATAGTTTCAACGAAACGAAACAGAATAGTGTTTTGAAATGAAACAAAATGAAACACTGTCCCTTTGAAATGGCGAAATGCAAGTTGAAACAAAATGGTGCTGTTTTGCACAGCCCTAATATTTACGAGTATGAGTTACAACTCTCCTTCCAGAATGCAGCTGGAGTACTAGCACTGTCTTGAGGACTGATCTGACCTTCCAGTAGATTGAGGGATTCCATTATCACTATCCTGTTATAATTTTCCCCGTATTTATACCAGTTGCCTGAGCTTTTCATGCATTGGTTTCATCATCCGATGCAAGAATGAGCAATCTGCATCCAAAATGCCTTGCTTTTGTGATGAAGAGGGCATATTTGCTGTAACATCTAGTTAATCATAGGAGATAGTGTCTCACTTACACTGTATTCATAAGGGAAGAACTGCTCTTACAAAACAAGGAAACTATTATGCTGCTAGGCTGAACACTTTTGAATTGGGTACAGAGGCTAAAAAGAAGGTGGGTGGTTACAAGTTACAGCTTGTGAAATCTAGTTCTATATCTCTTGTCCACAACATTACTTTCTCCCAGGAGTTTATACTTATTATTAATCTTTGTAATATTAGCTGATACATGGAACACAGAAGAGGCGTGGACTCTAGGCAGAGAACAAAAAGCAAAAATGCTTTGGGCTGCTCAGGTGATAGGATAGAGAAAGAAGCACAATGCACCAAGTCTACCGGGGAGTTCAAGGTTGCAGACCCATATGAAAGAAGGCAAGATGATGAGACTGGGAAAGATGCAAAGGGATACTTAGGCTTATAACTGCTGTAGAATTAGTACTCAAATAGGAAGAAAGAATGAGATTTGAAGAGATGCCCAGTGGTATCCAGTTGTTAGTAATTGACATTTTTTAAAATTATACTTAGAACAGGATCTACCTATGATATGTCGACAAAATTTATTTTTTTGTAAAAAAAGGCATAAACCTCGCTCTTTAGAGGAAGGCACTGATGTAGAGACTATCTTTCCCCTTAGTTTCTCTTCTTTCAATAAAAGTATATTATAGTAGGGGGACTGGAATATTTATAAAAACACAAGCAGTCCTCAGACTTATGACATAATTAGTTCCTGAAAACCATGTCGTAAGTCAAAACGTTGAAACTTGGAACCAATTTTCCCATAGGAAACAATGTTATAAGAATGGGGAATTAGTTCCTGAACCAAGGCCCGATACCCTGTTTTCACCAAAAATAACCCAGAATTTTTTTACTCTATCAATTATAGATGAGTAATACAGCTACATCAATGTATTTATATTGTAAATAGCAATCATATTGATTTGGAAGGACTTATTTGGGGTGACTTGGTTGGACTTTTTGTAGGGTTCTTGGCTGGCATCTTCTCAGGAGTATTGGCTGCAGGTTTTTCTGGAGTCTTGTCTGTTTTCTTAATGAAAGTGTCCACAGAAGTTTGGACAGATGTTCTCCAGGGAGACGGATGATACAACAAACTTGTTTGCTGGCATGGCGTGGCATCAGATCAAGCATTGTAAAGTCTAAACTGACATCAGAAAGTTGAAACAGGGTTTCAATTTATAAACTTTGCAACTCATAACACTGTAAGTTGAGGACTGCCTGTATATAGAAAGAAAATAGAAGGTTATGTGTGTTCTTATTCAAATATGTCTTGCATCAATTTCTGAACTCAAAAATCAAATGTTTGGCCATTTCTATATTAAGATGATCTGATATAGATTTCCTATATCAAATTAAGGTGAATTGTGTACAGTGGAAATATATTTCTTTTGCAAAACTTAACACAATAGCTTCACAGTAAGGATCCAGTTTCTATAAATTAGCAAGTCTGGAATGTAACTTCAGGGTTTATTGCTTTTGTTGCTTGTATTTGTTTTTTGTGCAAGTTTAGAACTTAGAGATAGAGAGTTAGAAACCTGAGGAACTGAGTAATGTATTCACAGTCATGGTATTCAAACCTGATCAAGATGCATCTGCTGTTGATAATAGTCTATCATAGACTGAAGTAACTATTCTAATGAATAAACAAACGGTGTTTTATCTAGCGAGACAGCTAGCATTCAAACAAGTTACAGGCGATCCCCAGTTAACGAACGAGTTACATTCCTGAGACCGTCTTTAAGTTGATTTGTATGCAAGTTGGAACACAAACCTTTTTAATGACCGAGGAGGCGAGGGGAGAAACCAGGCTTCGCCTTAGGACAGCATCAGCCGAAACAGGGGGTGGGAGGGTGGGAAAGAATAATGGCAGCCAAGCGCAGAGCGCAAGCGCGGTCCCGGTGCTGCCACATGGGTGCAGCGCCCAGTGGGACCCCACTCCCCTCCCGGCCCGCGCCATTCGTAAGTATGGAATGTCTGTAACTCGGACGTTCGTTAACTGGGGACTGCCTGTATTGCAACTACAAGACCAGGACCAGGACCAG
>JAGPOW010000261.1:61646861-61682595 GCA_030014935.1 Caiman crocodilus | reverse complement strand
ACCATTAAGTCCCTTTTCCCCTCGTCCTCTTTTCCCCTCATCCTTCTGTAAATACTTTGGATTTATGATGCAAAAATCTAGAACTTTTGGTTCCAAATTATACCTTTTACTAGACCGAGACATTTCAACAACAAAAAAATCTTTTTCTGCAAGCTTTCAGGCTTATATGCCCTTCATCAGGCTCAGGGAAGGTTTAAGACGGTAAAAAGTCCCCATATGTAGGAAACAAACTTTATTTTTGCACAGAGGAAGCAGAAGCTGAAAAACTGTCCCTCTGGGTCAACAAGTCTCTTTGTGAGCTTGCTCTTTGTTGTGTAGATCAAGCAGGATTTTTTTCATGTGGGGACTTCTTACCATCTTGAACTTTCCTGGAGCCTGATGAAGTGCCCAACATCTCACAGATAGAGATCTTTTTTTTGCAATTTCTCAATTGGTCTAATCATTTTTGGAACCAAAAGTTTTAGATTTTTCCATTTCTTTTTGTCTCAGAACAACATGGCTACTACATACATCCCTAATAAGGTGAATGCACATCAGAAAGCGCACTAGCTTAGCTGGTACCTTACTGCACCTATTACTGGTGAGATCAAGAATTTATTGGACATGGAACATGAGCTCACCTTCTGATATAAACTGGCACAAACTGGGAGTCAGGGAATGCAGAGTTATTATTTTGTTTCTGATTCCCTCTGTGGCCTTGGACAAGACACAGAAGCTCCTTCCTACAGTCCTCTACAAGGATTATCTTACTTACCAAACTCCAGGTGCTTTGTGAAAATTAGTTCGGTCTCAGACTTGCATGCATCCATGCACACCAGTAACTTACCTAACATGAGTAGGTCCGTGAAGTGTTAAAGCATCCAGGTCTTATGGCCTTGTCCAAAAAGACACTAAACATCAACAGCCTTACCTCAGGTGAGGGTCTTTAGCTTGGATATACAGCATGTTGTATGTAATTGTTAAATATTTAAAACGTGGAACAATTTAAATCTTTTAAGAAATGAATTGTATTTCTATAACTGTATGTTTTCCAATTTTTTTTATTTGAAATGATTTTTAGTTAAAAAAAACAAATACCTATGCATTGTTTTGGGCATAATAAAAATGTAGACATGACAGGATTATGATAAAACAAGAGAATTATATTAATATCTCTCACCTATTATTTGTGCAATTTTGTTTTTAGGTCTCAGTCGGTGGTGGAAGCTGGCACGTTGAAACATGAGGATCAAAGTGAAAATGAAAACACTCAACCGCTATTGGCTCTGGATTGAGACCTAAGCACTAACACAAACATTGCCAGACTTCAGCGGTACCAGAAACCTACAAGCACACAATATGCTTCACTCACGTGCGCACGCGCATGCGCGTGCACACACACACATGTACGTATGTTCTGCTTGAAAACAAGCCCTTCATTTTTTCAGACCAAGTAAAGATTGTCACCAGCCATCTGTCTGAGCGGCCAAAGCTGAACAATGACTGAACATTTTCTCTTGGCACAGGATGCTAACTAAGAGAAAACAAGGAGTCTGATTGTCAACAAAGAGTTCTTTTCTTTTTTATCCTTCCTTTGATTCATGGCATAAAAAGACTGAAAAGCAAGGGACTAAATTCTTTGTTTGAACAGAAAAGGATGTGCCAGTAGAGGTTCCTCTGAATCATTATGCCAAGATGCTCTTCAGTTTTAGTAAAACAGAGTTTAGATTAAGTGCATTTTAAAGCAAAACATCTTGAAGTTAAAACTGTGCAGCAAAATTATCAGGTTTAATGTAGTTTGTCATCCTGAGGTAACTGCATCTCTAATACCCTAAAACTTGACTGAGGTTTTTTTTCTTAAACAAATCATCATCAGCATAATGTCATTCAACACTACACTATGACATCCCATCATCCTGGCTGCTTGCAGGGTTCACTTATTTCAGTACCCTCCAAAAATTATTCTTAACTTTTGAAGCCCTTATAAAACTGTCAGCTATATGTAATGAGCTGTGTGGGCAGCAGACACACACAATTTGAAAGACAATTATTTAATTTTAACGATGTGTTTTTCCACAGGCAATGCTACAGCCTGTTAGCTGTGTGTGTGTGGGGAGGTAACTCATTGGAAACAGTCACCAGTGATTAATGGTTCAATCCGGATTGTTTCATTTAGGTCACTACAGCAAAGGAAAGCTCTGAAGAGTGATTTAACCCTCTTTCCTCCTGCAATCAGTTAAGGATGCAGCCAGAGCAAGCGTGCTGACTACAGATGTGGGCTGTGGTTAAAATGGAAAACTGACATGCCAAAGATCAGTTTGTTATTTCTCTATTTGCTCTACTTGCAAACAGAATCTCATCACTGCATTAAAATGGAAATAGTTACAATAAAAAGATAAACAAAAACACTTAACACTTGTGTAGTGACTTTATTTCCTTAGAGTTTTTTACAACTTTTTACATTTGTTAAACAAGTGGTTCATGTGCATATGTCAAAGATAGTAGTGTAAACAATATACATAATATGAGATGACAGTGTGAAACATAACATGGTTTTTGGTATTCCTTGGGAAAGGCCACCCTGAATGTATGAACTGAAGTGATGATATAGTTTATAACTGAACACAGTCAGACTATAGTGAATGACAAAAGAATGGGTTACCTCTAGCCACTGTAATACATTACAAACCTGGCCAGAATATATGTCTACCAGGTATATTATCAAAATCTGTAAATTACAGAATAATTGCTGAATGAATGTAATTCTTTAATGTGTTTTTTTTCCATCAGCAGTTTGCCATCAACTGGGGCTTGCTCTGTAAGATAGCAAGTGATCCTCCTAGGCATAAAGCACTCTGCAAGGTGATACTGTAGGAATGTATAGGAACAAATGCCATACATTAATATACATTGCATGACTGAGCTCTCCTATTTTGGAGTTTCCATCCTCTCCTTAGCCCCCTCCCCCATTAAACTCTAAGTAATGTAACACAGCTTAGCTCCAGTGACTTCAACAGGGTTATGGCATTTATATTAGTTAAGGATCTATCGCACGTAATTTGGCTCATACACAGGATGTGGTGGTCATTCTGGATTCTCTTTGCCTGGATATATGGTAGCTATAAACAGGAAAAAAAAAATCCAGCTTCTACTAATAGGATTTCTACTATAATTTAAACGTTAGAAAACACTGCCCTTCTCTGGCACACTCCCTCTAAAGCTGAAGGACAAGACTTAATCTCTTACGCTAAGTACAGACAGTCAAAAAGCCCGAGGCAGAATTCATAGATTCAGTTTTCACAGGTTTCTCTAAACTGCACAGATTTAACAGATAACAAACTGAACTGACATTCAGTTTTCAGCTGGGAAATGCAGACAGAGGCCTGCATGGACCCAGACCAGAAGGCAGGGGGTGCTAGGGCGTACCTCCCAGCTTTCCCCCATGGAGGAAAGAGCCTCCCTCCTGGTGCTGGCTCGACCCCCTCCCCCGCCCCCCCGATCCAGGCATCTGGGATATCTCCAGCCCTGGTCTGCCCAGCTGTGGGGGGTGCGCAGAGAGTAATTCTACCCTGCAGGGCAAGGCTGGCATGAATTCTTGATGCACAGGAGGGGAGGGGGAAAGGCACCTCCCTCCTGGGGCTGGCCACCAGCCCAGCATCTTACTACGTTGGGGGAGCCCCGAGCTGTGCTGGGGACGTGATTGCCCCCACACATCTGAGCCAGTGTGAATCCCTAATATGCAGGAGGGAAGGGGAAACAGAGCCCCCAACCCTGGTCTCAGGCCCCAAGCTGAGGTCTTCCCAGTTGGAAGGGCTGGGCCTCGGGAGGGTTTCTTGCCCTCTTCCTGCCTGGCTGGGTTGGCTTCATAGAAAGAAGGATTGGGCCCCACCACCTGGCATAAGCCACTGGCCCTTCTGGCATGTTTTGCTGTCTGCTGCTGGTGCAGGGCTTCATCGGGATCTGCCAAGCAGCCCAGGGTCCTTCCACTGAGCAATGGAGCCCAATCCTTCCTTCTATGGAGTTCACTCATTCCCACTGCCCTATGTAAGACCCCCGAGTTACCTGGTGCGTCCTGATGGAGTCCAGCACCAGCAGCAGCTAGCAAGAACCAAACAAAGCTTGTGCTGGGCAGTGAGGCCCAATCTTTCTATCAAGCTGGCCCACATGGACAGGAAGAACTCCATGGGGCCCAGCCCATCCCACCTGGGAAAACCCCAGCTGGAGGTGCTGAGATTCAGATGGGAGGCTTTGTTCCTCCCTCCCCACTGTGCATTAGTGACTCATGGCAGCCTGGCCACAGACGGGGCAGGAATCACCCTCGCAGCTGGGCAGACCAGGGCAAGGCAGACCAGGGCAAACCCCCTGGGGTTTCCCCCAGGTGGACAGACACTGGATTTCGGGGCCAGCTGAGGGGGGGGAGGGGCCTTTCCTCCTTCCCACAGCTGGTCAGTTACTTTGGTCAGCCTGTCCTGGGAGGAGGAAGCGACTCTCACAGACCGAGGCTCGGGCGTAGGGCTGGGGTGGGCTTGGAGGGGTTCCCCTGCTTTCCACCCCACCCTATCCCACTACCCTGCAGGGCTGACAGATGCAGTCAGGACCAGGCTGGGGAGCAGAGGCTTTGCTGCCTCAGCTCTATGACACTCATGTGTGGGGCTGGCCCCAGCTTAGCTGGACCAGACAGCACAGGCATGGTTAGCCCACCTGCCCTGCAAGAGGGGCTAGTGAAGGGCCCCAGTGCATCCTGGGATGCTGGGGGACTGGGACATAACTTGAGTTGGGAGGGGATTTGGGACAGGAGTTCCTCAGATCAGTTAACCTAAATCAGTTAAGTCTGATCCTACATTGATCCAGGTTTATTTTAAACCAGGTTGGCCATTTTGAAACAGGGTGATATGCACTGAACTTCTATTCTGTGACAGATTTAAACTGTAACAAACTGTTTGAGAGAGCAGATTTAAGTTAGGTATCAGGAAGAACTTCTTCATGGTAAGGGTGGCCAGAATTTGGAATGGGCTGCCAAGGGAGGTGGTGCTCTTCCCTACCTTGGTGGGTCTTTAAAAGGAGACTGGCCAACCACCTGGCTGGGGTCATCTGACTCCAGCACTCTTTCCTGCCCAGAGCAGGGGATTGGATTCGATCTGTTGAGATCCTTTCTGACTCTAATATCTGTGAATCTATGGTTTTCAATCACTTGTACTGGTTTATGTGTAACTTCTGTCCCTAGCCTTATGGAAGATATCTGTTACTGGAATAAAAGCATTTTCATTTGATCTTTTCATTTATTCATTTGTTTCAGGTCAGCAGATGTTTCCAGTTCAGAAAGGCTCTGAATTAGGCTGAAGTATCTGTTTACAATCCAGAAAGCCTGAAAATGGTGCAGCATTTATTCACAGTACAATTTTTACTGGTTTCTGCACATGCCTTTATGTATGAAGCTATTCCAATAGCCCCATCAAACAGAAGCCCCTAAAGCATGGAATAGAGTCAGGGCTGAAGGAGCCCTTCAGGTTTTACATGCACGCTATGCTTCCATATACTATTTAATGAGCAGCAGTACCCCTGTTTGTCCATGTTTCGGCTAGATTGCTTTAATCAACTTGTTAATCATAATCTCAAAAGATAAGGTTTCGTCTTCCAGAGGCTATTAATAGAAATACTATATGAACAGTAATGAAACACTCTGAGCTCAAAAGAAAAAGAAAAAGATGGCAAGGCCTTTCTCAAATTAAAATTAAGAAAACTATTATGTCTTCAATGGAACATAGGTATTAAATCTTAGCTCTGGAAACTGCAATGTAATTTAAAGTCAATTAAAAATATTCTTTGAAGGAAACATATTTGGTTCCAAGATAAACACCTCTGGATGCCTCCTTTATAAATTATTTTCATCATTTGTCTTTTTTGATCCTTTAACTGTGTTATGAAATATAGCATTCAAATAGTTAGATGGACTGGTTTCTATTGATATGCTCAGTGATAATGAGTACCTCATATCTAAACTGCTTTTAAATATAATTCTAACAAATCCTTTCAAAGAAGCATTTTTATGTTTCAAAATGTGAAACAAACATAATTATATTAAGTTCCACTGATGACTGGCCTGAGTACTGTGAACACCTTATAGATATGGGTTATACTGTTTTGTCTTCTTTTTGTCTTCTCTGAACTAGAGAACATAGAAAAGTTTTTTTGGACCATAACTATGCAGGCAGGACTGAATCTGGATCAGAACATGATAATCAGATTTCTCCAATGCATAAGGAAATAGTGCATACCTCCAACAATTGTTATGCAATTCATGCCACAAGTCACTTTTCATTATGTTTTATGGCATGACAAGATCTAACTATTTAATAAAACAGAAAGTTCGAAAGGAACTTATGGAAATACACTGTTATTTTATAAATGTTGCTATGTTAGGCTATTGTATAGCATATGAAATATAGGCATGTGGTTCTTAGATACCGTAATGTAAGACTCCTTAGTAACATGACACATTCATAAGTTTAGCATATTAACAACACTTTCCAAGCCAAGAATGGAAGAGGATAACATTGCCTATGTTTCTGCACATCATCTTGTATTGTCTTATGATAATCCCTAGTGCTCCCTTGCCTTGCTATTCTATCTAAGCACCCCTGCATCAGTTTTAACAGCTTACTGATACTCGCAGATGACTGGACAGAAAATCCTGATGAAATTCATGAAGTAAATTCTTCATCTTGATCATCCTCTTCCATTTTAGCTTTTCAGTACTCCTAGATATTAATGGCAGGTATAGGACCCTGTGTTCCCCTGTATGGCAGTGCAAAGAAGAAGAGTAAGTTCCCTACCATGACACCTCACAAGATTCTTTTGGGAAATAAGGCCTTTGCACCTCATAATAAACAGAACAAATACAGAGTACACTTAAAATTAAGTTAATATATTTTTTAAACAATTGCACTTTTTTTTGGTCTTTTCATTCCCACAGGATCAGAGATCTATATTAGAGTGTGGTCTTCTGCTTCTACTTCAGGGAACATTATTTCCATTCTATCTGGGTTCTTATTTGGAAAAAAGGCCAGTTAGATCAGAAAGATCTCTCAGAAAGAGTCCCTGGAGGGAGCTGCATCCTGTTCTTCCTGGACAGAAGATGGTTGTCATGATGCAGAGGGATTTCATGTGATAGAGAACAACAGTTAATATCCATATGACTCTCAAAGCTGTTGAGCACGGACAACTCTCATTTTAGTCAACAGGTGACTGTCACAAATGCCCATCACCCCAGGACTGCACTGAGGGGAGGCTATTTCACTTCAGAAAACAAAACTGATCTCATTATCATTACCAAAACTGATCTCATTATGCTCTATTAACTAAAAATTAAATAACGCAAGTTACTAATAGCATTTTCAGAAGGTCATACATAGCAAAAATAAGGTCTGTTCAAATAAAGTTCCTCCATCTGCTAATAGCTGGAGATGCACTTATTATATATGTTCTTTTGAAAAAAATTGTGGTTCATAAAAGCAAGTGATCCATGTGTAGTTATGCTAGAAAAATACAATTACTCATGTAGAAAAATACAAAACAAACCTATTGGTTCACATTACCTGCATATAGTATCAACTTTAGATTTGTCTAGTTGCCTTATACCTTAAACATCTACTATTCAAAACTGTACGATAGATTTTCAAGGTTAGTTGCACATATTTATGCACCTAATTATCAGGTAAAAAACAAATACTGTCCAGATACTTGTGCATAAACATGGCAAATGAGGTGCCTGGCTGCATATACATGAACATGCAATAGTTTCTGTACACATAATTTTGGCATGGAACATGTGCCTGCATATTCTTCATTTTGAAAATCTAGAACTAAAGCTTTTTGGCTGACAAGAATCAGTATTTCTGGACCTGCAGCCTAAATGCAAAAAGATCAGATCAGTGCTGCATCAGTACGAAACAGAAATAGGAATTTTTTAAAGCTGAGTCCATAATGATTGTGAAGCAATTGCTTCTTATCTTTCAACTATTAGAAGGCTGACATTTGCCTTAGTACCAGGCAAATTAACGCTGTATATACTCTAAAAGGTTAAACTTGATGTGGTTTTTGCATGAGAAATCACTGCTTAAATGGCAGGAAGAATACGTCTCTGTTGTGGTGTTAACTCAGGGTGCCATACGTCCACGATGAATATCAGCCGATAATCTTCTGCATCCTGCCACACTTCATGTTCAAAAGAGTCATCAAAGATGAGAACCTTCCCTTCTTCCCAGGTTCTGTAATGGAGGAAAAAGCATCTTTTAGTATGGATTTTGAGTGTCCTAGAGTGGGAATTATCTGGGCATATATCTATTCTGGAGATGATGATCTAAACATAGAGAAGGTTTAATCAGTATGTGTTGTGCCATCAGGAATATAGTGCTTAGGGAGAGATTAGAGTCCTGTATCACAGCTCTGCATGAAACTATCTATAAAATGTTTAGTCTGATGCAGCTTCATATTACTGAGTAACAATACTTATTCTCTCAATGTCCATGCATGCATACATACTGTATGTGTAGCTATACACACACCCTGAGACATACATCCTGTCTGTTATTTTTATGTATTTAGTATCTGTGCATAGGAGGCTGTAACAGGTGGTTTCCTCAGGGCCAGTCTACCAATGGCCTGCCCACCTGTTTCTGGGCCAACTGCCTACCTCCTTTCCTGCCATACCTTGATGTTCTATAATTAAGATCTTAATTAAGTGGGAGGTTGCCCATTTCTTGCCCTGATGCCAGAAGCCACTGTCTGCGGCTCTGTTCCTCCCCTACACCACAGCACAAGCCTCACAGATGGCATCCACAGATGTTAAGGTCACTGGCCCCACAGTGGGCCCCAGAATCCTCCAATTTGGACCCCAACCAGATCCCTCCAATCAGGTGGTCTAACTCGCCCTCATTCTGGGCTGCCTGGCTCCCTGAACTCTTTCCTCTCTCAGGAGTAGTCCCCCAGGACCTTTGGCCACACAGGCCCTAGCCTCACCTCCAAGGCCAGTCAGAAACCCCAGGCCCTCAGCTCTGGGCATCCCCCATGGTGGGCCCCTGGCCCTTTTGACCATTCTGGTCCTGGCCTCAGCATTGACCAGTTGTGGGTGTTTTGAGTCAGGCCTCTGAGCCTCTAGCCCACTCTCTCTCCTGGGTCAACCGTCTTGGCCCTACTAAGTGTAACCCACCCAGTTGTGGGAGCTAGGGTTACTAAGGTGCCCCAACCCGCCTTTCACTGGGGTGATAACTGGCCTGGTATTTCCTGGAGGCTCCTGCACCACTGGAAGCCCCGCCAGGTCACTTATTCCCGGCAGGGTGCAGTTTTAGGTCATGCCCAAGACAAGGAGCCTCCAAACCATCCCCTACAGATCCTACCTTTACCTCCAGGATATTTCATTCAGCCTTGCAGCCAGGTGATGTTATTGCCTGCCTGCCAGCAGTGAACTGCTTTGTTTGTATAGGCGGCCAGAGATCTAAAATAGCCACCAAAATCAACCACCTGCTGGCTGCTTGGCTCAGCCCTTAAAGTGGCAGGTACCAACATTGTCCTGCCTCAGAGGCACTCTGAATAATTTGGGTATTATGAACCAATGTCCTCCCCTTTTAAAATTATATACCTGAGTAAAAAACAATGAAACTGTGAAAAGCTGACAGCAGCATAGTTTAATAACACCCCCATGCAAAAAAGGAAGAATTATAAGATTACAAATCTTATACTTTTATAATCTTATACTTTTATTATCTTATAATTTAAGTCCTGAATACAGAACTCCCTTTTCCTATGGGAGTGTCTAACTGCTTACTGAGTTGATTTTAATCCTGTCCACAGGTCATTGAGACTGGCCTGTATATGAGCAATTACATACTTTGATAACTAGTGGAAGAAAATGACTTAAATGACAATGGTGAGAGACAATGTGTCAGAGGCAGAGGTATCTAATTGGCTGGAATGGTAAGTGTTAGTTTCAGTTCTATTTAACATCTTCACTAACGATCTTGAATAGCTATTTAAGAGCCTAATAATCAAAGTCACAATACTGCAAAGTGGACAGGGCTGCTGCATGAATGCTATGGTCCATAAGGATAGATCGCATCAGCAGGGCTGGGGCCTTAACTCTCAGGAACAGAATGAGGTATTGTAAACACTAGTAGTGATAGAGAAATAAGGTATAAACATAAGACATGTTACTTAGAATTACATAAAGGGAATATTTAAGAGAAGTCTGATTATAAACTAACAGGCTTAAATAGAGCAAATTCAGTAGGAAAAAACCAACTTTTTTTCTAGTACAAATGATGCCTAAAATGCTTTGGAAAATGGGCAATGACTTCAACTCCTAAGTCACTTAGACATTTTTGAAAACTTTTACTGGCATTAGAAAAAATGGTTTACTGCCAGACTCTCCAGAAAGTGGAATAATAGTCTTCCAAAACTCAATGGCAGAAACAACACTGGGGGACATATTTTGAGCAAGACCAGACAAATCAGTAGGCATAATGCAGTGGCTGGCAGATAGACTTTGGACTGTATGAGGACAGGAGTCCATGGGTGCATGACAGACTACTTGATCTGCAAACACAGATACAGCTCTTTAAGATTCCCTAGGCAGACTGATCCATTTGAAAATGAACCTTTGCAAGGTTTCAAGTATATTTTGTTTGCCATTCTTTATTTTGCTGCTATCTCCAAGATAAATGTAGGTTCACATTTTAAGTAATAGAGACTGATTCTCCACTAGTGCAACCATTTTCTGTTGGTTTTCCAATGTAATTCAAAAGATATTGCATCTAATACAAGACATATAATGGACTGAGGAATAAGGCCAATAGTGTGCTTTTATTTTTTTGACCCAGGTCTGAATGCACTCCACTAATTAGCCTGAAATAGAAGCTCAGCTCAGGACAATAAAACCTCAAAGCATCCAGATTAAATGCCTTCAGAGGTTAAAATGGGGTTCTCTCATTTGCATCACAATGGGATGGACTGTTTTACACAACAAAAAGAAAAAAGTCATAAAGTTGTCAGAGCTATTATCTTCGCTTTGGATCGATTACACAACCTACCATTGGAATGCAAATAAATATTTCTCAGACGCCTTATTGTGTGAGAAAATCTTAACATCCTGACCAAGGTGGAAATCTCATTCTGGCATGAAGTAGAGCCTGTTTTCAAAAGATTTCTATGTCATTTTCATGATGGAAGGAGCTGTACACACCTGTTTTACGTGAGAAGGTTTCACCTTGACTTGAAAAAACTGAAACATTTCCCCCCCCCCGTATTACAAATCACTATTGCAGTCTTTAAAATAAGGTCATTTTATTGGATATTCAGGCATTACTTAACACCATCACTCAGTATGCTGTCTACTACTGCTTTTGGAATTCCAAAAAGGTTGGGCACTTGTGGATAATAATGACCCAAATTGTTCAACACGACTTGATTGGTATACACTAGGATTGAAAAAAAAAGAAGCAGCACAGACAATTTTCTTTCTATAGAGCTAGATGGCCAGCTGTGCTGCACTGCAAATAGTATAGTGGATAATAAAACCTGCCCTGTTAAATTCCCACCCTACCTCTGGGTGCATATGGGTAAATGAGTACTATGTACTCATTACTTCCCCCCCACACACCTCACAAGCAGGGGGAGGAGGGCGTAGGTAGAGATAGAGTCAAAGCTTTGATCTCCAACATGGAAGCCTCCAGAGCTGAGCCAGTTCAACAGAAGGTAGCAATAATTTCTTATTCATCTGAAACAGCAAGGGAAGAGGCAGAGGGGCAGAATCATACACGTCTGAGACCCAGAATTCTTTGCCTGCATTATCACCATGGTAACCACTGAGAGGCCTCCCTTTCACAGGGAAGGAGGGGACAGTTATATGTAACCCTTCATTTTTATCACTAAAAATATTTTTTTTAGGAAAAATCCTGCCTTTGGTTATAAATGCACAACTCCTGCCAAAGGAAACTGGAGTTGTGCATGCCAATGAGGAATAAGTTGGATCATTATGCATAAATTCTACTTTTTTAATAAACGCATATTGTGCATATGGAATAAGCCAAACTCAAGAGTCCCAGGCACGGAAATGCTCTATCTGCCCAGCAGAAGCAATATAAGCATCCTTATGCCATCCTGACAAGCATCTGATGTGGAAGAAGCACTGCTATAGGTGAGAAGGTAGTTCATTCTCCACACCACTGAGCCCTATGCTCAGCTGAGGACAAATAAGGATGTCAGCTCTGATAATGGATGGTGAGTCTCACACACCTGGTCACTTGGAACTTAAGCAAGACTACAGCTTTCTTTCCTGCAGGGTCATCTAATAGCCACTTGATGCTAATGACTTGCAATTATAGCTGACCTGAATTCATAAGTGACTCCTAAGCTTCCAAGATGTGAAAGCCTCCATTTCTCATTAACAACCCTCTAAACCATCTAAATATCACTTCCTGCTGCCCCAAACTGCTTCAGTTACTGAGCTAGAGTGCTGGGAAGAAACGTGTTCATCAGTGAATAGTCAAGGTGCATGTTGTTAGCTGTAATGCTGAGTGCTGATGCACAATATTTAAATAAGGTACATCACGGCAGGAGTCCCAACACCTCTGCAGCAACAACAGCTAGATTATTAATGGATGGAAACTCCTGTCCCTAAATTGCCACAAATTACCTGCTGTGTTTGGTTTTCAGATGCTCTGGAAAGCTCTCAATTACATACTACAGTGATGATGGGTGCATAGATTTTTCATCATCAAACATGTCTCCATAATAGTAATTTGAGAAGAATTCCAAATTAGCCTTTGCTGCACTCTGATGCTATAAGCAGGATATAGCATCTCTGACTCATCATAAACAAAAACTATTAGGATTCCAGGTGATGTTTTGGACTCAGAAGAGAAAAATCTATTCAATGAACAGCAAACATTTTCAAACAAATTGATCAAATTGCTTAACTTTATACAGACAATATAGCTTTTAATGTTTATGATGCTTAACTTTATACATTCATTTTTATTAATTTTGTACTTTTGTTGCTTTAATACTAGTCTATCTACATGTGTTAAAATATAGAAGTTTATGTTTTCACATAGTTCTCAAGGGAATATATTCCTTGAGTTTAAATGTCTTTAAATGACTGTTTTTTAAAAATGACCTAAGAGGCCAAATACATCTGCAGTGTAATGTATCATTCCTAATGTAAAGAAGTTTTCCTTTTTCAAACACAATGTAAAAATTAAGAATCCTTGGTACCATTGTCCATTTATAAAGCAACATGTTTGACTTGAAATAAAACCAATGGAATAATGTTGATGTATACCACTGGAGGATCTAATCTATGTGGGAAAACTTGGCTATTCTACATCCACAGTATAGGAAGCAGAATTGCTGCTATGAGTCTAGATTTTACTGACTAAGTTGGCTGATCTCCCAAGAGAAGAAAGGGAACAGTGGAATTACTGTTGCTTGCAAGTGGTGAACATCACTCTATCAATGGAATGTGTTTCCAAGACTAAGCTCAAAAGACTTCAAGGCTATAGACAGCATTACTAAGAAGATAAATACAGTGATCATGACAGAGAAGACCACATCTTATCTCCAAAGACTGTTGTGTCATTAATTAAAAACTGAAATTCATATACTCGTAGGAAGTTTTACACATCCAAGTGCTTATTATAACTAAATATCTAGGTGACATATTACAATTACTACAATTACAATATCTAATATTTGCTATGATTAAATATGTAGTATTTTATTCTCCTTTAGCAGTAATTTACTGACATCAGAATTGTCTTTTCTCTTGTGGATCAGATCAGTTATCCCCCCCCCCCCCCCCATTTTCAGTCTTGGAGTGCACATAGAAAAGGATACCTGTTTTCCTGAGCACATCGAATTTTACAGCCTTCTTTTGGTATTACCAAGCCCAAGTGCATCCTCAACCTACAGTTAGTAGGTCCTGTGTGAGGCCAGACATGAGTCCCTGGGTGCATGATGGAATACTTGATCTGCAAACAGAAAAAACAGTTAATTTAATCAGGTAACTTTTACCAAACCTTCACTGATAGCAAAATACTATTACAACTAATCCAAGATGACAGACCACTATTTGAATCGCAACAACATTTGGGGTTTCTCACATCCCAAACATTTTTAAAGTAGTGATTTGTGGATATTTTATCTAAAATTGGATGGAGCTGGTGGGGGTTGAGCTAAGTTTAGTTCAAGATCTA
Organism: Caiman crocodilus; assembly: GCA_030014935.1. NCBI lineage: Eukaryota > Metazoa > Chordata > Crocodylia > Alligatoridae > Caiman > Caiman crocodilus. Next base: position 61,668,367 of record JAGPOW010000261.1, on the reverse strand, counting down.
CATTAGAATGACCCTGCAGAAAAGTCTATGGAAAAGAGAGTGGGAAGCAGGCTGCAGTGAGGGAAAGTACTCAGTCTTTTCTCCTATAAGGGGATCTGCAGCAGAAGAAAACATTCCCAAAAGTTTAGTGGTCCTGGTTGGATAGGAAGGATCTAAAAGAAAATCTTATAATAGTGACACTGCAATGGTTTGGATGATTACTGTTATGTATGTTACCTATATATTTGTCCACAGATGTATGTGCCACAGATAGTATATAGATTTATACTACACATACACATTACGGTTAGAACCCAGATCATTTGTATCCCCAAGCCACTTAGTTCACACTACATTACCAGATAAAGAACAAGCCACTCAGCTGTCTGCTCCAGTTTTTACTTCAAAGTGTGCTCCTTCATCACTCAGCTGGAGGTCAGCACTGGTTGCCAGTGATAGCTAATCAGAAGTGGCCTAAGTGAGCAAAAGCTGCAGGAATCAGCTAGAGCTTCTCGGTGGTCCTGTGTGGCTGTTTGCTGTGACTAGGTCTCAGGACTCTAGGCCCCAGCAAAATCTCTTCTTTGCAAAGGGGTTATGAACCTCACCCTTCAGTGTACGTGGGTTCTCCTGTACATATGTATATGCTAGATATATGTATGTACACATACACACACACACAAAGTGTACTTGTTTTATATATATGCATGTGTGTGTATACTACATAATATATTATAAATATCCATGAATTACATTAAAGTAACATTATGGTTGCTAAGTCTAACTCAAAAGTTAGTAAATACCAGAATTAAAAGTATCCATGCCACTAACTCTTTTGCCTTGTTTATAAGCCATCCTTAATTATACAATCACTTTGCTTTTTTTCTCTAATCTTTCTATCTCTCTTTGCTTCTGTCAGTAAATGGATAGTTAATTATTCAATATTTCTTTTTATCCCTATCATTCCATATGGCCTCAGAACTTACTTAATGCACACCAGCCAACAATATAGTGAATACAGAATTATTAATTTCCTCTGGGGCACTTCTATCATATTCTCCTAATCATTTCTGAGCGCTTCAAAAGTATTAATTTATATTCAGAGTGCTCTTGTGACATAAGGCAGTATTATTACACCATTTTACAAATGAGGATCTTAAACATGGGCACAAAGGGTCAAATTGTCCAAGTGTTTTCTAATTTTTGGTTGCCAGCTTGAGATCCTTAATTGTAGAATCATAGAACATTAGAAATCATACAAACCCCCCACTTCAGGTAATTGAAGGCTACTATTAAATCCACTCTCAGTCTTCTCTTCTCTAGACTAAATAAGCACAGTTCCCTCAGTCTTTCCACATAAGTCATGCTCCCCAGCCCCTGAACCACTTTTGTTGCTTTCCACTATATTCTCTCCAATTTGGCCATACCCTTTCTACAGCATGGGGCCCAAAACTGAACACAGTACTTAGATGCGATCTCATCAGTGCAAAATAGAGGGGAATAATCACTTCCCTTGACCTGATGGCAACACACCTACCAACACACCCCAGTGTGCTGTTAGCTTTCTTTGCAACAAGGGCACACTGTTGCCTCATGTTCAGCTTATTGTTCACTGTAACCCCCAGGTACTTTTGTTCAGATTGTTCTGTTCTAAGTGCAGGACTTTGCACTTGTCCTTATTGAACCTCATGAGATTCCTTTTGGCCCAATTCTCCAATTCATCAAGGTTACTCTGATTCCTAGCCCTACCCTCCAGCATATCTGCTACTCCCCCTAGCTTGGGGTCATCTGCAAACTTGCTGATGGAGCACTCTATGCTATCTTCCAGGTCATTGATTACCTGGATTTTCCAGCATGCTTAGCATTTTACAGCAATTCATACATTTAAAGTACCGCTCCCAAGCATGTCAAGTATACCTGTAAGTGGTCAATACTTCTGCAAGTCAGGACACAGGTATGTCATGTTGGGAACCCAGAAAATGACAAATAGATAGTTATGGCACATCCACGCATTCACGTATGTGTGCTTGCAGTAGCTCAAGTAGCAGCTGCACAAATTTGTGCCAAAGATTTGTGCCTCAGCACATGTGCATGAACATGCACTTTGGTGTAAAGTAAATTGAGCTGCCTGAGGGAAACTGCCCCCTTCACCCCAGCTCCTCCTGGATCTTCAGCCAGGGGAAGCTAGGTGCAAGCACCTGTGTTGTCCCCAGCAGTATAAAAAAGCTGCCCTGGAAAGCAGCTCAAGGCTACTTGCCCTAAGGAGTTTCTGAGGCCTGGCCAGTTTGTATCTGGGGACACTAGCCCCCTGTGCCAGCTGGACTGCTGCAGCCACCCTGACCTAGAGTAGCCCCTGCACCCTACATGCATTTTACTGCAGCAGTCTGGTAGGGGGGGCTGCTGCCTGGCTGTGACCTGATGCCACTTGCAACAGTATCAGTCTCCTTGGACCTGCAACCCCATGGCTGCATGCCTACCAGACCAAGACAGTGACTACCTTCACCAAGGCCCCCCAGGGGAGGACAAGAATTAATGGGAGCAAGCTGATTGAAGATTTCTCCTGGCTAGACATAAGGAAAAACTTACAAGGCCAGTGCCGAGAGTTTGGAACAGGTTTCCCCCAGAAGTGGTACAGTCATCCACCCTGGTGATCTTCAAAAAATATCTCGAGGCCCATCTCGCTGGGATCATTTGATTCTCGCAGTCTTTCCTGCCCATGTGCAGGGGGGCTGGACCCAATGATCTGTAAGGTCCCCTCCAGCTTCCAACAACTATGACACTATGGTAACTGCAACAGAGACCCCTGCACATGTGGGCCAGCTGCCAGTGGGCTGTGGCTGCACAGTTGGCCATTGTCATGTCTTCTGGTGCCCATATTTTGCCATCTGGGCAGCTAACGCCTGGAAGATGTGCTCATTGTGGTGGCCTGCTTTCAACTGTTGAAGTATGTCCTTTTGGCCCCAAATGGCCAGAAGATCAGCCACCTCATCCACCTTCCATCTGGGTCCCTGGTGCCAGCCCTGGGCAGGCTCCTCTGTCTGGGTCCCGCCATTTACCTCACCAGCAGAGATCCTGGTTTTCTGTTTAAAAATTGCAAAGTCTCTGATTTAAAAGGGGGAGGGGGGGAAATCCAAACTTCTCTGATTAAAATACCAAAAATCCACATTTGTCTGATTCAAATGAAACACCACTAATATATATATAATACACTAAAACACTAATATATATCAGTTGGGCAATGTTTTATTAATATATTTACAATTTTAGAGCAATTTGGAAGCATACTGGTGTCTCAATTATAATAATAAAATAAATTATAAATATCTATATACTTGGTGTTTGCGTTTGGTATTTTTATCACGGAAAGTCAGAGCTCCCTCTGCCCCCTTCACTCACCAGGATGTTGGTCTAGCTGCAGCTGTCTCCACAGCTACTTTGTGGCACTTAGCAGCACTAATATGCTGGTGCCCTGCCAATTCCCTTGCCCCTTACTCCCAACCCACAGACCTGCCAGAACCCCTCACTTCTGACCTGTAGCCCCTGCCTGACCCCCACTTGCTCCCTCCTGGCATCAGCTTTATCCCTGCAACAGGACATGGGTCCAGCTGCAGTTGTCCCATCCGCGGCTTTGTGGCTCTGAGAAGTGCCAGCCCTTACTGTTCTGCTCCCTGTGCCTGTGCCCAGGCCCCAGTGATCCCCATGCCCTTCCTGGGAAGCCCTTGACCAGGGCTCAGATTGGCTGGGCAAGCTCCTTCCTTTCCAGGCTGGCCTCCCCTTGCACAGGCTGTTCTAGGAGTTGCAGGTGGGCTCCAAACCTGGCTTTGGCAGCCACTCCTATCCAGAGCATCCCCCAACCCCCAATGCATCTCTCTCCCTCTCACCATCAGCATAGATCCCACTGCAACCTTAATCCCCCAACATCCATCACCCACTCCTGATATCACCTCTCCCCTTCCCACCAGGCCCATCACACCCCTCAAGTGTTTACCAGGACCAGAAATGCCCCCCAGGCCAAGGCTACATATCTCAACACTGATGTGGCTGTGGGGCAGGACTGCAGAGCAGCAGCTGCCTGCATGGCTGCAGTGCTCACCAGCAGGTCCCATCCTAATGCAGGGTCTGAGATTTGTGTGGGGATGTGGGGTTTGAGAGTCTGTTGGGTTTGTGGGTGGGTGTGGGGTATGTGTGGGTGTCAGAATGTGTATTGGTTTCGGGGGGGCACCACCAGTGGAGGCAGCAGCTGCCACCATCCTTTGGGGTGCTCATGACTCACTGCAGACAGAGCCTCCCTGTGACATGCAGCTCTACCTGAGTCCTGGGGGTACATATGGCACATGGAGGGAGCCACATGAGGCTCCCAGCACTGCAGGCAGGAATTGTGTGCCATTGGGTCAGGCCAGCTCCTATCTCAACATGGGGCTCCTGACACGCCAGTGGGAACCTATCTGTGGTGGCACGAAGCCCGCTTGGCCTGATGGCACATGGATTGGGAGACTTGCTGACCATTGGGCTAGGCTGGCTCCATACCTCCACATGAGGGTTCCTGCTGGAGTGCCAGGAGCCTCACATGGAGACAGGAGCCAGGTTGGCCTGATGGTGTGTGGTTCCTGCCTATAGTGCCAGGAACCCCACTTGGCAGCATGGAGTCAGGTTGGTCCTGTATGAAGCCTTGTGCCAGTGGGCTGGGGTGACTTCATGTGCCACGTGTAGCCCCTGGACCTCAGGCAGAACCTCAGGCCACCACGAGCGTCATGAGGGCCCACTGTTGGCTGTGGCTGCTGCCACAGCAGGGGCTGTGCACCATAGGGAATGGGTGGAACCTTCCATACCTCCCCTCCCCGATCTGCCCCACACAATATACCCTCCCACACTTCCCACACCCACATATGCATGCCATTGGGCCAGGCAGGCTCTGTGGCTGTCCCTGGCTTACAGTTTCCCACCCATTTGCTAGTAGATCTTGCAGGCTGGAACTCTGCCAGCCTGCAGAGAGACGGTTGCAGGCAGGGAATCCATGGTTTCCCCTCTAAAAGGGAAAATCTGTATTTTTCCATGGGAAACAGAAAACCCAGATCCCTGTTTACCAGGATTGCCCAAGGTCCCTGCTGCAGCCTCTGGATCCTCCTGATTCTGCTGCTGGCTTACAGCTGAGACCTGGGTGGGGTTTGTGGGGGACACAAGCACAGCTGCTGCCCATGCATTATTGCAAGGCAACCTGCCTGGTCCTGCTGCTGTACTTGAACCCTTGGTGCCAGGCAAGCTCTGGAGCAACCTAGAACAGAACCTGAGCTCCAGCCAGCCCTGGAGCCACTGCTGTCAGGCATACCCCACTTTTATACCTGCAGCAACCATAGAGACCCAATGATCAGGTGCTAGCGCATGTCTTTGGAGGACCTGGTCTCTAGTTACTTTCAGGCATGCTTCACACCACTTTTTTCCAGTGCATTTTCTTTTGATATCTGGATTCCATGGTATCAAATTTAGAGTCTGTGCTGCAAACAAGCAGCATGGGGAACATTTTCTAGTTTGTGGGGTGCCTTCTGTGGCATTTCAAATGACACAACAGACACTAAGCTTGTGTGGATGTGATCTTAGTAGCAAACTGTGGGAATTTTGGCTTGACTGACTAACCCATAATTACATGGGAAGTTTTGCACTGATAAAAGCAGAGCTCATTTGGAAAATATTGTATATGATCATGTAATTAAAGCAGAGTTGTCAGGCAGATGCACAAGGATTCTGAACTAAGGCTGTAGAAGCATCATTCTGGTGCACGCTTCATTGTTCTTGATTCTGCAACATTAAAATTGAGTGACTTTATTTTTGCTCTTTTTAAAAATCAAAGACAAATTGAAATTTAATTCCATGCAATTAGATGGACACTAAGGTTGGATCACCCAGAAAGTGTAGGCACATAGACCTACAGGATGTATAGCTATTGCTTGAGGGAATGGAGGACACTTCTCTTCTTTTATGGAGATCAGGCACCAAAGACACACCTTACCAAGATTCATTGTTGGTAGTCTCTGGGAGTTTTAAAGCTGCCTTTCATTGGCAGAACTCTTAGAGAAGGACAAATAGCAATGGTACTACTACCCATCTTTGAGGTGAATCTTCATTCTGGCTCAAATCACCAAACTTATATAAGTGAGTGTAATTCATAATTTCCAGAATCAGCTTTAAAGCACCTGGTTCACGAGTTAATTACACTTATGCAAGGGTCCCCTACATGCATTTTTAAGCATTACCTTACCCCATAAGATTGAATTTAAAGTAATGAAGCAATCCAAAAAGTACCTGTCCTCTTCTGCAGCCCGTAGCCTCTGGGTATTTTTCCAATAAAGCACAAGTTTTAGGAACGCCTTTACAAGCATTTTCATTTTTTCTTCCTATGAAAAAAAAATATTGGAGCATTGGTAGGTGCAACACTAAATAATAGTCATTCTTACACTTTCAACTCATATAAACACATTTCATCCAGGGATTTCACAAAGCTGTCTACAAAAGATGGGTAAGTAATTATTCTCATTTTACAGATAATGAAACTGGTACAGAGACAACATAAGACTTGCAACATCAGATTAAATTATAGCAGTCCCTTGTTTAAAATTGTTTGTAGAGAAAAGAAGACACACTTCTTAGGTATGATTCCAAAGGTATAATGATTAACAAGCATCTACAGGAAAAAGAGCTGAATATTACCACCAGGGCAGAGCCAGAGAGGGTGCAGTGATGCAGCTAAACTCCCTTTTCTGACTATGTGGCATGAGCAGCAGACAGGGATATGTCTCTGAGTGGGAAGGGGAAGGACAGGAATTTTTACCAGCTTTGGGGACTTAAAAAAAGAAGTCACCAACTGCTGCTCCCATGGCATAGTCTGCCTACCCCAGCTGGGGGAGAAGTTGAGAGCACAGGATACAGCCACCATTAGAAAACTGCTTGCTGCTCCCACACACCCCTTCACAAAATCTTGGATCCACTTCTGACAACCACAAGTAACTTACATCAAGGAATATTTAATATACCTAGATTTTAATATTTTATCTTACGGTTTTCTCTACTGTGAAAATCCTTATATTAACTTAAGGTTATTCTAACACTTAGCTCCCACTGAATAGTTCAGGGAAAGAGCAGCTAGCTTATTACAATTTATATTCTGCAGCTCATATTATTTCTGAATAACAGAATTTAATCTGATTGGAGACAAAGAATTAGAGATACACCTTTTGCCACCTACTAGCATTCCCTCAGGCTGGTTTGTACTCATGCAGCATTACCGACTTTGCTAGAAGAAAACCTTGGCAGTCTAGTCAAGAAATGTAACGGTATATCGGTGTGCAGAATTTTAGGGGTGCTTGTGGGAATGTGATTTAGCATAAAGAATTCATGCTCATTGTTCCCAAGACAAAAAATACAGTTTTATCAGTTTCTTCTTTCTGAAGACTCAAATGACAGATCCAGAAATGATACCATCATTTGGTCTTGCAAAGCTATATTACTATTCCTTATTGCACTGCACTGAGTAGTAAAAAAAGTAGAGTTAGGGGAGAGAAAGAAGACTAATGAACATGTTAAGTACCTTGTTGCCATAGGGTGAACTGGCTCCAATCTCCCTTCTCCCGTAGGTTCTCATCTTCAGGCAAGAAGAGGCTCTTTCTTTTATCCATCACAGCAAGTCCTTCATCACGAATAAGCTTCCAGTTTCTTTCTAGGGACTACCATGACAGCCATCATTATCATACTTAAAACTGGTTGTATTTGCTTTTAGTACCTTTTAAATTTGTCTTTTTAAAATTTAAAAATAATAATACAGTATTGATCATTATCAAATTTTGCTATTTTCAAGTTCCATCAAGAAATACTGAGGCTATAAAAGCAAAACCTGCATTCTTTTTCAGATTCAATTACATAGGTATCATAAAATGTCAATAATCCCCCACCACCTTGCAGACTGACCTCACTTTAATTTGCTTTTTGATTTGCCCAAAAGCTGTTCAATAGATTATTTTATATTGCAAATTAACAAGACTATTGATCTTCTCAAATACAGAACGCTAGTACATGGCAGTACTCTTGAGACAATAAAACCTGATAGAATAACATGAAACTCAAAGTGCCAACTGAATTTCACAGTTCAAAGAAATAAGATAAACAAGGCACTTAGCTTGACAATTATGATTTAAATGTTCAGAAAGGTCTGTAAAATGTCACCTGTGAGTGTGGACATATATGAAAAAGGACATAAAATCTGACTTGAAATTTCAGGTTTTATAAATGACCTGAAAATGGTGAGCAAGCTCAAAAAAGTATCTTTCCTTTTGTATGTACTGTAGCACGAACCTAAAATCAAAGCTAACACCCCACCTCCCTCACAGGATGGGCATGAGGAATTCAAACCACTGCTATTTGCTCCCATAGCATTTTTTTGTAATTGAAAGTCGAAATAGCTTATTTCTATCTGTAACCTACAATTTTAATGTTACAGCAGTGTGCATGAACAAAAGCTTAGTAAAAAAGGAACCTAATAACAAAATGATTTCCATTTCACAACTATTTTCATTATTTGCTAAATTTGTAATTTGTACTTGGCAAACTGTTTCTGTAGGAAGTTTTAAATACATTTTAATCATCAATGTGGACCCTCACTGATTTCGGTGCCTTTGTCTGTGCTCAGTGCAGAACTCGGTGAAATGTATTAGTGTATGTTTTGCAGGAGGACAGACTAGATGACTAACTGTCCCTTCTAGACACAAAATCTCTGAATGCATCAGTCCTCCATTTCAGTTCAATGGCTTAATTTTCCACTCTAGTTTCTTCAGTTAAATGACAGCAATCATGTAAATCCCAGGAAATATGTCTTCTTTCACACAGCACAAAAAGCTCAAGAAACAAAAATTCACACAAAACATGGAAACTTAGTCATATTACTAGGGAAAGGCCTAAGAGTATCACATAGGTGTGCAGGGTGAAAATTACGAAGGCCAAGGCATGATCTGAGATGCAGCTGGCATGGGACATACAACAAAATAAAAAAACAAATCTACAAATATGTCAAGAATAAGAGGAAGACCAGTGAAGTCCCTTATGGAATGCAGAAGACAATCCAGTTATGGATAATGCAGAGCACAGCTATTTTCAGTCTTCATAAACAGGGGCAGCTACCATATGATGAGCACAGCTGGCAGCAAAGATAGGGAAGGAGTCAACTAGTTTAGAGTAGTGACAGAACAAGTTAGGGATTGTTTAGAGAAACTAGATGTTTTCAAGTCAGCAGGGCTGTAGTCCACAAATTTGTAGTCCAGAGTTGCAGCCATCAGTAAGTTTGAGCAGCAGAAGGGGTGTTTAACCTGCCTCCCTGGCCCCAAAAGCCAGCCAGGATTTGCCTCATTTGCCGGAGATGGGGGCATGCCAGCCAAGCACTAAGCCTGGCCCTGTCTGCTGAGAGTGGCGCTGCTGAGCACTGAACTCAGGCAGGCCAGCCGAGTGCTGAGCCTGGTGCTGCTTCTGGGGAACAGGGCTGGGCTCAGTAGCACCCTTGGCAGGAGACAGTGCCAGACTTGGTGCTTGACTGGAGTGGCCCAGGCAGCGCTGCTCATAGGAGTTGGGGCTGCGCCAGTCAAGTGCCAAGCCTGGCCCTGTCCTCTGCAAACAGTGCTGCAGGCCGGGCACCCTCTAGGTGCCTGGCCCACAGCGAGAGTGCACAGGGGCCAGTGTAAGTCGACCCCATATTTCTGATCCAAACAGTTTGGTCTATTTACATACCAGGTTTATGAAATTCCCAACTTTTTGGATCAGAAAAATGGGGTCAATTTATATACCGTATCAACCTATACACCACAAGATATGGTAATTTAATTTCGATATTAACTGGGGCCTTTAGTGATTTTTTCCTAGGACCATGAACAAGCTTTAGTTTAAACATGGATTTTATCCCAGATCTTAAAAAAAAAAATCACATGTTCTTTCACTGGTGTAACTATGGCCGGGTACCTAGGACAACTGCCGCAGGCACCAACTTGGAGGTTTGAAAAAGTACTGGCTGCTACTGGCAGCCACACAACCATAATCACAGCAGTAGCTTGAAGGCAACCAGAAGTCATTACTTCTGTAATGACTGGGCTCTGTACCCTGGGCTCTCAGCCATGTCACTATGTGCTGTGTCCAGCTATGCCAGAGGTTCAAGGCCTGGCATGGCAGGAGGCACTATTATGGAGACCTGTAATAAAATCCCTCAGATCCAAATCACATCCTATGCAACCCAGGGTAGAGCATTTCTTCCCAGGTGTCAGCACTGCAGGTAATGTTGCACCTTCTTCACACACAAGTCCTTTTACAGACTATTTATGAAGTATGGATGTTTGGAGTGACACTAATTTTATTCCTTTCCAGATAAAAATGTGTGGTACTCGAACCATAAGCTGAATGAACCATGACTAAATTTCTTAATCAATAAATTCTGCTTGAACCCTTGCTGCAATAAATTGTCAGAAAAAACCCTGACAATACAAGTGTTGGTTTAATCAATAATTTGTACTCACTGCAGTACATTATTTGACAAAGCATGGTCAGAATATTTTCAAAATGTCAAAGCCACGTTACGTGGAAAGTTCCTTGGGCAGTTCCTTATTTACTCATTCAGACTGGTGAAAATGTTACCGCGATACAAGAAATATCTTAATGCTTGTACATATTTTAATGAGTAATATTGTTAAGTAATGTATTGGGATTAAACAAAATACTACAGAATGGTGCAATGAATCGATAAGGTTGCCAGAAGAGTAGCTAACTGTACCCGAGAAATAAGTCAGCTCCATATGTGACTTAGTTTGCTTTAGGTTCAAAAAGTATGTTTTCCTGTAACTGAAATCTTAACATAGGAAACATTTCCTGAATCTTAAAAACTAAGGCTCTCAAATATATTAAATGATGCCTTAAATAGATACAGATTCCATGTACATAGCACACCTACGTACCAGTGACTGAATACACCTTTTTCATGATGCCCTTATATATTGGTTGCACTTTAAGGAATCAGATGCTTGCTACCGAACAGGTTTGTCCCTATTCCTTCAATGAATCCCTAGGCTTAATCATAGTACAGGCAGCAGCTGTAGGGCTTTAAAAATCTAGCACCAGGGTGTTAACCTCTTGGCTTACAAGCACAGAACAGGGTTTATCCAAGTATTAGCATCCCTTTATGTTGTATGTTTTCAAAATACAACTTAAATAATTTCTTTAATATTTTTGGATACCTGAATTAGCCATGTAATTGCAGAGTATTTAGCATCGTGTCAGCTAACCATGAATATATTCACAGTGAGTAAGCTTTCATTACTGTTATGTTGCCATAACACTGAACATGGTTTATGCTCATCTACAGAGACCACTAGCTCATGTTACAAAACATGTAGAAAAGATCTGAGAGAATGGGCCCAACACCCTACTTCCCTGAGTCTCTGAAAAGTATAATATTCTACAGTTCAATTTGGTAGCTTTCAAACAGGGAAGAGTGGCTATGGAGTACTTTTCACTGTGTGGGAAGAGAAACAACAGATTTCCTACTTTCAAGAAAAAATGTGCATGGAAGCCAGAATATCTTTGAAATTAATAAAAACAGATGCTTTTCGTATTTTACTGCTCTCCTGAGAAGGCTACTGCAAACTTTGTTTACAGCACAGGACATTATTAGAGTCAGGTTTAGCTTTTTCACACATGCAAATAATTTTATTAAGTCACAGGGGGGAAAAACAACAACATGTATGCTTTTGAGATGCCTTTAACTTATATTTTGGATTCATAAATTTCAACTATGAAGGTTTGATTAAAGAATGTAAAACATCCCAATTTAAAATAAAATACACAAACAAATCATCACCAATAATATTGAAACACAATGCTCTGTAACCAGAAACAGCCTACAAACGAAACATTGGTACATTTGTGAGCAATATTTGATGAGATAACCGGTTATCATCTTACAGTGTTGTATAGAAGCATAGCTAGGGAGTGTGCTGAGTGGGAGACAGTCTTATCAGTGATTCAAAAGACCCTGGAGACTGCTGTAATGGTGCAGCATTGCCTCACACTGGTAGCTGCTACTGCTGCCAACACAGGCTCCTCACACAGCTGTGGCTGCTACTGTTGCAGCTGCTGTCCAGGTGCCCCTCTAAACTGGCACCTGGGGTGATGATGCCCCTGCTCACCCACCCCAGTAGCTATACTACTGGTCTTGTACATTAAAGTTGATTCACCTCTTCTTTTTTTTTTCAATTATTTTGCTAATAATTCCTCAAACAAAACACTGTTAAGATCAGTTCACAAATACTAAAGGCACGTTTCAAGATTATCTGGCCAAATAATTAGCCTCTCTCCATAGCTTTTTCTATATGCCTAAATCTTACTTTTAGCCTTTAGAGATCTTTTACTGTTTCTTTCCTGTTAAACATATAAAATAAAACTTAAACAGAGAAAATTAATCAGTAAGGGTTAACTATAATAGAACTATAGAGAACTATAAAGAAAAACATATTAAAGATGATCTATCAATAATCTGCCTGCAGACAATTTTGGCAGGCAGATTATTGGAAGGGTTTAAAAAATGTATATAAAGTAAAAGATAAAAAGTAAAATAAACATCTTAAAAAAAATAATGAAAAATATTTAGCTCAACAATGTTTTCAAATGCTGAAAAAAAAATCACAAGATGCGATTACATGAAGTTTGGCATGTTCAGCTTAACTTAAGAGGATACATGACAGCAGTCTTCAAATATATGAAGGGCTGCCATAAAGAAGAGGGACAGCACCTTTTCTTCCCTGATGCAGAGAGGAGGATGCAGATCAATGGCTTGAAGGTGTATCAAAGTAAGTTTAGACAAGATATCTGGAAAACCTGTTAGAATAGTGAGGTAATGGAATAGACTGATTAGGGAAATCACTGGAAGTGTTCAAGATGAGGTGGGACAGCCACTGATAGGTGATGAATTAGGCATAGTTATGCCTATGTTTTACTATGGGTATTTCTGGGCCCTGCTGATGCTGTTTTCTTATGTAATGTTTTGTTATGTTCCCTTCATTATTCCTACTCTTTTTGGTCATTTATTACATTTTTATTTTTGTAATTCTAGGGATTCCCATCATTTGGGCAGTTTATATTATGCTCTATGGCAGGGGCAGGCAATTGTTTCGGGTGGAGGGCCGCTTACCTCATTTTGGCAGACTGTTGAGGGCTGCATGGGTAGCCCTGCCCCTTGACAGGTGCCCTGCTCCCTATTCACCATTTTCAGACCAATGTCCCAGGGCCAGCGCTGGTGGGGCCCAAAGCGGAGCACAGCCTGGCAGGGGTCTGTGGAGCTGAGCTGGGGTTCACCAGCAGGGAGAGGGGGGAGCTGGCTTGGCTCCATAGAGCCCCTGCTGGCTGGGACCCTGTGCTCCAGCTGCCCTGCTCTGGGTCCCGCTGGCACTGGCCCTGGGGCACTGGTGCAGGCCTGTGCTCCCACTGGCTGGCTCCCTGCCCACTCACTCCCAGTACCCTGAGACCTGTGGTACAGGTGGGGGGCAGTGCACAGCCCCAACCCCCCGCTTGCTGGCAGGGAAGAACCTGGTGCTGAGTGCAGGGAAAAGTAGCTCCTTGCCTATCCTATGGCTTGTGCTCCCTGCTGCAGGCATTCACAGCCTATGCAACGGGCAGTGTTGGCTGCTGCTGCCCACCCAGAGCTCACGCGACAGTGACAAACACTGCCTGGCATGGCAAGCAGGAGGGCTTCACCTGTTGTTGCTATGTGCAGCCCTGACAGGCGAGCCTGGAGTGAGCACTTAGCTAAAATGATTCAGGTGGTTCAGGTGCGAGACAGCCATGTGGTCTCAGGCCCAAAGATCCTGCCAGGGCTTCCAGCTGGGGGGCGGGGCTGACCAGGCTCTGCTATTGTGGGATCCTGCCAGACTTCCCCTGGGTCCTACTGTCCTTGGTTCCTGTCATTTTTTTTAACAGGAACCAAGGGCAGATGAATATTAATTTTCTAAATTTTTTAGGGGCTCTGTAGGTCAGATAGAATGGCCTCATGGGCCAGATCCAGCCTACGGGTCATATTTTGCCCACCCCTGCTCTATGGGATTAGGAATACTTTTCAAATACTGCACTATTCCAGTAGGAGTTTAGGTAGAACATGTCCCAACCTTAAATACAGTGATGGAAAAGCATGACCACTAACAAGGGTGTAGTGTCCATTCCTCCCATTCAATGTCTAGAGAGTATCCTTTTTATAACCCCCTCAGTTACCTTTGTAGCATATTAATTAAACATCTTGTGGAAACCTCAAAAATGACACTGGAGATCTGGGATAGCAGATCTAAATACCTACATTTCTTAGACTATTTTTATATAACAAATAAAATGCAAACTATTTTTTTTTAAAAGAGAAAAATCCACTCACTTTCACCAATTCAGCATAACCAGTTTCCTTTGCTGTCCACCAAGGCTGAGCTTTCAGTCCCTTCACATTGTAGAGGGAGCGCTGCCAAACAGATGCAAAGTGACCTCTCTGGTATCCAAGCTCATACCATTTGTATGCCTGAAAAAGTTGCAATTGTTAACAAACAAGCTTCAACAGAAAGGAACAATTTATCAACTTAAAGAAAAAGAAGGAAGGATACTTTTTTAATACAACTGGATGCCATTCATGCTATGCAAAATAATATGCTTCCTACTTGGATATGGTTATACTCTTTCAAATAAAAAGGTATTTTAAGAGGGGGGGGATGGAAGAGAGAAAAGCTGTAATAAAGGGTTAAGAAAAAAAAAAGCTAGCCAAGATAGTGAGACCTTCCAGTCTTTATTCATCAATGTAAGTGAAAAAACTAAAAGGAAGCATTATCCAGTGGTCTTGGCACTAACCTAGGAGTGAGATTCAATTCTCTGCTCTGCCACAGACATATGCAACCTTGGCGAAGGCACTCAAACTGTGAGATCGCAGTTCTTTATCTGTAAACTAGGAATGACACTGGTTCTCTAACTAGAGACTGAAGCACTCATCCATTTGAGGCCACCACGTGCCTCAAATAACTTAAATATAACTTAAGTAGATAGTTTAGTTCACTACTACACACAATAGACCACAAAATGTCTCCCAGGATGTTTCTTTGTCTGCCACCAAGGAAAGGCTTTTGCGGGGGGTTTTGTGTGTGTAGGAAACAGCTGCAGGAATTGGGTGTGCTTTGATTTAATTAGTCTTCACAGGCACTTAGCTAAAGGAAGTAAACAACCGCATTTCTTTACCTAATGAAATTCTTCCTTAAAAATGTTGAAGTGTCATCTTAACTAATCACTTAGTGTAGTATAAAGCTAGCATAAGAAATTACTTTTTCAGTTCTGTGGATGGCCTAGATTTCAAAGATATATTTTAAATAATCACCAAATGCTGTACCCAAGACGACTATTTCCTTGGACCTGTGCCTATGCTTTCCTCTCTCTTCTAAAATACTGGAAGATATGCTGGTGAGCACAGCCCTGATGATCTAAGAAGGAGGTTATTGCTATAATATATTCTTAGTTTGAAGCACTGCTGATAAATAGTATAGCAGGGACAGATTCTCAGAGGGGTTTTTTGGATTACTATAAAATATCATAATATCTCAGAGGAGATTTCTTAAATTGTATCTTTAGGAATGGGTCATAAAAAATGTATATGTTTTACCTTGGTAATTTACAGTATATCTTACAGTTTGAGCTTGTCTTGGTTAAGCGTCTGCAATGGAAGCATGATTTATAATGTAGGTTGTTCAGTCTGTAGATTACAACACCAATAGCAACTTGCAGACTTTATGTGTTCACTGCCTGTATTTGTCTGTAATACATCTACAGCTAACTCAGGTGCCAATATGAATTGCTTGTTTCAACTACTTACTGAGGAGAATGATTTCTAGGGCTACTTATGAGCTGGTTGCAACTGTCAGGGTATATATTATTGCTAGCCATGATTTATGAATGGAAATGATATAATATGGTTGCCTGAAGTAACAGAGGACAGGAATCAGTCCCTTCCAAGTCTGATGATCCTATTCAAATATTTTTGTTACAAATTTATCTCAGTGTGGGAAAAACTACATGAAGCTCTATTACTCTACCACCCAACAGAGCTGCAGCAATAGGCCATTATTTTTACTAACAAAGGCCACTGGCACATACTAATTTAGTGGTACCATGGGACCTGGTTCCCTATCCCAACAACCACACTTCCGACGCCATAATCAAAGCAGACATGTAATGTGTGCTAGGGACCTAACAGTCTATTAAACACCTTCTGTACATAACTTTATTTATACATTGCTTTAATAACAAATTCCTTTATCATTCAGTACACCACCTTAGAGAATCATTTGAAAAAAAAAATCCTCTTTCTATACATTTCCTTAAAATTTACCAATGTCAAATTCATAACTCCTAATATGGACCTAATAGAAGAAAGTCTACTCATAATTATGTCTCTTTCACATGATCATTACTGATCTCATTCCTAGACTGAAGCTTTAAGTTTGGCAAGTTTAGGAAGGCAAGGAAAATCCGCTTAAGCATGACATTTCTACTGACAAACCTAAGTCTCCTTTGCTTGGTATATCATTGATTAGCACATTTCTTTTTTTAAACAGAAGTTTGACCTTCACCTTTATAAACATTAGCAGATAACCCACCTTGGGAATAAGATTGATGTAAATTAACTTATGTCTGTGTGGTACTGTTAGTTATAACTAGGGGCAGCATCAGCCTCTTCTCAGTGGTGGGGCTGAGGTGGGGCTTATTCAGCTGGGCCAGGAGTGCTGTGCCTCTGCAGGTGGGAGCAGGGCAGGTTCAGCTGCATAGGGTGGGTGGCAACAAAGGGGTGGCACTGGGAGGGGTGGCTATGGAGTTGCTAAGGAAAATTTTGGGGTGGCTATGGCTCCCTGAAGCCTCTCTATAGCACCCCACTTGGTTACAACATAATATTTGATGCTGTAGTCTGATCCTTACAAGCCAGGTTATCACAGGGAACATCATTCTCTTTGAGCAAAAAAGCATGTGAATGTTGGTTCTGTTATGTTTACTTCCATATCAGATAATCCTAGTTTAAAAATCCAAGTGCTATCACATAGTCAGTTGGGCATGCATATTTTCCCTTCAGAACATTTGTCCTATGAGGAGTTATGACAGTTCTACAACATTTGTTATTTTATAACAAAATCCAATGATTACATCTGCTTATCTGGTTCTAAACAGGATCATAGCCAAAGTCTTATTCAGACCAGTACTACGTTGACTGCAGTAGTACTATGAGCAGATTCATTTATTTCACTGACTGGTATTGAGATATTCCAGAAGTCTGTATTCCTACAATGCTTGAATGTCAGTACTTTTTTATTTCCTGATCACAGAAAAATAATATAAATGATTTACGAATACATATGTATAATGCTTTCTTGTTTTCTGCTGTTCCTACTCCTTATCAGGGAACCTTTTGTTAAGCCCCTGGCAGATATGCAAGCAAAGGCACGATGGGATCTGATGCCCACGATCGCACTTCCTGCTAGGCACATGTGCATGGCAAGAAGTGCAGTTGTGCAATCCAGCAATGGATTCCATCACACCTTATTCCCAATCCTGATTCTAAGCTCCTCCTGCCAATCACGATCCTAAACTCCTCTTGCACCAGCAAGTAGAAAACTCCTGAGGCTGGGAGACCCATCAGCTGATCTGGGCTCCCAGCTATGGGACACACCATGCGCTTCTGCAGCTAGAAGCCCTATCAGCAGATGCAGGTTCCTAGGCTGCACTCCCGCAGCTAGGAACCTGCCAGGGCTCCTAGCTACAGAGATACACTCCATGGCTAGGAGCCCCAGCTTGGCCACATGTTCAATTAATGGTGTGATAAGAAACAGCCACAAAGTTATTACCCATTTTTATGGCTTACTGCTTGTTTTATCATGCCATTCATTGCATTACTATATGGCTGGGTAACAACTTAAGACCTGATTAACAGACTAATCACGTCTTAAATGTAACATGTGCCAGAGGCCTACATTTTGTGTCAATAAAAATAGTCAACCTCTATTTTCAAATAGTGAGGCTTTTAAAGAAGCACAACTAACCCACATGTGTAAATTTCAATTTGTTACATTTCATAAACTAAAAGCCATAATGATCTAGATTTGTTTCTGTTAGGATAAGAAGAAAGGCGTCCTTGCAAACAAATACCAAGGTTCGTCTTTTCTCTTTTGCTTCCTGATCTAAAACAAAGGTATACAGAAAACCCCAGCACAAATTCAGACTTCACAAAGCCTTGTACTATGGATGTCATTTTTTTCATTGAGCTCCCAAACTCCCAGAAGCTGTTTTCTCACAGCTTCAGTATAGCAAACACACACACAATCTATTTTTGGCCCCAGGGGAAAAGTGCTGTAGGTTAATTCCACCCTGAAGGGTAGCAGTAAGAGACATATGTTACTGTTAACCAAAATCTCATTCACTGAATCTGCCTAGGCCTCCCTGATTGTCCTCTCTATTCTTGATAACAGCCAGTTTTCTGTTCCTGGTAGTCACAAACCATCAGCAGTCCTTGCTCTCATTTTCAGTTTCTATAGCTGGCATCTTGCAGCCTACACTGTACCACCAAATTCTGCTTTAGGATAATAGGATTACTCACATTCTCAAAGACAAACCCTTTCTTAAGCAGCTTCCTAGATTCAAGACAGCACAGTAGAGGTCTGATCTTTTACTGCAAGAATTTGTAGAACTTATACCTCTTTGTCTCCAACTCTCTGTAAGGCATCACCCAAATGAAAATAAAAACGTCCATCATCCGTGCCAGGGTCACCAGATTCTAGTCCTTCCTAGAGTAAGAATAAAATAAAGACCAATAAAAACTAAGAGTCAATTTGATTATTACAAATAAGCATCTAATTCTATGCAAGAGGTAAACACTATAAAGTACAGTAGTATGTAAATATATGCAGTATACGTTTTTTTGTTAACCTGTTTGACAAAATATACCACTCATTTCAGACAAAAAGAAAACTTAAAAAAAACATAGTTTTCTTCAAACTCTCCCATTTCCACCCTTACTAATTTTAGTAGAAATGACAAGTTGGAGTTAATATTATCATATTTTCTCATGAACATTGAAGAGCATTCAAATGGACAACTCGAAATTTGGCCACCTTAAAACAATCAGACAATGAAATTTGCCCATCTCATATGAGTATCACATTAGTAATCAAGAAAATATATTTTGTGCTTAAATCTTAATCTTTGATGTATAAGGTTGTTTCAGTTTACAGGGAGTAGACCTCTGCCATTTTAAATGTATTTTGAGGTAATAATCATCACTTATAATTACATATTTAGGGATAGATCTGTGTTACTTTACTTTTTTTCTTTCTTGTAACTAGAGGTGCACCAATACAGAGGTCCCATATCGGACTGGCACTGATATGAAGAGAATTGAGAGTCTCGACAACTGCCTTCTTTTGTCTGATGAGGCTGATAAATGCCCTGTACATACATGCCGCCAGGGGTACAGCTTGGGGGAGTATGGAGAGTAGCCAGGTCCAGTAAGTCTTTTGTGAGGGAAAGGGTGAGGGGGGAAGGAAGGGGCATAGACCCACCCCAGCCCAGCCCCTCTGCCAGGAAGAGCCTGGTGAAGCCCTGGCCCCAGTTTCTAGTGGCAGCCCATCCCACCCTGCCCCACATACAAACCCCAGGGAACATGCCCCCCATGCCCTCCTGGGGTGCATGCAGTGCCAGAAGCTGCCCCCCCGTCTCCCTCTCCACGGCCCCCCAGATGAGCCAGCTTTATCCTGTGCCCCGCCCCGCACTGGCTGAGCAGTGCCTGCCTCTGCCCCTACTCCAGCTCCATCCCCACTCCTTCCCTCACCATGGGGGCCTCAATCTGCCCCCCACCCCTTCTCTCCCACTGTCCTTTCCCCCACAACAGACTTACCAGCTAGATGCCACTCTCAATGCTGTGGGGCTGCATATCAGAATTGGATCAGTATTGGCCAATATGGCTCCTTAAAAATCGGCCATCAGTAGTGGCCCAAAAAATCTCTATTGGTGCACCCCTACTTCTCATATTTTTCTACTCATAAAATAGGGAATTTTATAATGTAAAATATAACATATGGAAATATTACTATACCTGCAAATATGGAATGCTCTCAGCTATTTTGTTTTCTGCCTTGAGGATGAATCCATAATGTACTTTAGCAAAGCCGTCATCTGGAGCCAGAATCAGAACCTATTTTAAGGGAAACAAATAAGCAATTTTTATTTATGGCTCTATTTTCAAAATAGGTTCACTCAGTACATGGAAACCTGACTGGGCCAATGTATTAGGATGCTGTGGTTTAACAAAATTGTATTTTATCCTTCATTCTCTAACAACCCACATACAGCCTTTTGTATCTCGCCACAATACTTTACAGATAAAGTAACAGTCACAAACATATCTTTATGACCAAAGATTAGCAGCTGCAGAAATTAACTTAACCATAAGCATGTTACCTTAATTAGCAGTTGCATTATATTATTTTCTCTTTTCCTTTCTCCCCGTCATGTCTCAGAATAAATCTTCACTGTAGAGATAATGAGAGTTATTATATAGTCTAGTTACTTGCCTCACATTACCTTGAGTGAGAACGGCCACCCAATGGGCACATATACACTACAGTTGGAGTAACTGCTGTGTAGCATACAGATAACCAAGTTAGCAGCAAGAAATTCAGTATGAGCTAGTTTATCCTGCTGAGAAGCACCATGACTTCAGTGAAGATGCATACTGTGAGGAAACACTTAAGTGCATTACACAGACAAGGTTCTTTGAGTAGATGTGATATCTTTTATTAGACCAACTGAGTAGTTGGCACAAAGATCTGTGCAAGCTCTCAGGCACTAACACCCTTCTTCAGGCATAGGGAAACTGCACAGTTGTTCTGAGATCTCCAAGAAATGAAAGCAGCTAAAAGTATGATAGGAGGCCAAACAGTGAGAATGTAAGTAGGTGGAAATTAGGAAAACAATGCGTCTCCTATCAGGAAAGCACATAAACACCAACAGACTTTCCCTATGCCTGAAGGGCATTTGTGCCTGAAAATCTGCAGAGAACAATTTTTCCAACTATTTCATAGAATCATAGAAGTAGGGTCAGAAGGGACCTAGTAGATCTGCAAGTCTGACCCCCTTCCTGGGCAGGATGGAAACTGGGCTCAAGTCACCCCAGCCAGGCAGGCATTGAGCCGCTTCTTAAAGGCCCCCAGGGTAGAAGCCAGCACCACTTCCCTTGGAAGTTGGTTCCAGATCCTAGCCGCCCTAACTGTGAAGTAGTTCCTATGGATATCTAATCTAAACCTACTCTCCAACAACTAGTGGCCGTTATTCCTTGTTATCCTGGGGGGCACGAGGGGAAGCAAGGTCTCCCCCAAACCCTTCTGGTCCCCCCTAGTGAGTTTATAGACAGTCACAAGGTCCCCCCTCAGCCTTCTCTTGTGAAGGCTGAACAGGTTCAG
>JAGPOW010000261.1:61632530-61646761 GCA_030014935.1 Caiman crocodilus | reverse complement strand
CCCTTCTGGTCCCCCCTAGTGAGTTTATAGACAGTCACAAGGTCCCCCCTCAGCCTTCTCTTGTGAAGGCTGAACAGGTTCAGGTCCCATAGCCTCTCACTGCAAGGTCTGCCCTGCTGTCCCTGGATCATGCGGGTGGCACTCCTCTGGACCCTCTCAACGTTGTCCACATCCCTCTTGAAGTGTGGTCCCCAGAACTGGACACAGTACTCCAGCTGTGGCCTGACCACTATCACGTAGAGGGGGAGGATCACCTTCTTGGACCTACTTGAGATGCACCTGTGGATGCATGATAGGGTCCGTTTAGCCCTGCCGACCGTGACCTCGCACTGTCGGCCCATGTTCATCTTGGAGTCAATGATGACTCCAAGATCCCTTTCTGCTTCCATGCTCTCAAGAAGGGAGTTTCCCATCTTATAAGTGTGTTTCCAGTTACTACTGCCCAAGTGCAGCACCCTGCACTTGTCTGTATTGAAATGCATCCTATTTTTGTAAGCCCACCCTTGCAACCTATCCAGGTCTTTCTGCAGTCTTTCCCTCCCTACTAGCGTGCCCATCTCACCCCAAATGTTGGTATCATCAGCAAATTTTAACAGGTTACTTCTCACCCTGTCGTCCAAATTGCTGATAAAGAAATTGAACAGTGCGGGCCCAAGGACTGAGCCCTGGGGAACTCTGCTGCCCACTTCCCCCCAGGTTGGATATGACTCGTCCATCACCACCCTCTGAGTATGACCCTTCAGCCAATTAGCAATCCATCTTGTAGGCATCGATGCCACAGTCGCCTAGTTTTCTAATGACAGTGTCAAAGGCCTTGCTGAAGTCCAGAAAGACTACATCCGCGGCGACTCCTGCATCCAGTGCTTTTGTGACCTGATCATAAAAGGCAATCAGGTTGGTCTGACATGACTTGCCCCTAATGAAACCATGCTGGTTGCCCCTGAGCATCATCTCGATGCTGGCCCATCACAGATGTGCTCCTTGATGATCTTCTCAAAGAGTTTCCCCAGGATTGAGGTAAGACTGACGGGACTATAGTTGCCCAGGTCCTCCCTCCTCCCTTTCTTAAAGATGGGGACCACATTGGCTATCTTCCAATCATCTAGCACCTGGCCTAAGCACCACAAACGCTCGTAAAGCACCACGAGCTTAGTTTTAGTTGGTCTAATAAAAGATATCACACCTACCCAAAGAACTTTATCTACCTATGTCCTTAGACCAACATGGCTACAACCAACAACCTTAAGTGTATTAAGTCATTTGTGGCATTAAGATTTCTGGAAGAAAAATCCATCCCATGAACCTTTGTATTATAGTAAGCTGAACTTCTTTATGAATTCTGTCTCACTGCATTCCTAGGAAACTTGTCTCTTCCTTCTGGGCACAAAGGGTAGTGAGTAGGTAGTGAAAGACTTGTGGTGCTTGACAGGATCTAGCCTGCTTCTATACTAGTCAGTGTTTGTGTTAGTAGCAACTAAGCTGTGCTAAACTGAACCTATACCCTCTAAAACTTAGCAATTCTTGAGTTCTAGCTTAAGTTATTTTTTTTTTCAATAGGGAAGAAAACACTGAGGTGCTAATAGGCTAAATGCAGGTACACTGGAGAACAGTGCTTGAAAGGTTCTGTCTGTATGGGGGAGAGAGAAGGTAATGAAGCCCTCGGCCCTGTATAGTTAGAGTATTTCAGGTGAATAATGGTCAGTGCGCAAAGCTGATGAGCCTAAACTCCAAGGCCTTCAAACTGTTTTCACCACTTTCACTCTCTATGTTCTGAGACTCTTCAGAACAATCACTGGAAGTTTTCAAGACCATGTTAGACATATTTGCTAGTCCATTTTTATCTTGGTGGTGAGGGGAGAGGGGACTGGACTAGGTAATCTCCTGAAGTTCCTCGTAGACATATACTTCTGTTACTCTAATTGTGTATGTCATACCATATATCTGTCATATTGCTAAGCAGATTTGTGGTTAATTTATTTTATGCTTTTAAAAACACAGGAAAAAAATGGACAACCTTTAAAATGCAGAGATAGATATTGCATCCATTTCACCTCTCTCATTTCCAGTCATTGTCTAACTTAATGATCCCTTTAAAATAAACAGGAGCCTGATCAGCCTCTGAAATTGTTCTTGGAGCAAGTACCTTTCTCCTTTTCTTTGATCTGGATTTTGTGAGATTGCAAACCTCAAATAGCCATATATACCTATGCAAGATGAGTGTAGAGTGGGTGTAAAATCCAAGCAGGGAAGAATGATACCATTCATATTCATTTTCGAATAAAGTATTGCAAAGATATTAGCCAATACAGAATCTGGCTAAAAATAGAGATAAGAATAACTAGTAAAACTATGGATTCAGAATGCACCCTGAGCATCATCATAACCATTAGTGCCAGGAAAACAGCATTGCCTTTGATATGACATGATCTGGCTACAGTGTTTTATAGACCAGCGTGTCTCGATCCTAACTGACTGAGAAGCCATATCAACAATAAACAAAGAGACACAACACCATATGTGACCTTTGGTTCATTTTGACAAACACACCAGCTCTTTTAAAAAAAAAAAAAGTGAAGAAACCCCCCCCAACAACAAACACACTTAGAGAGAATACATATATGGACATCACATTTCCAACGTATGCGCACTGATAGTTGACTGCCTGACTGTATAAGTGTACTTTATACAATGCAATTTGTGCAGTTAAAAAAAAACAAACAAATTTTAGATACTGGTTTTTGTGAAGTGCTAGTAGTGATAAACTAAGGGATAATTTTGTTCCAGATGGGTATATAGAGGCTCAAATACTAGTCCAAATGGGATCAAACAATGACTTCCAAAGGATTTAAAAGCCGAATCCTTTTGTTATAATTTGTTTTTATTACAAGAGCAGTGCATCTAATTAACACAGGCAGAACAGCTTGTGTTAAATATACCTAGCTGCATACAAACAAGACCTATATTCATGACCCCTGTCACGAAGCAAAGGAACAGTATCAGCATAAATTAGAGTAGAGATATTCAATGTCAATTGCATTAACATAGCATTCTGTGCAATATTAATTACGTTTGGTAACAAGTTATGCTAAACTGCCCATTAAGTACTAACCATGGGTACTGAAATAAACTTCAGATAATAACCTCAGAAATAAACCTCAGGTATTCAAAGTACTAACCAATATGTGGCACAAAGGGACAGAAAGAAAATTTGCCTTTGGATCACTTGCTCTGCATATGAACAGCCTCTTAAATAGTGCTAAATAATGATCTACAGATCTCTGAAAAATAAATGTACTCCTGGCTTCTCGAAGAATTACTTTCAACATACTGTACTTCATTTCCTAAATAAAAGATTAAAAAGATGGACATCAAACAGAAGAAAGAAACTAAACACCTTTCTATTTCTTTGTATTGCTTTCCAGCTGTGGTACAGTGGAGAGTCTGATAAAGTACTTACTAAGAAACAGGACATATTTCCCACATCTTAAACTATAACTGTACAGTCTTTTGATTTATGGTTCAACATTTAGGCTTGCCATCCTTGGAGTAAAAAGGATACGTTTCATTTAAGAGTCTAAAATAAAAATCTGACTATAACACTTTCACAGCTGCTGACACCTCATTGAAAATTTTGGGGAGAAAAAACGGTTATGAAACAATTCTGCTTATATCTTATTTTCAGTATCCAGTTCTGATGTTACACTGATGATAGCTTCAATCAAAAAATAAGCAGATGAACTATCAAATACAAATTGGAAAGTCTTTACCTATTAAGATACACATTTAGATTATTTTGTTTCCTTTGCAACAACCAATGATATCTCAACCAGTAAAAACTTAATGCAAAGAGTTTCATTAAATCCTGGTCCCAGGCTCTCCATGCACTAGCAAGAAGGAAGCTCCTACGGCTGGGAGCTGGTGTGCCCCTGTGGCTGGGAGATTGCAGCACTAGTCTCCCAGCTGCAGGAGTGAATGTGGAGCCCTCATGGCTGGCAGATAGCAGCAGTTGTCTCCTAGCCACAGGAGCACACAGAGTGCTTCCACAGCTGGGAGATCACAGCTTGTGCTTGGGCTTCCCTCTACAGCTGGGAGCTCCAATCACCTGATGGGGTTCCCAGCTACAGGGGCACCTGGCCACACATTCAATTAATAGCATGATAGGAAGCAGGTACCAAGTTATTACACATATGTTGTGGAATAACTTTTAGCTTATTCCCCTTTTTATCTCACCATTAAATGAATTGAACATGTGGCTGGGTGACACTTAAAGGTGTGATTAACTGGTTAATCATGTCTCAAGTGTAACATGTTCATGAGGCCTAAGTTATTTGCTCAAAGCCCTCAGTAAGGTTCCTTTAAAATACAACCAGCTCTCCTGGACTCCTTTTCCCCTTGGAGTAGCCTCTTAGGGGGTCTTGATGTGGAGGAAGAATAACAAATGTGGTGAGTGATCAGTTTGGCTTAGCAGAGAACTCTTCAGTGAAATCAAACACAAAAAGAAAGCTTACAAAAAGTGGAAGCTTGGACAAACAACTAGGGAGGAGTATAAGAGTGTTGCTTGGGCAAGCAGTGATGAAATCAGAAAGGCTAATGCACAACTGGAGCACCTAGCAAGGGACATGAAGTGTAACAACAAGAGTTTTTATAAATATGTTAGCAACAAGAGGAAGGCCCCCTTACTGAATGAGGGAGGCAACTTAGTGACAGATGATGAGGAAAAGACTGAGGTGCTCAATGCCTTTTTTACCTTGGTCTTTGCAGGCAAGGTCAGCTCCCAGACTACTGCACTGGGGATCACAATTTGGGGAGAAGGTGAGCAGCCCTCAGTGGTGAAAGAACAGGTTATGGACCATTTAGAAAAGCTGGATGTGTACAGTCCATGGGTCCAGATGCAATGCATCCAAGGGTGCTAAGGGAGTTGGCCAATGTGACTGCAGAGCTACTGGCCATTATCTTTGAAAACTCATGGTGATCAGAGGAGGTCCCAGACAACTGGAAAAAGGGGAATATAGTGCACATTGTTAATGAATGAAAGGAGGAGGATCCAGAGAACCAAAGACCTGTCAGCCTCACTTCAGTCCCCAGAAAAATCATCAGTTCCTCAAAGAATCCATTTCTAATTACTTGGAAAAGAAGAAGTTGATCAGGAACAGTCAGCATGGATTCACCAAGGGCAAATCCTGCCTGACCCACCTGATTGTCTTCTACAATAAGATGGCTGGCTCTGTAGATGCGGGGAAAGCAGTGGAAACGATATACCTTGGCTTTGGCATGGTTTTCATACCATCTCCCACAGCATTCTTGCAAGCAAGCTAAGGAAATATGGACTGGATGAATGGACTGTAAGGTGGATAAAATACTGGGGTGAGAGGGCACGGGGAAGCGGTGGGGCAGCTTCTGCCACTGCGTGCCATCGATTTGGGAGTGGCTTGTCTCTTGGCTTTCACTGCTGCTCTCATCGCTGGTCTGGGAGGGCATGGGTGGGGTGTGTGTGCCCCCAGATCTGCATGGGGCTGCACTGGGCTGTGCTCTGGGCAGGTGGCAGAAGGTGGTGGGAGCAGGGGCTATGCCCTCCTGTTGCTTTTCAAGGCAGGGCAGAGCCGCCATCCTGCCTCCAGAGAACTGGCACACAGCAGCAGGAGCCACCCTGGCCTTCTCGTGCTTCCCAGACAAGCAGCAGCTTTGTCCTGTGCCTCCTTGCACTGCCCCAGCTGGGCAAATGGCTGCAGGGCATGGGGGGGTGCCCCTGGATTGGGGTGAGGTGAGCAGGGCCAGGGTACACCTTACTGCACTCTAGGCAGGCTGTGGGGGCTATGAGGTGACTGCAGCCCCCTCACGGCCCCCCAATCCAGGGGTACACCCCCTCATGCCCTGCTGCTGCTTGCCGAGCCAGGGCAGGACAGGGGGGCACGGAACAAAGCTGCTGTTCATCCTGGAGGCATCACGGGACTGGGGCAACTTCTGATACTGCATGCTGCTTGCCCAGAGGCAGTGCAGTGACTCTTCCCACCCCACCCTGGCCAGGCAAGCAGCAAGAAGGTATAGCCCCTGCTCCACTGCCTGTCCAGAGCGCAGCCCAGCACAGCCCCAGCCCTGTCCGCTCCACACAGATCTGGAGGCACAACTTCCCTATGCCTTCCCGGATCTGCAGTGGGAGCAGTGGCAAGAGCCACCAGATGAGCTGCTCCCAGGCTGGCAGTGTGCAGGGGTGGGAGCTGCCCCAACCCCTCCCCGTGCCCCTCCACCCCAGCTGGGCAGCTTTTGCCCCAGTCCCAATCCCTCCTTCACTACAGGGCATTGATTTGCCCCTCCATATCTCTTCTCTCCCTCCCTATCCCAGCACTAGCCTGAGCCCCAGCCCCAATCCCTCCTTCATTGCGGGGCACTGATCTGCTCTCCTATACCCCTTCTCTCCCCCTGCCCCACAAAAGATTTACCATCTGTGTTGAGCATCGTAAAGGAACCATTCCTCCTTTTCTAACATTGTTCTTATTGGAAAATTGGTTCAAACTTATGACGTTTTGACTTAACACACAGTTTTCAGGAACCAATTGTGTCATAAGTCTGAGGACTGCCTTTATTTCCCTCTATTCAGCACTGGTGTGGCCACATCTCGAGTACTGTACCCAGTTTGGGGCCCCCCCATTACGGAAAGGATGTGGACAAGTTGCAGATAGTCCAGTGGAGGGCAATGGAAATGATTTGGGGACTGGACACACAACTTCTGAGGACAGGCTGAGGGAACCGAGTTTGTTTCGTCTGCAGAAGAGAAGACTGAAGAGAACGGGGATCTGATAGCAGCCTTTAACTACCTGAGGGATGATTCCAAAGAGAATGGAGCTAGACTGTTCTCAGTGATAACAGAGACAGAACAAGAAGCAGTAGTCTCAAGTTGTAGCAAGGGAGGTGTAAGTTGGATATTAGGAAAAACTCTTTCACGAGAAGGGTGATGAAGCACTAGAACAGGTTACCCAGAGAGGTTGTGGACTCTCCATCCTTTAAGGTTTTTAAGGTCCATCTCAACAAAGCCCTGGCTGAAATGATCTAGCAAGGATGCTCCTGCTTTGAGGGGGTTGGACTTGACATCCTGAGGTCCCTCCTGAGCAATAATCAATCAGGGTGCTGATTCTCAATCAGGGGTGCCTTGAGATCATTTCAAGAGTTCTGTGGGCATTGTAAGGTGTGCACATATGATTCACAAGATAAACCCAGACATTTTAAATAGGAATTCAGCGTCAAAACATTCTGACTTGTTTTGGCTTTTCTGGGTTCTTTGCAACAAAAGAATTGCTCTATTATTTTTCTGTAGTCGTAAAAAATAAAAGAAAACTAAAGCTGGCATTTTCCAATAGATTCCATGCATCTAAAAAGGCTGAGAACTATTAGATTAGACAGACATTTGAATGGGATGGTTTAGTCAGGAACAATCCTGCCTTGTACAGGGGTCTGAACTAAGTGACCTCTTCCTCCCTACTTTCTTATTATCCTATGAACTGCCAAAGCTGCAGTAACACTATCTGGGAGTATCTGGGAGCTGTTGTGTGTTGGAGGCAAATTCTCCCTTCTAACGACAACCACCCCCTATACCTGGCATACAATTTAATCCCAATCTCCTCTCTGTGAGGATCCCAGGAGACACAAATTCTCCTGATCACACTGAGGACAGGACTTGCCTCTGGACCCAGAACACATACTGACCCAGACATGCAGCCTGCTCCATTTTCCAGGCTCAGACCAACAGCCTTCTGCTGCTGACAGCTAATCTAAATTAACCTGCAGGTTTAAATGGTCCAATAAATGCACCAGCATTGTCAGGAAACAGTCATGGCCTCTCTTCATTCAGCTTTCATGGGCCCACAGGCAGACTGAGCTGTGGTGGTGCCAGCCTTTCCAGCCTGGGTGAATTTCCATCCATATAAGAGGGTTACCTAACAATGCTATCCAATGGATACAGAAACTCTCCTCACCAGTAGACAGCCTCAGCATGATGACAGGAGATACAAATCCCCCTGGATAATTCGTATCACACATATCACCATGCTTAAAAAATGAAAACTGTCACTAGGACTGAGAAGCCAGAGTTTGAACAGCCCAGGAGGATTTTCCATCTATTGACCCCTCTGTGAAATCCTATGAAATATGAACTTTCATTTCTGCCCAGGAGAACTTTTACAATCTTTTCTTTGATGCCTGATGAAGGGTGTTTGTACCCGAAAGACTGCAATTAAAGAATTTTTTTTGCAAAAATCTTGTTGGTCTAATAAAGGATATCACCTCTGTCCAGGAGCCCTGATCCCTACAGAACAGAGGATGGTTTGTTTGTTTGTTTGTTTTTATCTCTTTTGCATTCTGTCCTATGGATAAATTGAGAATTTCCTGTATTACTATGAGCATTACATTTATATTTTACATTATAAATATGTAGGGACAGCAGGTTACTATGGGACAAAGGAGGTCAATTTATGCTAGTTACATAATCCCTTTTACTTTAGTAGTTTATGAAAAGTAGTACATTGGTAACAGGAATATTTGAGTTACAAAATAAAGAAATGGTTTACTAGCAAAAATGTTATTTATGCTAGCCATAAGACCAATATATATGATACATTTAAAAAAAATAAAGCAGCTAAAAGTAAGAACTCTTCAGAATAAATATATTGGAGCTTATTACATTTTCCCAACTGAAATGGAAGCTTACCTCCTCATAAACTTTCTTCGCATTGCTGTTATCCCCTATCAAGAGGTAACCTACTCCAAGGTCATTCTTTAATGAAGTATCATTGGGAAACAGATCAACTAACTTTTGCAGAGTAACGAGAGATCCTCTCATGCGACCTAATTCGATTCAACAAAAATAAATTATGAGAGAATGTAATTTATAAATACTAAATACAACCTGCTTATATATTACATATTCTGAGAAAATGTAAGTTAAAGGAGTTCTCTAGTTTTATTAATGATCACTTTTGATGCAGAACACAGAATGGACTTTAGTGTATATGAATACATTTATTCAATTATTGTCATTTGTATAGTCTTACAGTCAATACCTTAAGGAAACTTCATATCAAACATATCATCCAGTATTATGGGAGCCTCTAGTGGAGAATTATATACTGCAGTAATTAGAGTAACAAGACACTGATTTTATAGTTTCCTTACATATTCAGGTTTCAAAGTGCTACACATTTTAACACCAATTGAGGCCTCAATTTTTCAAAGAATTTAAGCATGTTCTTAACTTTAAATAAGTGAAGGCTCTCACTGAAAGCAAAGATTTCACAGCTTTTCAGTTTGGAAGGTGGAGGCTAAGAAGGGATATGAGAGA
Source organism: Caiman crocodilus (assembly GCA_030014935.1). Taxonomy (NCBI): domain Eukaryota; kingdom Metazoa; phylum Chordata; order Crocodylia; family Alligatoridae; genus Caiman; species Caiman crocodilus. Next base: position 61,637,433 of record JAGPOW010000261.1, on the reverse strand, counting down.
TGGTTATAATATCCAAGCAAAGACCACCATATCCTGGAAGTGCCCGAGATGGTGGTGTCAATGTGAAGGCCTCAGCTTCTTCAACACTGGGCAGATGTTCTTGGGAGGAGGACTGCTATCGAGAGATGGGATCCATCTAGCGAGAATGAGGAAGAGCATCTTTGGGCATCATCTGGCCAACCTAGTAAGGAGGGATTTAAATTGGGTTTCACAGAGGATAGTGATCAAAGCCCTTCAGCAACAGAACACAAAGCCCAAAGGGGAAAGGACTCAAAATAAGTCACTTAACTCTGGGAAAGAGCACTACAGGACTGCAAAAAGTAGAACAAAAGGGAAGTGAGTAGGTCAAAAAGCAAAATAAATTGTATGCATGGGTGGGGAATAGACAAGATAAGCTGGATGCAGGAGCCTGTGAAAAGAACTATGATCTGATCGGCATCACAGAGACCTGGTGGTAGAGCTCTTATGACTAGATCATCAACATGGAGAGTCACACTGTTTTGGAAGAACGGGTTTGAGAGAAAAGGTGGTGGTATTGCCTTGTAAGTCAAACACACATATACTTGTTTCCTGGTTCAGAAGGAAGAAGACAGAAAAGCAGAATGCATTTGGGTGAGGATGAAAGTTGAAAGATACAGCATCAATATAATGGTGGAGATTTGTTATAGGCTACCAAAATCAGGAAGGGGAAGTGAATGAGGAAGTCTTCAAGAAGGTGACACATCTATCCAAAAGCTATGGGATGGTAGAGATCAGAAATTGCAATTTTCTGGACATCTGCTAAAAGAACAATGCAGTCAAACATAAAATGCCCAGCTCATTCCCGACTTGTGTGAAAAACAACTTTCTGTTTCAGAAAGTGGAGGATACAACTAGGAGATAATTTAGCTTGGATCTTGTCCTGACTAACAGGGAAGAATTGGTGGAGTATGTGAAGGTGATGGGTAACTTGGGAGTAAGCAATCATGATACAATAGAATTCCAAATTGTGAGACAGGGAAAGCATGAGGTCAGCAAAATTAGGATGCTAGATTTCAGAGAGGCAGATTTCATTCGACTTAAGGAGTTAATAGGCATGGTATCACTGGAAGATAGATTGAAGGATAAAGGCACCAAGGAGGGCTGGGAGCTTTAAAAGGCCACAACCCCAACAAGAAACTGTCCTGACACGATGGATTCAAAAGAAGAATGGCAAGGGATCAATGTGGCTGCACAAGAAGCTTCTAAAATATCTCAAATGCATAAAGAGAGCATAGACAATGGAAGAATGGATAGGTGAAGGAAGCATACCAAAGAAGCATACCAGGAAACAGCAAGAATCTGCAGGGTCAATCAGGAAGGCAAAGGTAAAGAATGAGCTGCATCTGGCAAAGGAGGTTAAGAACAACAGGAGGTTCTATAAGTATGCTGGCCAGTACAAGAGGACCAAGGAAGCTGTAAGTCCTCTGTTAACAAGCCAAGGGGAACTTCTAACCAAAGATGCAAAGAAGGTGGGACTACTCACTAGCTATTTTGCCTCAGACTTCACAAAAAAATTATTCTGCAGCCAGACACATAAGGAATATCTGGATAAAGAGGGAGCAAGCTGAGGAGATAACAAAAGAGACAGTCAGTTGTGTTCAAATAATATAAGTCAGCAGGACTGGGTGAGCTTCATGCCAGGGTACTGAAGGAACTGGCAGAGAAGATCTTGGTGCCCTTGGCAATGACCTTTATGAAGTCATAGGAGACGGGCCAGGTACCAAAGGACTGGATAGGGCCAATCTAGTGCCCCTCTAAAAAAAAAAAAAAAAAAAAAAAAAAGAAAAGCCAAAAGGAAGGCCAGGGAACTACAGACCAATTGGCCTCACCTCAATACCTAGGAAGTTACTGCAGCATACACACTAAGGAAGGCCATTTGCAAGCATCTAGAGAAGGAAGCAGTCAGCATGGATTTATGAAACACAAATCATCTCAAACTAACTTGATCTCCTTCTTTGACAAAGTAACTACTTGAGTGAATGTAGGGAATGCTGTGGATACAGGCATCTGGACTTCAGCGAAGCTTTTGACAATGTCCCATGCGATCTTCTAAAACAAACTGAAGAAATGTGCACTAGATAAAAATACTATTAGGTGGATAGATAAATGGCTCAATACCTGCAAGCAAAAGATATCTATTAATGGGATCATGTCAAAATGGCAGAAGGTTTCAAGTGTAGTCCCACAGGGGTCTGTCCTGGGCCCAGTGCTGCTCAGTGTATTTATTAGTGAGTTGGATGACAGCATAGAAAGCTTCTTGAGCAAGTTTGCAGACAATGCAAAACTGGGAGGGATTGTGACCACACTGGAGGATGCAAGCAATATTCAGAAAGATCTTGACAGATTGGGCATTTCGGTTACAGCTAAGAGGATGAAGTTAAATGTGGACAAATGTACTATACCTCAGGAGGAATAATCAAACAGACAAATTTGAAAGTGGTGACACCTGGCTGGGTGGCAGCACTATGAAAAAGGACTTATGATATGATGATATGATGACTTGAGAGTCTTAGTAGACCATAGACTCAATACAAGTCTGCAGTGTGATGCAGATACACACAGGCGAATGCAGCTTTTGGCTGCATCAATAGAAGCATTAGGTACAAGACATGGGAAGTGATAGTGCCTCTTTATTTAGCACTGGTTAGGCCTTATCTGGAGTAATGAATGAAGTTCTGGACTCCACATTTTGAAAAGGATGTGGAGAAGTTGGAGAAGGTCCAGACAGGTTGGAGAGGTGGGTAACAGAGACAATAAAGGCCTTGGTGCCAGTCTGATGCCATGTGGCCAGACATAACGTGTGCTGGTTGGATGCCATGAACCTCAATGCAGCCCCTGCTGGGCTAGCACTGTGCACCCAAACATGATCTCATGTGCCTGGAAACAGCTCCACACACCTGCATGCAGCCTTATATAGGGCCACATGTCTAGGCCTTGGGATTCCCACGGGTCCAGAAATTTGGCAGCAAGGGAGCAGCAATTAATGTTGCCACCCATGGGCTGGATGACATTGCTCCATCGGCTGGATCTGGACCATATGCCAGTGGTTAAGAACCCCTGCTCTAATCATCCCTGCATGTACAGTTTTTTGGATGAGTAGAAAATTTTACTTTAACCCCCACCCCCTCCACACACACACAACGTCTAACAAATCACAGTACTAAGATAAGTAATACTTCACAACTTATGGGGTAATACTTTGCTAAATATGTTACTGATTAGTTACTCACTGGAAGAAGCTAATAGGGTATATTATATTAATCAAACAAAACTGCCAAAAGGCTTACGGGTAATAACATGAGATTTTCTGTTTGATAATATTATATAGTTAACAGTTACAATCTCTTAACAGTTCATCTACAACTTTAAACTAGCCTTTTGAACCTCAAAATATGTATGCAGAATATTTTGTTTAGAGAAGTAAAACTTTTCAAAACATCCAGAAAGGAAGAATTATCTTGTGGATAGAAGCATTATGTTGGGACTCAGGAGAATTGACTTCAGCTCCTAGTACCAAAGCATACTTCCTGCATGGCTACCGGTAAATCAATTAATTTCACGATGTCCCAGTTCTTCTGCCAAACAGACGCACCACCACTTTTCTCTTCTATCTTTGCTTGAAAGTTTTTGTTTGTTTCTTTGGTTTTTGGGTTTTTTTTTGAGTCAGGGACCCTCTTTCACTGTCCTCATGCACAGCACCTAGCACAATATATCCCCAGTCTTGGATAATGAATTTGTAGCCAGTACTATAACATGCATACTAACAGCATTGTAGGGTGAGATTTTTACGATGCATGTATGGAATTTAAAAATGTACGTCTCACTGAAAAACCAATAGAAGTGAATTCCTAATTTTCTTCAGCATTCGAAAATGTCACCTAGAAGTTCTACATATTTGTGACATAGACCTAAGCTTATTTGTCCTACCAAGAAATTGCTGCCTGTCTGCTTGTCGTTTCAAACTCAGTTTTATCAGATCAGTAGGGGCATTTGGCAGGCTGGCCACTTCCTCATAGGTACTGATGGCTTTTTGCAGTATTTCATTGCTTCTCATCTTCTCAGCCAAGTCATCTTCAGACTGCATGGAGACACAAAACTGCTAGTAAGAAATCATCACCTTTCTCAGAATTTAAAAAAATATATTGTGTGTGTAAATAGTAAATGTTATAAATCCTAATTAATGGGATGAATTTCAAAATTTCCAGTCTGTAACATTTCCATGCTAGTATGGAAGAGGAATTAGTTGGTTGCTTGAGTACTGTAGTGAAGTTTATAATTACTTATATTACCCTGGAAAATGTATGTCAGCATACACAGGAGAACATACACATATGAATCTGTTAAGAATAATATACATTTTTAATACTGCATTCCTTGAGTGTATTCAAAAAGACATTCTAAAACCACAAGGTTGAGCCTCATAGAACACTACCCAACTGTTAGGGCTTTGTGAAGTTTTGGTTACTAACTCAATTTGGCAGAGATTAGTCCCACTTCAGTGGCCAAATCTCCAAATCCAAATTTAAACCAGGAGACCCTTTAATCTCTCCAAATTGAAATGGACCCCTCCAAATACATTCAGAGAGATTTGGTAAGATTCAATGACTTGGACAGAGACACAGCTTGAAAAGTTTATTCTACATACCTCGAGGTACCAGGCAGCTCACAAATGCTGCGATGCTGGGGCAGATGGAGCATCTCACTGAAGCATGGGGAGTGGAGGGGGTGCCCAGTGTGCTCGGCAGCAGGCCTGGAAGTGGACCAGAAGTACTTCTAGCCTACTTCCAGGTCCACCAGGGAGCATGCTGGGGCCTCCCCCCACATCTCCCTGACTTGGCGACTGGTGCCTCCTGGGTCTGGGGGTAAACCCAGGGTCTCCCCA
>JAGPOW010000261.1:61611965-61632430 GCA_030014935.1 Caiman crocodilus | reverse complement strand
GGGGGGCCTACGCACTCCCCAGCAGACCTGAAGTACTTCTGGTCCACTTCCAGGTTTACTGCCAAGCACATGGGGAGGGGGGCATGCTTCTGTGGGACACTTCATCCACTCCACCATCACAGTGTTCACGAGCTGTGCCTGGTCCCTTGAGGTATGTAGAAAAAATATTTAAAGCTATGTCTATGGCCAAATCACTGATGCTCTGAATCAGCATTGAATCCTCAGATTTAATCAGCATTGAATCCTCAGATTTAATTCAGCTGAATCCTCAGGATTCAGCTGAATTAAATTGGGACAGTGATACAAATCAATGAATTGAATCACTGTCTCGAATATGGGCCAAATGCAAAACGAATACAGCCCGTTTCACACACTTCTGCTATCTATAGATTTGGAATACAATAATGTCATAGCTCAACTTAAATCAACAAAATAATGTCAACTGAATATCTGGTCTTTGGTTTTTAAACCATATCAGATTATAAATTTTTGTGGGTAGTGATTGAAAAAAACAAACCAGGATTTCTTTTGAAAAAAACTAACTGCCCCCCCCACTAAAAATTGGACTTACTACTATGCATCCAAGAACTTTGCTGCTTAAATATTAAAGCAAACTTAGATGTGTATAATACTTTTCAAGTGATATCAGACTTCATTAAAGACAATGGACTCATTGAATAACTGCAATAGGAGATATTTCAAAACTTCACTTTTGTGCAAAACATTTCTACTTTGTATGATGTGATCCATTATACGTTTATATATATGAATGCTACATGTATCGTGTGTATGTGTATGTGTGTGTGTGTGCGTGTGTGCAAAGGACCATACTATATATATTTCATTTTAAACACTGCATTAAATTTTGCATGCCTTATTTAATATGCCTTTTATGTTCACTCAGGTTAGATGCATCTTCAAAATCTGATAAAGTGAGGATTTCCTCATGAAAGCTTATCCATCTCTGATTCAGTTCTACAAGGTGCATCTCTACACTGTCTTCTACCTCAAAATTTTAGCATTTCCCCTAATCTCTCCTATTTTTATAGGCCTGTGTTCCATTCCTGTTTAGCTAAACAGCAGGGCAAGGAGGATGTGTTTTTCATGCACCAGAAGTAGTTCAACAATAGAAACATATACAGATCAATCAATCTAGATTATTTTATATCAATACTGCATTAATTTTAAAAGTTTTAAATACAATAGCTGTATATTAGTGAACATGGGAGTTCATTTGTTCATTTTTTTAAGCTCAGTTATGCACAGGACCTAAATCTTCTGGAATAAAAGGGTTTAACTGCAATAAATGCAATGACATTTCACCCATTTATATACTCAGAGAATTTGATCCATGGCATACTAGTGTCTGTACATAACTTGCTTGAATAGCTACGTTTTGGTTCTAGAATGATTATTATTAACCAAGAGAAACTGGTTGTGACTGCAACTCAAATGCTTCATTAATTGTAGCACAACACAATTTCTTTCTACTGTGATGTTTTTATTTTGCTCATCCTGATTAATATGAGTTCACATAGGCTTTTACTACACCTAGTCCTATGGGATTCTCTTGTGCTTTATGAAAATAAAATGATTATTTCTTTTTGTAAGCATCACATCAAGCCACTAAATTATTACGAAGTAAGCTTATTTTCTAGTGCATTTTTTAGGAGAGTGGATAGAAAAAAAATGGTTTGAATTTAAACAAAACCAAGACCATTATACATAACTATAGAAACAGACTACTTTGTACACAGGAGTTCATAATTAGATAAACTCTGATTATTATTTTTACATTTATAACTGTTTCACTGGTACCTGTGCTTTGCCATATCTTCCTCGTGGACTTTGTGGATACTTATTCACTAAGGCTTCAAATGCCTTCAGTGCTTCTTCAACTTTTCCCTATAAGAAGAATTTTAAAAAATATTTGTTGCATCTTGTAGGAAAACATTTATCCTAAGGGATGAATTATGTTTCATGATTAATAGTCCCAGGAAAATAAAACAAAAACAGAAACACATGATTTCATATTACTGACTAAGAGGTTTCTCTCTCGCACATTATTACATTATTTATTGCTTTCTTGTTTCAGGGAAATTTATTATTCTGATTAGAGATAAAACAATACTCTTGGTTAATAACAATAGCTTTGTCTGTCATATACATTTTCTTTTGACTAGCTGAAAACATACAAGTTAAAGACTAAATATTGTCAGATATGGGTGATCAAAGAACTAAAAACAAAGCATAAGAAACAGCAGGTTCTAGCTAGAATTTTCATTTCCACATATGTATTTTTACTTCATATAACTCTTTCAGGGACTATAATAGAGATTCAAGTGTAAATCTGCCTGTATGTGTGTTTCATGTATGCTTGGACTATTCTGAATAGCTCTGGTCATTGGGACTGCACAAGTGTTCTGTATCTCCCTGTATGAGTAGGCTACAAAGGGTAGGGTGGCTGCAAACCTAATCAGTTCCTTCACAACTCAAAGTCCATGGTACCAGAGAACTCTTAAAACTGGCTTGCAGAGAATCACTGGAATACATGCTGACTACAGCATTTTAAGTAGAATTGCAAAATGTGCATATGTGCCAAAATTTGTTTGGTATTTATATGGGTGGTAAACTACTATTTAGGTGCGTAAGGTGAAACAGGGTCTAGACCTTAGCATTTTTTATTAAATGTCTTGGCCTCTAAAATAGCTACCTACCAAGCATCATGAACAGATGTGGGGACAACCTGAAAGATTCAGCCCTGTTAATGTAAGACCAAAGTGTATGAGATACATTTATGGTGTGAAGATTTCTTTTCTCCATGGATGAAATGTGGCTTAAGGAAGAACACAGGTATATTGGTTCACTCATAATAAACACCTAGCTCTTACATAGAACTTAACTTGTAGATCTTAAGGTGCTTTTCCAAAGAAGATGGTTGATGATAGAATCAGAAAAGTAGGGTTGGAAGGGACCTCAGGAGATCATCTAGTCCAACCCCCTGCTCAACACAGGATCATCCTGACTAAACAAATCCAGTCAAATGTTTGTCTAATATGCATGTTAAAATATCTAAGGATGAAGATTTCAGTCTTTCTGGACAGCCTGTTCCAGTGCTTAACCGCATTCATAGTTAAATGTTCTTCCTAATGTCCAAACTAAAGTTTCACCTGTTGCAATATGACACCATTGTTCCTAGTCCTGTCCCCTGCAGCCATACAAATGGGAAAAGTGCAACTCAAACCATATCTGGGAAGAAGAATTTTGCATAAGGCCCCTACCAGTCAATCATTCTGGAACAAGATATGCAGGGAAGCATCTCTTGGCCTAAGGAGATTCTGAAGGAAAGGTGGTTAATCAAGCACTCCAAAAGGGGCTCAAAAAGTGGGTCCATGAACTTGAGAAGGATGTTGTAAAAGTCTCAAATCAGAGTAGGTTCTGTGCACTGTAGGCAGGCATGGATCAGACCCTTAAAAACATTTCAGTACCGTCAGAGGGGAGAGCATCTGTAATGGAGGGTGACGCACTACTAGACCTTGACTGCAGGGGAACTCCAAACTTTCCAATTGTAGTAACAAATTTAATCTTGGTTATCAGGATTAGATATCTAGTTTTAGGCACTAGGTCTCATTTGACTCCACGTATGGACAATCTCTTTCATCTGGAAGTGTTCCATGTAGATGGTTTCCTGTTTTGAACCAGGATTGCCTGGACAAAGGACAAGCAGTCCTTCTTCAAGTTAATCATCCAACTAACCTCAATACTGTCAGTTGTAGCAAAAAGTGTTACAAGTCTCTGTGAAGTGACAGCTTGTTTGGAGACTGTGTAGGCATGACTTTGGCTGAGAGTATTCTGGGTCACATACTTTCTCTGAATGAGCCAAGACAAGTCTTGTCCAAGACAGGCAATCACCCCCCAGGCAATCAGTAATATTCATGGGAAAATGTACAATGTGATTCCAGGAGGAAGGCATCAGATAGGGAACATGCCCTCTCCAGAACAGAAATTAAGGAACTTTGCATTATGTCTTGCAGCAAAGATTTGTTACTAGATTCTCACAAAGGTGGTATCTATAAGCAAACAAGTGCTGCACAATTGGGAAAAACTCCACACGGATCAGTTTGAGGGCCTGAAGATCCAGTGCATTTATAGAACATACAGGTCTCAAGAACTGTGGAGATGATGACCCTTGTATTTAGAGATCATCCAGGCAGGCATCCAGGCATCATGTTCCAAACGCAGCTTTGACCAGCATGCCAGATGGTGACCAGGTTTCCAACAGTAGTCTTTTCTGGACACTGTCAGGGTTTAGTCACTTCAGTATTCTGAGTGCACCAGACAAGCTCAGCGAATGTTTTCTGGGTAAATAGACTGACTTGAGGCAAGCTGCGGGGGCCTCAGACCATCACTGGCAAATATCACACATGCATATGCTGAGACATGGCCTAAAACACCATGGTTTAGGTGAAGTGTGAACATGCCATCTTCAAGGGAAGGAACTGAAGGGAGCTTTTCCTGAAGTAAAACCTGAATATTTGGTTTGGAAAAAAAAGAGGACTTGCACAGAAACAATCTAACATTCGCAGGTTACTTTTTATGTTTGTTTCTTTGCAATAAGTGAAAGAAGAATTCAAATGCTACCTTTTTACGCAGCTTTTCAGCAACATCAAGTTCAGCTTTAATGGTTTTATCAAACTTGTTCAAGAGTTTTGGTTTCTTCTTAGCTAAAAGAGATTTAAAACACAAAAGTCAGGACTTTTGTTGGGATTTCACAACTGGCTAGTTGAATGTTTCCAGACAGTATTGTTGTGGTGAGACAATTAATTCTCAAATAGTGTTTTCAAACAGCCTAATTAGTCCAACAAGAAAAATATTTATAAAAACATTAGGAAAATTGTTATTTTCCATGCTGATATCATGTCTTCCTTTCATATTATGAATGTATTTGTTGAAAGGTAGTATTAATCATTTCTACAGTTGCACCTATGATTAAATGTGTTCATATATAAAAAAAATTAAACACATACCAGTTGACCGATGAAATTTCTAACAAGTAATCAATATAAAACAACCATTATACAAATCAACAGCAATTCAAGAACAAAAGCTACATTTCTTGGTGCCATCAAAAGATAATCAGACTAAGAAAGGAGAAGATATATATTGTTACTATATACCCTTTCTCCACTTATCCCACTCCACACTTCTTTACCTTTCTCTCCTATTCGTTCAAATTTCAACACCCTGACTGACTTTGCATCTGCTACCTTTGTTTCTGGATTTAGTCTGCTAAACCTTGCCAGCATTCCCTAACAATAATTTGTTTTCTTCTTCAATATTGCCATATCTTAATTGTATTGTTTTCATATTTTACTCTTCTCTCAAAAACCCATTTTCTCCTTCCTGTTTGCCTGACCCATTTCTCATTATTATAACCTACATTCTGAACTCTTTGCAGCAAAGACTGGAAATACATGTCAGTAAAAAGACAAAATCAGGCACAATAGCACTCCAAATCCTTGGAAGTAGCAAAAGCAGAAAGTATTCTGCTCAGCTGTTCAAGGTAGATTACCTATGATACGGTGATTATTTTTTTTTTTTACAAAAGAAATGAGCATGTCAAAATAAAGTGGTTTTTAAAACTTAAATCTTTTAACAACCTTTTATACATTTTATTACAAAATGAGGGCTTTTTCAAGATACAAGCACAAAAAGAGCATGGTCATGCAGTATGTGGAGCTGCAAACACATTTCCAGCACCACATACCACATAGTCCAGTGTTCTCTGCCCTGCAAGGGCACGCAGCCTGAGCATGCACTGTGCCAGGATTATTTTCCATGGTTTTTCTTTGACTTCTGGATATCCAGGGGTCAAAAAAAAAAAAAAACCCATGGAAAAAAACCCAAAAAAACGGAGCAATGGACGTCTGACCAGCACATGCTGCTGAAAAGCAGAGCCAGGCCACCCAAAGCCATGCTCTACACAGCAGAATCACAGAATCACCATGGCTGCATCCCTGGTAGGCCCCCAGTACCCCAGGTAAGGCTGGTGGGGTTAGCTCAGTGCTAGCCATATCCTTCCCTACCCCACCCAGGGCAACTTGCCACGTGTCAAAGTGCATGTGGCACAGGTGTTGCCCAGGGACAAGAAGCAGTGGTGCAAGGTGCATTGCCACTACTTCTCCACGGGAAGCCAAACATCCACGCGCATGCCTGGATGTGCCCATTGATTTCAAAAGATTCAGAAACCAATCTTGATGTAAAGGCTCAAGCTAGGAAAGACAAATCTGAATCTTTCCTAAGTTCTTCCTTTCAGTGGTTAATAACTTCACTTTGAGACAGTTGCACTCTCATTTGACTCCAAATGTTCTAGCATCAGCTTCCAACCATGAGATTTCTTACATTTTATTTACCACATCAAAGAACCCTGCACTATCAAAACTATTTAATTAATTCTTAATCAACACTTTGATACACTAAATAAAGAAGCTTCATTAGTCTCTCCTTACAAAAGCATATTTACCAAAACCCAAACCACTTTTAAAGCTTTCTTAATTTTTCTTCTCCCTAAAATATTTCCTTTCCCTTTTTTCAGCTGTAACCTTTTGGAATTTTTCAACATCCTTTATGGAAGAGTGGTCAGAAGACTGCCTTCAGTATTCCAGTAACGATGCCAGTAATTCTATATATAGAAATAATGTCCCCTCTCCTCTACTACTTGATATTTCTTTAAAAAAAAAAAAAAATAATATATATATATATATATATATATGGATTGTATTAGCACTGTTAATCACATCATCACATCAGGAGCTCATATTCAGCTGGCTGTCCACCTTTGTCCTGATTTCTTTTTTCGGAGTTGCTTCACTGTTTTCCATGACTCAGTCCCAATCTTTATATACATAGTTCCTATACACGCTTGTATTTGGGGGTACTATGTGAATATATACACACAAAATTATAGAGATGTATGTAGTAAAAAGGACACAACAGTGGACAGTAGCAGCTATTTCTTTACATGTATTAAAGATTTTAGGCTATGTACACGTGTTATGTTTCCAAAGGGAGAATTGCTCTACTTCTAGTAAAAGCTACGAACATAGAAATGTTCATTCATTTTCTCCTGGTGGGGAATGTGACCCCTCTGGGAGAAAGATCTTTCAGGTGTCAATATTCCTATGAGATTGAAACTCTCACAAGAATAAATGCTTGTACTCTCCCCTACCAGTCTGGTCTATGAGGGGAGTGGGGCAGCCAGAACAATCTTTCAGGGACCCAACTTACTATTTCTGTAGCAACTTAAAACAGCAATGGTTTTTACAATGAAGGAAATACATAACTCTAAAAGACAAACATCATTTTGTCTGGGGCTGAGAAGAAAGCTTGACCAAATTTGTATAATGTAACACTAAGCAGTATAGCTATAAAACTGTGTTAAAACCTAACTGATGGAAATCCATTATAGAAAATATTTTATCCTGTTTTTAAGCCCTCATTGTGCACTGTTTAGAGAACACATTTGTGCAGCAAGATATTGTGCCAGCAGCTGAACAAATGACATGATTCTTTTTCCAGTCCTGATTTTGCAAGAAGCTCTGCAGAAAACTCTTTTGTGCCTGTGGAATCCAATGAAAGGATAAGGGCCTAAAGTAAATAATGAACCAATGAGCCAGTATTAGTTAAGGAGACCAGGCGTGAAGAGAGCATTGTGACATAGTGACGTTTATATACGAGTGCTGTCCTGATCACCTCTGATCATTAGACTTCTTAGCACTCTTTAAGTAACACTTATTTGTCTTAGTCTAATTCTAACACAGGTGATTCCATTTTGCATACTCCTTAGAGCTTCAAATGAAAAGCTCCTTTTTTAATGCCTCCTTTTTAAACAGGTATGTGGCATTAATTTGCATAGTTAAAAAGATGCTATATTTCATTGCAGAGTTGGCAGAATTCAAGTGGTAGATAAAACAACCCCAATAGTATTCCTGTACCCACTGTATGTGGCTGCTGTGAAGTTTTAATGAAATAAAGTACTTTCAGATGCTTAAGCAAAAGATGCTATACTTAGTATTATAGCCCTACTGATACTGATACTTATTACAATGCAATTACTGTAATGTATGAAGTCATTGGCTTTCAAAAACTACTCTATAAAGAAGGATACATTATACAAGATATTAACATTTATTCCTACTTAGCATTTAGTATCAGGACAGAGAAAAAACTTTAAAAAGAAATCTCAAATCATTAACACTGTATTTGTAAATACAATGGATAGGATAAGGACATTTAAATGCAAAGTATTTGAATGACTATTTCTTTCTGATTAGTACCCTGCTGCTGGACATCAAGATTGTTTGGGCCTATGTGCAGTATTCAAATGACTAAATTATAACATCAGTGCTCTTTTGCATGAGAATGTAAACTCATGGCTGGGACCACCTGAAACATAATACAGTTAATCTCAGCTCTAACCCTGGTATCAAGCACATCCTATGCCCAACTACTCTGAATTGACTATGAATAAATTCCCCTTTCAATGTGATTGCCTCTTCCCTGTCATCAGATCCCTCACCAATCTAGGTGTCTGTATCAGTTGGAAAAATATTTTGGGTTCTGCCCTGTTATCACAACAACCTATACAGTCCCTTACGATTCAAGGTCTAAGGTGCTCAAGTTAAGTAATCAAGTCCTACTGTAATGAAATGAAGAAGTATACCTCCGTTTAGGGTGTTGGGCTCAAGCAATCAAGCCACACTATAATTAAGCAACTGACAAACCTCCAGTGCAATCAAGGGATTTTGTGCATGTCATTTTCACCCACAACAACAAGAGATGGATCCAAAAGGCTAACATTTACTCCACAACTGAAAGACAATGGACTTCCATATTGTGAGCTTTGTCTGGACCCTGATCTTCAACCCATCAAGAAAAATATTCTTTGAAGAATGAGTATAAAAGAAGGATGGAGCTGGCAGCAAGGGGTGCTCATCTCAGAAGGGAAACACCACACTGACCCACCATAGCCTGTGCCCAGATGACCACCCTGGGTGACAGATCCACACCTGGTGAGAGGCTGCAAAGATCAGAACCACGTCCTTGCCTGTGCTGGTGAGAAAACCACTATTATGGTTACATAATATACTAGACTTATACTGGAAATATACTGGACTTGATTATAGCTTGTTTTGCTTGTAGATTGCAATAGCCTACCTGTCATTTTCTATACAGCTCGTTGTTTAGTTAATAAAACCTTTCTGCTTATTCTTGACAGAAGTGTCATGTCAGTCTTCCTAAGTACTAAGGACCCCATTGTTAATTGCAACACTGGCTATCTCTGCAAGGCCATTCATAGCAAGTAGGCTGTAGCCAAGGACAGCTTATGCCTCTCTGAGGCTACAAACAAATGTTGCATTTATCCTGGAATAAACCATTTTATGTCTGTTGTCCTGGGATACATCCTAACAGGGTTCACATCCTAAAAACATTGATATAAATTGCTAAGAAGTATTATCAATTTATCCCAACTCATTGCAAAGCAGGTCTTATCAGTTACCCTGGGATTGCAACATTGAGCATTCGGCTGCTCACTAAACCCTGATTAAAAGGGCAATGTGTGTACATGCCAATTCTAAAATACTTCTGTGTCAGGAAAAACACAGACTCAATTTTGCCAGAACCAAATGCAACATCTGTTTTGAGCCTGAATGAGTTAGTTTATAAGTTGCCATCCTGCCATGCCTTCTGCCATAATGAATTTATAATCTAAACAGTCAAAGGCTACGAAGGGGATAAAGAGGCCCAGAGGTAAACTGGCTTGCCAAAGGTCATACAGTACACAAGCCAGAAAAAGTAATGTCTCCCAATTTCCATTGGACCACATACTGCCATTTTACTTCTAGGTTTAAACCTGCTAACAAGAAAGAATTATGGTACATGAAAGTAAGAAAATGCATACATTTAGCTGTATCTTTTTGTGCCAGAACTGATTTGGAAAAAATATTCAGCTAAACTATATATTTATTTATAGTATTTAATTTTAAAAAGTGTTTCAAAATATTTTATTTATTTATTTATGGGATTCAGAACCCAAATCAATATATTTTGTACAAACTTTAATTGTCCACATTTATGTGTTTTCAGAATTAAATCTGTAGTTTTTATGACATGAATCCCATTCACATTGGAACACTGGCTGACTGCAAAGAAATTGGCTAGCAGCAGTAAGATAGCTTTGGTTTAGTATTAAAATTCAGAGAAGCAGCTAATTTATATCTTGGTTCTCATTCTTCTCAGATATTTCTGGGAATAAGTAGTTTCTTTGCTCCACAGTAAGAGTAATTCCTATTAACTACAAGACAGTGGTGTTTACTGTCTATGAGAAAGGAGGCAGATGATCAAACAATAATGTAATAAACAGCAGCCCAGAAGAGAATGAGTGTAGACCCCAGGGACTGTAAATTGAACTGTTATGATATAGAGACTGTCATCTTTTCCCTGGGCATATGATTTGGATGTGGAGTTGGAAAAATCTTTTCCCCTAACCTCTATTTCAATGAAGTAATATTTTTCTGTTCCCTTTAGAATTAGACATCAACTGCATACCAGCAGGAAGTCAATATGCAAAGATGGAAATAAACTGTTAATATAAATATTATTCAGCTGCTAAGCACTAATACAAAACACAGTAAACATTATATAATGGGCAATTATTTTCATCTGCCCACTCTGCTGCAATGCTATAGCATTCATCTGGGAGCTTTCAATGCTACCATCAAGTAGTTCTGTATTTTAAATGTGGTTTCCCATTTCTATCTCCCTGTAGGGGTCTTTTAATAAATAATATAGTGCTTCCTTCTACTGTAATAATCCTTTAACAGATGTGACCCCATATGTTAAATTAGATGTTACAGAGAAAATAACTGATTTAGTTTCTGAAAAAAATACAACTCTCTTCCAGTATCTTACAAATTTCAACATACTTCTAAAAAATGCAGTCACAGAACCACTTGGGAGATTGATAGTGTATCAAGGATTAAAATGATAGTTATGCCTTTATACATCATGCTCAGGTCTTCCAAGAATAGCACGGGGATGGTGTTCAGCTAGGATCCTGAATAAAGGAATAAGTTTATTACTGTTAGGCCCCTGGTAAACATTCATTTAAAGGTACCATGGAATCCACAATCCCCAAAATTGTGCCTCCTGCCATGTCACACATGCATGACACCTGGTCTGCAATAAATCTCCAGCTCCACTAACTTGCATTCATTAGTTTGTTCAAATTCTAGATAAGAAATAACAATTTCAACGTTAAACTGAAAGAATAAGAAATAAACAGCTGCACACAAAGTCACCTGCAAGTCATTTTAGAATTCAATGTTACCCTAGTATTCACCAATTCTACCTCTCTCAAAATGCATACTGTGGTTTAGAAAAAATGGAGAGAAATAATGCCACAAATAAAGCACGTTATAAATTAGTAGTTTACAATAGGATCATACCAGTATTAACAAAATCTATGCTAAACTTGGCCAGTTTTAGAAATTCTTTCTGTGCC
Source organism: Caiman crocodilus (assembly GCA_030014935.1). NCBI lineage: Eukaryota > Metazoa > Chordata > Crocodylia > Alligatoridae > Caiman > Caiman crocodilus. The sequence goes on along the minus strand of JAGPOW010000261.1, from coordinate 61,620,867 downwards.
CCAAAACACTATTGTCTCTGCTCAGAACATAACTGGAGATTTAGTGATAGGATACATTAGAGAAACTAGACAGAGGGAAGCATGGAGCTTCTGGGCACCAAATAAGTACCCAGTCCAAAGAAGTCCTGTTTGATCTGTGAAACATCAGTAGAGTCAGCTTCCACCTCAACCTTCAAACCAAACAACTACTTAACAAGATAAATAGGAAACAGCCCACTCTCACCAAAGCTGCTATAGCATAGTGACATAGGACGCTGAAACCCACTTAAGGCTGTCCAAGCTACCTTTTTCAAAATTTCCCCTCAAACTGGAAGATTCTATGTTTCTTTTAAAAGGGATTTTATTGTATATATTATGTCATTACATGCACAGCATACACATCTCACTTATAAAATGTATATAATGGTACAGTTTTTTTTGATGTTTTCTTGGATGTACTGACACAAAAGAAACCCCCCCCCCATCTAGATCAAACAAGAATGCCTTTACCCAGCATGACTAGAAGTTGGTTGCATTAGCGTTTAGAAGTGGAATGGAAATTGTTACATACCTGCCATGGAAACACTGAAATAAATTTGGAAAATGAAACGTATAGTACTTTGCTTGAATTATTATTAAAAGCACAAGAATTTTGAGAAATGAGTGGGAAGCTGGTAGCAGGGAAATTTCAGAAGAGGAATGGCATGGGTTCATGATATAAGCTTGCAAAATACAGGCTATGCAGTCATTTTAATCATTTTATTTTTCCTTCCTTTGCCATCACAGTGCCACTTTATAAACACAACAAGGCCATGAGAGGGAAGCATGAGAGGGAAGTGTACTATTACTGCACTTCTCAGGAGGTAGAAGATAATCTAACTTTGGCATCATTCCCTGTAACACACCTGAGATATGCAATTAATGAGACACAATTATCCTGCCAAGCCTTGTTTCTGTTCCTTTTAGTCACTTGAAAGTACCTTAATAAAAAAATACACTGCAGTATGGACAAGGGTATGCAGCTGCAGGTAAAATGAAACAAATCTGAAGTCATAACAACTAGCTGATTAAGTTTTTTAACAGTATATAGTAGTACAAAAGTGCATTCAAGTCAGTGATCTTTTCTGACTTTCAAATTAAATTTCAGAAAAGCACAGAAATCAAAGATAAAAACCTGACAGCCATCCACAAAATCTCAACCTGTTTTTTTAAAGTAATAATTATAGCTAAAGAGATCATAGCATACTGACTTTTCAAAAACATGCCACGCCTCTAAACGAGAACAGACTGAAAAAAAAAAGAAAGAAAGAAAAATAGGGAAGAAAATGAGATTATGGAAAATGAAATCCTTGGCAAGACATTTCGCCTTGTATGTCATTCTGTTACCAATAAATGACAAGCAGCAAAGCTAAACTTAAGACTAAAGCACAGTTCTACTGAAAAATAGTTCAACTATTTCTCAAGATTTCATAGACCTGGAGGCCAGGATGGACTGTTTTGATTATCTTTAACCTTCTGCAAAGCAGAACCCAAATAATTTAATCAAGTAATTTCTGCATCAAGCCCAGAACTTCTGATTCAGTTGCAACAACCCTTTCAGAAAACATCCAGTTTTGTTGTTAAAGGCCTTAAAATAATAATGTAGAATTCACCATTTACCAGAGCATGGTTTTTCAGTCTTGGTTAATTACACTCATTGTTAAATAGCCTACTATCTTATTTCTAGTTTGAATTAATCTGCTGATGATTTTTTATAGTAAATTAAAGTGTTATTTCCTACATCTCCTTACATGGGATTTTGTAAACTGTGAATAAATTCCTTCTTAATCTTAGCTACACAGACTAAGCTTTTAGGTTCTCAACATTCTGTATATATTTTCTAATTTGCAATGCCACCTCTGAAGAGTGGATACCAATCCTGAATAGTGTTCTGGTAATAGTCTTACTAATGTACATACAGAGGCAATACTATCTTCTCCCATTTGATAGTTCCATGCTTGTATGTCTAAAACCCCCTCTTAGCTATAGCAGCAGACTAGGGACTCATATTTATAACTGGCTATAAAGAGTGACCCTAAGTCTTTTGAGGAAACATTGGTTTTTTGAATACATCTCCCCGTCATAAGCATAACCTGCATGTTTTCATCCCTAAACTATGCACTTTAGGCAGTACTAAAGTACACATTGTTCAAATAAACTCAACTTGACCAAACAACCAAGTCAGTCTGCATAACTGAATCACCCTTGTCCTTATTTATTGCTGCAGTTTGTGTGTTATTTTAGAGCTTGCATTAAGTGACAACTTAAGTCACCTATATCTATCTATATCTAATATAGTCTAATATATCTAATTAAGTCACTTAATATAAGCTCTAAAATAGCACACAAACTGTGCAGCAATAAATAATTCATATATCATAAATTAATCATAAATAATCATATATATCTATATCTACCTATATATCACCCTCCAAAGCTCTGTCACAAATTTAGGTAGTAATATTGTTTTAATGGAATTGTTTTCAAATTCCTCATGGAGGTGGCATACAAGTTTTTAAATGCTCTTTTTTCACAAAAATCCACCACCAGGAGTTTAGGTATGTCCTGGGGATAGTGAGAAGCGGGACTGGGAAGCCCTGCCCGCAGAGCTCGGTGCGGGAAGAAACACTAAAATAAAGAAAGAAATGCAAGATAACCATTTACCTGCAGGAGGAGCAATGCCAGAGGGCAGAAGAGAAAAGCCCATGCGGTTTACAAGCCGTGCCTTTATGCAATTAAGGCCAGCGGGTGATGTCATAAGGACGCACCAGATGGCAGGGATAGAAGTAGCTGCCAGCAGAAGGGAGGGGAGAGCCAGTGAGGAGGCGGAGGCTCTCCATGCTGGCAATGGGCAGAACCAGCACGCACAGGGAGTGCCTGGACATTGGATAGCTGAGGAAGCAGCGAGAGCTCCCCACACCGTGGTCAGGGAGATTGAGCCCTGGGAAGGGTGGAACACTGGGGATGACTTCCCCCTTGGGTAATTAAAGAAGCTCGACAGGGAAGATGCCAAGTGGAGGCATGACCAATTTGGTGAACCCAAAGAAGAGGTGAAAACCAAGCTCAGGTAAGTAGAGGTCTTCCCACTTGAACATCCCAGGTATCAGGTCTGAGAGCCAGGCTTGGGGTGGAGGGAAGAGAGGGACCCCGCAGGACCAGCATCAGGGGAGAACTGCCAAGTTCGGGCAGAATGGTTGGGAAAGCTGACTGGTAGGATACCAGACAGGAAGACCCCTTTTGGGTCCTTTTTTCTTTATTTCCTTTTCTTCATTTTATTTCTTTACCCCTGCTCAACAGGGGCACCCATAGGCCCCAAGAAGAGAGCCAACGGACTCAAAGGGGATCTCAGGCCCAGAGTTTGGGTGAGCTAAGTATCCTTCCCCAAGGAGAAAAGGGGAGACCACAGGGCACAAGGAACAGCCACACTGGAGTGGCAGCCGTGTCAAAATCTGGTGCCCTGCCAGAGGTTGGTGTAAGGCTGGGGTGTAGGGGAGGTGGAGCCCCATGAACATCCGGCAAGCGGAGCGATCAATTTCGAGGCTGAACCCCACACTGACGTAATGTTTAAAGACAGGGCAGGAGAGTTCAGGGAAGGCCAGTGGGACAACTGAAGCCCACCTCAGGGAACCGACAAAGCTAAAGAGCGTATACCCTCTGCTGTCTAAGCCAAGACGCCCTGTGAGCAGGCATTTGAAGCCAGACGGGCGCAAGGTATGTACATACTGTCAAAGGACAGTGTTAGGGAATGCTGCAGTGAAGCACAGCACAATCACCCTATGCATACTACACCCTAGATTGATACATTATATTTACTCATATACCACACTCCTTACCGCACAGCAGTCCTTCCTGACCAAGTGCAGGGGGGCTGGACCCAATGATCTCTAAGGTCCCTTCCAACCCCTAACAACTATGAAATTATGAAACTATGAAAAAGTCAGCCCTTCAAAACTGGGAAACTCCTTCCAGAATGCAATTGTCAAACTCAGAATTAGTTTTAACCCTTTCATACCCACTGCCAATTCAGTCACAACTACAAGAGAGTTAAAACTGTGGTTTTTACCTCAGCAGTGATGGTGAGAAATGAGCCATAACTCTGAAAAAAATCTTTTATTCTTCATTCTTTTTGTCCAAAACAAGGTGCATGTCTGGTTTGGGAGTGTGCTATATATTAGAAAATGTGGTAATGCAGCTTCTTTAGTGCAGTACTGGACATATACGACCAAGCTTGTTGTGCTAGGCATGCTCATTTGGGCATGCCCTATGACACTCGAAGGTGATTGTATTACAGCCATTTCACAGCATTTCCAAGGCATGCCATGCTTCCCTGCGGTACTCTGTCACACCGTCTTTTGACAGTGCAGACATTCCCTTAGTGTTTTATGTTCCTGTGAAAGTGGAAACATAAAAGGAGCTTTTCCTGCTCAAAATGAGCAATGAATATGAAGGTGGCAGAGGAAGAAAATTCTCCTGAAATATTTTTAGGGAGGATTGTCAACATGCAGATGATTCCCTTCTACCACCCTTCATCACTGGACAGTGGTCTGCTAGTGCTCGATTTTCTAGTGCTGTTTTGATAGAATTTTTTTTTTTCACGTGATTGACTAACATGCCTGTAGTAACGCCTAAAATGGCTCCTTGTGGTTTTGTAAATCTTTCCTTGCAATATACTGCCACTGCTGTGCTCATTGGTGGCAATGATCTGCCTCAGCAATGAAAAGGTGGTTGACAAATATTTTCTACAAGTCTCCCATGGTTGTGAAATTCCCTCCCATCCCTTATCTGCATCCTTCATGATGGGAGCATTGGAGCTTATGGATGGGCACTTTTTATCTATTCAAGAACAAGAGATGATTAAATTAGGTTCACTGGGGAATAGACACAGAAGTGCAGAGGTTAGTAAACAGTCTGGGGACCTGGATCAAAACTTAGTTAGGGAAAGCAATAATGGAAGACTAAGTCATGTTGTCAGGGGGAAGATAAGACAGTCAATTAGATACTTGAAATGTATATAAACCAATGCAAGAAGCATGGGGAACAAACTATGATACTATGATACTATGAAACAGAAAAAATTGGAGCTCCTAGTACAGGAACAGAATTATGATGTAATTGGGATTACAAAGATGTGGTAAGGTAGTTCACATGACTGGAGTACAGTCATGGATGGGTACAGCTTGTTCAGGCAGGACAGATAGGGACCTAGAAGATAAGGTGTTTCCTTATAAATAAAGGTGATTGTAGCCACCGGGCATTGAACATCTTACCTCGGGCCTCTTTGCCCCGAGGTTTGGTAGATATCTGGCTGGCCGTCACAGGAAGCCTTGGGGCAGGTCTCTTTCTGCACCGGGGTCCACCCCTTCTCACTTACCACGACTTTGATCTTCCAGTGGGTGGAGCTTCCCTCCAGGTGGATGTCCCCTTTGGCTATCTGCAGTCGAGATCTTCTGCGAGGCTCCTTCACCCTTTCCACCTCGCCCTTACCCTGCCCAGAGGTTCCAGGTGTCCTTGCTGCTGCTTTCTCTGGCCGCCACCAATGTGAAAGGCTTACCTCCCTGCCTACTCCCACACCGCAGCTCCTTCTTACCTGGGTAACACAAACAAAGGAACGCTCTAACAACTTAAACACTGCTGTTCAACTAACAGGGTCTTGGCCCCTACATCGAGCCGCTACCCGCATCTCTGCTCACTAGCCCTCACTCTCCGGGCCGGCTACCCCCCACTCTTTATCTTACTCCCCTGGGAGAGACACCCTCTCAGGGTTCTCTCTGCCGTAGATCTCTTTTTCCAGCTCCCACGAGTCCGGACATTCTCTCTCTGGGCAGTCCCAAGGTTTCCTTCTCCTACCTGGGTCTGTCTCTGGTTGCAGTCCTCCCTCTGGGCCTTCTCTGGTCCACAGGTCCCTCCATGCGCCTGTGGCTCGCTCCCCGCTTTTCCCTGACTCACCTGCCCTGGTTACGCCACTCTCTGGCTTCCGTCCCTCTCGGGGCTTTTTGCAGCCTCCAGGTGGCTCGTCCGCTGCTGGTCCTGGTGCTTGGCGTCCTCCAGGCTCTCTCCCCAAGCAGGCACACGTGCCAGCAGCCGGTTCTAGTGCCCTGCGCCCTTCGGGCTTGCTCTTTAGCCCGGAGCACGCGTCGGCAGCCGGCTCCGGTGAGCTGCGCCTGCTAGGCTCGCTCTCCCGCTCGGAGCCTGCTCCCGCAGCTGGATCCGGTGCTCCATGGCTCCAGCCACTTCTGCCGCGGCCCACTCCTGGCAGCCACGTGCTCCCCCCTCTCCTGGCCACAGCCTCTTCTTTTATCCTCTCCGACCGGTGCCTTGGGCTGACATCACCTGCCGTCCGCAGATGTTTAACGCTGTCATCCCAGCCGCATGCGGGGTTCTCCGGCGATCCTGAGGTGAGTAACCGACATTTTCCTTTTCTTTCCTTCTGCCCTCTGTGGCTCGCATTTGCCTCCACGGCTCCTTTGGGGAGCTTTGGAGTGCCCCCAGGACTTCTCCCCCATGACAGTGATGTACGTGTATTCTGAGGTACACTGTGAAGTGGAAAGTAGACCTGTCGAAAATCCCCTGGGTAAAGGTCAGAGGAACAGAGGACGGATGTATCAGGGTGGGTGCTTACTACATGCCTCCAAACCAGTAAGAAGAGGTGGATGAGTCTTTCTTTAAATGACAGATGGAAGCTTCCAAATTGCAGGATTTGATTCTCATAGGGGATCTTAATTATCAGGACCATCTGGTGGGAGGGAAACACAAACAGCCCACAAGCAGTCCAGCAAATTCATGGATTGTGTCAAGTATAATTTTTTGATACAGATGGTAGAGACCCACTAAGAAGCAGCTCTTCTCAACTTGCTGCTCACTAAACATGGAGGAATTTGTTGAGAATGTGAAGGTGAAAGGTAACTTATGTGACAGTGACCACAAAATGACAGCATTCAAGAAGCTAAGGGAAGGAAGGAAGGACGATAGGAAGAAAGAAAGAAGAGTAGCAGAACAAGGACACTAGACTTCTGAAAAACAGACTTTAGCAAACTCAGGCAACTTGTGGCCAGGATCCTCTGGGAGGCAAGTCTGAGGGGAAAAGGAGTTCTGGGGACCTGGCTGCATGTTAAGGAGCTCAGGAGCAAGCTATTCTGACACAATGGAAGAATGGGAAGTGCAAAAGGAGACCAAGACCAGCCTGACCAAACAGCAGGCTCTTCAATGTGTTTAAACTCAAAAAGGAATCCTACAAAAAGTGGAATCTCAGTCATAGTACTAAGAAAGAGTATAAGAGAATTGTACAGGCCTGCAGGGAAAAAATTAGGAAGGCCAAGGCACAATTTGAGATGCAGTTGGCAAGAAATATAAAAGAAAATAAAAAGGGATTCTACAAATACGTCAGAGTAAAATCCAAGAAACCATAGGTCCCCTAATGAATGGGGACAGCAATCTATTTACGGACAATACAGAAGAGGCTGAAGTATTTAATGCCTTTTTTACTTCAGTTTTCACTAATAAGGGCAATTACAAGACAACAAGTGCAGCTGGCAGGAAAGATAGGGAAGGAGATAAATAGACTAGAGTAGTGACAAAACATATTAGAAATTACTTAAGAGAAGCTAGATGTTTTAAATGTCAGAAAGGCCAGGTGAGATGCAACTTGAGATGCTGAAGCAAATGGCTAAGGTAATTTCAGAGTCATTGGCTATCTTTGAGGACTCATGAAGGCTGGGTGAGGCTCCAAATGAATGGGAAAGGGCAAATGTAATGCTCATCTTTAAGATGGAGGAGGATCCGTGGAACTACAGACCAGTCAGCCTGAACTCTATACCTGGAAAGATCATGGAGCAGGTCCTCGAGGCTAGGGACAGACATCCAAAAAGTCTGAGCCTGAATTGATTCAGTCTTTGCAAGTTAGTCTAACTTGCGGAGAGTGAACCAGTTTACAAGTGGATAGACATTCACCACACGCCTGCAGTGGCTCAAGACAGAAGGCTGGAGGTGCGAGAGCAGCTTTCCCTTTCCTTCCACAGGGAAGCTGAGCTGAGGATGGAGGCGTGGTCAGGCACCGTGAGGTGTGGAGGGGGGGTTCTGTGAGGCTGCACTCAGCATGGAACAGAGCCCCCCTCCCAACCCTGCAGAATAACCTACCCAGCATGGTCCCATTAAGGTAAAGGGGGAAGGAGAAGGATTAATTCCTCCCTCCTCCATTCCCTGCAGCTGGGGTCTGGCAGTTCCAGGGGTCTCTGCTGCAGTCCCCTCCCCTCTTCCCCCAAGCAGACAGGCTGACCCTGGCTGCAGTGGGGGAAAGAGGGGAAGGAGGGAAAAATTAACCACTTCCCTGCCCACTTTGTCTTAACGGAGCCATGCCAGCCAGTGTCTCTGCTAGGGCTGCTCCCTGCTCTAGCTAGAAAGCAGAGGGGCAAGGTTGGCCCTGCTGTGGAGCAGAGAACTCCACTCAGCTCAGAGAGCATACCACAGTGCTGGGGGTCTCTGGTTTATCTTAAACCAGCAAGGCATTTGGGACAGACATTACATAAACCGGTTTGACCCAAATAAGTCTGATACTACATTAAATCAGGTTTATCTCAAACTGGTTTTGTACATTTTTATGCTGGTTTATGTGCACTGAATGTCTGTACTGTTACAGGTTTAAATCAGTTTCTGATCACTTAAATTGGTTTATGCAGGTGTTGGGGGAGTGTTGGTTTAGCAGGTGTTGGGGGAGTCCCTGTTCCCCCGTGCGCTGCCAGGAGTGACCAGGGATAACGGTCACAAGCTGGCAGAGAGTAGGTTTAGATTGGATATTCGGAGGCGCTACTTCACAGTCAGGGCGGCTAGGGCCTGGAATCAGCTTCCAGGTGAAGTGGTACAGGCTCCTAGCCTGGGGATTTTTAAGAGG
>JAGPOW010000261.1:61594845-61605754 GCA_030014935.1 Caiman crocodilus | reverse complement strand
ATCACCCTGTGCTTCTGTACTGTCTGCTGTTGGTGAGTACCACAATTATCTTGTAAAAGAGGTAGAAATGGGCCTGGGGGTCAATACAGTTGAGGTCTTGGAACGTATTCCTGTTTGTTACATTGTAAAGCAGGTTCCCTTTATGCAAATTCAAGTTATGTGCTGTTTTCCAGGAACACATGTACAGCATAAAGCGAGGGAAATCTGTACTGATTAAACTATTTATCCAACCTACTAGGTTTTTTGACAAAAGTAAAAATAAAGAATGAGATGACTTTCTCCCTCTCATGAAACAGGACAACCTTCAGCTTCTCAGTATTTGATATAGAATGCATTTTGTATTAATGTGCATAAAGACATTTTTTTTTCTTTTAAGTTTGATGTTATGAAGCCAACTATGATAAATTTAAATTAGACATTTTGTTGGAAAGAATCCATGAAGAATATTATTATCTATATTGATTTCTAAAGACACAAAAAATGAAAATCCATCATTTATTTTGGGAGCTTCCCACAAACTATGTAATGCAGTGGTGTCAAAGATAGAGTCCACAGGCCCGTAGAGTCTCATCATCTGGCCTGCGGCGCTACTTGTGAGTTTCAGACTGCACCCATATTCCATAAGCAATGATTACTGGATCCATCCTGATCAAACAAGCAGGGATGGTCTGGGCCTAAGATCACTCCTCTATCTGCTAGTGCTGGCATATTAAAAGGGCATTCAGCCCTGTTGTATGGCTCCCAAGTCTGGGCTCTCAGCATGTCCTTTAAATAACAATATAAGTCACATGCAGGCTAGATTACCTCTGGAGGTCCCTTCCAGCTTTATGTTCCTATGATTATATGTCAGTTTTTACTTCTGACAACTTCTATTTTGGATGTTTTTCTTCACAAACCCATGGAATCCCACAAATGGGAGGAAAATGTATTTCATGATTCCAGAGACCAAGCTTTGCCATTTTATAGATTTATAGGTTCCAAATTCTCCAGTTACACAGATCATGTTTAATCCTATCACTCAAATGATAAAATCTGCAATAATATTTAGCATTAAAAGACTAGGTTTACCTAGGTCTTTTAAATCTAGTTTAACCTCAAACTTTAAGAATAGCCTGCACAGGAAATTGTATTAGACAACATGGTATCCCGATTTCTAAAACTCAGTTTGAAAAAACATGTATTATTATTACTTGGCAAAACCAGGATATGGAATGCCAGGATCATTTGATACCAGTTTTTTTCAAAGCTTAGAGATGTTGAGGCATGTGGTATTCATTATAGACAGCTCAGCTACCATAGTTAAAAACTGTTCAAGACCGGCAAGAAAGGACTTTTCTTCCAAACTGATCAAGGGATGTGTACATCATAAATAAATAAAGCTTAAGCTGCAGTAGTTTTCACAAGATCTTTCAGGTTTCAAAACAGGTTTCTGCAATTCAGTGGTTGATCTTAATGGCAGGGGCAGGAAACCTAACTCACAGAGTCGTCATTTACTTCCTGAAGTTAGTTCCTATACCTATACAGAATAAAAAACACAGCAGGAGCAAGTCTAGGAGTACCAGAAGCAAAATATGTTTGTTATTCACATTGAAGAGGTAATCCATGTACTTTAAGTGCATGACTATAGCTTGCAGACATGTACAAAGAATCTCAGGGGACTTGGCTGGTGAAAGGGTCTGAAAAGAGTAAACTAGTGATATGTATGGAAAGTCTTAACAACCTGGAGTGGCTGTTGTTGCATCTTACTCCGATATCAAGAAAAAAAGAGAAATGGAGGATGTGTGCATTTCTTTGCCTATTTCTGTACTTTCTAGAAGCAATAAGTACCACAGTAAGTGACAAGGAGTTAGGATAGTGCAGGATCCATGTAAAAAATGTTAGGTCTTCTGCACATCTTTTAAATATATTAAAAATTTTCATTCTGATAAGCGGTCGTTCAAAAATGGTTTTGGAATGATAGCAGAAACTGGAAAAGAAGCATATGACAAAACCTTATAAAATTAGAAAACTTTTTGGTACTGAGGAACACTTATTGTGAGTGTTTGCCAGGGATCCTGGTTTCTTCTGCATGCCCTCTCAATCAAAAGGTTTTATTGAAATCCATCTATATACTGCTTTATGGAGTATAAATCCTCTAATAATAAAAATTCAACATCATTAAGTCTTCTAAAAACTAAGTGTCAAATATTTTTCATTAGATTTCTATCCCAAAGGATGCTATCTTCAAAGTTAATTTTTCATAGTTTCTCTCCCAATAACAGTTATAAATATTCAGAAAAACAGTGCAAATGAGATATTAACCAAGTTTCATAAAGATTGTACATTATTACAGATTTGAATTAAGTTAAGTTTAGGTGCACTTCTTAACTAAAATACAATAAATTTTGCCAGTAGACAAAGATAGTATTTCAAATGAGGCTGACACTGAGCTTTCTAACCACTTTCAGACAAATAAACCATTATAAAGGACTTTTGACCTTTTTTAAATCTAAAAGTTTAAGAAATAAATGTGAACTTACACATATATTTCTGCAATATGCCACATATTAATCACACGTGCACTGCTCGCAAATTCACAACTTCATTTTATGTTATACATGCACACATCAGCTGCAACCAAACACGTTTTGCTTTTGAAATATATGGTCCACACAATATATCCCACTTCATTATCAATATATCACATCACGAGGAGAGTTTAACAGTACACACAAGCATTTTTTAAATTAAGAATGTTCCATGGTTTTCAGCAGTACATTTTACTTTTCTGCTAATGCACTGCATTTCTTCTGTAACAAGCGGATAAAAAGAAATATGAATACTTAATTGTACTAATCTAAACCAAAATTCAGATTGCCTAGGAGGAAAAAGATAAATATAGTCAAAAGTTCTATCAAATTCATAGGCACTCCCCTATTTCATTCAACATCCATCCCTTCCTTTTCTAACTCTGGAAGCCATGCATCCCTGAGGTAGGCTCCAAGTAGCCTCCACTCGTTAAGTAGGCTCTTAGACACTGAACTGAGTATGGCAGGATTCTACAGAAGTTCTTACACCTCATTGCTCAGGATAAAAAATGACAAAAATCCTAAGGTATGTGAGGGAAGGGCTCCATCCTCCAGAAAGTAAAGTATCTGAATATTTTTCTTTGTCTCATGTTTTTCTCCTAGGAGGTTATAAAAAGTTTTGTATACACAGATAATTGAATTACTCCTGCTGTTTATTTTTTTTCTATAAGCATTTGTTTGCTTTGGTTTCTGGATTCTGTTTTTATCTTTACTTCATCTACCTCCTATCTCCACCCTCAAAAAAAATTTAAAGTGTTGCCACATTAGGCAGCTGCTTTTAATCAAATGTTTATCTATTCAAACTCTTACGCAGTCTGAATCCTTTGCCTTGGATAATATAAGCATACATATGGATGATATTGATTCCTCTTTAGGTGGAATAAGCTAGCAAAACACAACATGTATGCCTAATATCAAATGGTCAAAACCAGGAATAAAATAGAACACTTATTTGTGTGACATGCTCTATTCACAATGGCATTAACTCCAGAAACCATACTCATGGATCCAGATTAATAAAAAAGACACAGCTTGAATCATTTTCTATTTTTGGAAACACGGTTTGAAACAACTCTAGATAATTGCTTCAAGTTAAAAGAAGTCCAAAATATTTGGCTAATTGGAGAAAAAATGATAGATTTTTCTGAGTGGCTGAGTGGGGCCTGAGTGGCTCTGTTGGTAAAGGATGAGACTTAATTTGAGGGCTGTGGGGTCAACCCTCACCTTGGCTGTGTCGTACCTAACCCTGCCACCATGACTTGCTGGTCTTGTTGTGTGGCTCTGTGGTTTGCTTGTGGAGTTAAGGGCCCAAAGGCTCTGTGTTCAAGACTATGTGAAGACCCCAAGCTTTTAAAGGCCCCACTGGCAGAACTATATATATATATATATATATATATATATATATATGTAAATACTCCATTTGTTCTTTGTTTTCTTATTTTTTGTCTACAGTGTATAGGCAGGCCTTGCAGGGCATGAGCCAAGACCTTGTCTGTGAGGCCCAGATCTTTGGGTCAACTTGTACATAACTTCTACTGCCCCCCATTTGTTACCCTCCCTGGAATAAATGTTTCTTAAAAGTCAAAGTCTATTTATTAGTAAGAGCAGCTCCTTGCTCTCCAATAACCTCCTTGTTTGGTCTTCCCACATAAAAGTCAAGTAATGTTTTGTTTTAAAAAAAAATTGTACTGATTTTAATACTACTTTGTACTTGCATTTAAAAACGTTCAAAAAGTTGAGAGATGAAAGCCCTGGAACTATCTAAAAGAACATTAAAGTTTAACATCACAGTTAAGCTCTCAGAAGGTTGAAGGCATAGAAACTACTGCAGCACAGGGGAGAAAAGCTAGCAGGACAGTGGAAAGGTATCCCTGGAAAAGTGCAACAACCAAAAAGGATAGGCGAGCCCTTTTTCATGCATCTAAAAGCCAACTGCTTCCTGGTGAGGGAGTTCCCTTGTGTGACGCACACTACTAAATGGCAGTGAATGAAAGCAGGGGGCATAGCCTCAGGTGAATGCAACTGTGGTGAAAGTTTTGTTCAAATGTAAGTTTTCATGAAGACTACATGTTGTTGTCAGATAAATACTTAATGCAGAAGGCGACAAACAACTCTCTAACACCACACACTACAAAAAACTAGAGGAGTATCCAACACTCCTTTTCACCTTAAAGCTCAAAAATACTATCAAATCATTTCCATCTAAACATTTAAGAGAAACTACAGAACTTGATTTCCTCCACTACCCAATCCAGGGACTTTTAATATGCTCCCTAATTTCCATAAACAATGAACCCAGGCAGACCTATCATATCCAACCATGGAACCCTGAAGAAATATCAGGTTTCAGTAATCCATCCTAAAACCTCTTGTCACTCAAAGATCAAGCTTCATCTAAGACGCAATAGACCATCTATGAAAACTTAAAAAGATACACCACCTGCCCAGCAACATCCTCCTAGCCACCATGGACGTTATCAGTTTATATGGCAACATCCCACATCAAGATGGCATCCAAGCCTGCCTTACATATCTACAAGAGCAAGATTATAACTCAAAGTACACACCTAAAGATATTAATGAACTTACACACTTCATCTTCACACACAACAACTTCACTTTCAATAACCAACACTTCTTTCAGACCCTGGGCACTACTGTGGGCATACTGTGAGGCCATGTTGGTGCCAACTTTATGGGCCACCTGGCAGAAGAATTCCGCAAGAACTGTACCATCAAACCCATGCTATACTTAAGATATCTAAAAGGCATTTTCATCATTTGGACTGAAAACCTGCTATCTCTGATCGCATTTCTGATGGAAGTCAATAACCATCACCCCTCCATCAGACTACCTTTTGAATACTCCAGCACCAACATTTCCTTTGTAGACATGAGGATCACTATCCAGAATGGTAAAATCCTCAAACAATTGCAACTCATACTAGAAGACCACCCAATTCTTAAAGAGAGCTTCCCAGAACCACCCATCCTAGGCTTTAAACAAGCACCAAACCTCACCAACCTCATCACCAGAAACACACTTCCCATGGCCCAAAACATATCAAATGGATGCAGAAGATGCCATGACAAGAAATGTTAAATCTGTCAACATCATGAACTATGTGTGCCCCTGGAAGCTGAGGGGGCACAGCAACTGCCCACAGGAGCCGGTGGCAGTACGGGAGAGTGGGGAGCTCCTGCAGGCAACTTCAGTGGTGTTGGCAGTAAGAGAGGGGGTTGCAAGTGCTGACCAGTGGTTGGCAACCACCCAGAGATGCTGCTGGTGGTGTTGGTGTGCAGGGGAGGGGGAGTAATGAATGGTGACCACCCACAGGTGCTGCCAGCAGTGTCTGTGGTGCTTTTTTCAGGGGGTGCACTGCCAATCTCAGGGGGTACACGTGCACCTGTGTGGACCCCTTATGTGTTGTCAATGGCTAACATATTTCTACCACTCCCAAAGTAACTGCACCTCACAACAGAACAATCACCATTTCTAGATCTTATATTACATTTCTGGAGGTGCACATGTATATCTCATCCAATCAACTTAATGCTTTGATGGAAACCAAACAACAACTGCGTACCAGAATGAACGCACACTGAAAATCGATCAAAGACAGAAATACCAAGTTACCTGTGGGTACACACTTCTCACAAGATAACCACTATCTCCAACCTCAGTTCTAATCCTCAAAGGGAATTTATAAAACACTTCTCTCAGATAAGCCTACAAACTTCACTTCATCAATCTACTGGATACAAAAAACTATATACAAAATATGGACATTGGATTTACAGCATATTATAACCTGCCTGCCTTTCAATACCCCAGGTAACCTCTCTACAATTTACCAGCTACACTCCATTACCAGAACACTATTCCTTTCTCTCACCCACTCTGACCCTCACTGCCAAGTATTTGCATTTTCACTGAGCCACATTCTTGCATACTGGATTTCATCCCATCCAGGAGAGCACAAGACAACTCTAGATGCTCTGTCTGCCTGAAGAAGGGAGTTTGTACCCAAAACCTTGCAAAGAAGAACTTTTCCCAACTATTTTAGTTGTTCTAATGAAAGATATCGGATTTACCCAAAGAACCTTGTCTGCCTAACATAGTAGAGTTGTTTTCTAGTGCCATCTGGTGTCCATCTAGAGCTCATACTTGTTTCTTCAAACAATACGCTCTATTTCCTTAATTGAAAGCAACACTGGAAGCTTTTTGAGAATACAACTTTTAATTTGCACTCTATTTTATTGCATGAATCAGACCAACAACACTTCTGCCTGTGTTTTATGCTGGACAGATATCTAGACTTACTGACAAAGGATTTTTAGATAGAAAGATGCATGTCTTGTGTGGTGTTACGCTAGAGAGTCACGTGTTAAGAGGTTTTACCAGGTGCCTCTGCTTGCCTGCCCTGTATTCTATCTAGTAAGTAATCCCTCCTTCACTCCAGTGTCAAACTTTGTAAAATGCTTTAGATAATTTGATAGCTTATTTTTAAGCAAATGTTTCCTGCTTTACATCTTAAACGTGGATTTGTTTAGTACATTTTCACTTCTTTGAACCCAGATTGGGTGAAAGAAATATATTTAAGAGGTTGATACTGCATGACTTTTCAGGGGTTGAACTGAAAGTATTTTGTCCATTAGAAGAAAATTCTTACCACCATGCTTTTTTTTTTTTTTTTATTTAAGTAAAGAGAAATGTTACTTTAGGCAGCTTTGTAGAAGTTGTAATTAATTAAAAAAAAGAAAAACCTTTCCCAGATATGTAAAAATGAACTTCATGGTACTAAGGAAGCCTGGTTTTCCAGGTGGAATGACAGAAAAATAGACCGAATAACAACAGTTTATTCTTTGCTTCACAATAGCATCTAGCTATACAGTCTGAAAAGGCCCTGATTGTGTCAAGTATTGTATAAACACTGAAAAAAATATGTTCCTTACTCCATAGATTTTACCATTTTACTTTTAAAACGTTATTAAAACAGCTTCAAAAAACATATGGCATATAAAAAATATACATGTGCTCCCCTTCTAAGGAGGCTACAATTTTTTTTCTGCCTACATATTTTAAATACGGTGATCATCCATCCCCTAATAAGGCAGAAAGGTCCTGGAACATCAAATTCCGGTCCCAGGCTGCATAACTCTGGGACAGCATTTGTCTTGAATTCACAGTATCATGCAGGGATTCGGGTTTCCCCTTGCAGGCTAGCAGTGTACCAACCTGCAAGGAGCTGCTTGGGACTGCTGGGAGCAGGACGAAAGGGTGCCACATGCATGTGTGTGCCCACACACATGCACAAGGCTAGGAATACAGCCAGTCAGTACAGAGAGCAGGTCTCTGCAAGTAAGTCTATGGGGGGAGGAGGGGCATGGGATGGCACTCTGAGGGATGCAGACTGAGGCCCCCATGATGAGGGATAGAAGTAGGGTAGGGGCTGGGGCCACAGCATGGGGCCTGGTGGGGAATGGAACTGAGCCATGGGCAGGCTCATGCAGGGGGAGTGGGAGGGAACGGACTCATGCAGGGGGAGTGGGAGTGGCAGGGAACTGGGAAAGGAGAGGCCGATGTGTCCCGCCTTTGCATTTTGAAAAGATAGTCACCCTAATTGTATGTAATATTTCTTTAAGCTCTTTGAGAGCAAGGGAACAGAAATCATACTTGAAATCAAAGTTTATAGGAAATAGTCACTTGTTTAACTATTTTTGGACATTTCCCCCTTTGAATGTTAACACTTATGAAACTTACTTTATTGACTGCTCTGAAGACTCAGGTTCTTTATTTACCCACAGAACAGAAAGCAGCAGAAATTTTCCCATGCCACTCTGCTCAAGTCTATCCGCCCTTATCAGGCGCAACAATACCTAGTGTTGACATATCATCTTTTTGCATTCTAAATATAA
Source organism: Caiman crocodilus (assembly GCA_030014935.1). Classification (NCBI taxonomy): domain Eukaryota; kingdom Metazoa; phylum Chordata; order Crocodylia; family Alligatoridae; genus Caiman; species Caiman crocodilus. The sequence goes on along the minus strand of JAGPOW010000261.1, from coordinate 61,597,268 downwards.
CAACCACTAGGTGAAATAGGCAAGATTACAACTATCAGCTTCTGTTCCGATTACGTGCATTCCTGTAATGAGTAATATTTGCTTACTTAACTCCAGTTTATCTATCTAGAAGCCAGGTATTATAGTCTATTTCAAGAAAATTATGTGCCTTTTCCCCTAGGTTTACCTTTTGGTTTCAACATACTGTATTTTCTCACATACCACACCTACCCAAATAAAATATGCACCTTATTTTGGTAGGGCAGAATGAAGGAAAAAGATTTTTCCAGAGTTACGGCTGCCTAGAGCAGAACCAGAGCCTGATCTTCAGTTCACTCACCCTCCTTTCCATACCTAGGCAAAAACTACAGTTTTAACCATTTCACATCTGAATTATCAGCAGCTCTTGGCTGTTTAGCCAAAAGCTGAAACTGTTTCTGCAGCTGCACACTGGACATAAAAAAAGTTCAGGAGTACTTAACAGACAGCAAAATTGCAGAAGGATAGCTTAATTAGAGAAACATCATCATAATTAAAAAGACGGAGGGTTGTTAACACCTATGGAGCAATTAGTACAAATCTGTATACTATGACCCATGAAATCAGTTGTTTTCTGTCAGGCTACCTGAAAAGAAATGCCACTACTTTTGCAGCAGTTTTCAATTTTAGATTACTAGGAACCAAGGAGGGGGTGTGATAATCCCACTGCACTCCCTTGGATCTGTCCCTGCTGGATATTCTCTCTTCCTGTATGTGGGAACTGGAGAGAAGAAAAACGAAGAAGCAAAAGCCATCTTACAGCATCTGCATGCTTCTATTCTGGGTAGAAAATAAGTTCTTACTGAAGGCATGCACCTCAATTTTGGTAGACTAATTTTTAGGGAAAGATGCATGTTGCATGCACCTGTAAGTAAAACTGGTAATACAATTTTGTTATTTTCTCAGATAGACTTACCTTTCTCTTTCTGTTCCTGTTCAGTTTCTTTTTCCCTTTTCTCTGAAATGTTAAAAATACAATACAATTAAAATGCAATGCAACACAGGATTAGTAAGTCAGTACCAACAGCCAAGAGGTAGATTTAAAATAAAGACTAAATTTGTGGAATTTCATAACATATTTTTACATTGGTTTTTTTCCATCAAAAAGATTTTGAGTATCTTGTAACTTAGATGTAGCCTATTGTCTAAATAATGACTATGATAATGACATATGGACAGTTCTGTAACTAATACCAGTATTTATAAAATAAAAGGCCTTTCCCTTTTACCACACACACCTTTTCTAGGATATTTTGACAAATTATTTATTAGCTTTCTACCTGTGGATTCTGATGTTTACATTTCTTAGATTTAATTATTTACTTGTCCTTGGCAGGAACAGGCAATATTAAAACAATCTCTATACTCATTGACTTTCAATAAGACTTAGGCTTCTAAGTCAATTTTGAATATGGGGCAGATAAGTCTGGAGTCATTTAGGTGCTTGAGCATTACACCCATGCTCCAAACTTAGCATTTTGAATAGTTTTATATTAAACAAATTTTCCTAGGAAAAAACCTAGGTTGAAATTGTAACTCCCTACCTGCAGAACTCAAAGTATTCAAGAGGTATAGCCATTTCACAAGCTAAGAAATGTTAATACAATAAATCTTATAATGGCCAAACTAGGGCACCTGGTAGTGGGTAGCAACAGAAGTCATACTTTCTATAATGAATGAAGGATATGAGAAGGCTTTTATCTATATGAAGAATTTTAAGAACTATTGCCTTTCCCTATCCATCCTAATTCTCAAACTTATTCCACCTCAATTTCATCAACCTTCCTCATTTCCCCATACCTATTTTTCATTCCTTATGTCCTTTTTAACTTTTCTTATTCCAAACCTTGAACTCTTATGTTATGCTCCTTTTCCTTCTAATGGAAAAGGATTGTCAGCCAATCGTTTGTCTCTCTCATACATTTCTCCTGCCATTTCCTACATGTACAGGTAAAGTGGTGTAACTATCTCAATACCCATCCATGTCCTACTCACCCCTTCTCCTCCAAACTTCTTTAACACCAGTCCCTCACATTTTTAACACTTTTGGTTAACTTTCCCAGCTCCCTACCTCATTATACTTCGATATGGTCTCCTACTCCCAATTTCTTAATTTAGTAGCTGGTAGGAAAGTCAGTTTACATTTATATGTTTCTCTCTCTAAACTATACTCTAATCCTCACCGAAGTATTAAAAGATATGTTTTCTCAGCAAGGACAACAAAAAGCAAAACTAAATATCGTATTTAATTAAATCCAAGATGAGATCTGCCCTCCCAACCCACTTCTTGGATTCAAGTACAAAATGGGGAGTAGATGGCTGCTGCAGCTGGCTCTGGCCCCAACCCAAGCTCAGGGTCAAAGCTGCAATAACCATCTGCCCCCCAGTTGCCTCTGCCCCCACCT
>JAGPOW010000261.1:61579089-61594745 GCA_030014935.1 Caiman crocodilus | reverse complement strand
CTTTACCCATTGCATACTCCCTGTCACCACTGCTTACCCTCAGTTAGGGCTCCAGCTCTTGCCTCACCTGGCTGCAGCAGTGGTAGTGGTGGCAATCCTGGCTCTGGCTTCAGCTCCGGGGATGGAGCCAGAGTTGCTGCGGCTGCCACCACAACCATTACTGCTAGGTTGGGCAGGGTCTGTAGCCAGCATGTGCTTTGTGTTTCAAACTGGAATGGAGCTGGACTCCCAACAGAGGGTAAGCAATGGCACAGGTGGGGAGGCAGTGGAGAAGGCAGGAGCAAGTGGTTGTGGGGCTCAGGCTCCTGGTACTAGACCAGGCAGAAAGAGGAAGAAGTGAATTTAAGACAATCCTCCAATACCTTGATTCTATATAAGGAAAAATTATAACAAATTTTAAAATTTTCCATGTTAGAATCAAATGATGAGAGGGCAGTCACCTTAAATTCAAACTCAGCTTGCATTCAGGTAAATATGTATGAATTTCTACATCATTAAAAAAAAAAAAATTAAGAATTTCCTGGTAAAGTGTACTAGTTTTCCCACAATACTAAATCTTAATTTTTGGAGGCTTGTTTATTTTTAACCAAGCCTCACAGAAACACTGTTCTGGAATGAGCTACATGTAAAATTCTTAAGGAGACAGTCTGTCATTTTTTTACTGGTACTTCAAAATCACTTGATTGTAGACTATTGTAGTTTTCACTCACAATAGAAGGTTCAAGCCACTGCTAACCAAGTTACAATATTAAATTAAGTAAATAATGAGATTATGAAAACTCTTAAATTACATTAGAAATTGGGACTACCAATTACCATTTTTATTCTAATGTAAGATGACCCTAAATATAAGACAACCCCCTCATAACTAGATTCAATATATGGTAAATTTATAGATTTGTTATAATTTTCCACGCATAGAGCCCCTTTCCTTCCTCCTTACTTTCAGACCCTGATCTCCATGAGCACATAGAAGTGAAAGACAACTTTGAAAATACTGACCTTGAAATGAATATACCTAGTATAATTTGCATATAAGCAAACTATACCAGGAACCCATAGGCTTAAGATCACCCAGAACAGATGCATTTTACCTTTTTTGAAATTGCTGCAAATTTCAGAACAGGTATTCCATCCATAAGCATACTTTAAAGCTGGACTATTGTACTTGTATATAGTCCAAACTAGTTCAAATTGATGGTTTCTATTCATGATATTAATCCAAAGTCAAAAGCTCATTATCTATGGCACAGTTCATTGGGCTTGGCCCCAGCAGAGTCAACAGCATTTTAAGTCATGGTGATTCTACAGCTCAGTCCTGTTCAGTATGAGTGTATACTCCAGAACCCGCCACCCCCACCTCCAAAAGGAACTGTGCATTAACGAGTTCCCTACTCATAACTGGATCCAGGTGTTCTTGTCATTAATCCTGGGATCCTCCAAAAAATGTATGTACAGATGTGGTGCAGGACAACCTGGTCTGGTTCCACCTCATAGAGGATGAGGACCACTAACTATATATGTCAGGCTGAGAGTGGAGGAAACTGAGATATTCTGGATGAACTGTTTGGGGCCCTGTTTGGTGAGGTTTGCCAGCTACTTTGAATAAATGGCACTCATTGGAAATGGGAAACAAAAAGGCACAACTCAGCTATGGGAGTGAAGAGGAAGTAAAAATGTATTAAGTGTAGTGGCTCACTATGACTTGCAAAAGATTCGGCATTGAGGGGGGACAACACACAATGGCCTATTCAGATGGGTTGCACTACCCTAATCCTTGTGGGAGGTTCCCAGTGTTTACCCAATATGGCCATACATTTTATACTCATGCTCAGTGCTGGATGGAAGCTTTGTCCAAGATGTGGGTTGGGAGGGCAGATCTCATCTTGGATTTAATTAAATATGATATTTAGTTTTGCTTTTTGTCGTCCTTGCTGAGAAAACATATCTTTTAATACTTTGGTGAGGATTATAGTTTAGAGAGAGAAATATATAAATGTAAACTGATCTTCCTACCAGCTACTATGAATCAATGTCATAAATGGTTTCTGTTGCTGAGCACAGCAGCAGTTTAATGATAGACAATGTATTTAATGAGGGTTCCATGTATGCGAATACAAGACAAGGGGCTTTCCCCCCCACCATGCTGATTGGGGGGCAAGGGAAAACACTGACTTCTATTCAAGTAAATAAGGTATCTTGCAAACCAGGAACCAAAAGAAAGACATTGGAATATTCAAAAGCTACAGATTCACTGGATACATTCACTATAATACACAAACGTATGTGGTTCTCTCAAAGAGTTGAGACCTTATGTTGTTTGCATGAGCAACTGCAATAAGCTAATACCTCTAATACAGGTCCATAACACACTGTTTCTAAAGCAAGATTGCATTTCATTCTCTAGACACACACAGTTGTGTGCATGAGTTCTATTTCTTTGACACTGTAGAATTTACTTTCTCACCCCAACTCCACTCATAGAACACAGGACAGATTCAAAAGCAGGAATGTATAGTTAACCATGAAGTACTGAACCACATAACCTTCCTCCTCCTCCAGCCTAAAAATCTCCATTCCCATTTACCCAAATTTCCCTTCTGCATATGACTGAATGTGCCACATAAGGGCCAGTGATAGATATTATTTCTGTAATGCTATTAAAACTGTAGAACCACACCAAAAAAAAAAAAAAAGTGATATGGGTAGGTACACATTCAAAGCCCTTTGGATGGAGTATGACAAAATTGCCACAGAGGCATTGGTTTTCAGTCAGAGGGGGTGATAGGATACTACTTTTTGGTCTCCTCCACCCTTGAGGCTCACTGACATGCTTGCATGATCAGCTGTTGCTGCCATGGAAACAGCTGATGGAAACCAGGACTGCCCTAGGGGCTTTTAAAGTGTCTGAAGACTTGTGGGACACCTACTCTGACACAATGTCATTATAGCACATTGGAGCAGACTCAATCAATCAAGTTTGTTGGTGGCATCTCAGGTATTCAGCCTGTCTGTGCTTCAAAATGGCAGTGGAGGCACTTTAGAAGTGAAGCTACTTGAACAAGTTTTAGTTAAAGGGCCCCCATCACCATTTTGAAGCAAAGGATGCTGAATACACAAGATGGTGTGGCTGCTTTAATTAAAGTGGCTCCCACGAGTTGCTATAATTAAAGTGCCCCCTCTTATCCCTGGAGCATGTGTAAAGACACCCTTAAAAAGTTTTGGGCTGACGAGGAGGTCTCCACCATGTGATCAGACCTTGCTGGTGCTGCACTACCACCTGGCACCACCACTGCTACAGTACTGGTAATAGCTATTGCTGTAGAAGCAGCAGTAGGTACTGGCATAGCAGAAGCACTATTAAAATTTAAAGTTCCTGGTGCTTTAAAGCATTTTCATCCCATCATTCAGGCCTACAACCCTGTTATTGCTTGTTGTGAAAACTGACAAAGCAAAATAGCAATGCCACTGCAAAGAAGTTGCTTGTTGAAAAAGTAGCCTTGTGAACAGAAGCATCCCATGACAATTTTAAAATCTGGCCAGTTACTTGGACCCTCAAGCTTCCCACACCCCTCCACTCTCCCTCCCTCTCTCCTTCCCCCCCTTATAAAAGGGAGAAAAAGTGGGATGGCTGTCACAACCAGCTGTAGTGAGCAGTGAGAACTCTATAGGTATTCTCCCTGCCAGTGAGCTGGTTCTCTAGCAGAGACAGCAACACCTGGAGCTGGTAACACACCAATCCCATTAAGGTTTAGTTCTCGGTGCACCAAGAAGTAATATACTTATGATTCAAGTTGTGTTAAAATATCACCATTAAAATGCAATTACCTTGCAAATATTATTTAAAAGTATAATCAAGCTAAATACACGCTATAAAATTCCAACATAATGTAAATAGTAGTGGTTACCCTGTTTTACTTTTACAATATATATAGTGAATAAATGCATCAAAGTATATTGCTATAAATGATATCTTATTTCAGAGTACCCATTTGCAAATCAATTTTGTCATAAAAATAATTGGCCTATACCCATATACAGAGGCACAGTTGAGGTAGCATCATTTTTCCACACTGAAATGTATTTTATTGATCCATTTCACTTTAGTCATATACTGTTTTTCTTCATTGGTATATTTTCTTTAAATGTTCTGAAAAGTAGACAAATACAACATTCCATAGATTCCATCAGCTACAGCAAAACAGGCACTGTAAGGTTCAGGGAGGGGTGAGGATTGGTTACCACCTTTCACTCAGTCATATTCCAGTTTCCCTTTGGATACAAGATCATCAGAATAAATCAGGGACATAAGCAATTGCAGATGGGTTTGTTAAATTCAATATCATGCAGATGAAGCACCCATTTAATACCTGCCACTGGATCACTAAGCAAAATTTTCCTCCACATAAACTACAATAACTTCCTACTAAATCTGACCTGTGGATAAATACCATTCCCTCAAGGTCATAAAGAAATCACAGAGCCTGACAACTAGATAACTGGTTCCAGAAAAGCAGACATATAATCCAAAAGCAGTAACATTTAGCAATATGCTGATAACTGGCCCAATGAAATAACAGCTCCTCCAATGAAATAACAGATCATTTTTGCTCCACTTGAATGTTGTCATTGTATATTGAAGAGCTACAGCAGCACAACACTTCAGATTGGTGGTATTGATTGGTGGAGGATAAGCAGAGAAACTCATTTGCTCCTATAGATACCATATTTCTACACTCAGTAAGTAGAAAATAATGACACCATCAGGACAAAGATATTCTTCTGTTTTTTATTGCAGCCAAACATTAAAATGGTTAAAATATACATTATTTTTAAATCCCCTTGTCTTTACCCAGCTTGGCACAATTTTGTAAACATGAAGCTCATAAAATCACATACTTAATTACAAAGAGTTTAAAATTTGATCACAGCATAATGCAACCTCACAGTCCCATAATTTTATAAATAGACTGCCACTTCATACAAAAACACAGTGAAGTTTATATCCTCCTTTCACCAGTTTTAATTTTTTTCCCAAGCTTCCCTATAAAATATGGCTTTGTAAAAAAGTATTGCTCTGCAATTCACAATCAGAAGTAATTTTACTCCAAAAAACCCCCCATTTTCTGCCTCAACCTAAATCACAGTTTAAGAGGATTATTGCTTTCCTGTAAAGTGTAAAGAAACCACTTTGGGGCATATGTTATCCTTGTTCTGTACATGGAGTTCTCAGCCTTGTGAGCTGGAATTCCAAACAAGAAACAAGCACCTAATATGTCCCTTTCATTGTGAGTGTATGCAAGTAAAATCCTAGTCTCAGAACAGTATTAAAGGTATTTTTAAAAATGTCCCTGTCAACTAAGATGCAACCACTGTTAGGGTTTACTTTGATGCCTCTCTTTAAAAGAAAGTATATTTTCTTTTTTCTAGCTCCTGTATCAGACTTTGCAGGGTTTTTTTTTAAATTACAGCAACTATTCCTGAGCCAAAAAGGAACACAATAAAGCCTAAAAGTAAGAAGAAGTCTCTATAATTGTATCAGCAGCATGCAACAGGTAGACAAAATACCTGCTATATTGAAATTCAAAGTAATTAAAAAAAACTAAATTAAAATAATTTGACTATTTTAAAATATTCTTAAAGTTGCAATATTTTTACATTTTAACTTGTATTTTTTGATGCATTTAATCTTATTCTGGCTTCATTTATGAAGCAGGTATTTACGTAGAATTGCTGTTTCCAATAGTTTATTGTGTGAATTCTAATTCAATATACTAATTCCAAGTATGATAAGATCAGTCCTTTGGGGAATATAGAAGTGTGCCTTAGTAAGCCCAAAACTGATTCCAATTACATAGCTGTGTGTCTGTTGACACTGAGTCTTCTTGACAGGTTGTTATGAAGTCTTCAGTTTTCCTTGTTTTAAAAATCAAATGTGCATAAAATAAGCAACACTAATTTGCACATAAAAGACTTCTAGAAAAGTAATTTAGTAACCTGTCTGAATACAGCTAAGAAATAAATTAAATGTTTTATAAACTGTAAAATTATTTTAAGTGATTTGAAGCTCATGTAGTGTAACTGTTTGACATAGTATCAGTGCAGACAGATGCAACTCAAACGTTATAGCTCAATGCCTGATTAGCGTTTCTAAAATGCAACAAAACTTCACATTACATTAACAGTAACAAAAAGTTTAAAGTTCATGGTCATATTTCTGTATTTTGTTTGCCCAAATTGCTCCCAAACTTTATATACCCACAACATAAAGATATATATTATTATAATCTGAAAACAACACTTGTATCTACATAACAAATACCTTAACAAATTGCTTGGAAAGGACATGTAAAATGTAGGTCAAACGTATAGTTCTGTCACAAACAGGGAAGAAAGAAAGAAAACCAATGAATGTACTACACTTGACAAAAAATAGACAAGAATGTAAATTCAAAACATCTAAGTGTTAAAAAGTGTACTAAAATGACCATTGGCTACAATCCATTTACAATAGCTTAGTGTTCATCCCCCAAAATCCTGAACTGCTCAATAATTTCATCATGAGATCTAGTACAACCATCTGCTCCCCTTGTGTAGCGTATTGATTAGGGCTGGTCCTCCTGATGTAGGAAGAGTCTTTTTGAAGCTTTATGTATCTGAAAAAATAAGGGGAAATCTATATTAAAGGACCAACCAAGACACATTCCTTTAAAAAAAAAATTAACTTAAAATGCTAAAAAAGGCAACTTTGTAAAAGACTAGCTAATTTGGAGAAAGCTACCATTACTGGGAATGTACTTAAAGAATAAACACAAAGTTGCTGTGGGAGATAGGAAATAGAAAATTTTCATGCTAATCTAAACAATATATACTTTGAGTATATGGTATTTAAAGTAACTGGTCATGGGAACCAGGGTCACATCACAAATACAAGAAAGGAAGAATAGAACTGGGTACCAAAGAAAGTCTGGAACAAAAGATTCTGTATGCACATAGGATTTGAACTATTCATTATGTTGACTCTGAATCTATAAACATGACACCCACTACAGAAGAATATATATATTTTCAAATCAGATGGAATATTAAGGTCTGGAAAATGTAAGGAGGTTTAGCACAGGTAGAAATTCACAACAATGGTACCCCAAAATACAAACACTGTCTCCAGTGAACCCTGCCTTGAAACACTATGAGGTCTTTGGTCTTAGACATGTGTTCATTTGCAGCCCTACAAGAAACAACAGAGGCTTTGGAGGTGTACACATGTGCAGAGCCCTCTGGCTGTAGCACTACAAAATCTCTGTAAAGGCACACTCTCCAGACAGGGGGTGAAAAGTGCTGTTCCTTTGCTCCCTCTGCCCTCAAGGGAGGCTGTCAGTAAGCCCAATCATTGATAGCCTGCCCTCTCCTGCAATGGGAAACTGGGACAGGCTGTCAGTGTTCAGCAGTTCCAGTCTGCTACTCCCAAAGCAGAGAAGCAGCCAAAGACAACACTCCTCCTCCCCAGCCTCCCAAAAGATGCTGTTCTTCTCACTCCCTGCCACCTGTGCAGGCAGAGTGGGAGGTTGGGGGGAGGACTGTTTGACAGCTGCTGATGCTCTTGGCAGGGTACAGGGCAGGCTGTATTTGACAGCTGCTGTTTCAGGATCCAGACTGGGATCAGCAGCTATCAAGACAGCAAAGGCTCTGACACAGCTTGCTGAAGTAAGCAAGGCCACAGCACCAGGTCCTGGCAGGGCTGCAGCAATATTTCCCACAAGCTGTCAAGGGACTCAGACTCTCTCATCCTTTCCCCCTTGGGAAATGTAATTGGGGGGGCAGGAGGGGGAGAGGGTACGAAGAAAGGAGAGGAATACTCTGGGACAGAGGTATAAAAGAGGCCCCCTGCAGCACTACATCATTACTCTTTGCAAGTTATGTGTAGTGCTAAAAAACATAGTGCTATGGAGAAATGTGTTTCCGAAAGGAACTTCAAGTCACCCTGAACACTAGAGGCACATTTAGATGCCTGTGGAGGTTTGGTTCCCTGGTGACAAGTAGCTGTGTCTGGCCAGCAGCTCTGGAAGCCTGGTTCCACTTTTCAGCAGGTTTTTTTACCACTCTTTTTTCCCCACCCCAAACCCCTGGATATCAAAAAATCCCACAAGGAAAAAAAAAACCCAAACAAAAAATGGAGCACCGCATGCTCAGGCAGCCCTTGCAGCCCAGAGAACACTGGACTATGCAGTACGTGGCGCCACAAATGTGTTTGCGGTACCACATACTGCATTGACCATGCTTGTCTGAACATGCTGTAGGCGGGGAGGGGTGTATGCATGCTAACTTTCTATATCACTAAGAGGTTACATATAGGACCAGAGATGTAATGTGTGTCCAAGGCCTTTGTCAAGTATCGTATTATAACAGCTACTGAGCCCTTACTGTGGACAGAGTTATTCTACTATATAAATGTTCATATTGGTACTACTTATTCATTAAATATGAGAAACAATAGCATAAATATATGCACAGTTGCAAATGCCTACTAATTGAACAAATGATTTATGAGAAAATGGCTAGGATAGGTACCTGGTGCAACTGTTAAAAAAGGATTTCTAGGTAGACAGTCTGCAACAATGTGAATACATCATGCAGTTAAATATGGTACAGTTTACTGAGGCTGCGTATCATGTAGTCGCTGAATTTGTACAGCACATGCAGGTTTTTAATTCTTCATAGCAGGGGTTCCCAAACCGTGACAGTTTGTGCACCACCAAATTTTAATTATACAACCTTAAGTACCACCAGCAAACTTTTGTCATATAAAGTAAATCTGTTAACATGTACCACTGACAGGTGGTCTGTGTACCACTGGTGGTACCTGTACCACAGATTGGGACATGCTGCTGTATCGAATCTCAGGAAGATTGCATCCTTCAGGCAGTTTCCCATCAAATTTAAAAAATATTTATTAATTACTCAATGAACTTTATGTCAATTATTGGCTTTGTTATAATGGATATCCATAAAAAATTATCTGATATAGTTTCCTGCTGAATCCTACTATCTAGCATGCTTCCAACATTTATAATGCTCCTCCTCCACCTCCTCACCCCCCATAATGAAGCAGCTTCTCTGACTGGTGCAATTTGGTGCAACTCCACTGACCTTAATGGAACTACACTGATTTACCACAACTGATAACATGGCACCTACATCTGCAGGCCAAATTAGTGGTACTGAAATATGTTAGTAAAATCTCTGGAATCTCTCAATTTTCCAGAATTTAATTCATATTTAGTGTGTGAACAATGTACCTTCCCCAAAACAGTTAAAGCACCAAAAGCAACTACTATATTGAACTGAATGGCTATTTCTGGTATGAATTAACCTAAGTAGTGTACTAAAAAATAGAGAATATTCACACTGGGTCTGTGGAAAAACAAAGCAACTATACCTCTTTAAAAGGAACTGGAGACTTTATCACAGTTTGAACAAAACTGCAATAACTAATCTGTCTGTCCACAGCAATGTACCTCCTCATTTAATTCAGAGGTAAATTTGTTACTAATTTACTACTGTTACTATGGTAAGGCTAGAGTGTTGTGTACCAATAAACATCTTTGTGGCAAGAGTTTTTATGGCACCTTTTTTACTAGGACCAACAGTATAATTGAGAAAGATGGTGCACAAGCTTTCAAGCATCAAATGCCTTTCTTCAGACTATAGAGAAGCAGACACAGGCTGCACAAAATATTAGAGAACACACCACATGTGCATGGAGTCTTTTCTTTGATATTTTGCCCAGCCTGTGGCTGCTTCCCTCCCAAACCTAAACAGGGCACTTGATGCCTGAAAGCTTGTCCAATGATGGCTCTCCCAACTATACAGTTGATTTAGGAAAAGATATCACAAAAATTCTTGCCTCTGGCACTTAATGTACATTAGCAGTAGGTAGCAAAAAAAATTAGAACACTTCAGTTGAACGATGCTAAGTCCCTCAATTTATTCAAAGTAATCATTTAATTTCAGTTTACCAACCTAACAAAGAAAGAATTTTATGGCATCAAAGGAGGAAGATGAAGTCAACCAAAACAAACTGTTCCAGTGAATTGACAGGAGTGAATTTTATATTTTAAGAGGGGGAAAGACAAGCAAGAATTTCTTCTCCTGGGTGAAAGCTAGCACCTTAAAAAAGTAGCAAACCACCTATCTGAGCAAAATTTACTTTTCCAGTTATTAATTTGTAAAGACTACCGCTCCTTCCTCATGATGATAGCTAAGAGAAAACTGCCATGCAAAAGCAAGGGTGAGGGAAGTACATGAAAGATGGAAGGGCAGGATATCTGAAGCACAAGAAATAATCCAATGTCAAGTGGAAGCACTAAACAGCAGGCAGCACAAAGTACAAAACAAGGGTAAATTGGGGCAGGGGTGAAGTGGATATAAAAACAGGGAAAACTAGTTGTGTTTAAAGGAAATGTGGAAACAGATGGCAGTCAAATTAGGCCCTTTCATCTACCTATCTGCAAGCAAATCCCTTTGCAACAAGCTAGTTCTTCACAACTGCCACAAACACAAAATCTGTTTCTGCTGCCATGTACCATATTTCTGTTAACTAATTACATTTCCCAAGCAGTCCCCCAGGCATCTTTATATTCACTATCAACTAACAGAATTTGGCCCTTACTTACTGGTTATGCTTAAAGTTTTCAGAATTTTTCATAGATTTAACCTTGTAATGTTGTAGGCTGATAATTAAAATATTATACTTAAAATAGGTATTTAGTTAAATAAGCATTATGCAATTAGAGTAATATTCCTCCACCTTTATAGAAGTCTCTTAAATACAAGCAGAAAAATACTTAAGATGTTTCTCGTGTATATAACATATGCCCAGGGTAACAGCTTGTTGTTTTTTTGCTCAATTGACCATCATGTTATTTTCCACAAAGGAGGAATCCTTGACTAGTTATGGGTTGAAGCAATCTGCAAATAATATGGTAATACAACAGCATCTAACCTATGTTAAGTCCAACAAAAAGAGAAAAATATACTTATTTCCTCAAAGCCATTTTCCATTTGTTTCCCCAGGTTCAGTTTTCAGAAGACCTACCACTACCCAGACAACTAGCCTTACAATTTGAGAACTGCCTTAAGCATGCCAATAAAAGATATAAAAAATCCTAAAAAATTGCGAAGCAAATAATGTTTAGGAAATTTGTAGTAATTAAGAATTTGGATCTTTCTACTTGCATGCAATTTCTTAAATCTTGTATGTAGATTCATTACCTTAAGAGAAATGCCTTTCACACATCTCAACTATGCTTCACACTTTCATTAATGCAATGCAGGCCTGCCCAACATCTTAGCAGCTGGGGGTCACACCAGCGGGTGCCACACACTACTCCCCCTGCCAGAACAGCACCTCCTGGTGCCCCCCCAACACACTGCACCACATATTCCCCAACCCCCACCATTGTACCACACTCTGGTGCTACCCTCTCTTGAAATGTACAAGGCACTGCAGCGCTCCCCCCTCATGCTACACTACGTGCATCAGTGCTTCTTCCTGCTGCACCATGTGTCCCAGTGCCCATGCTGCAGTGTGTACCAGGATCTTCCCTTCCCCTCACTCACCCTGCACTGCCTCCCTGGCACAATGCTGCACTATAACCTTCAGGTTCCCCCAGCACTGTGGGCTGCACTACACTGCACCATTACTCCCCCTTGCAGCCAGAGCAATGGGGGAAACAGCTGCTGAAAGCATCCTGTGGACCACCCAACTGGACAGCCCTGCCGTAATCTATAAAAATATAAAAGAAACAAACAACATAAAGAGGTATTAACTCCACTAGGCAATAAAACTTAATGTTATTCTAAAATAATTAATCATATTTACTACTGGCATGAGACGGTAAAGTACTATCATATCTTAAAGAGCACCTCGAAAAAAAAATAAAAATGCAGTACTAATCTTGGCTAACACTGGGAAGTCTAACTGTAGCACCAACTTAACACTTTCAAAATACTGCTGCTTTGAAACATTATAAGGACAGCCAGCTTTTCTGGAAAGTAGCCACATTGGCAGAATCCATATCACAGCAAATACTATACATGAAGAATTGTATACATGGCTTATGAACAACTTTTACTGAAATGTATTAAAACTATTATTGGCTATGACAGTATTTATAAACTACACCATCTTGAGGGATTAACTGAACTACAATGAACAGAAAAAAAGCACACACACACACACACAGTTGGGACCTAATTCTGCCATCATAATATATTTGAACTGCTATCTGCTGTACAGGTAAGGTAGAGATAACACAAGGAAGCCTCTACTAACATACACAAAAATTACACTGAGCAAATAAAGGAAGTGCAAACTGCCGCGTGACTATGAGGCAGAAATCACAGCAAAGGTCATCCTGAATTACAGGCACATGGCCTACAAAAATAGAAGTTATCAGAAATAGTATTAAGGCTTAGAATTTAAATTGATCGTTAATACAGTGCAAAAGCCACATGCAAGGTACTCTCACTACATCTTGTACATTATCTAAGTGGGAAAAAATTTTGCTTTTAAAAATGTTGTAATAGCCACACTCTTTCAACTTATTTTTCAGTACAAAAAACCCCCAAAACCCCAAAACAACATTTCTTAGAAATTAGGTCTGACATATATTTTCTTTCTTTCCACTAAGGTTGTATCCTCAAACTAAATCTGGATACCATGTTTGCCAGACCTCCTATTGTCAAAAATATCTTTTCTTATCCCTTTTATAAAAACAGTTAAATACAAGCAGTTAAATAAATAGCCTATTTCCATAAGTTTCATAACAATATCTCTACCTGGCATAAATATTACCATACACTATGCCAGTTAACTGTATTTGTTAGATAAATCTCATAGCAAACATGGAATTATGCACAAATATTTGCATTATGGATGCTCTGAGTCCAGATTCATTATACAAGTTGATAAATTATTCATCTCAGCTTTCTGAAATTCTGAGATGCAAGATGAGGAAAATGAAAAGAGATGAAAGAAAACACTGAAGAAATGTTAATGTGAAGAATGATTTGTTAAGACATTTGACCAGTATTCAGGAGACTAAAAGTCAATCCCTGATTCTGTCTATTTTGTTTCATATGAAACTCTTCAGGGCAGGGAGGATGGAGTTTCTGACATTGAAGTCCCTATCTCATTTAGGACTTCTGATTGGTTCTGTAACAGCTTCTTTTACCTGGTTATATTCTGGAACATCTTCCCTAGGCATAGATCTTGTGAGGGACAGGCATCAAATTGCCTTTTGAGAAAGACCTTGTAAACTATCATAAAAGGTCAGACCAGGGACAGAACACCAATACAAAGCACTGTAGGGATTCTGGGCAGCCCAAAAGATTCCTCATCCAAAGGTTGTTTAAAATTGCACAGAATTAGAATCTGAAGGAAACAAAGATGGATTCAAGCACCTTACCTGACACTCTCAATGTGTCCCAATGTGGGGCTTATCTTTAAGAAAGGAAGGAAGGACTTTGACTTTTTAACAACTTTATTTCACAAGAGATCATGTACAAAAAGCCATCAAACCACACCAAAGAAAAAACCATTCCAGGACATTCAAAACATCACACCGTGACAAACACCTTCGCAGTAATACACATCATGTCTAACATGCCAAAGTCTCAGTAAACAGGACAGGGGGGTACATCCCTTAAACTTTACAAAAATGATCCCAGGCAAGCGTAGACAGTAGGCCTTATGCCCTTCTTACCCTCTCGTCCCAGTGCCTGTTACTGGTGCTGGTACTTCCACTCCCACATATATATATATATAAACAGTTCCACCCTTCCCTGTCCCATAGTACACGTGCAAAAACCTTCCGCATCTCACCCCGGGAAAATAAACAAAAGCAGCCTGGTGAGGGCACAGGGCACGGCACAAGCCAGAAGCCACAGTCTGCCACCGCGCCCGCCCAGACTGGTCAAGACATCAGAGCCTGTATTTGAGACAGCCGTCCTCCACATGACACAGCACTCCCTCAAGGGCCCAGACTGCCTCGAAGACGGGCACCCCCCACCGGAGCACAGCATGCTCAAACTCCAGAGAGAGGCGCGCCCGCACTAGGAGGCCGAAGAGCCGTGGGGTATTGTCTGAGCCGGTGCCGGCAAGCCAGTTGTGGTGGCTCTTGAGGACGGCCACCTTAGCCTGGCCTAGCAAGAAGTTGGCTAGGCAGATGGCGCCCTGCTCGGCTGCCTGGTACGGGTAGGAGCACATGTAGGTGGTCTCCGAAAAGCTCCTGCCCAGCACCCATAGCAGCGGCTCGAGGGTGCCAAAGAGCAGCCGCAGGCGGGGACAGTCCAGGAAGGTGTGAAAGAGATCCTCCTCCACGCCCCCCAGGCACAAGGGGCAGGCTGTCAAAGCAGCTGGGTCCAAGTGGGATGCAAACGTGCCAGCAGCTAGGATGCCGTGCAGCAACCGCCACTGCAGGCCGCCAGC
Source organism: Caiman crocodilus (assembly GCA_030014935.1). NCBI lineage: Eukaryota > Metazoa > Chordata > Crocodylia > Alligatoridae > Caiman > Caiman crocodilus. Next base: position 61,580,254 of record JAGPOW010000261.1, on the reverse strand, counting down.
CTTCTTGGCGGTTGGCAGCTTTTACAATGTGCGCCATGCTGGGTGGGCCGGTGGGGAAGCTGGTGGCCCCAGGCACCATCGCCACGGTGTATCGGGGCGGCCCGCCAGCACCTGAGCGTGGTGGATGCCAACCACCCAGGCATACAAGCTTGTACACGACAGAGAAGCAAAGGGACAACCCGTGTCACTATCGGGAGGCATGGGGAGCCGCAACAGAGTGCCCGGCCCACCGGCCAACTCTGCGGCCACAGCTGGGGTGACTGGCAGCGGAGGAGGCTGACTGAGCGGAGTCAAGGAGATGGTACAGGCAGAGGACATGTGCCTGGATAAGGGTGGCTGTGAGGCTGGCAGAGGCCAGGGTTGGCACGGAGCATGACAGCGCCGAGTTGTGCACCAGAGGCTTCCTCAGCAGCTGCGGGAAACACAGAGACCGGGCTTGAGGCTAGAGATGGAAAGCGGCCTGCCAGGCTTGTACCATGCTGTGGTAAAAGGCTGGAAGCACCGCCCAGTTCAGGAGCGTGGGGGTCAGCAGAAAGAGCTCCCGGTCAAAGCCAAGGGCGCTGACCCTCTGCAGGAACCGGCACGCCAGTTGTTGCCAGGGCAGGCACTCTTCACTGTAAAGCAGTAGCTGAAGGGCCTGCAGACGGAAGGCCGCCACCCTGCTTGCCAGATCAACCAGACCCTGGCCCCCCTTGGCGGCAGGTACATGAAGAATGGCTCGTGGGAGCCAGTGGCGCCCATCCTAGAAGAAGTCCACCAGGTTGCACTGGATTCTCTCAAGTAGATCCGGTGGGGGGTTGAGCACAGCGCACCGGTGCCACAAGGTTGCTGCTGCCAGGTTGTTGATGACGAGGATGCGCCCCCAGTTGGAAAGGCTGGGCAGGCGCCAGCGCCACTGCTGCAGGTGGGCCTCCACCCCATCCTTGAGAACACCCCAGTTGCACGCCATGAAGATCGGTGGCCCCAGAAACAAGCCCAAGACCTTGAGGCCCTCGTGGCGCCAGGTGAGACCCCCGGCAAATCCCGGGGGAGGGTGGGGGGGCCTGCCAGTCCATGTGCCAAGCAGCAGAGTGTCGCTCTTGGCCCAGTTGATGTGGGCGGAGGCGGTGTGCTCTTAGGCACGCTGACAATCTGCCAGGGCCCGCACGTCTTCCTGGGTGTTGAG
>JAGPOW010000261.1:61563158-61578989 GCA_030014935.1 Caiman crocodilus | reverse complement strand
GCATATGCCGACAGCCGGAGAGGAGGGCCAGTGGACAGGCCCGTGGCCAATGGCAGGGTCACACCACTCGGGCGGCGCCGCAGCAGCGGCTCAATGGCCAGGGCGTAGAGCATGTCTGACAGCAGACACCCCGACGAATGCCCCTGCGTGCGGGGAACGGAGTGCAGAGCACACTGTTCACCTTGAGCAGGCTGGAAATGTCTTGGTACAAGACCTGGAGGGCCTCGGTGAAGAGGGGCCCAAATCCAAAGGCCTCCAGAGCCTGGAAGAGATAGGCATGGCCTACCCGGTCAAAGGCCTTCTCCTGGTCTAGAGAGATAAGGCCAATGTTGAGGCCAAAGAGCTCACTAGCCATGAGTAGGTCATGCAGCAGGAACAGGTTGTCTTGAATGGTCCTGCCCGGCACGCAGCAACTCTGCTCGGGCCCAGTGAGAGAGGCCATGACTGCGCGGAGGTGGGTGGCCAGCGCTTTGGCCAGAATCTTATAGTTCGCACACAGCAGGGAGACCGGCCGCCAGTTCTTAATTTAGCCTAGATCCCCCTTCTTGGGCAGCAGGGTCAGCACCATTCGGCAGCAGCTGATCAGCAAGATCTTGTCAGCGAGGCTCTCCTGGAAAACCCGCAGGAGGCTGGGGCCGAGGAGAGGCCAGGTCTTGTAAAACTCGGCAGGCAACCCATCGAGGCCTAGGGCTTTGCTAGAGACGAGGCCGGCCGCAGCAGCTGCCAGCTCTTCCAGGGACAAGTCCCGCTCAAGCTCTCTGGCCTCCAGGGCATCCAGACATGGTAGGCCCTTGTGGAGTTCCTGCGTGGCCTCGGGGCACACCAGCTCAGCCGCAACAGGTTGCAATAGAAGGTGACAGCATGTTCGTGTATTTCACCCAGCTCTGTAATTACCTGGCCCTTGGGAGTCTTGAGATGATCCAAGAGACTTTGCTCACTGGCCTCTGCTGCTCCAGTTTGAAAAAGCAGTAGGTCGGGGTGTCAGTTTCCACCAGCTCCTGGCAGCGGGTGCGGATCCTCGCACTGTGGGCCGCACTCTCCACCAAGTCGCACAGGCATTTCCTGTGGAACTGGAGGCTCTCGCTCAGTGCTGTGTCGCTGCCAGCGGCCAGCAGAGCAGCCTCGAGCTCTGCCACGTCCTCCTCCAACTTCCGGATACGCCGGCGCGTCTCGTCCACGGCCAGCTGGGTGTACTGCTGGCAAAACGCCTGGATCTGTACCTTGCCCACGTCCCACCACAGCTTCCAGGAGGAGTGGCTCGGTCTCGCAGCCTCCCACCTCTGTCAGAAGTGGGCAAAGCAGTCCCAGAAATAGAAGTCCTGAAGCAGGCTGACATTGAAACACCAATAAGGTGCCCATGCACAGGCTCTCCCTGGCAGGCTCAGTTCACTGAAGGCTAGGCCATGATCTGACAGACCCAAGGGAGCGATGTGCTGCTGCGCAGCAGCGGCAGGTGGTGCCTGGTGACATAAAGGCAGTCAAAGCGAGCCATAGTAAGACCACTGGCACCCATCCTGGCCCAGGTGTACTGGTGCGCATCAGGATGCAGGGCTCACCAGACGTCCACGAGGTCTGCCCCCCACAAGGGCAGATTGCAGCTTGCAAGAAGAGGGCAGGTGGGGCTCAGGCCCTGTGCAGTCGAGCCGGGGGGCAGTGGTGCAGTTGAAATCCCCACCGAGGATGAGCAGGTCATCATCCTCACTAGCGTCGCGCAGAAGGGCAGCCAAGGTCTTGAAGAAAACGACCCTCTCTTGGCCATTGGAGGGCGCACAGACGTTGACGGCAGCAGGTGGTGTTGTGCAAGGGTGACACGAACGGTCAGCAGGCAGCTGGGGACGACTTCCCGCAGCACCACCGTGTCAAGCTGCAGCGATAAAAGTGTCGCAACCCCAGCGCTGAGGTTGATGCCATGGCTCAGGAACACCTGGCCTCGCCAGGCAGCTCGCCAGGCCACCTGGTTGAATCTGTCAAAGTGTCTCTTGAAGGAAGGTGACGGCCAGCCTCTTCTGTTGCAGGAGCTCTAGGATGGCCTCATGCTTCACCGAGTTTCGACAGCCATTGATGTTCAAGGTGCAAATGGTTGCAGCTGCCATGGATGTGGGTGTGGGAGAGGAAGAGCAAAGCAAAGTATGGGTGGAAGAGCGAGCACCCAAGAGCAGAACAAGGCAATACAGACAGGTCAAGGAAGGCCTACCGTGCCCTACTCTAGTCGAGGGACCCGCCCAGGCCCCACTCTAACCTCACCCTCTGCACAAGCTTCTCCAAACGGTAGGCCATCTGTCTTGAGCCCAGATCCTGCTGCATCAGCTTGGCTGCCACCTTGGCAGCCTTGACAAACACTTTGGGGTCTGCACACCACTGAGTGATGCATCCTGCTACGTTCTTCTGCCTCTTAGTTAACTTCAACAAGGACAGGAGTCCCTCATAGTCAGGAGGTAGCCAGGGGGGCTCCGGCAGCTTGGGGTGGATGTTGCCTATGGAAGAGCGGTGAGGCCTCACCCCCGGTGGGAGCTCGCCCACAACTGCAGCGTCCACACCCTCGATGTCCAGGTACATCAGCCGCCTCTCGTTGTCCGAGTCAAAGACCGGCTCTGCGAGGGCATTCCCTGTCTTCTTGGGGGTGGGGAGAGGCCATCCAGCTCAAGACGTCTTTTATGAGACTTAGAGAGCTGGATCTCCATCTCGCTAACTTCCCCGTCTGATCTGCTAGGCTAGGGTGTGACCAAGGGGGCGGCAGGCTCTCCCGCCACCCCCTGGGCCAGTCCCCCAGAAAAGAGGCATTCGCCACTATCCCTGCTGCCACCTGACTCCAGAGGCTGGGGGACAGGCAAGGGGAGGGAGACCCCTGCAGCCCCTTCCCCCCCCGCTAAGTCCGCCCCGTTGATGGCTACATCCAACGGGGCGGGTGGTATGGCAGCTGGAGTGGGGTCAGGCTCTGCAGTGGGAGGTTCCTTGGCACTGGCTGAGATTCCTGACAGGGATGGGGAGTCCCGAGAGGCCCCCCTCATCTTCTTCTCTTTGTCCTTCTTCTTCTTGGTGGTGGTGGTGGGCAGCTCCTCTTGTGCCCGGAATGGGCCAGACCGCTCCTGGCCTGCCCCAGCAGGGCCAGGTGCCTCAGGCAGCTCCACATTAGCGGGTGGTTGGGAGGAGGCCTGAGCCCCATCATCCGATGAGGCTCCAGTGCCGCAGTCTCCGGCCACCCCAGCCACTTCAGCCGGGGCAGGAAGGGGGCAAAAGGATGCATCCGCCCCTCCACCGGGTGGGGCTCTCGCACTAAGGGCAGGGGACACTACAGATGGGGGAGGTGGTGGTGGGGCCTGGGTAGTAGCACCAGCCCCTCCACCAGACGATGGTTTCACACCAGAAACCCCAGTCCCCTGAGATGGTATAGGGGTGGAAGGAGTACGGGAGGAAGAGCACCTGGCCTCCCTGGGCCTGCCGCATGCCCCAGAAGTCGACGCGCCATCTCTTGGCACTGCTGCAGGCGGCGATGGTCCAGCCACCTTGCCCTGAGGGCACCAAGCTGCCAGGTGGGAAGAGCCACCGCACTTAAAACACGTGATCTCTCCCACAGACAAATAGATAATAAACCTCCGACCCTCGAGCGTGAGGCTCAGAGAGCGAGGTAGAGACCGGGGGCCCTCCTTGAGGAGCATGAAGACCTGCCTCCAATAAGACAGGATGCGTCTCATCTGAGGGTCCCTGCTTCCCATCGGCAGTCGGGGAAAAGGACTCACAGGATACCCGTAGGCCTCGAGTCCCTTGACCATCTCCTGATCAGAAACGTGGTGGGACGTTGGAGATCACCACCCTCACTGCCTGAGTCTCCAGGGGCATGACAGGGTAGTGAATGCCCGCATGTCTAGGCCCTCCACACACACCTGGTCAACCAAGGCGGGCGTGCTCAAGTAAATCATCGGGACTGTGTTCACACGACCCGCATAGCGTATGGTACGCCGTCCCAGGAGCACAGCCAGAGCCTCCACGCAAACCTCGAGCCCGACATGGAGAGGGGTATGAACCCTCAGGCCACGAGACAGCGGGAGGTCCCGAGAGACATCCTCATGCCAGCTGCCAGATGTAGACGCAGCCATTTCTCACTAGGACAGGGTTAAACTGCAAAGCAAAAAAAATAACGAAAAGAAAACTTAAACATGGGAGCTCAAGGCCGAGCTCCTGGGAATGCGGCCAAAACAGAAAATGAAGATAAGCCACCGAAAAGGGGGAGGGGGGGAAACGGGGAGTGAAAGAAAAACATGGATAGAGCAAAGTAAGGGGGAAAAGAAAAATGCACCCCTCAAGTGGCAAATGATAAGAGACCTCCCCCTGTAGGGGGAGGAGGGTGGAGGAGGATAAAAAAAGGGGGAGGAGGGCATGGGGGGTTAAAACAGCAAAAGAAAAAAAAATAGGAAAACAAAGTGGTGAGGGGGGGGATGGAGGGGTAATTAAGAGCACCTCTGGAAGGCAGGCTAATGGAAAAGGTAACTCCCCACAAATAGCAAAAAGAAAGAAAGGGAAAGAGACTGTAAAAAAGAAGGCTGCGAGAAGCAACTCGCAGACAAAGAAACTGGAAGCAGAGGGGGAAGGAAGAGAGAAGAGAGAAAAGTGAGAAAAAAAACTGCAAAAAAGCAAGAAGAGAGTCAGAAAGTGAAATAAACAGAGGCTAGAGACCTTTAGACAAGTGGGAGTGAAGAAAGAAAAGGAGATAGGAAGCTGGGGAGTCTTATGCTCGGGATCACCCCATGCAGCTCCAAGCAAGCCTGGTCCAAAGAGTCCAAAGTGGAAGGAAGGAAGATCCAGGAAACTACAGGCCAATCAGTTTGACCTTAATTCCTGGAAAGATTTTGAAGAAGAATCAAAGAAACCATCAACAACAGGCTAACTGCAGGCAACATTTTGAGAGACAACTGATATGGCTGTGTTGAGGGTAGGTCTTGCCTGACCAACCTCATTTCCTTCTAAGACCAGGCGATACATCACCTGGACAAAGGAGAAGAGGTTTATGTCATATATTTAGGTTTCAAAAAAGACTTTGATTTGGTCTCCCATGATATCCTCATGGTAAAATTGGGGAATTGTGGCTTCGACAACTTTACAGGCTGATAGCTAGGGAACTGGTTCCGTGGTTGGACCCAGAGAGTGACTGCCAATGAAACCGAGTTAACATGGTGCAGGGTGACCAGTAGTGTCCCCCAGAGCTCAGTACTCAGACCGGTACTCTTTAATATATTCATAAATTATTTGGATTCAGGTGTCAGAAGCAGACTGGCTAAGTTCACAGACTACACCAAATTACGGGGAAATGCGGTTATGCTTGAGCCTGGCAATTCAGGCCGATCTGGACTGGCTTGCAAGGTTGGAGGATCAAAACCTAATGATATTCAGCACAGAGAAATGCAAGGTGCTCCACCTTAGGAAAAAACCCCCACATAGGCTCAGCTGTATTACATTCACTAGCGCTAGCACCATGACCGAAGAGATTTAGGGGTCATGATTGACCACAAGATGAACATGAGCCACCAATGCTATGTGGCAGCTGGCAAAGCAAATAAAATTCTGGCTTGCATCTACGTATGCATCTCAAGCAAGATCCAAGAAGTCATCTTCCTGCTCTACTTGGCCTTGGTGAGGCCACAGCTGGAATACTGCATTCAATTCTGGGCTCCACACTTCAGAAAGGATGTACAGCAGCTTGAGAGGGTCCAAAGGAGAGCCACCCGCATGATCAAAGGCCAAGAGAGCAAGCCTTACGACGAGAGGCAGAGGGACATGGGACTCTTCATCCTGAAGAAGCAAAGGCTCAGGGGTGACTTGGTGGCAGCTTGTAAGTATGTAAGGGGTATGCATCAGGAACTGGGAGAATGTCTGTTCACTAGGGCACCATAAGAGAAGACAAGGCCTAATGGTTAGAAATTGCTAGAAGACCATTTTAGACAGGACATAAGGAACAACTTTATAGTCAGAGTCTCCAGGGTCTGGAATAGATTCCCCCCCACAGAAGTTGTGCAAGGATCTACTCTGGATACCTTTAGGAAACGCTTGGATGTCTCTCTTGCTGGTGTGATCTGACCCCAGCTGACTTCCTGCCCCCTGGAAAGGGGCTAGACCCAATAATCTCACGGGGTTCCTTCCAGCCCTAATGTCTATGAAATCTCCATGAACTGCAAATTCTGTGCTTTGCTCCTGAGGAAAATATAGACTCTCACCCAACATGTCTGAATTACTATAAAAGATGAAAAACGTATACAGTTGAACTCTGAAAGTTAGATGTAGGGAAACATATTTTTAAAAAGTGAAGAAGATAAGAGACTCTTGTTCTTGTTTGAAGCTGCCAATCTTAGAAAATATTAGTGCTGAGCACTGAACTGGCAAACACTATTTCACTGTTCATTTGGGAGAACTGTAAATATTGTGGATATTCGGTTTATGTAAAAAAAATAAATACACACAGTTAATGCATCAGGGAGAAAAAGTCTCTGTCCCAGACCTACTCCTAGTAACTGAAGTAAACAAAGTGCTGGATATAAAAGTTAACATGACCCATATTTTGATTACGATACAGAAGAGATTCCTATCATTTCCAGCAAGGATTCAAACAAGCTATCAGGGTGCAATCGGCAAATTGAGACTAAGTATTTCCTTTTTTCTTTCACCAATTCAGCAGCAAAATCCATTTTTAACATTTTGTCATGATTCATTTAAATTAAAATTTGATTCAAAATGTTTAAGAATGCATTTAAAAGTGCTATTTTGTAGCTGACATTGTTAATTAAGCCTATTACTTCAAACACAACTTCCAATTATAATGTTCAAATACTGGTTCTTCAGCTCAGTTGGTTATAGAGTGGTGCTAATAATACCAAGGTTGTAGGTTCAACTAGATGGTCTCTTGAAGTCCCTTCCAGCCTTACTAATGCATGTATTTCTGTTTTGGTATTTTGTTGTGTTTTTTTAAAGATTTTTATCTAAACTTTCCAGCTAACTGTGAAGGGTTATTTTTTTTCCAATAAATTAAAACATTTAAAATGAACTTACCTACTAGATCATCACGTAGGTAATCTTCTGCTCGAACAGGAATTTCTGTAAATCAGAAGTTGGCAGACATTAAAAAATTAAAGAAAAAAAAATTTTTTTGTCAAATTTCTGTTGCTCAAAATCAACTGAAGAGACTCCAAAAGCCTGCTTAGAATATAATTAACTGAGGGATTCTGAGTCTCACATTAACAATTCACAAGATAAAAAGTATTGTTTATAAACAGACCACAAATTATTAAAAGCAAAACAGTTTCAAAATGAGGTAGGAAAGTCCAGGAGCATAACAGGCTCTGAATGACAAAGTAACAATCCACAATAAGGTGTGAACAGCCAAGTACACTACTTATTTATGAATTAGCTAGCAAAGTGGTGCTCCAATTTTTCACCTTGTGGGCCAGATAGTGGGTTTGATCCAGCAAGCGGGGCAGGTGCAGCTGGGATCCAATCTCTCCCCAGAAGGAGGGGCCAACTGGCCATGTGGGGGTGGGGCAGAGGGGGAAGGTATAGGGGAGCCTGGCCCTGATCTGGACATTCAGATGGAGCAGGGGGCATTTGATCCAGCTGTAGTGGGTGAGGCAGGGGTGGAACAGGGTGGCTCCAATCCAGCAACAGCAGTTGGGTAAGAATGGGGTGGACAAGTGCAGGGACAGGTGTAGAGCAGTCTGATCCCAACCTGCATGTGCATGGTGGCATGGGGGCAGGAAAGGGGGAGCAGCCCAGCCCTGATCTGGTGGTGCAGGTGGACAGGCCCTGTCCTGATTCTGCTGTGCTGCAATGGCCTGGGCGCTGCTGGATCTAGCCAGAGATTCCACCACTTCCCTGCCATCAAATCTTCTGACCCCTGGGATCTCTGCAGGCTGGATACCAAGGTTCAGTGGGCCAGATTTGGCTTGTGGGCCAAGGGTTGAGCACCTCAGAGCTAGCACAATTAATCCAGTTTAAATGGTGCTTTTAATGTTGAAGTAAATGGGATTTAGCAAATCCATTTTCCCCATTTAAAAAACTGCCCATATTATCCATGAGCATCTCAAGCGCTTTACACTATTCTTCACTGAAACCAAAAACTGTACAGTATGCACTTACCATTCTGCCTAAGATCGTAGATCATATATCTTGTTAAAATGACAACACACAGAATAGTTTCAAAGGTGTTGACAGATGTGGGGTAACCCCCTCCCCCACAAACAAACAACATAGCACTTTACTGGAAAAGGAAGCATATTGGTTTCATCCAGCTTGCCCAACACCTGTACAGACTGTCTATATTGATGGTGCGCTTCAGTGGGGCTTTTTGGCACTTTTACCTAATAGCTGTTTGAATCAAAAAGTTCCGCTGAAGCACGCAATCTGTAGACACTTGGCGAGCTGGGTTAAACAAATGTGATGCCTCTTCTGGGCAAGCACTGTGCTAGGCATGGGGATGCAGAATGCAGAAAGTAAAACACTTTTCAGTTTTTTTTCCATGTTTGCAAGCAGCTAAAGATGGTTACATTAGCCTGTGAAGAATAAAGCTGGAAACAAGAGAGTTACATGTGAGCTTATTTCCAAGAACACACTTCCATTCCTAAGGTCCCCTCTGTATGTTATATTTATGCTGTGATTAACATGTTAATTGCAGCATAAACAGCAAAGGTGTTACACGTGTACTCAATTTTAGGTGCCATAAAATGGCAAACCAGCCATAAAATTGCTCCATGTATAAATATAGAACAATGTTATGGATAGTTTGTATGGCACCTTAAACTGAATGTGTGGCCAAGCCAACAACTGCCTGATTGGTGGTTTCTGGAACCAGCCTCAATGAGTTCCCTGCCAGCTCAAAAATGAGTTAACTGTCAGTTCAGGCTGGGGACCACCACAGCCTCACTTCCAGACCTTGGTGCAGCGTCTCACCCCAGCTCACAATCTACTAACTATCAGAGCTGTGAACACCCAGCTTTAAACTTGCTGGTGTATGGGGAGCCTGGGATCATAATTATGATTACAATCTCAGGCTCCCCCTGCACTGCCAAATAGGGAACAATTGACATTTGATCCCCAATCCCAGAATTATTCCAGGTCCCATGGCACAGTTACATGAGTATCTGCCAGGAGTCTAACTGTCATATTATGTAAAATATTTAAAAAGTAGAAGCAATAATGTGTCATTTCACATTATTTAAAAAATAGAAGCACAGAGATTCAGAGCAAAAAGACACTATACAAACCTGTTTCATGAGGTTCAGCAACCACTTGGTCTTCTGTATGTTTTACTACTTCTGTTTGAAGGAAATTTAAAAGGTTAATTTCAGTGTATGTTTGAATTTGTTCCTCTCCCAACATTCAGTATCAGAAAATATGCAAGAATTAAATAGAGACAAACAAATAAGTCAATAAAACACTAGCCAAGCGCAACAAATTACTACATGCAAGTTTAATGTACTTCCATTACAGAATGAACCACATATTAAAGAAGGAAAAATATTCCACAGTAAAATATCAACAGTATAAATAGCTAGATTAAAACATTTGTTCTGAAAATACTTGTTTTGATTCATATAGGAACAAATCCTCAGACAAAATTGTCATTCAGGCTTTTTGAAGTATTGCCTGAACCAAGAAGTGGTTATAGGGAAACATCCTACACTTGCTCCATACGTGCCATCACTTAAAACTGAAGTAGTATAGCTACTTTAATGCAGAAGTGATGGGTGTATGCATTGCACCAGAGCAAGGCAGCTATACTATTTCTGGTTCAGGGAATTGTCAGGCAGTACCATCACAGGATAGTATTATCTATTATTCTAGAGACACACCCAGTAAGGCTTGAAAGAGGGTTTTTGTAATGAACCGATAGACATTAACTAGCCCAAAAAACTTGTTCCAAAAAACTTGGGTTTTTGGAACACTGCTTTGAATTATGTTTGATTCAAAACTTTCTTAAATTGCAATGGTTCCTGGTGACATTAAAGACAAAGATCCAAATAGATTTATTTTAACCAAGTCTTTTCAAGCAGTCTTCAGAATGAGAAACCTATATAATTTTGCATAGGTAAAGAAACAAGAATTTGTCTTTCAAGAATTAAAGTTTCAAATATTTGTTGTACATGCTGCATGAAAAATTAAACACAGTCCTTTGCAAAACCGATTTAAAAAAAAAAAGTAAATGCTCATACCTAATGGCTTTTCATTTATTTCCACATCTTCAGGAATTTCACCTACAATGCAAGATTCACAAAAATATAATTAAACAGCTTTAGTGTTAACTACTCCAAACAGGTATATTTATGTGCTTTAAAGCTACAGTTTCAAAAACATACCTGGCTCTGTAGCTTCATTTACTGGCTCCGGAAGGGCCCCTGTAGTTAAAATACAAAATTTATAGCAGTGACTACAAATAACAGTACTGGCAGGGCCTAAGGTGCTCCTTATAGTGCAGTACAGTGCAGCGCAGCACAGCAAAACAGGGGAACCCACTGACAGGGAGCTGAGGATGCAAGCCAGAGCATCTGCAGCACTGCAACCCCCATTGGTGCAGCCAGTGGGCCACGTGGCCCCCAGCCACTTAGAAGCTGGACAGCCCTGCACTAGGCAAAATATGTTTTGAAGGAGGAAAATCTAAGACTTGAATTCATTAATGGAAACTAGTTTTAACAAATAAACCAAATTAAATGGATGTTTAACAGGAAGCATCTTCTGTTGACACTGGATATTTATGTTGATTTACAACTATCAATTTTCAATTCTCTTGTTTTGCTATATGCCTCAAATTTAAAGATGTGCAACCACTACTTGCAAACATGTCTTATGGCATGAGTGGAAACTAAGGGCTAGGACAGATATTATATTTACCACATAACTAATATGTTAATTGCACGATAAATTGTAACATGCCACATATTCGATCAATTTATGGCACAATAAAATAGTCAACCACCTCCAAAGATGTTCCACATTCAAATTAAAGCTCAATATAAACAGTTAATGTGTGGCATGTTTGGCATTGAGCTACACCACAGCTTTAGGTCCAGGTGTGCAAGAAGCTCAACAGCTGATGCTTTCTGCACAAGGGCCTAAAACTCAGAGATTTAAAGATAATTGATTCAAATCCTAAAATACTGATGTGAATGAAGCATAAAACAGTTAATGAACAGATGGAACAGAGGTAAGTGTGAATAACAGTACATTTCATATTCTACTCCAGAGATCTGAGATTTATAAACTATTAACAATTTTACTGTAAGCAGTAAAAATGTTAAGAATAAACATTTGCTACTTCAGTATACCTGGAAGAATTTTTTTGTTTTTAAAAACTTTCCCCCCTAGAATTCACTTTAAACTACAACAAGCAACAAATTAAGTTATTTTAAGCAAGTATATTTTAAACAAATAGATAGTTATATTATGGAAATAAAGTAATTTGTTAAAAAAGTCTTTAAAGCTTCTTTTTAGAGATACCCACAGCTGAATACACTTACTTTCATCTTCCACATCAACCACTCCTGTTGGATGTATAAAAGCAGGAACAGAAGTTTATTTTTAGAGATACATGTATGGGCCATTATCAAAGTTACAGGTCAAAAGAACCGTTCGTAAAATATGAACAGTCTAAAAATATATCCTTTTATGATGAAAAAGAACGTTCCGTCTACAAGTATATATCTTATTAGGAACATACAACTGGAGGGCTTCTTTTGAGCCACTGAATCCTGTCCATTCATTTGCAGGCAACTTAAGTCAAAGCATCTCCAAAATTTCCACTTCAAATTTTTACATGCATCCATAGACATTATAACAGAGATTGGCAACCTTTTGCTGCTGCAGGCTACTGCTTGCAACGCAGTCCTTCCTGTAGGCTCAAATCTATGTAACCCCCAGGCAGACACCAGATGCTGAAGAGAAAATAAACTAAATTCAACTCATGTTCTTGTCGTGAGTCCTGGGATCCTTCATAAATATATACTCAGATGAGGGGCAAGACAACCTGGTCTGGCTCCAGGTCATGGAATGTGGACTGAGGAAGGGGGCAACAGAGTGATTCTGGGTGAACTGTTTGGGGCTCCATTTGCCAGGTACTTAAAGCTGGTAAATAAATAGGACTACTGGAAATGGGAAAGAAAGGTACAGCTAAGCTAAGGGAGTGAAGAGGTAATCAAAATGTATTCATGGCTCACCATGACTTGAGAAAGAGTTGGCACTGGGGTCGGGGAAGGGGTGACTGTGTAAAGTGTGCACTACCATGTATCTTATTCAGGTGGTCTACACTCACCTATTCTAATGTTAAGTTGCCCAATATGGCTTTTCCCTGCACCATGATTGGGGCAGGGAGGGATTTAACTTGTATTCAAGTAAATACAGTAAATATTAATTGTGAAACATACCCTCATAGATTCTCAGACTGACATTTTAAGTTAACTGAAAAACTCTAGCCGAAGTAGGATAAAGACACTTTATTTATAATCTTCCTGGCATAAATGAGTTTGTAAATAGAGTGGAACCTTGTTAATTATTGCACACATTTGGATACACAAACAGCAGTTCACCTCTTTTTTAATCTATTCCGTTCCAGGCTGGCCGAAAAAAAAAAAAAAAAAATCGAGAGAGAGAGAGAGAGAGACTTAAAGGAAGAGAAGGAGCAGACTCTTCTCTACTCCTAGCCTCACTGAAGATCTTACTTAAAAAGTATTTATTCTTTTAATGCAGTACACAATAAAGCAATTGAGGAAAATCTGTATGCTGAAGTAAGTTACCTGTAATGTCTTCTTTTTCTGCAGTCTCTGATTCTGCATACACTAAAGGGGTAAAAAGCTTATTTCAATTATTTGTTAAAGAGTGACAATATGAAAAATATTTAAAGAACAGGGTTTTGTTTTGTTTTGGGTTTTTTGGGGGGGAAGGGGGAAGTTGTTTAAACTGGACGATAAAATAAAACGCAGCATTAGACTTAACCTAGAAGACAAATTTTGCTTCCTCTTTACTTTCTCTTTCCTTTGTACCTGACTTATCATAGCTCCAACCACTTTTTTTTCTCCTCATTTATGTCTATAGGGTTTCTTACACAGTATTTTAATGTGAGGATAGGAATTGCCAGATGAAATCGTATCAACAGTCCATCAAATTCAATAACGCATTCTTATCAGTGGTTAGAGCCACGGGGTCAAACAAAGAAAAAAGGAAGATTATTTTTGATAAGTGTGGGATACCCTGACCTCAACTTTAGATTGTCTCAGTCTCTTTACAGTTACAGACTGGTTTAAATACAAAAATATGAAGCTTAAAATCTGTTCTAATATTTGTTACCATTAACTATTAGAATTCGTAGGTAGTCTTGTTATCCAGATATAAGCCCAATTGCTTTCTGAATCTTGCTAATTTTATAGCATGTAAGATAGCCAGTTCCTCAATCTAATGGTATATCTTGGTTTGCTTTTTTACATATTTTATAATGTTAAGTGAAACCAAAACAAACAGACTTTCAATTGCATCTTTTCTTCTGTAGACTGTTATTTAATTAGGCAATATTCCAGAACAACAGAGAATCTAAAAAGAGCAACAAGTCAAAGTAGTCAATTTGGTGGTTTCTAAAACGTGAATGCATATTCTGCAGGATTCTCCTTGCTTAACTGCTGACAATATACACTCAGTTCGAAGCAGAGCTCAACACACAACCAAGTGGTGAAAAGAGGCCATATTAAATTAGTATGCTAACTGCCTCAAGGAACCCCACCTGTCAAAACCATCTTAATACATAGTTAAAAAATTAATGCTATTTTATATATAGTAATAGCATGATCAAACTTTTGAATACTCCATAATATACCTAAGATGATAAACTGGAATTATGATCATTTGCAGTGCCTTACCTAAGAATTACCTAATGTTAAATTATTTGTATTAACTACATCTCAATTAAATTACAATTTATTCAGTCTTAACTTTTTAAAACATTTGTCTAAATTGAGGCATCTTTCAACATGTACCTGTTGTATCAATATCATCTGTACTTGGATCCTGTATCTCAGTCTCTTCTTCATGTTTTGGTTCTAAAAACGATGAAAATAACATTCAAAAGGGATGGAGACTTGATTTGCCCAAAGTATCATAAATGTATAATGTTACAGGTGGAAACCCACTCTAAATTCATTTAGTTCATTCCTCTGGCAGTCAGTATAATATCGTTCAAATGTCTTCTTTAGTACAGTTCTGGGTACTGACCATGTAGCAATTCTGCACAAACAAAGATCTTATAAGAGTCAGTGGAAATTCCACAGGGATGCTTTTGCATTGAAAAAGCATTAGAATAAGAGGGTTCGGTAAGGAGCAGTACTGAGCAGAGTTAAGCATAAAACACAGGGGCAATAGCCACTCTCACAAAAAACAGCTCAGATAGAGGAAGACCTACCATTGTCCACCTTATACATAATACAGTGTATAGAATTTCCTCAGTCAAAGGAGCTTCAAATCCACATGCCCTAACTCCCAAGAGAGTGTTGTAGGCACCAGGCTAGAGACTAGGATGAAGGAACAAGCAGTTTTCTCTGGCCTCTACTGAAGCTCTATCACTATGCAGAAACAAATGCAAGATTCACGGGACCAGAAAAAGAGAAAAAGAACGAATATGAGATAAGGACACATATATGAAAAGAGGAGAGAAGTTTTGGCTCTGCTTATGCATTTTGCATTAAAAAGTGATTGGATAAAAGACATAAATAGTGTTAGGAGCAAGGACTTGAACTCAGCCTCCTCTCCCCACAGTGATAGCCTGAATCACTGGGTACTGAGTTAGGTTCCCTTGCTTGTTGGCTGGCTCAAATCTTGCATTTTGCTACACAACAGCCTAGGTAGACAGGGAAGGAAAGAGTGCTATACCTTCATTTTAGCCATTAGCTCAGTATTAAAAGGCAGTCTCAAGGGAGGTAAAATATGAGAATTTGAACCCAGTCATCCACTCTTCAAGCTGAGAGTATTCCAGTAATCCTTGTTGCTTGCTCCAATCACTAAGCTATTATAAATTAAGTTAAAGATCATCTTAACCTACTTCTGCAGCCAAGTTTTGGAAGAGTAAACTAGTTTTCTACATCCAGGGGATGATTTAAAATACCTAACTGGTAGAGAGGGTTCAGCTCTATGATTCCTAGAACCCCATAAATGCCTGAGTACTGAAAAACGGGTATTTAGAATGCTAGATATTAGTGGTGTTTTAGACATATTTAAGGCTTTTCTTATTGGCTATCTTAGATATCTCCCATGACTCAACAGGCTGGTTACTGTAAAACCTATTTGGAGGTGTCTAATTCCCCCTTCAGCTCTTTGGTTTTGTGAATTCAATTCTATAAATTAAGGCTGCTTGCAGATATTGGGGGGAGCAGGGTGGAGATGGTGGAAGAGAGAGACTGCTTTACTGAAAACAGCAGCACATTACTAAGACCCAACTCTGCAGTGTCTGTATAGATCAGGAGCTTCAGCAGGACTTTTTGGCTACCAGATAAAAGCTCCAAAAAAGCCCTACTAAAGCACCTGATCTATACAGATACTGCAATGCCAGGTTGAAATAATGCATTAATTTCTAAATCTGAGCTGGGCTTGGCACAGGAGCATGCCAAATTCAAAGTTAAGTGCAGTATGTTTGTTTTTTCACATCTGCAAGCTGCCTAAGTGCCTGAAGGTTAGATGCAACACCCAAGCACCCTCCTAAACGTAAGTATTCATTTTTAAATAATAGTATCATAGTATCTAGGGTCAGAAGGGGCCTAAAGCAGGCCATCTAGTCTGACCCCCTGCCAATGGCAGGAACGAGTGCCAGGGTCACAGGACCCC
>JAGPOW010000261.1:61530696-61551202 GCA_030014935.1 Caiman crocodilus | reverse complement strand
TTTTTTATAGAGAAATATTAGTTTTATGTCATTAAAAATTTTAGAACTTATATATTCAAATTACTTTAAAAATATCATGAGAGGAGACTAATAATTATCAACTTGCCTTTTAATTCTTTATATCAGTTATTGAATATTACATGAAAAACTACTTATTACACTGCATTTTGAAAAAATGTGAATACACAATGTATTGTATTAAATAAAGAAAAATATTCTACTTTTTAGCACTGATTCTAGGTTGCTGTTCATTAGCATGACACACATTATAAACTCATTGTAAATTGCTGTATGTATAATTTAAGATGATGCATTTCCTAAAAAGGAAAAAAAACTATTAGTAGACTTTGTTTGTGGATAAGACCCCCAAGTGGTATAAAAATCACACTGAGTCTTCCAATGTGAATGTTACATTACTTAGAAAGCGTCTGCCAAATAAAGCTCTGAGGAAATGGAAAAAACATTTGAGTTTTGAACACAATCAGGAACACATTTTATACATCATGTGTATAGTTCTTGCTGCAACATGGCTCTCATTTTGTAATGATATCCTCTCTGTTACCACAAAACAAAACAAAAATTGCAGCAGCAGCAACACTGATTTCAATGTATATATACAATGCCTGTATGTATATAAAGGCAATAATTCTGAGGAATCACCCAATACAATCTACTTATAAAACTGTAGAAAAATGGGGAACAAGGGACCTCAAACACTTGCCTCATTCAAACTCTGATCATCCTGTGTTAATCATCTTGGACAAATGTTTGTCTGACTTGCACTTTAAAACTCCCAATGATAGACACATGATAATCTCTAGATAATCAGTACCTGTGTTTAGCTATTTTTATATTTAGAAAGGTCCCCCCCATACTACCCTCAGTCTTCCTTTTTGCAACTTAGTCTCTGTCTACAGAAGACAGATTAACTGATTATTATCCACTTTCCAATAGACTTGTATTATAATGTATGCATAGAAGAAAAATTATTAAAATTTTAAAGTTTGGCTTTATAAGTCGCTTTGAAAAGCTAATGGTATGTATCTCTTCTAAGAGTAACAGCAATATAACTCTGAGAGGCAGCACTTTGATATTTTTAGATATTGTTTCATCTTCATTTACCACTTGATGATGTAGTCTAAACAAGTTTTCTGGATCATCTTAAACTGTCAAATTTGCTGCAATTTTCATTAAATACGCTAGTAGATCAGCATGCTTACTAGCAATTGTATTTGCACAGAAAAATATACAGAGATAAAACTATTCACATTGTAGTCAAGCCACTTCAGAGTCCCTTTGAATAAATTGAATGAATTTGCTAATCAAGAAGAATTATCATTTGGTTGTTATAAAACAGTTAACTACAATGATTCTTCAATCATCTATAAAGAATGCCATTAATTTTTATACCAATTAGATGTAAAATGACAGAAGCTTTTTTACCTGTAGAAGTCGTGATAATTTTACATGCATTATGCTTCATTTGCATATCTGGAAGTGAAACACCTGCTGCTTTTTGTTTTCTTGTATGTACACTTTATAAGACACCTTACCTGATTTAATGAAGGACTGCTCTGATGGTTGAATGGACTCCTCAGTTTCTGCTGGCGTGCGCTGTGCTGGGACAGATCTTTCTTTAAGTCCTGCATTTTTCAGTTATAAAGTTAAACTTTAGCTTTTTTGTCTTGATTTATTATATATCAGTAAGAGACTATCTTGATTCAGTTATATCATCAAGAGTTAAAAAACAATCCAAAAGCACTATAAAAGCACCTGGAAATGTATTCAAGCAATATACTGTTCCAAGTTGCCCCAGCATATTCTAGAAGACTCACACATACAAAAAACATTATAAAACATTTTAGAAAAATAGAAGATTTGGAAAAATGGGTATGGATGCCCAAACATCTTTTGCTGGTACAAGCATAATGAACAAAATCCAAATTCATTTATTTACATTAACTGTTTGTATAGTACCAATAAAAAAAAAGTACGCTAATAAAACAAATACGATAATTACATTTATCTCCCATTTGAAAAATAGGTATATTTACATGGTTTTGTATGACTTGCGAATTAAAGTTGAATGGCAAAGTTTTCATATGTAGTTTGTAAGAAACATGTTTAAGCTTAAAACTTTAATATTTAATACTTCAGTAGCTTATGAACAAAACTACCAACCTAATTTTTGCCTTTAACTTCAGTAACTTCATCCTTTGGTTTTCTTCAGTTCATAAATCAAGCCCATGATTGCCAGAGAAAAGCTATGATTAATGGAGCTGTGCCACAAAAATTTTTTTTATTAAGACTGGCCCTACAAATAAATAATTCCCTCTCTGTCACCATGATGGAAAGGACATAAGCTAAACAGATAAGAGATAAGATGATACAAATCTAGAGATGAAAAGATGACTGATTCTATCCCTCACCATCCAAAACTACACTGCTATCTAAAACATATATTATTTATTTACTCAGTCTGATTTCACAGAAAGTACAAGTGAAAGGCTTGAAACACTTACACTGAGCAAGAATTCCAACAGCCAAGGAGATATCCATCCTGAAAATAATATCTAAGTAAATTGGCCTACATTTCCCTCTTTGCTTTTGTATAAAATTGATATAATCCAAAGTGAGTGCCCTTCTCATGTTAAATACAACAATACTCATAAAGGAGGATATAAGATGCCCCATATAAAATCTTTTCTGGCAGACTACTGATCATAATTAAGACATTTAAAAATAAATCTTTTATAAGGAACATTTAATATTGAAAAAGAAGAAACAAAAAACCCAGCTTCCTACCTCAAGACAAAGTCTCAACTTCAGCTCTTCCACAAATCAAGCCTGCTTTCAGACATTAAAAAAAACAAACAAAGAAACAAACCAAAAAAACCTTAAAACTACACATGCCCCTGTGCCAAGCTTAGTGCATGCCCAGAAGGGGCATCACATTATTTGGACCCAGCTCACTCAGCATCTGTATGGATCAGAAACTTCAGCGGGGCTTTTTAGCACTTTTAGCTAACAGCTAACTGAATAAGCTTTAAATAAAAGCACCCAAAGGCCTTGAAGAAGTGTCTGATCTATACAGATGTTACAGAGCCAAGCTGAACTAGAGCTATGCATCATCCAGTAAAATGTAGGGTTTTTTCCTATGTCTGTCAGCAGCCTAAGTGTTTTTTCACTAAGTAGATTGATAGAACATATGTATTCTAATATGTGCCTTGGTGTGTTTTCCTTTAAGTATTTCAGCACACATAATGCAGTATCTGCTGTAACAATGCATTGGCAAAAGCATGATAGAACAAATATTCAATTTTGAAACTGACGTTAGTTCACCATTTTAGTTCCACCAATATTTTTTAATCTTTCGACTCATTTGTGTTTAGTTCAAGTAGTAGCAATACAGTGAGTGTGTCCGTGTGCAAAAAAATCTGCATCTAGCCTAATTTGATAAACATTCTGAACCATTTTAAAAGTTGTGTACAAATTCATTCATATTAATTCACAGTGATACCTCAGTTAACAAAGCATATGTGTTCCGTGATATCACTTTGTTATCAGAAATTTCATTATCAGTGGTAGAAATAACAGAGGCACAGGGATGCACTCCAGGATTTCAGAGAGGGAGGGTACAGTAAGAAAGTATCATTAAATACTCAATTAAAAGTCCCCCACAACCCCCCGGCCCTGTTTGCACCTTTCACTCTCCACAATCTTGCTGGTGCCCCTCATCTCCCAGCTCTGCTGTGGGCTCGGGCAGGGCAGCATCCCGCTGCTGCACACGCTCCCAGGGGACAGGGGAGACCCACACTCCTCAGATCTGTGTGCGGGGCATGCACAGGTTGCAAGCTGCCCCCTCTCTCCCCCTGCCACGGTTGTGGGGGAGGGAAGCAGGGTGGCAGGGAACGACGGGCAGAGGAGCTGCACAGAGAAGCTGCCCAACACTGCCGCAGGGATGCGTCTCCTGCATGCAGGTCATGGCACAGGGCTGCACCTTTCAAAGCAGCAGATGCAGGGGGTGCGTTGCCAGGGCAGCAAGGGGGGACAGCTCACAGGGGTGAGATCCCCACCTGGTTCCACTGTTCCCAGCTATGCTGGGCCGTGTTCATGGGTTACTACAGGTCCCGGAGGGGGGAAGCATGGCAGGAGCCTGTGCTGCAATCTGCACCTGCCCCTACCACACGCAGAGATCTGGAGGGGTGTGGGCACCCTTCACAGCCTTTCCTTCACTCCCTCTGTGCCTGGAACTGGCACCAGCCTGCAGAGAGCTCACTGCAAAACTGAAAAATCCACAGGTTTCTTTGGTAAAAAGAGAAAGCTGCAGGGGTTTTTTTTTCATTTTTTTTGCAAAAACCAGCTGACCTCATTATAAAGGAGCTTTGTTCCTAGAAGATTCAATAACCCAGGTATTACTGTAATAGGGAACTCCCATTAGTGTGGTAAAAGGCTCATTTGTATCTCATACTTTCCTTGCTTAAAAGATATATTAAAGAAATTTTAAAATATATTTTTAAAGAATATTAAAGATTTTTAAAGAATTGTAATCAACTATAAAAACTATTACAAGGAGGAATAATAGTAACCCATTGTAGATCTAGCATGTCCAAAGCAAGTTTATCTGCAAAAAAGGCAGACGCCCAATATTCAAAATTGGTATTCTATTTTACTCATCGAAATGAAGGTAAAGGTTACATTGAAAAAATAAATAAAAGCAATCACAGCTAACCAGCCTGTTTTATTCATTAGTGTAACATCCTAGAATTGAAGTGACAGATATTTTCAGAGTAATTTATTCAGAGGACTAGCGTCACCCACAAAGAAGGTATACTATGATGAACAGTTTTCGGTTGCCAAGTCCCTGGTAACTGGAATTACCTGCACTGAAACAGCATGAACATTTTATTTGAAGACTCTCAAACATTCTTTTATAGAATAACAAGCAACAGTTGGATACAGATGTATGACTTTAATGAAAGATGCTCTGAGACAATCCTGCGTGTAAAATTACATGGTGATTTATTAATTCACATAGTGTGAAAGATGCACAAATTTATCTTACTGAAAATGACAGAAAAGCAGAATTAATACTTTTAAAGAAATGAAACTGGATGCACTACATTACTGCAAAGCAGCTTTCCAAAAGTCACATTATTACTAAGGTCCAAATGAATGCTTAACTTTATTTGTGAAAGTTCCACTGAGGACAATGGGATTCTCCACACACTGAAAAATCTGCAAAGGGCTGAGGTTCTGGGGGGAAGGTGGAGCAAGGGAAAGAAGGAAAATTAATTCCTTTTCCCCAGTTCTATTTAATATGTCCACTTTAAAAATATTATCATAGTAT
This sequence comes from Caiman crocodilus, assembly GCA_030014935.1. Classification (NCBI taxonomy): domain Eukaryota; kingdom Metazoa; phylum Chordata; order Crocodylia; family Alligatoridae; genus Caiman; species Caiman crocodilus. Next base: position 61,545,852 of record JAGPOW010000261.1, on the reverse strand, counting down.
CATAGTACCTAGGGTCAGAAGGGGCTTAGAGCAGGCCATCTAGTCTGACCCCCTGCCAATGGCAGGAAACGATATTTATACAACGATATTTAAATACAACTATCCAATTCACTTTCTAGACATTCTTTTCTTGCAGTGGTAATTATCAATTCTAGCAAACTTTGCTGAACTGCACACTGTTCCCAACAATGATGGGGAAAGAGAATAAAAGGAGTTCTGCTACCAAATATGTACTTTCACATGTAATGGATTACAGTAAAACAGGGGTTTTCAACCTCTTTGGATCACTATAACCCCAGTGGCCAGATGTGGAGCAGTTTTCTCCCGGTGGTCGGACACAAAACTGGGCAGGGGGAAGAGGGTAGCACATAGTCAAATGCAGAGCAGTGGCAAACACTAGGTGCAAGCTTTCCCCACACATTCCCCATGTCTGGCCACATCATTATTGTTATGCTAATCTATGCAGAATACAGTTATCAGAACATATTTAAATATTCACCTGGAAAGTAGTTCAGCATGGCAATCCTAATTATGAAAACTATAATTAAATCATACAGTATCATTTGCCATTCTTTTTTATTTTCAAAATATTCCCTTCACAGCATTAAAAAAGAACGCTATACCATTACTGCATCTGTAATCCAGGGGGGCTTAAAAGCATGTTATAATCAATAAACCTCAACCCTAGTAAGGAGATGTAATATGCTTGATAAACAGTAACAGAATGAAAGTGGGAGGGGAAAAAAAAATCATAGGACAGGTTGAGGGAAAACCAGAACAAAACTTCTGGAGTCAGATTGCAAAAAGAGGACCTGGGGGTTACAATGGACAATAAACTGAATATGAGCAAACAGTGCACTCTTGTTGCCAAGGCAGTATGCTGGGCTGAACCAGTAGAAGCAATGCCAGTAGGGCAAGGAAAGTGATTATTCTCCTTTATACAGCACTGGTGAGGCCACATCTGGACTACCGTATTCAGTTTTGGGTCCCTCACTACAGAAAGGATGTGGACAAACTGGAGAGAGTCCAGTGGATAGCAACAAAAATGGCAAGGGGGCTGGGGCACATGACTTCTGAGAAGAGGCTGAGGGAACTGGGCTTATTCAGTCTAGAGAAGAGAAGAGAGATGAGATTTGATAGGAGCCATGAACTACCTGAGGGAGGGTTGGAAAAGAATGGAGTTAAACCATTCTCAGTGGTGACAGATGACAGAACAAAAAGCAACGGTCTCAAGTTGCAGCAAGGGAAGTTTAGGTTAGATATTAGGAAGAATTTTCTCACTAGGAGCATAGTAAAGCACTGAAACAGGTTACCCACAGAGGTTGCGGAATCTCCATCTTTGGAGGTTTTTAAGGCTCTGCTAAACAAAGCCTTGACCAAGATTATCTAGTTAAGGATAGTCCAGGGGGGTTGGACTATGTCACCTCCTGAGGTCCCTTTCAACCTTAATTTTTTATGATTCTATGAATTTCAGGCCTAAATGCTAGTTCATAATCTCAATAGCACTATTTCATTATTGCTTTTTAGTATGAGAAATTAGCACCTTTGTAAAATGATCCTCAAATACCATTTGCAAATACTGATCTGAATCTCCTGTAAGCTTTATTGTGCAGCTAATATTTCAGAGACAAGCAACACCATGGTTTAACCTATAAAATAATTATTAATACTTAAGACTCTCTTTCCTTACATAAACTGGAAAGCAAGCACAGACTTTTTAATAATAAATACATTATTTCTAGAGAAATTTGTAACATACTGATTAATTAAATTACTCAATAATCTTTACTTCTCAGAAACAGAATAAAAAATACTGACCACAATTAAAAAGGAGCTTTTCAAACAACTGTGCAATACTGTTTGAATAGAACATTATATTAATAGATGCAACAAGTTTATTCTCTAATCCAGTCCAATAACTGAATTAACTATCAATTAATACCAACTAAAATCTGATCCATACCCTACAACTTCTGTTTTGGTATCTCAGTATGTGGCTTGATTTTTAAAAAGTTTTCAGCATCCAAAAGAAGCTGTAGGATACTAAGGCTTTTTGAAAAGGTGACACCAATTTTGGATGCTGAATACTTTTTGTTTTTCCTCTTAAGGCTCTCCCACAGCAAACTCAAAGTCAGTGAACTAATAGCTTTCACAAAGAGATAAAATGTCAAAAGAAAATAATATCATCATAAAAACAATGAAAAACATTGCAATACACAGCTGACAACACTGAAGTATTGAGATATTCAAGCCAGTTTTAAACTAGGTAAATTAATTGCCTAAATACCATTAGTAGTCTTGGGATGGAAGCATTAATCACAGATTTGACTAATTTACTCTTCATTTTTAAAATCATTAGTCTATGACAAGAATGCATTTTGTCAACATTATCTTTGTATTTATTCCTTCTAGAGAACAATTCTTTTCATAAAGATAAATGCTCACCTCTTACATGTGTCGATTACCCTCTATTACCCTGCTAAAAAATTTGTATATGCTGTAATAAACAATGTTGCTTTAAAATTCTTCATGCATCTACATCTATAATGCAATGCATACATGCAATATCCTGACATACAGGTATTTTAGAATTAGTGTTTGATACCGATTGTCATAAACAACAAGTTCAGTTTTAAAAGCAGTACCAGTGATTTGTAATGATGATTTGTAATATACAGGTTTCACTGAATACATTATGTACATATTCCACAACAGCCATTTTTACTGAGTGTTTACAAGTGAAAGAAAATGTAAGCAGTCTGCACAAAGGATTATAATAATTTTTGTTCATGCTACTGACTTCCAGAAAAGTTACCTTATTTGCCATATTTCTACAAATGCACTAAATTTCCCTTAGCATCCAAGTCCGTTCCTACACAACAAATAAATTCATTTCCTTTCTTTCTTATCTTCCTTCGCTGAAGTTTCAGGAACTTTAGAAGGATTTTTAGACACCTTTTTAATTTCCTTGTCTTGCCCTACCTGAGAAGGGGAGCCATCCTTTCCACTGGCTGATTTTTTCATAGACTCTTTGTGTTTCACACTTTTATCTAGTCCTGCTTTGTCCTTTTCCTTCCCTCTGTCTTTTTTAAATTTGTCAGAATTTTTTCTCATTTTATCCATCTCAACAATTCTCTTATCCTTTCGGTCAGCATCATCTTTGCCCTTCCTTATTTTCTTTTTCTCTTCTTCATCCTTAGTTTCTTTCTTCTTGGATTCTTGTTTCTCTTTTGCTTTCTTGACTGGTTGTTTAATTGCTTCTTTTACTTTTCAAAGTTTTCATTTAAAAAAGGGAAAATGTTCAGAAAAGGAAAGAATACTTGAGCAAGTTATCACAAGCATCAATACCAAATGCAGTTCCAGGGCTGAGCAGCTTAAAGTGCCCCAAACACACACAATGTTAAAGATTTGTTGATTTTTTTTTTCACTATACAGAATTAGTACAGAATCAGAAGCACTGAATGTGTTACGGACATACCTACAAGCCTAATAATAACTTCTTCTAATTAAGCTATAATTTAGTAAAGTATATGAGAAATTAGGTCTAGATACTCAAATATGGTTAAACACCCAAGCCTCACTAATTTCAAAGAGTATTGGGTTCCTAAACACCTTTCTGAATCATGGCTGTAATGACTCAATATTTTAAGAATCTCAACCTATTAATATCTTTAGGAATATTAAGGTATTTAAGGTTTAAACTACTTGAACAAATAGTTCTAAATGTTATTAGTGATGCCACAAACCATGCAGATGATTTAAATATTAACCATTCCTACACTGAAAATTTTAGTTTACTTGTATATAACATTTCTGCTACTAAAAGAGTAGCCCTTGTCTAGGGCTTCCTTGAGCCTAATACACTTTGAATCTTTTATGATGATACAACTTTAGTTGCCTACGCATGTTCAAATAATCTGGGGAAATTCTCCCAGGTTTATTCTCCTGGTAGAAAAACTTACCCAGAGCCACAAATACACACATTTGAATGCTAAGGCCTGAAGAGTGAGTTTGCAGTGTTGACACTGTGCAGGGAAGTGGGGCCCTGTACACACAACTTAGTGCACTTTGTAGGATCCGTTAGTCTTCCTCAATGACAGATGGCAGATGTACATAGGGCAGCCCTGAATGGCAGACCCAGGCTACCCATGTGGAGATGTGAAGGAGCTGCGCTGGAAGCAGTCCAGAGTGACACAATGTCTCCTGGGAGAGGGGATGCAGGAATGTGCTAGAGGGCGAATGTTCTCTTCCAAGAGAAGCCACAGCATGTACACACATCAACTCTCCTAGGAGAAACTGTTGCAAAAGTGATTTAAACCTGGTTATTCCTGGGTTACTTTTCTCTGGAAGCAGATATTTCTACTCTGTGGGAAAGAGCCTGATATGCATGATATCTCCTGGAAGAGCAGGAACAATCCCAGGAGAAGCTGAATGTCTGTAGAAGACCTCTGTAAGACTGTGAAGGACACCTTCAAAAGGTGTCAATTTAATTATCAAACAAAATTACAATATAAAACTTCTGGTACACTGTCACATTAGATTAGACCAATGGCTAAAACTAATTTTAACCATGTCAATATCAAAACACCTATGAAGGAAAACACAAATGAACTGTGCAAGGGACTTCAAACTAGAAAAGGTACTAGAAGAGGTAAACCGGATTTAAAACCTCTGAGTTTATTCCATAACATCATTAACAGCATGTGTAGGAAAGTTTTTAATCGTGGCTTGTAACTTAGCATGATCTCTCGTTTTTAAATTTTATGACTGTTTCAATTATGATAAATCAGGACTGACATGGAATGTATTGGTAACATAATAAAAAATAAAAGATTAGCACAGTTTTCTCAACTCCTGAAAGTCCCCTCTGCCCTCCCATTTGTAGAGAAATTGCTAATTTTAATGATGTAGCTTCATTTTAGCTATTGGAAATCCATTTCAATCCCATCCATAAATTTTTGAGTAAAATTCTTCTAGACTTTGGAAGAATTTGATATTCAATTTTAAAAACATGATGCAAAAAGGCACTTCAGAAAATTAATATTATTCTGAAAGCTATTTTTACAATTTGTGCATAAAACTTCTGTTGACTAGCCTGTTATTAAAAATGAAATGGAATAATTCCAAGTATGTTTAATATAAGAAAAACTCAACTACTTTTATAAAAGTAATTGTGTAAAACAGAAAAGGTGTTTTATACACAAACTATATTACAGTTAACAATATATAAATCTGTTCTGCTTCTATGAAAAAAAATGAATATTTTCCTATGCATCCTATCTGTACTGTTAGGCAATCTTCCCTTGAAGCCAACTGGGAATTTTGCCCAGGTAAGTAGTAGAGAAACAATCATTAATGGTGTTTTGAAACCCTAACTCTAACTAACTACACTTAATAAGTGTTTTTGCATATTCATAGAATTTAATTTAACATTTCATAAAGTTTAACTGAAACAATATACATCTTCCCAACAGGTTTGCCACATGGACTAAACATGAGGTATTATTATAGTCCCAAAATATCTTTTGGAAAGAAACCCAAACAGCAGTGCATTAAAAACTGCATATTTATTAATATTTTTGGAAACACACATTTTCAAACAAGTTACTTCAAACAGTGCAAAACAAATAATATGACTTTTCACTGGCATGCAAAAAACTCCCTTCAGCAGACATTTTCCCCCAACCAATCTTTACATTTTAAATTAATATTAAAAAAGCAATTTTGGTACAATCTAGCTAGACCTAGAAGGTGAGAAGACCCAACAGGGAACCATCAACAGACTTTATTTGCTTCATGAAGAAGCAGATTACCAACTATATGCAACACATTTTCCAGGAATGATCTTGGTTTACACTTTTGGGGGGGAGGGGGAGATCAAATCAGCCTATTATTGCAGACCGGCAATAAATAACCAATTGAAACAATAACCAATCATAAAAGGAGGAGCAACTAAAAACTGTCTTGATTTCTCATGCCACACTCATTGGAATTCTATGGCCCTGCAGTAGACAAGACAAAAAACAAATGATTTTGATTTCTGCCTGAATATCTAGGAATCTGTGAAATATCTAAAAGCAAAGGTACTACTAAAGATTCAGAACAAACCAAAATCTGAACATCTATTTGGAATAGCTTTCTACATTCATATAGTTGCAACTCACACTAGTTAATCATGCAAAAAATTGCCCAGAACTGTTTCTGGGAATATTACATCTCGATCAGGAAAGCACTTCAAATCTCTGCAGATGGATAAACCAGTATCTGAAATTTTGACTAAAAATCTGCACGCAATTATATGCTGCATCTTCAACTAAAAATTGTAGCCAGCACATCCAGTATTAGTAGCCTTATTTATATTATCTGATTTGCATAGCCATGCATTACAGGCATCAGGCACAAGGCCCACTGACAAGAGAACTCCTCACCCCCCCGCAAAACAAAGCACTCAAGTACCTTTGTCCTTAGCTTTTCTCTCGACTACCCCTCCTGGCTCTTTTCCTGATGTTTTAAGATGGAAATAGGTTACAAGCATATTTTATGTTCAACATATTAAAGCACTATGATACTTTATTTACAAAATCAGAACTGACAAAATTAAATTAGATTTTAAAGAGAGTTATTTTTCATGTAACCTCACAAATATAGCTACATTACTGGTTATCTCCTGAACTGGGAGTAAGTAGGAAAGAGGAACATTTGAGGGGTTTGCTGCTCAGCACAGTAGATTTTGTAGCACAGAAATAAATGCCCCAAGAATCATGAACTAGGAAAGCAAATGAGAGATAAATTCTGGCTGCAAACAGACGTCACCTTTGTGCTGCTGCTCATGGACCCAGCCGCAGGGGACCTGCAGCACCCCTAGTTTTTCCCTACTGTATTTCAACTCACTCCAAGGAACAGACCAAGGTTGCCCTGAAATAGGACCCCTATCCCAGCAGTACTCAGTTCCATTGCCACTACACTGTACTCAACTGCAGTAATGGATTCTCCAGCCTCAGGTAGCCACCCTGTTTTGGGGTTAAAAAGAAATTACATGTCTCCCTTTCCATGGAAAGGGTAACCTGGAGTATCACTTGCCCAGAAATCACCCCTTTCACAGACAACCAACACAGGGACAAACAATAACATGATTTATTATAAAACAAGTATAAGAAACTAGTAACCATATGGTGAAAGACAGAGATAAGAGTAAACAAACAAAAGAAAATACCACAATACTGACCTGTTTTTACTCTGCACCTTAAAGCCAGCTTCATGGGTCTAAATGTGGGTCCTGTCTCTGATCTTTCCTATCAGGGCTTCCTGCATCTCCGCATCAGCTTGCTTTTCCCAACTTCCTAGGCTGGGGGACCAGAACCCAACCCTTATACCCGGAAAGACTGAAGACAAAGCCCACTTTCAAGGCAGGATTACATACCCTTGTCACTATGGCGATTAACATATGTCACTCATTACATTTCTAAGGTGACTCATACTATTTCAGTAACTTTCTGCCCGTTAAAGGTGCATATTCACCACACACTAAACTTAAAGATAAGACATATACATTTTTTAATACCCTCCCAAATTTGCCTTCCTAAAATTTTTGACTTCCCCACGCCTCCAAGCACATCTACATAGAGAATGGTAAACAATCCAAGTGAAATACTAATTCTCAGCCACTGACTCTGCTAATGGTAAGAGCCATTCATCTTAAACAACGCACAGCTGCGGGACACCCTCCCCTCCCAAACCCAGGATTATGCTTCCCCCAACTGAGTGTCCTAACTACTTAAGGGTCAAGCTCTCTTCTGCTTGCTTACCTTTTGACCCCTAACTCTCCTATTCCTGGCTATACCATCATCCACAGCTTCCAAGAGGCCGCCACTTTGGAAGGTGGCCCAATCAAGACTCTTCTACTGCCAAGGGATTAAAAATACTCTCCTGAAAGGTTGAAGATGGTAGTCTGAAATTTCCTAGACTGAGGCAGGCCCAAGAGTCTCACTTCTTTGGCAAGTACTCCAACCACTATGCTATTATAGAATATAATGAGCAGTGACATGACTCCATGTTTTGGTTCTAGTTTTGAATGAAAGTGACAGTGGCTGCTACACTTTGTAATGAATTCAGTAGTAGACCTGCATGTGTCTAATGCATCAGGCTTCTTCAGGGGCAGTGGCAGTTTAGATGCTTCTCTAGATCAAAAAATAAACCAAGGTGGGAATCAACCTGGAGTGCTTCTACTCATGGATGGATCAAACAATTTAGAAAATGGGGTGCAGAAGCAGCAACCTTTGCTGCAGGGGTGGCTGCACCCCAGCTCTCAGCATTCCCCCTGTTGCAGGAAGACAACCCCCCAAAAGCAGCAACAAGGACTCTTACGAAGGGAAGAAGTATCACTGAACAAAGTGGGTTGGGGGGGAGGAGGAAAAAGGGATTCTTAGTTGCTTTTGGGATTTAGTCCACTGCTGTTTCTCCCATTTCATGGTCAACTGAAAAACATATCCATGCCTGCTTCTGCTCATGTATGGCTGCCTAAATTTAGGTGTTTATGTAACTTTGCCAGTCAAGATATAGCAGCTTTCAGGATCAGGCAACAACTGAGCAAGGGTTTCTTGGATGCATTTTTTGGTTTTAAGACTCCTAGAATCCACCTAAAGAATATTTTAGGTGCCTAAGGAACCTTCCAAGCACAGTGCATCTCCTGGGACACAGGTGACCCAAATGAAAGGGAAATGATAACTCTGGCACACTGCAACAACAACCTACCTATTGGATTGCACTGACCCTTTTGGATGCTTATTTTCTATTGCAAGCCCATTTCAAGGAATGTTATAAGTTTTTTCTCTTGAAATTTGATAAGAATGCCTTGCCTAATCTAGGGGAAAGAGTTACGCATTTTAAGAGAGAGCTCTACAAACTCAACCCAAGACCAGAAAAGGAATGCGAGGTCTGCTTCTCATGACTTTTGTAATAATTAAGGATATGACTTAATAAGCAGAATCATGCTAACTGAACTGTATTTAACTCTGCTGAATGATGGTAATGTAAATAAGTAAAACAATGATATTTATACAAAATGAGAAACAAAACTGAGCTTGTTGTCTTACTTCTATGACACCAATGCAACTAATGGGAATAAACAATTACATTTGTTTTAATGACTAAATTAAACAAGTCTGAAACAATAGAGTGTATAAGCAGTTTCACTTCATCAGATCCTCTAGCTCTGGCATGGGTTTAGACATCTGATGCATATGATACAAAAAATTATCCATATCCAGTTCAGTTAGCCCATGAGGTGTTTACTCTACTGGTCTCCTGCCTGACTTCAGACTAACACTGCTAATTACCTAACCTTATTTTGGAAAAGTCTTGCAAAAAGTATTAAGTACTATTTCCCAAAAAGATCCATACAATGATTAAAAATTTAAATGTGTATGTTATTGTCACAAGGCACTGAGGTAGCCTTGTGCCTGCAGAGGAGTAGAATTGCCAGAAAGGGTGCCCTAGCAGCAATTAGGCTGCGCAGTTGCGGGTTGCCCAGCCAACTGATGAAGGTCAGCTGACCCAAGAGGGGCAGGGCATGGCTCTTATAAAGCCTGGAGCCAGAGTCAGGCTGGCAGTGCTCTGCTGGCAGCTGGAGGAGCAGGAGCTTTGAGAGGGACAGAGACAGTAATGTGAGTGTAGCCCATAAGAGCTCCAGAGGTTGGAACAAGGATGTTGTGGCCTAGCCAAGGGGCTTTTATTGTGATGGCCAGGTGCCTTATGTTTATATTATCGCCAGAAGCTTGTGTTTGTGTTCTGTTATTATTATTACTGGTGGTTTGGGCGGGGCTGTAGGGGTGGAGAAGGCTTCAGGGGCAACCCACAGTAGCGTGGGGCCCTAGCACCCAGGAAGGGGCGCAGTATTTGCATAGGCACCAGTGAGGGCGCAGCAGCACAGGGGTGCGTAGACCCCAGACCCAGAGGGGGGGCATTTGATAAGGAAGCCCCAGAGAGGGGGCATGGGATAAGGAGCCCAAGTTGGGCAGAGCAGAGCTAGCCGAGAGAGGGGACAGCTCTGAGAAGGGGGTCCAAGTTGGACTCGGAGAGCCCCTGGAAGGGGGGCAGCACTGAGAAGCCCAAGAGGGGCACTATTGGAGAAGACCAAGATGAGCGCAGTAAGCCCCAGGAAGGGGGCAGCATTGAGGAGCCCTAGAAAGGGGGCTATTTTACTGAGAAGCCCAAATTTGGGCACAGGGAATCCCTGAAAGGGGGCCGCATTAGCTGAGGGGGCCCAGGTTGGGCACAGCCAATCCCAGGAAGGGGGCTATTTTACTGAGAAGCCCAAGTCCAGGCATTGGGAATCCCTGAAAGAGGACCGCATATATTGAGGCATTGGAGAGCCCAAGTTGGGCACAGTCAGCCCCAAGGAGGGGGCAGCATTTGGGAGCCCAGGTTAGGCACGGTCAGCCCCAAGGAGGGGGCAGTATTGAGGCCCCAGGCAGGGGACAGAGCACTGAGAAATCCTGTGGGGGGCAAGGCGAGCCCAGAGAGGGTAGCATCATAGTCAGGAACCCAATGTGGGCATGGAGAGCCCAGAGATGGGGAGTGCTGTATTGAGGAGCCCAGTGGGGGGCGCATAGAGTCCAGGTGAGGGACAATTGTGAGATGGCCCAGAGAGAACGACAGAGGGGCTGTGGGATCTGTGAAGCTTGGGCTGCGGTATTGGGGAGGAAGGGACCACAGACGGCACCTCCTAATGGAGGGGGCAGGACAACTAGAAAGGGTAGCCTCCCGCTAATGAACCAATTAATATCAAAGAAGTGGCAGGAAAGTAGGCGGGCAGTTGCCCAGAGATGGGTGTAGGGGCCATATTGACGGTGGGCCTGGCACGCCCTGTCACAGTTATGTAGGGTAAAAAAAATTATGTTCATGCTTATGGATGTTCCACTTGCTTATAAACAGACCAATGAAGACTTCATAGTCGCTAGGGTCAGGAAGGACCTGAACAGATCATCTAGTCTGACCCCCTGCCACAGGAAGGAATGAATGCTGGGCTCACAAGACCCCAGACGGGTGATCATCCAACCTCCTCTTGAATTTTCCCAAGGTAGAGGCAAGGACCACTTCCCTGGGAAGTTGGTTCCACATATTGGCCACCCTAACTGTAAAATATTGCCTTCTGATCTCTAACTGAACCTACTCTCCATCGCCTTATTACCATTGTTCCTCGTCACCCCAGGTGGTGCTAGGGAGAAAAGAGCTCTGCCTATTTGCTGTTGATCCCCCCGATGAACTTCTAGGCAGCCACCAGGTCTCCCCTCAACCCCTTGCTGAGGCTGGACAGGTTCAGGTCCTTCAGTCTCTCCTTCTAGGACTCTCCTGCTGCCCTCTCAACAAGCAGGTGGCCCTCCTCTGAACCCTCTCCAGGCTGTCCACGTCCCTTTTGAAGTGCAGTGCCCGGTACTGGACTCAGTACTCCAACTGCAGCCTGACTAAAGTCGCATAGAGGGGGAGTATCACCTCTCTGGACCAGCTTGAGATGCACCTTTAGAACCCACTTTTGTAGTCTGTCTAAATCTAGTTGCAGCCTCTCTCTTGCTTCAAGTGTGTCCACCTCGCCCCACATCTTAGTGTCATCAGCAAACTTGGACAGTGTGCTTTCCACCCCTTGTCCAAATCACTGATGAAGATGTTAAACAGTTCAGGCCTGAGAACCAAGTCCTGGGGTACCCCGCTGCTCACATCTCGCCAGGTTGAGTACAACCTGTCCACCACTCTCTGGGTGTGCCTTATCAGCCAATTTTTTTACCCATCCAACTGTGCAGGCATCAATGCTGCAGTAGCTTAATTTATTGATGTGGATGGGGTGAGACAGTATTAAAGGCCTTCTTAAAGTCTAGAAAGACTATGTCCACAGTGACACCATCATCCAAGGATTTAGTTACTTGGTCATAAAATGCAATCAGGTTGGTCAAGCAGAATCTGCCTTTGATCCCATGCTGATTGCCCCTGAGCATGATCTCCCCTGCTGGCCCCCCACAGACGTGCTCCTTGATGATCCTCTCCAAGAGCTTCCCAAGCACCGAGGTGAGGCTTACAGGTCTATAATTACTTGGGTCCTCCTTCCTCCCCTTCTTGAAAAGAGGGACCACATTAGCTAGTGTCCAGTCCCTCAGCACCTGACCAGATGACCACAAATGCTCAAACAGCTGGGTCAAAGGCTCGGTGATGACCCTTACCAGCTCTCTCAACACCCTTGGGTGGAGGACATCTGGACTTGCAGATTTAAAAATGTCTAGCCTTTCCAGAAGATCCCTAACTACATCTGCACTGACTGAAGGCTTGATAGAGCTATTCCCAAGATTGTCCCTACCTCTGCTAGGTGAGATATCCCAGTCCCTGTTCAGGAAAACAGAGGCAAAAAACCCACATTGTATCAAATGAAATAACTTTTTTCATAAGAATGTGTAAACTAACTAACCTCAAGCATTAACTGATACTTTAAATCTTAAAACTGTGCACAAAATGTACTCTACTCCCATGACAAAGTCCAGTGAGATTTCCCTTTATTTTCTTTTTATTAATAAAGCTTCATGTAGTAAAGTAAGAAATCTCAACCATTATTGCAATTTTAAGATTTTTGTAACTAGTAAAATAATATAACATAGTATTACTACCCAATTAGAAATGTTCAAAACTAGTTTTAACAGAAGATCAAAAAACAATGAAAACAATATAAATATCTTACATTTTCACTTGAAATTTGTCAAAAAAATGCAAATTTTATGAAGTATACATTTCTCACTACATTTAATTGCAGCAGAAGTCACAGTAACAAGTATGCTTGTAAGCTGCATCTGAACATTAGTCTAATGAACTTCAGCACAAATATAAAAAGGTTGCTGGTTCAGTTTTGTCTGTTGTATTTTAAGGCAGTTTTGTCTGTTGTATTTTAAGGCTGATCTAGCAAACCAGCAGCAGTTTAAAGAATAACAGGGTTTGTTTTTTTTTTTGCTTTTAAAAAACAAATGTACAAGAAGCCATAAAATATTAAAGGTTTTTAAAGAAACTAGGGAAGTCTGCTTGAAAAAAGCCAGTATGATTTAACCTTGCATAGAATCCAGAGATTATTTCCCACCTCGCTTAATTTACAACTCTAATGAAAATTTTAAAATGGCTAGTTACTGACCAAAAAATCTGTTTTCCCACAAGTAAAAATTCTGAATTTAAAACATTAATGCTAAAGTACAGTTATTCTATGAAATTCTAGAAGGTGTGTCATGTCACATTCTTTAGCAATATTAAATGTTATTTGTTACTGTAATTCTTCACAAAGGTACACAAGAGTAGGAGAATAAAACAACTTCAAAGACCATATTTTCACATTTCAAAGTTTTCCAGAAACAGAAATTCATAAACATGTTGCCACACCCCACAAAACTCTATTAGAGAGAAACACACAAAAAAGTTCACGCTAATCCACCAACAAAACATTTCCCAAGTGTTCCATATTTAAATCTATAGTTAAAAGGTCATTTCTACCAGAGGAGTAACAGAAGGTGTTCATATCATAGAACTTGGAAAACAAATGCATTTTAAAGCACAAAACTGATCATCCTATTATGAATTCATCAAATCTGGAACAAGTGACAAGATGTACATATCTATGCCAAAGAATCACCACAGGAGAGAGAAAACTAAAGACTTTTTATTTTGATGTACATGTTTATTTTTACAGCCACAATAAACTACATTTGAATATTCTACTGAATGAAAACTTTTTGCCTAGAAAAAGGCAGTGGCCACTTACCTTAAGTTCGATTCTTTTTATCTGGTAAAAATTTGAGAGTATGCTTCAGGTTGTTGAGCAAATTGGAGGCTGGGAAGAAACCCCTTCTATACTCCCAAATGTAAATTACAAATTCTTTTGCATAGCTAGTGCAAAAGAAGACTGAAGATACTGCTGACACGTCATATTTGCATTAGAGAGCTCCCAAGACTCTCAGCTTGCCTGCTTATGTAAGTAGGGAAGGAGGAACTGCGTCAGAGGCAGAGTACTTCTGATCAGGGTTTCTGTTCAAAAGGCTACTGAGGTATAATCTGGTAAACCTTTTAGAACTGAGGAATATTTGGGGAAAAAATGTATTTTACTAGAGAAGATTTGTAGCTCGGATGATCTACCTTCTGGGAATAAGGGGAAATTTTTGGGGGGAGGGGAGGTAGGTTTAGGTATTTTTGTTTCAGAAGTTAAGTTACACATATGCATATAGCACTCTGCCTGATAAGCAGAAAAAAAAGTCTCAGAAGTAGGTTATCTTTCTTTTTTAAACTTATCATGGAAGAGGAACCATTCTGGACACTCAAGTGAGACGGTAGTGGAGCAGGAACTTGACATTCATTATTTAGTTCAGCTGATGCCTTGATGGATGGCTAGGGAATAGGATAATAAATCAATGCAGACTGATCTGAACCTCAGTCTCAAGTTTTTTTTTCTAATTAAAAATGTGTACACTATGGATTTGTTCTAATCTACCATTTCAGTACCACAAAAAGTTTGTCAGCCCCTCAGCGTCTCCTTGCCCTCTCTCTTTCTCTCTCACCTAATTTTAAGCTAAATGAAGACCTATTACCAGATTTTAATTTCTGCTAAAATAAATCACTGGAGACTAACAAATGATACAAAATTAACACACTGCAGAAGCTAAAGATGAAGTCTTATCATTCACTGCCCTTGAAACATTTTTCAAGAACAAGAGTTTTTCAAATTAACTTATTTCAGATATAGAAAAACTAAAAAAAGGTACAATAGTAATCTTACAAGATAAACAAACAATTCTTGATTCACTGTATTCAATTCAAATATATATGATTCTAGATATTCTAAACATAATGCTTTTTAATTATTTTCACATTAAATACTGTTGAAGGTGGTCACAGAAATCTGGGGTTCAGCCATGTGTGTGCGTGTATTTTTTTTTCAACTTTTTCAATTTTTACAGGGAAATAAAAGAAGCATTATTTCCTATAATTCATTTACATTAGTACAACAAAGCATGCAAAAGCTTATGCAAAAAAAAAAAAAAAAAAAAAATCAAACAAACGTATGCTTCCTAGCACCAAGAGATCAACGAGCAGATTTTAATCATTTAAAACAGGTACATTAAATGTTATGCATTTTCATAATTT
>JAGPOW010000261.1:61507172-61530596 GCA_030014935.1 Caiman crocodilus | reverse complement strand
AAAAAAAAATCTTTCTCCTATAAAGAAATTACAGTGCATCTCTCTACGCTTCCTACATACAATTAAGATTTCTGTTAAAAAGTCTGTAAGAAATAAGAGTTCCAGAGCCAGTTCATTAAACTGAGTGCCTGCAATAATTTTTTGAAGTGTTCATGTAATGCTGTATCTTAAAATCAATTTAGAGGGAGATCATAGAGGAGGGCAGATCCCAGACACACTGTAGGTCTCAAACAAATCATTAATTATAGCATCAAATAAATGTTTTAGTGGCTTTAAAAAAAAGCAACTCTGTAAAACTTTACTAAAAATAACCCTGTAAGAAGCAAGGAGGCTATCAGAAGTGTAGCATAATGGAAAACATCAAGCCACAAATTTGCATTTAAAATTCACATGGTACAAATTAGAAGGATTACTACACAGGTTTCTGTTTAATTACAAAACAAATAAAAAAAATTGCATCGTTGAGCTTTATATGTACTTTACTAACTACATATTCTTACTTCACCATATTACACTTGAGTCACTGAACATTTTGCACACTTCTATTTATTTGGCTCAAAATAACACTAGTTTACCCAATATATTTTAAAACTGAATTAAACTACAATGGGGACTGAAAATTTAGACTTGAAGTTTCCTTTTACTCCTTTATTCTAAATACATGCTTTGAAGTATATTTTACTTAAGTACTAGCAAGATCATGACTCCTAAAATATGACATAACTTAGTTTGTTTCTTGCTTATCAGCCAAGCCCTTTCATATTAACTTCTGGGGTAATTTAGCTACCTTTTAAAAACAATAAATGTGAAAAGTATAGTTAATCTCACTAAATCATACCAGGTCACCCAGTACCTAAATCTCATGTACTGTCAAATAACTATTAACAAGATTCAGGGCAATTAAACTGAGTTACATCCTACACTTTAGGTATAAGATTTTAACTGTTCCCCACTAAACTTAACACTGTTCCCATTTTTTTCAAAGGGAAACTTCAATAGGGACAGAGTTAGGCCAATGGCATGCACTTCTGTAAAACCTATTCTAGAAAAGGAAAAAATTCTAGACTGTCAAATACTGTAGCCATATCCTTTATTTTCTAAGATATTTTCTATCCTTTTGTCTTATTTTTGTTCTAAATGTCTTTACTTTTACAACTTTCTTTGAATGATTCCCCACATATTTAAGCAATTTTTAGAAAACACTGATGATACTGAAATTGGTATTTATGTAACAATTTTTCATGCTTCTACTTTTGATTAAACTTCACTGGACTATCCTTTGTAAATCTCTTCTTAGTGCTTACACCTTTCTAGTTATTCTAAAGAGTTATTCTATACCTTTTCTCATAGTTTATCAATCATTTCAGGCAACTTATGGTCTATTTCAAACTTTCCTAATAAACCTAGCCATCTAAACTAAATAGACACAGTCAAAAGACCTGAGGCTGAACTGATTCAATCTTCACAGATTAGTCTAATTTGCATAGATTGAACCAATAAGCAAGTGAACAGATTCATCTTTGATTCCAGAAATGTGGCCACATGCCTAAAGTAGCCCAAGCCAGAAGCCAGGGGGCACTAGAGCACACCCCCCTACTAGTCTAGAACAGACAACACGGGCCAAGGCTAACCCACCCAACATGCAGGGAAGGTGCAAAGCATCCTGGGAAGCTGGGGGACTGTGAATTAACTTGAATCTAGAAGGGATCTGGGACAGAAATTCAAAAACCTGATTTAACCTATATCAGTTAAATCTGATACTACATCCATGAAGGTTTATCTTAAACTGGATTTTAACCATTTTGAAAGTGTTTTATGTGCACTGAACTTCTGTTGTTACAGATTTGAACTAAAACTAATATAAATCATAAACATGTGCAATTTCTGACCTTAGTCCTAGATTCTAAACAATGTTTTTTTTTCTTTCAATGTTTTCTTTTTATTGAAGCACTCAGGATGGAATACTATATTTCAAGTCAGTGTTCACTAAGCCATGCAGAGATCTATCACCCCTTCATCAGTGAAGATAATCCCCATATGACTAAACTCAGTCTGAAACAGGTTTCTTCTAGCACTTCTCATTTTTCAAATGCTATCTGTTTTCCTGGATCTTTTCCACAATCAATTAACTTGCATTCCCCAAATTGAATCTATTTGTTATTTCCATCTCTATGTATTATGCACGTTTTAATTTTATACTTTAGGATTATGCACATTACTATGCTATTGATCCTTTTTGGACCATTAAGAACTATGTCACTATCAGAACAGCAACAGATCCTCAACATTACATAGCTTTTTGTTACTAACTATAACACTTTTTTCCCCATAGAACTCAGTGCTGCACAAAGAAACTTGATCTTCCCATTTTTTTAAAAAAAGAGACTACGACACAAAAGTAAACCAAATTAAAGGCACTAAACTTTTGTATCAATGACCATGCTGCACTCTATTAAAAAAGGTACCCAAATTAAAAGTTAATCTTAATTTTGTTTGCCGAATAGTCTATTAAATGTTTACCGAAAGCTAAGTAAGAGGAAACCCACAGGTGCAAACTACCTGCTCTCCTAGGATTAGAAAATGAATACAATCTAGTTAAACAAGTAAAATTAGATCTTTAAAAATATCTTTACAAAATGCTCATGCTACCATGCTCTATAGGATTAGATAGTTCTCTCATAAGGTATTATGTTAATACTTTCTTGATGAAACAGAAATGGTACAAGAGTTCCTACAGCAAGTCTGATGTATACGGGCCTCAACCCTGCAAAAAAATCTTTAGTGAGGTTTCTGCAACAAAGTTTCTATACCTTTTTCACAATTTAATTTTTTTGGATAAAAAATAACCCAAATACACATATCTTAGGTCCAACAAAGTTTCATTTTGAATCAGGTACAGATGTTGTCTGGGTTACAAAAGTATTTATGTAGCTTTAAAAATTGCCAAGCCATGCCAATGCAAGCCAAAATTGATTTAAAAGTAAGTACATTAAGCATCATGTGGAATATAATAAAGTTAAATCCTGGAATGTAAACTTTATAATGGAAATTATTACAGAATTAAATATTACTAAAAAAAAAGAAGATATGAACAAAGTGGCTGAGCTATTTTCAATCTTAAAATACCAAAAGAACTGACATTTGTACATTAAAACAAGTCAACATACAAACTGACTACCACCATTAGAAATTAGCTTCTCCATGCAAATAACTTCATCATAAGAAAAAATTCACATATGCCAAATGTGTTAGAGAATTTTACACAAAGGATTAACCCTTTGTGAAACGTGTGTTCGCTTGTCCAATTTAGTAACAGAAAAAAGACATTAAATCCTATGTTGTATGGATTAATCTTTAATATATTCAGCATTACATAAGAAATACATATTCACAATTTCCCACTTTTATAGAAGGCCCACTTAAAAAAAAAATTAAAAATAAATCAGAACAGCCCTTAGGGTGTAGTATGTTTCTATATAAAAAGTAAGACTGAAATTTTTTTTCAAATAAGACAATCAGTGGGAAAAACATTGACATGCTAGTTCCTGAATACAATAAGTATGTTAACTAATCTAAAAACAGTGCTTCAAATTAAGCTAGTAAAAAGAACGCATCTGGGAATCAGAGAAATCACAAAATTAATTCTCAAAAATCTAAAATTATTTGTATATTATTTCACAAGATAATTATTTGTATAATAACTATATTAAAGGTTAACACACAAATATATTTTTATATAATGCTATCATGCCAGAATATTTTGTAATCAAGCCCATTACAAAATACCTCAATTAATGCTTGTTAGAAAGATAAACATTTATAGGGTTAACAGTATAGCTTACTACAGTTAGTTTGCCAAGTTTTAGTGCACAAAATGCACAATTTGAAGCAAAACCATTCAAAAACCAACTAAACAACTGCAGACACATTTTTAGTCTAGACATAATTATGCAAATGTGTACCATTCATTTCCCTGTGAGAAAAACTTATTAAAAGGCTTCTCAACTAGTGGAACTATTAGTTGATATTTATTGTGTCCATTCTGGGTGTTTTTCGCCACTGCCATAAAGCCCTGTCATATCAAGACTGACATTTGCATGGACATTTTCAAAAGCTAGTAAAATTAGTCCCTTAGTCACTGGTTCTGCAAATCCAAAATAACACAAGTCTTTTTTCCCTGAACCCCTTCATTCTGTGACGTACCATCAACATCATCTGCAGCTTCGCTCTCTTCTTCTTCTAGTATTTCAAAAGGAGTCAATACATCATAGAGAAATGAGAGGAAGCCATAAAACCAATCAGAGCTTTCCTCTGCTAAAATATTAAGGACTTCCTCAAGGGAATCAATATTTTCATTACTGCCATCTTTGGTCAGGCCTACACAAGAATAGAGGAAAGAGAGAAAGAGAAAAAAAGGAGAGCAGTTAGGTGGAAAGAGGAAACTGTAAAAGAAGGATCTATGAAAGATATCTCGCGTCACAGAGAGCAGTTTTTACAGGAATGCTAATTAGAAGTAGAAAGGTTAAGAAAGTTTCAACCTGCAAAGAAGTAAATTAAAATTTGGACATGTGAAACCTGTAAATATTTTAGATAAGATAGTAGATTGGGCTCCTCTTTCACTACTTTCTTCCTGGAAACAGATTGAATCTTTATGCATAACTTGCTGTTTGCATCATTTATTGTTAAAGTAAATTCTGCATCTTATCAGTCTTCTTTAAATTAGAACAATCACATTCAATTTTTTAAGGCAATCAAATTTAGAGGTAAGATATCAGAGCACTGTTTGCTTTAAACAGATCTGTGTATTTCAATAAGTTTCTCAGACAGGCAGTTGAAACAAGATGTCCTTAATTGCTTGTAATTTTAATTTAAATGGTCAGAACAATGGATACCCATTATATTAACCCATTTATTATCACTAGGCAGTGAGGTATTTTTATGTCCCCCTCCAAATTCCTTTATAATTTAATTCTATAAGAAAACACATTTTATAGCTTTAACTTCATGTAGTTACCATTCTAACTTGCTTCAGAGGTCTTAAACCAAGAAGCAAGACACTGACCCATTTAAGTAAAACAAAAAAACCCTATAGTTATTTTAGCATTGTAGTCTGGATTCAAACTATGGAAGGCTTCACCAGAGAACTAGTGCTGATACAGAGGAATTCCAAGCTCAGCAACCCTTCTTGGCAAAAGTTTTAGAGGTAAAGAAACAGTAAAAGGAAAAAAAAAGAAAAAGGTGATTATAAAGGGAGGGAGATACAGAAGAACTGAAGAAAGTGATTCCAAAAGCTTTTGGAAAACAAGCTAGAGTTCTGATATTGTACTGTCAAGAAACAGGCATATTTTGGGTAACCCCTTCTATAAAACAAGGCACATGGAGGAAGTAACAGCATGTGTTCTTAGTCTGATATCCTAATTCTGTCAAAGCAGTAGCTTAACTGATGGGGCAAGAGCCAAACGGGCATCAGCCTCAGGCACTGACTTCAAAGAGGCACCAGAATAGGACCCTGTCATGAGTCTTTGCAACAGAAGCCCTGCTCTACCCATCAGCAGTATCCAAGTGTGAGGACACAGGAGCAGAGGGAAAAAAGGTCTGAAACCCACAGGTAAGAATTCCCTTCTCCCAACCTCACACGCTGCGTTCTCCAGTGCTTTGAACCATCTCCAAGCCAAATCATATGGGAGTTTTGTCCAAGGCACAAAACTTTTAAGTGCATCTCTATGAAGCACAAAAACCTGGACTGTCAAGAAACGAAAACTTACAGTCTTAATAAGAAATAATCCAAGAGCTGTTCTAATTAAAATTTTCTTGGATTAAAAAATAAATAAATAAAAAAATAAAAAAATTGGAGCCTTTACTAAAGCACCAGAAAGTAGAGTCAACCACACGGAGCCTAGCCAGTAGTGGAGTGCGGCTGCAGGCAGCCAGGCTCCAGGTCTGAGCCGCTGCATGCGCCACTCTGCTTCTTTTTCCCCCATGGGTTTTTTTAGCCCCTGGACATCCAGCGGCGAAAACCCCCCTTTGCGCTGCTCCCTTACAGCATGGAGAACAACTGAGCATGTGGTATGTGGCGCTGCAGACTGCACAGTCACGTTCAAAAGAATGCAGCCATTGTTTCCCCCATGCCCTCATCTCCCTCACTTTGTATGAAAACAAAATACTCTATGATGACCAAAAAACCCAATATTGATAGGATTTTCCTGTAACCTTGAAGTTCCAGAAACTTGATTATATTGCAGTCTTCTAGGAAGGTGTACTTGCAGCGATGCTAAATGAAGTCTTCTTTCTTTCCTAGCCTGACTGGAATTCCTCATTTAGATAGCCGACTGTTATGCTGGATTTTTCCTGAGACCATTATGTTTAGATCTGCCCCATTAAAAAGTGAGTTATTTAAGGACAACACAAAACATGTCTAAAGCTTTGAAAGTCTAATTTCTAACAAAGAATGTGTGACCAGGCTATACAGGTAAATCGCTCCAAATGACTCCAAGGAGCCACAAAGAAGACTATCTTGCCAAACCATTTGTAGGTATTACAAGGGTGACACTCACTAGAACTTCAGGAGCAAAGCTAGATCTTAATGAATTTCTCAGGGTCTTAAACTGCTGTGGAACCCAAAAGATACCTTTAAGGTTGCTTATGCAATAGGCATTCCTAAATACAAAATACATGCATGTCTTTGAAATTCAAATGGAACCAATTCTCTACCTTCAGCTAATGAGAACATTAAGTTACACCTGTCATGATAAAGTAATTCCCAGAACTACCTTAACTTCACTCCACAAATCTAATCTCCTTCCAAAGTAACATGGGTAAGCAGAAAGGAAAAGGATCTTTAACCAATCATTTTTCAAGAGCAGATCAGGAAACTGTTCTACTCCAAAGAAACAGACTGAAAAATCAAGACACCATTGAGAAACAGAACTGAAAAAAAAAATCCAATGTTCTCTCCCCTTCATGATTATTTATTCAGTCCAGCACAAACATAATGTAAATAAGATATTTTAAATAAACACAAGTATGCAGGAAAACTTATAATGCAAATTATTATAGACATAATTCAGTCTAAATTAGAGCAACCCTCTTACACTTTCTTGTACAGTGCAAGAAACCTAAGACTCCTACAAGTAACATAGACAGCTATTTAAATCATGCAAAAAGTACACGCTATTTGCCAAATCCTATTGATCTATAATGCTAAAAGCACCACTAAAATTAAGTGCGTTTGCTATTTAATTCTAAAACACCATGCATTTAACATGTACACCTTTGTTAGCACCTACTCAAGCCTGGCTATCCTCTAAATCAGAGTATTTGAAAGCACAAGTGAACAATCAAGGGGTGCTGACAGATGCGTAGGCCCCCACTCTAACTCATGGTGCTACATATAAAGTGCCATGAGTTAGAGTACCCCCCCTTTTCCCCCCCACCCCAGCCCAAGACTTTCACATGTTAAGGTGGGGTGGGGAAATAGAGCCTGCCTACAAGAGCCCGAGGAGTCTACTGCAGGAGCCTAAGGAGCTGCCTTTCCCCCCTCAGCCTCATCCCCCCCCAACCCAACTTCCCAGCTCCAGGGCTGTCTGCAGGACAGGAGAAAGGAAGGGGACTGAGATACTGGCTAGGGTTTGCCCAACCTGACCTGGAGGGGAGGACAGGGGTGGGGGTGAGGCAGGGAGGCTCTAATCCCCCTACCCCCTCCCTCCAGCTCAGGCCAAGTAAACCCCAGCCAGCAGCTCATTCCCCTCCCCCAAACAGACCCAGATCACGCCAAAAATTAATCCTAGGGAACACAAGTTCCCTAAGGTACTCCAAAAGGAGTGCCTTCATCTAATCCCTCATCTGATGAGGATTAAAATTTGTCACACAATCAGCCACGTTAAAAGTGCTCTGCGCCCATACACAAGTATCACAGCATAGTTGTAGAACACTTTCAGGGGAGCAATCATGAAACAAATGCAAATTGTCTGCACCCAAGGAGCTGCTATTACTTCATTCAGCAACCAGTTATACCAAAGGGCAGTTAAGTGGTTTAAATTAAACACAGCAGGGTTACTTATCTCTGAGGAGTGAAATAAGGTGGCCCAGGTAATCCCATAAGCCCATTCAACTGATCAAACATGCTATTCCCAATACCTACACAAACTCCCCACATGCACCTTAATCTATTTTTAAGATGGTATGTTGAGACCCAAATGATGTCCCCGCACATATCCATGCAATCCCAATGATTCACCAACTAGCAGTAAGGCCATTAGAAATACTTTTTCTTCTACCAAACTTTCTAGGCACCTTTCAATGATTAGCAAACACTGAAAACAAAAAAACAACGTAAGGCCTTCTAGATACCAGTGCCATAAGAGAAGCATATGTTTAGTGACTGACAGCTTACATGTCCATATATTACTCCAGTTTCAGAAATAACTTGCCCCCAAAACAAAAACTAAGAGTTAGCTATTCATGCAGAATGTTGCTTGAAAAGTATGCAGGCTATTACACAGATGCCCAGGGTAGCATAACTACGGGGGGGGAGGGGAAGGGCTGAGACCCAATTCTAATTAAGAGGGATGCAAGAACAAAGGCAGGGAAGCTCCAGAATGGTTGTTGCTATAGGTTGTGGCTGAATAGCATGGTAGTGTCCTCCACTGCTCTCCCATAAGCAAATTAGACATTTTCTACCTCCAACTCAATACACACTCAACAGTGTCTGCAGAGAGAGAGATGGCTGGTAAGAGGCTAAACACCTTGGCTGAGGGACACACTTTCCCCTGCGGGGACCCTGAAGACCCTCAGCAATTCTGCCCTCTTTGTACTGCCAAAGTCCAAAGCTGTGTGGGCCTAGAGCCTCCACTTCTTGGGACACAGATGAAGATTCAGAGCCAGAGCCCACAGTTGGTCAGGGCATATACCCTATTAGAGATGCCTCTGGATACTCAATCTTGTTCCCATTGAAGTCAATGCTCAGATTTCTGTTTTCTTTCTCCCATTGAAGTTAAGATCAAAAATCAGTCCAACAAATGTAAATTGATAGCCATTCTCCACTTAATACAGTTTGTTGAAACACTGCAGAAAAAATGGTTTGTTCAATCATTAATTTTTACATGTTAACATCCTAGAAATCCACACTATTTCTAAAATTGAAATCTGTATTTATAATTATTTTTATAATTAGATTTAAAAAATGAATTAATATTTTGTTATAGATCCTGCCCTATCCAAAAGGGAGATATTATTTATGGCACTACTAGTAGAAGATGTGAATATTGGAGATTTTAAACTACAGTAGTATCTCTCTAGCTTTAAGGATTAGCTAAAGAAAAGAAAAGACAAGTAACTGATAATTTATTAGGATTAAACGTAAAGTTCTCATTCTTGACAAAGGATTAAATAAGCACACCAAAGTCTTTTAATATTGTATTCCCGTTAAAATCAACGTCTTTGAGTGTCAATTTTTTAACATCAGCATAAAAACAGTATCTTTTTCTAACAACAGTCATTCAAAATACATTGTCACAGCACAAAAATATTTAGAAAAAGTTAAGTTCCAAAAGATGAGTGCAGCCTTTATAGCATATTTTCCTTATTTTAATGCTTTATTTAATTGCAAATTCCTCAGGACAAAGACACATTTGTTACTTTTTGCAGACTATGTTGAATACACATAGTATTATACAGTTAACAGTGTTATATAAATTATACCAAGCAATACAACTTGTGGGTTGCATCCAGGCCACAGAGCCATTTTATCTGGTTCACTGGGGATACAGGAAGTTAAGTGTCATGGTTAGAGGGAGTGGCTTACCACAGAATTCAGGGCCTCTGGGACCTGCCAGACATGTTGTCAATGGCAGGGAGGAGAGCAAGAGCTGTGCTGACAGCCCAGCTGCTTGACCCTACTACTGCTCCCAAACCAGTCACTGTTGTAGCCTCTGGCCCTGCAGATGCAGTCGAGGAGGAGCCCCATGGTCCAGATCTGACCTAGGGTGAGTTTGACACTTCTGAATTACACTACATAATTAGAACCAGCAGCTTGCTTGGTTTTTCCTGTTGTGTAATTTTTTATTTTGTTTTTTTAGCTGAAACTAAATTAAATTATGGATTAAACACCTGAAAACATTTTTATTGATCAAATATTTGTAGTGGTCTGCACCAAAAATGTTTTAAAAACCAGTTAGGTATTTTTCCCTGTTCTACAAAATGAAACAGCCAAAAGTTAAACATTAGTTTTGAAGTACAGTAGCTCTTTGATGTGTGACCTTTTATGTCACATTTGAGAAAACATGTATTTCAATATATGGGAAGGCAAATTTATTATAGAAACATGGTCAGAGTACTGGCAGAATACCCAATCATATCAAGTTTCAAAAAATCAAAGACATAACAAAGAGCAGTACATATTTTTGGCTACCAGCTCTGCAGTCAGAAAGACTGGCATGAAATACAGTAGTAAGAGAACTATCTATTCCTTCCTATACAGCACCAAAAAGGTACAGGTCTGCACTTCTTGTCTTAAACATATATTTCAGTGTTAGCTCTCAATTTACAGCTCTAATGTGACAGACCACTAGAGACAAATTAGAATACTTCTTGCTCTACCTGACATTCAGCATCATGAATGCAATTGTAACCTCAGAAGTTCTTCACATACATAGCAGCACATATACACTATAAACAAGCAGACTGAAAAACAAAGCTACTTGCCTACCTCTTCAGGTGAACAGAGATGGGGAAGACAGCATTAATAGACCTTTAAAGAGCATGCACAATGACCTGATACTAGTCCACAGTAAAATGTAGTATCAACACGCTATGTTTTGCATTACTGCACCATTAAGATACAACTCTGGACATTGAACAGATATGATTTGGTGTTTTTTCAACTCCATTTGATGACTTTGAACAACTGATAATGCAAAGCTGAAAAGTCCCCAGTTAAGAACACTTAAAATTATTTTCCCTTCAATTTCAGCTGCAAGAGTCACCTTGTTATTAATACACTGCTTCTCATTCCCCTCTACTCTGCTTTTCTTTACAAAATAAAAAAGAGAGAAGTCAATAAGGACCAGCACTATATTAGCAGGAAGGGAGTTATAAAAGAGATTTAAACACAGTTTACCCCAGAGAGTTGCCCAAGCTCTTTACTATTTGGGGCTTTTTTTTTATATTAAGTTCATATATATTCCTAGAATCCCTAGTGGGTTCATCTGAATAAATCTAAAGAATGAAAAAGGCAAAGCCCACTATGAATTTAAATTTCAGCTATTTAAGAAGCCTCTGTCCAAAGGCTGAACAAAAAGTGCTCAAGATGGCACTCTCACCTTGGTAAAGTTAACTGCTGTACCCATATCTGTGGGTATCTTAAAAGTAAAGATAAAAAGTATCTTAAAATTTACACTTAAGAAATTTCTCCCTTAAGATTCCAAGCAAGAAGAAAGGAAGTTACTCTTTAGTAACAGAAGTAATGAGTTGGTAGTCTGCAAAGGATGCCTCAGTCAGCCCTTATTACAAAGGGAAATGAAGCAGAACATTGAAGAGCAAAAATAAATAAATAAACAAATAAATAAATAAATAAAGGCAGAGGGAAGCAGAAAATAAAATGTAAAGAATATATTTAACATGTTGAAAAACATTTATATAAAGACTAGCGAATTGCCTGTCATGAATGACAGGTGGGGGAAGCGGATGGGGACAGAACACTGTCACTGCTCCATCTCCAACTCCTACATCTGGCCCCATGAGGCCCCCACCCCCTGCCACTCCCAGTGCAGTCCAGTGCACCCCCTCCACCCCTTGCAGCTCCCAGGAACAAGGGGCAGAAGTTTGCACACTGTGGTGGCCATGTCCAAGGGGATGGTGGGGACAAATGGGGCCAGGGGGGTGGGGGGTAGCGAATTAAAGCTACCCCTTGGATGTGGCAGTGAGGCCGGACTGGGGGGAGGCTGATGCCAGCACTGTGCCACCAGCACCCCCACTGCCTCCAAGGAGAACTGCTGGTGGGGGTGTGCTCTGCCACGCCAATCTGTCCCTGCTGTCTCCGTCTGCCTCCAAGGAGCAGGGATACCGGGGGGAAGGGGGCGGAAAACGACACACACAACAGGGGAGGGGCATGAGGCCAGCTCTGTTCCCCACCCACTCCAGCCCCTCAGTTCCTGCTGTCATGGCAGCACTTCACTGTGTCCGTCTGTCTGTGCAGACCATTCTGACTGGTTGTTTTAGTCAGCATTGTTATTGGCTGCCGAGACAACCAATCAGAGTGCTCACAAAGCGTTATGACTAGACAGACAGAGACAAAGGCTTTTATTATATTAGAATTTAATTATTTCTACCACAACCTCATTTACAATTGACCTGGCATGTTTGTTTGACCTATGCTCCAATATTGTAAACACCTTATGAAATGACCCACCGTACCCAAAGAAATTTTTAAAAGATGCATTCTAGATACAGTTAATAGATGCATGTCACATCAAGTACTAAATAATTCCACCTACCTTGCAACAGTACTTGCAGTCTTCATGCAAAGAATTCCATGTTTAGGGCATTTCCTTACCTTCCGATTTAATCATTTAATATTATACAACAAATTAAGGAACCTCAAGCTTTAAAACTATTACATGGACTTTTCAAAATGTGTTTTGTACTTGCCTAACAAAACTTTTGCATCTTCCACATCAAAATCTCCATCTCCATCTGCATCATAAATCCCAAGCTTGCCTAAAAACATGAGAGTAGTAGAAAGAAAAGAATTTTAAAAATGCTTTCATTTTTATGTATTCAATATGCAATATACGTAGTTTTAAATTATTCCATCTTCATTATTTAACATAATTTTAGGTCTTTTGGAATACCTTAAAAGACATTCCAAGTTCAGTTGCAAGTTGTCTAAATATCAAGTGTACAGGAATATAGGCAGACTTCTTTCAGTGAATAATTTATTTAGTCTTTCCAAAACACAAAAAGCAAGTATAGGCAGTCCTCAACTTACAGCATTTTGAGATACAACATTTTGCACTTAAAATGTTTATAAATTGACACCCTGTTTCAAATGGATTCAACCCTGTTTCAGGTAGGTGGCCAACAGGCATAGGGACAGCACCCAGAGAGGGGGGGTTGATGGTTCCTTCTCAGCCTGGAGGGAGGTGGGCAGCTCGGACCTTGGACCAATATTATTCAATATCTTCATCAGCAATTTGGATGAGAACGTGGAGAGCACCCTCTCCAAGTTCACTGATGATACCGAGTTATGGAGCAAAGTTAATGCACCGGAGGGCAGGGAGCAGATTCAGGCCAACCTGGACAGGTTGGATCAATGGGTAGAAAGAAATAAGATGCAATTTAATGAAGATAAATGTAAGGTACTCCACCTGGGAAGGAGGAAACCCCAGCACGCCTATAGGTTAGGGAGTGTCCTTCTCAGCAGCTCGGAGGCAGAGAGGGATCTTGGACTCAAACTGACTCCAAGATGAACATGAGCTGCCAGTATAACAAGGCCATCAACAAGGCCAATAACACCTTGTTGTGCATTAGCAGGTGCATGACTAATAGAACAAAAGGAGGTGATTGCTTCCCCTCTATACGGCACTGGTCAGGCTGCAGTTGGAGCACTCATGTCCAGTTTCGGGCACCGCACTTCAAGAGGGATGTGGAGAATCTCGAGAGGGTCCAGAGGAAGGCCACCCGCATGATTAGCGGCCTTTGTGATAGACCCTACAGGGGGAGGTTGAGAGAGCTGAATCTCTTCAGCCTTCACAAGAAACAGCTGAGGGGAGATCTTGTGGCCACCTATAAATTTATTAGGGGAGGTCAACGGGGAATATGGGAAGCGCTGTTTACTAAGGCGCCCCAGGAAGTCACTAGGAATAACAGGTGTAAACTAGCTGAGAGGGGATTTGGATTAGATATTAGGAAGAAATTTTTCACAGCAAGGGTGGCCAGGATCTGGAATGGGCTTCCAAGAGAGGTGGTGCTATCACCTAGTTTGGAGGTCTTCAAGAGGAGGCTAGATAGTCACCTGGCTGAGGTCATCTGACCTTGGTCCTCTTTCCTGCCGGAGCAGGGGGTCAGACACAGTGGTTCATTGTGGTCCCTTCCAACTCTACAATCCATGAATCTGTGAACTTTCTGACGTCAGTTTTGACTTTACAATGCTTGATCTGATACGATGACATGCCAGTGAACACATTCACTGCATTGCCCATCTCCCTGGAAAACAACTATTCAAACTTCCTTGGATGCTTTAAGAAAGCAGCCAAGACTACAGAAAAACCTGCAGCTAAGACTCCTGAGAAGACTCCAGCCATGAACCCTTCAAAAAGTCCAACCAAGAGCCCTTCAAAAAGTCCAGCAAAGTCACATCAAAAAAGTCCTTCTAAATCAATGTGATTTCTAAGTACAATATTAATACATTAATGTAGCTATAATACTCATCTGTAATTGACTGAGTACAAAATTATGGGTTATTTTTGGTGAAAATAGGGTATTGGGCCTTGGTTCAAGAACCAATCCCCCGTTTATAACATTGTTTCCTATGGGAAAAATCAGTTTCGAGTTGCAACATTTCAACTTAAGATGCAGTTTTCAGGAACCAATTGTGTCATAAGTCTGAGGACTGCCTGTACACACTTCAATATGCAACTATTTTTTAATCTAAGTTCAATGTATTCAGACAAACTAGCTATACAATAAGCAATCAAATGATCACCAAATGCTTTCAGTTTTCATAGTCTACCATTGTAAACTTCTCTGTTATAAAAAATGATACCTATGCTCTGGATATGTGGAACAGAAGAAGCATGTTTCCCAGAAATAGCATAAAAACATATACTAAATCTCATGTAAGCATTGGTGAATCTAAACATCTATCATTAACCATGGCAAGACTTGCCAAAAGCAAGGCTATTTTTACACAGTAAAATCTGGACAGGCACCCAAAACATTTGATATCTTGTTTATCATTTACTTCTGCTACAGTTGCTCTACTAGTCCTAAAAGGAATCCACAAGAATACATATTGTTTCTTACAACAGCTAATGTAACAAAGAACTACAGCATCTATAATTAGCTGTACCCTGGAATCCCAAAATGAACTAGCAGGCTTTTAAATTAGTTTCTGACAGAACTCAAGATCCAGGCAAAAGCAAGCCTGCCTCTCATCATTATAAGATCAGGTACAAGAACTGCATAACCTTGAGATTTCTACAGTTGTGACTATATGATCACTTATTGTGGAGGCAGGAACTTCAGTGGCACAATAGCCATATAACAACTACTGCAATTTTTTTTGGTGGAGGGATGGATTTTAACCACTTAATTGTTCCTTTCAGAATCTGACTCTTATTTCAACACACAAAAATGCTTTTCCATAATTACAGTTTAGAGAAAGAAAGAAAATGTTTGGTAGAAGCAAAATTCCAGGGATGGGTCCAAAGTGTGCAATAAGCCATTACCATTGTATTACTGCAATACAAATTTATGAAATTGTTGTTAACTTTGAGACTAAGTTAAACAGAACACATAATTTTACTATTCAGCCAGCAAGAAGAATTGCATCATCTCAAAGAACAGAAAGAAAAGTTAGGAATAAGCAATGCCTGAGTCTTTCATGCCACCTGCAGAAGAATGGTAACTATTTCATCACCACTGAAAATAAAAAAAGGTAAAGAAGAATTAAATTAGCATATTAATTTAATCTCAAAAAAGAGTACAAGAATTTTGTTTTTCCAATATCCTACCTTGAAGTACCTCTGATAAGTTATAACGGAAGTCCTTTGCTTTGGCTGCATGCATAGTAAAAATATAAAAAACCATTATTTGCATCAACAGACCCTGATCAGATTTTAATTCAGATGCCTTTTACATAACAAAGCATTTTTATTAGCAATCTTTGATACAATCTGTTTGTAATGTCAAGCAAACTACAGCACACTGGACACAAAGCATTGAGATTCATACTTCAGGTCTCCATTCTTCTGGATTTCTCAACTCTTAATAAATATGTAAAGTTTGAATGTCAGAATTTTCCTCTACAAGAATTTAATTTTAAGACTAATATACATCAAAGTATTAAAATGCATCCTTTCATGCACAGATGCCATTCAGCATCTATAACAGCTAAAAATAAGCTACTGCATTTGCAAGGAAGCAGTAACTAATTTTCCAGAGCAGTGACATTTTACCAATAAAATAAGACAAAAGAATTAATCCTACTTTCTGAAATTGAAAAAGTTGATGTTCTATGAATGGTGACAGAAATGACATATTTTTAATGTACTAAATTATTATTAAATGTCTTACCTAGAACCTCTTCATAGTCTATAAGTTCAAACCAAACAACTGCTACTGATGTCCATACTCCAAGCAAAGCAATTACCATAAACCAGGTAAAAAATGAGCTTCCGGACAGGCCTTCTTTCTTTCCATTCTTACTTCCCCCGTGTTTTGTTTCTATTTAAAAAAAAAATAGAAAGAAAAAGAAAAGAAAGAAAAAGTTCATACACATGGAAGCTGTATTACTATGAGAAGATAATTATTTATGTATTATCAAATTGTCCATCATGAATGACCGGGAGAGGGGGAACAGACTGCTGCCTCCCAGTGCCCCGGGTTGCCGCTGCTCCAACTCCAAAACCATGCATCCCCCCCCACCCTTCACCTGCCATGTCCATGTCCAGTCTCATGTGCCACCCCATGATCCCCTCCATGTCCAGTCCCGTGGGCCCCCCACAACCTTTCCTGCTCCACCTCACGCTGCTGCCAGCTCCAAGGAACAGTGGGGGAGGGGAGTTGGCACGTGGCCACCGACACTCAGTTCCCTGCCCTGCTGTCGGTTTGTGTCTGGCCATATACAACATCCCTCCCTCCCTCTCCACCATCTCCCCCTCTGCCAGCTGTAGTCAGGGCTGGCCAGCAGCAGGGAGTGGGATGGTGGCAAGGGGGCGCTTGCACCAGAAAAACCCCCATTCCCTGTCCTGCTCCCCTCTCTCCCTCCCTTCCTCCCCTCTTCCTTGACACTTCCCCTCCCTGCCGGAAGGGAGAGCAAGGACGGAACACTGCTACCCACCATCCCGCACCACCACCTCCTGCCAGAAGCAGCTTGACCCGCTGTCCCCACCACTAGGACCTGGTGCTGCTGCCGCATCCAAGGGGTGGCCTTTCGCTTCTCCCCCTCTCTAGCCCTGCTCATTGGAGGCTGTGGTAGTGCAAGGTGCTGGTAGTGTGGTGCTAACCTCAACCCCCCGCTCCTTCCCTTGTCATGGCAGTGTTCCGTCGTGCCAGTCCATCCCTGCCATCCCGTATGCCCTTCTGCCAGGGACGGAGCACCGCCATGACAGCAGGTGTGAAGCTGGCCAGAGCCACTGCCGCCTACAAGGAGCAGGGCCGGGGGTGGGAGGGCAAGGACATCCCTTGGATGCAACAGCAAGGCCAGAGAGGGCGGGGTGAAGCCAACAGTGTGGGGGCCCAGGCCAGCACCACATGCCACCACCGCCCCTGAAGGAGCAGGGCTGGGCAGGGGGAGGACAGTACTGCTAGCCTTGCCCCCCCACTCTGTCCCCTCTGTCACGGTGGCATTCTGTTGTACCGGTCTGTCCCTGCCATCCCCACTCTGCCTCCAAAGAGCAGGGCCAGGAGATGGAAGGGGAGGGGGGAGGCCAGCACTGATTAACTCGCCCCCCTGCTCCGGCCCCTCAGCCCCCACTGTCATGGCGGTGCTCCGCCGTGTGTGCGTGCATGTATGCACGCGTGTGGAGAGCACTCCGATTGGTTGTTTCAGTCAGCACTGTGATTGGCTGTTGAGACAACCAATCAGAGCGCTCATAAAGCATTATGGACAGGCAGACAAAGGATTGTATTATATTAGAATAATTAAGTGTGCATACTTACAGATTGTAAATAAAGTATGCTATAAAAGTATCCTACAAAACAATGTTTTAGCGACACAATGTGCTCAAATTACAAGAAGTAATTTACAAAGTTCTGTCAATTATTTTTTTTAAAATGTATGATTATAAAAAGGACAAGATTTGTATGTACTACTGATTCTCAATCAAGGAGTCATGAGATCCTTTCAAAAGGTGCCATGCCACCACTATTCCTAGTGGAAACTGCCAAACTGCATGCCTCTCTAAGAGGCTGTCTTTATGACCCGGGGCTGGCTACAGTTATGACAAATGTAGGTAAAAGTCAAGTAGACAGCAAGGGGGATTTGCACCTTATAGACTAACACAAGTAAATACTATACATGTATACATAGGGCAGGTTTCTGCGAGCTGAAGTTCACTTGCAGATGCTGTGAAAGGACATGCACAAAGCTGTGTATAAAAAGTAAGTCAGGCAGGAGCTCTCAGCTAGAAGCCAGCCTCTACTCCCCACTCTCTCCCCTCTCACTCCTGCTCAGCCCAGCCCCTGCTTCCACCAGAACCCTCCACTGCTTCCTGGGAAAAGCAGGAATCCCTGCTCCAGGGGGGCCTTCCCAAACGGAATGTGTGATCAGTATCTGGGACTAGCTGGCAGGAACTGCTATTAGGCCCATGCTGCTCTCCACTACACCACCTAGACCCTTCCCACAGTGGGGACCCAGCCATCCTGCAAAGCTACCTCCATCCTGCAGGCAGAGCCTCCCTTCTCCCCATTTAATAGTGATGGCCAATACTTTCATTTTCCAATATGTTGAAAACGAGCAATTTCCAACAAGCTGAAAAAACATGGTATTGTTGTAAATTCTACAATATATGATGTTTTGCATAACGTGCTTATATCTAGAAAGAATATCATTTTGCGTTAAAAAACAAATACAAATTTCAAGACCTCACACATAAAACTTGAGTGTCATTTAGGTATCATTTAAGTAAGATGGATACTGAACCTTGGTCTGTGCGCCTCATAATACCTTGCTTCAAAGTATTATTTTGGGGATGAATACATTAAAGATTAAAGAGGTATTCAGAGATCCCATGGGCAGAAGATAACATAATAATATACAAGATAATAGTATCTTTCCAGAGCAATTATTCTCAACCAGAGTTGTGCCAATCTAAAACATCTTCCCTTTTATCAGAAACACAGTTTAATATTCATGCATGTTTTTCCAAGTTTGTTTTAAAACACGTGTTTCCAATCAAGTTAATTTTACACACTTAAAAAAAATGTTAAAAACTAGGTGCCATTAACTTCAGGAAAGATATGGAGGGGTGCTTGAGTCTTTAAAAGGCTGAGAACCACTGGTCTGCAAGTGCAAGAATGAAACTTGATTGAAAAGGTGTTCTCACCTGAAAAACAGCATAAATACCACACCTACTACTTAAATAACACACATAAATACACCTTCTACGTCACTTTAGTTAACTGCATTGTTTCGTAGGCTTTCTCTAGAGAATACAACAACCAGGGTAAATGATCTAGTAGGCATTAAATCCTTTTTTTGCTTGAAAGGAGGGAAAGAAAAAGTCAGTTCATCTTAATTGTGACAATTTTACAACAATAATTGTGAACTGGTTCCCAATGGAAGTGTTCAGTTGTTATATGTATCCTCACTCGGGGCTTTTATTTAAATTTGCCTGAGCTAGCTCAAAGACCACAAGCACTGATTGCCTTTGTAAAATGGGCACAAGAGAAGGAACACATGGACTAGGAACAGGCATTACACATAAAACAGTTGAAATGATCAGAAACCGGTTTAAACCTGTAACAGAACATGTGTTCAGTGCACATAAACCGGTTTGAAAATGGCTGAAACCTGTTTGAGATACTACATTCAACCAAGTTTATCAGACTTAACTGATTTGGGTCAAACAGATTTATGCAATGTCTGTCCCGAACCTCCTCTCTGGTTTAAGTTAAATCAGAGTCCCCCAGCAGCCCAGATGCTTTGCTGGACAGGACTCTGCCCTCTGCTACAGCCCAGCAGTCCTGGTCTCTTCCATCTGCTCCTTGGTTGCAGCTCCGGCAGAGATTGCATGTACAAGGCATCTGCCTGGCTTCCTCCAGCTCCCCCCCCACCCTTCCCTGCTCAAGCAGGGATTCCTTCCCCTCCACCAGAGACACCTCTCAGCATTACCTAAAACACCACATGCTAGCTACCTCTGTGCTGTAGGAGATGGGACAAAGAACAGTGGCTTTGGGCTCTTTGGAGCTAATCAACAGATAGCTGGTCATGTCCCTCCTTCCTTGGAAAAAGTTGTTTAACAGCTTCAACTAATAGAGAACGTTTTGTTTTGTTGAGGTGATAAATACTGTGTAAACTGCTGCTGGTACCCTCGCTGACAAGCCTATTATGTCCTCAGCCAGTTATTTTTTATAGCAATTTGGAACCACTGACAGTGTCTATCACCTCCCCACAACTTGCTCACAAAGGAAACAACAGCCAAGTTAGTGTCCTGTTCTGACCAGCAAGGGCGGGGGGGAGAGGGGGTGGGGAACAGCAGGCCCAGCCTGACACAGCTGCAGCAGCGCCTTGGGGAGGGAAGGAGCACGCCTCCTTTCCCCCATGCCCCTCAAGCTTGGGCCCACTCTTTCTCCACCCTTCTCCCCTGCACTGGCCCTGCCCATCCCATCCTCAAGCAGGCCCAACGTGGGGGTGGGGAATGAACCCAAAATGGGGAAAAAGTCAACCCACTGCAGCAGGCCAGCCCAGCCCAGCCCAACTTGGCAGCTGCAGGAGGGGAGGAGCGAGCCTCCTCTCCCACCCCCACATCTACCCTGAGCCCACTCTTCCTGTCCCCCCAGGCTTGCTGCTCCCCACCTCCTGAGCAGCCTGGCTTCTCCCTACCCTCAGGCCTGGTCCTCCCACGCATTGGGCCCAGGCCCACTCCTCTCTTCCCCCCACCACTGTGGCTGGGAGGGGGAGAGCAGGCCCAGCCCCCAAGCGGCAGAAGGGAAGGGTGAGCGGGCCCAGATGTGGGGGTGACAGGTCTCCATCCCCACCTGCTTCCCCTACCCCCATCATTCTTTATGGGCAATTGGCTATTGTCAACATAATTATTTAGAGATGAGCAGCAGGTTTTCAACTAGGAAGACAAACATTTCCAGAAAAGAATATTTAAGTCTAATAGTATAGCACCTTTGAAAAATTATTTCACCAAATTTTCTTTGAATAATGGCTCAGTGTTTTAGAGGGTCCCAGGAAGCTGAGTCAAAGCAAAGAGTTCAGGCCAAATCTTATAGTTTCATAATTTCATAGTAGCTAGGGTGAGGAGGGACCTGAACAGATCATCTAGCCTGATGCCCTGCCACAGGCAGGAATGAATGTTGGGTTCACAAGACCCCAGACAGCTGATCGCACAGCCTCCTCTTGAATTTGCCCAAGGTACGGGTGAGGACCACTTCCCTTGGAAGTTGGTTCCAGATTTTGGCCACCCTAACTGTAAAATATTGCCTTCTGATCTTCAACTTACACCTATTCTCCATCAGCTTATTACCGTTGTTCCTTGCTACCCCAGGTGGTGCTGGGGAGAAAAGGGCTCTACCAATTTGCTGTTGATCTCCCCTGATGAGTTTGTAGGCAGCCACTAGGTCCCCCCTCAACCTCCTCTTGCTGTTCAGCCTCAATCTCTCCTCATAGGGCCTGTCCTGCTGTACTCTCACCAAGTGGGTGGCCCTCCTCTGAACCCTCTCCAGGCTGTCCACGTTCCTTTTGAAGTGTCGCACCCAGTACTGGACACAGTACTCCAACTGCCCCCTGACCAAAGTCACACAGAGGGAGAGTATCACCTCTCTCGACTGGCTTGAGATACACCTTTAGATGAATGACAAGGTATGGCTGGCCTTACTGGCTGTGTTCTGGTATTGGCAGCTCATGTTCATCTTGGAGTCAATAATGGCTCCAAGATCTCGTTCCACCTCTGTTCTTTCAAGATGGGAACTCCCCAGCCTGTATGTATAGTGTGGATTCTTTCTCCCAAGGTGCAGCACCCTATATTTGTCTATGTTGAACCTCATCCTATTCTCGTCTGCCCACTTTTGTAATCTGTCTAAAACTATTTGCAGCCTCTCTCTCCCTTCAAGTGTGTCCACCTCACCCCACATCTTAGTGTCATCAGCAAATTTGGACAGCGAGCTTTCCATCCCCTCATCCAAGTTGCTGATGAAGATGTTAAACAGTGCAGGCCCAAGGACCAAGTCCTGGGGTACCCCGCTGCTCACCTCTCACCAGGTTGAGTACAACCCGTCGACCACTACTCTCTGGGTTTGCCCCATCAGTCAATTTTTTACCCATCCAACTGTGCAGGCATCAATGCCACAGTCGCTTTATTTATTGATGAGGATGGGGTAAGAGGCAGTGTCAAAGGCCTTCATAAAGTCTAGAAAGACTACGTCCATGGCAACCCCATTATCCAAGGATTTAGTTACTCGGTCATAAAAGGTTGATCAGGCAGAACCTGCCTTTGATGAACCCATGCTGATTGCCCCTGAACATGAGCTCCCATGCTGGCCCCCCACAGATGTGCTCCTTGCTGATTCTCTCCAAGATCTTTCTGAGCACCGAGGTAAGGCTTACAGGCCAGTAGTTACTTGGGTCCTCCTTCCTCCCCTTCTTGAAAATAGGGACCACATTAGCCAGTTTCCAATCCCCCAGCACCTGGCCTGATGACCACAAATGCTCATCCAGCCAGGGCAAGGGCTCCGTGATGACCTCTGCCCCACATGTCAACATCCTTGAGCTCTGCCTCACATGCTCAACACCCTTGGGTGGAGGGCATCTGGACACGAAGATTTTAAAATGTTTAGCCCTTCCAGAAGATCCCTAACTACATCTGCACTGACTGAAGACCTGATAGAGCTATCCCCAAGGTTGCTGCTCCCTATCTTCACTGAAGTGAAAGTCAAAAATCCTTTATACATTTTCAAATGCATGAGGATTTAAACATCACTAAAATATTGTGATGAGACAACAAAATAAATGTTTACGTCACATTCTATTACACACAAAAAAATTGAATTAAATCAATATATGCTTCCTTATTTAATAGCACTCACAATGACAAAAGACAAATAGACATCAATGCTAAATGATCACCGGAAGAGTAAACGTTTTTTGAAAAAACAAGACCAGGCCCAAACTCAGCAATAGCATATGAATCAAGGCAGCCTAACTTGTCTTGTGTATGAGAGAAACTGTACAAGAGGGCTGTCAGACTGCTTGTCATCAGGATCACAACTAGCTACCTTTTTGCTGCATTCATTGCTTAATATGAAGAGAACAGACATGTCAAGAAATGCAACTGGCTCAGCTTAACTGTTCTGATGCAATATTACAGGGAAAATGTTTCTATTTAATATTAGTCATCACAGAATAGATCAAGAACCAAGGACTAGAGAGCCCCGGGAAACGTTGGGCCCCTGAGGGACTCGTCGGGTAACCTGGTGCTCGTGGCCGATGGGAAGGCGGAGATCTTCAATGAGTTCTTTGCCTCGGTCTTCCTGAGGGGG
>JAGPOW010000261.1:61480915-61499010 GCA_030014935.1 Caiman crocodilus | reverse complement strand
ACTGTCCTCCGAATCAGATGAATCTGAATCCAAATTGAATACTTTCCTATTTGCACAGGCCTAAAGAGCAGCATCTGCAGTCACAACTCAGGCCACAACCTGAGGTCAGGGTTGGAATCAGAGCTGCAGCAGCCAGCCGCCTTTCCCCACTGCTGCCTTGCACTCAAATTACATTAAATGGGGAAAAACTCTCATCTTGGATTCAAATAGCAATAAATATCTGTTCTGAAGAAATTTCAGAGATTGTATTTATAACATATATTTAGATTTAAACCATTATTTTTCCATGTCAATGTTTTAAAAATAGTATGGGCATTTATAGATGTGCTTTGGGAGTGTGGGAAGAAGTGGGGGCAGGGGGACAGGGAAAAGAGGGCTGCTTCATGAGTTGCTTTAACTAAAGCACATGGAGCATCACATGTATTGGTGCCCCCATGCTAAAATTAAAATGTTTTAACTAAAGTTCATTGAACAAGCTTTAGTTAAAGTGTCCCTGCTCCCATTTTTCAGTGCAGGGACACCGATACACACGAAGCGGAAGTCTGCAGAGCGTGGTAATTACCACATTCCAGCAGACTCAATTAATCAAGTCTGCTGTAATTACACTGCATTGGAGCATGTCGGATCAGCCTTGCTGCATGTACACAAAACTTACGTTCCTTAGTGGTATGTCATAGTAATTTATTTTACACAGATTACATGAGGCATTAGAGCCTCAGGGTAAATAGTTCATGCAGAATTTTTATAGCCTTTAGTAAACATCAGATAAAGAGTGTTTTTCAACCATGGAATTCCTTATGAGATAAGAAAACACATTCTATTTTCCTCTGGTACTGAAGACATTCCATTTAACTGTTGTCTCAAATTAAACTTTGTTCCTTATATCTTTACAAAGACTGCTAAACCAGTCTTTACAGTGTTTTCATCAATATTAAATCTTCATGTTGCATATAATAAAATCAGACCACAGAGCTGCAAAGATAACTAACTAGAGCCTTTCCCAAAGGATCTATATTAGAAGCTTGCCAGTTAGATTAAAAGAGTACAGTACAGAGAGAAGAACTCAGAAAGTTAGAAGTTGGATTTGAAGAAAATAAAGAGAACACAGAACACAACGTAAAGGCAAAAGATAACATAGGAAGTGGCAAACTGGACAACAATGTCCCTCAGCAGCAAAGAGGTAGCAAAATACAGGAGAATCCTGGGAGTTGCAAAGAGGGAGGAAAAGAGCAGCTCAGTGCTGAGAGATACCTTGAGGAGGCTTTAATGTGAGCTGGTGGTTTAAACACTTGAATTTATGGTATATCTAGTTTGGACTCTGTTGCCCGCCTGGGTTTGTGTTTATACCTTTTGACGGAGTGTTTTGCTTCAGGTGGGGCTACTCTAACTGATGAGCGGGCCAGACAGGCTACAAAAACAGAATGAAGGCAGGGCACAGTGGCCAGAGAACCAACCATTGAACAGAGTTTGCCTGGCAGTTCAGAGCAGGGAGCCAGAAAGAAGCTGTGTGCATATACATGGTGCTCGTGTTGCCTCCTCCCCCTTACCGTTTTTTGTTGTTCCCTCTTCAGGAGAGACCAAGGAACAGAGAAATGTCAGCATGTTACCACTAGAAGGAGGGTTCCCAGAATCCACAAAGCGCAGATGGAAGTCAGTAACCCTTTTCAGGCACTCTACAGTGAAATAGCTGGAAACAAATCAAGACGAGACAACAGAAGGCTAGGACCACAAGGCAATAAGTACAAAGCCTGGAGGATGGGGCTCCAAGACAACTACACTAACAAAGAAGGACAAAAATAGTAGTGGTTGGAGGCTCCTCCCTGCAGGATACAGAACCATCCATGCATCACCCAGATGCAGGATCCCAGGAAGTATACTGTCTGCCTGGTGCCCATATTCAAAATGTTAGAGAGACTGCTAGAGTTCATCCGTCCCTCAGATGAATGCCCTTTCCTACTGATCCACACAGTGCCAAGGATATTGCTAGGAATGATAGTGAACATAACAGAGAAGACTACAAAGGTAGTCTAGGTAGAGAGATTAAGGGGTTTGGAGTACAGATGGTGTTGGTGTTCATGCAACATGATGGAAGCACAAAAAAAAATAAAAATGGTAGGATACCAATATGCCAGCACAAGAAGTTACTTGGATGCTTAAAAAGCAAAAGGAAAACATACAGGCAGTCCAAGGATGAACAGACCACTAAGGAAGCATATCAAGAAATGGTAAGAACATGCAGGGATGAAATTAGGAAGGCAAAGGAAAAACAAAACCAAACCTGAAGTTAAAAAGTCAACAAGAAGCATTTTATAAATACATTGGTCCAAAAAAACCCCCTAAGGATCCAAAAGTCAGGATGCTGAGCAAGTAGCTGCCTAACTTTTTGAGTGTTTGGCATTAAGCACCGGGCAGAAGGAGAACTTCAGGACCTATATGTCAGTATTAATGTCAGAAGGCTAGAGACCCGCACTCTTTAAGGAGAGCGAGAGAAAAGTCCCTTTAGTCTGAAATTAGACAAAAGTCAGGGCAGGGCAGCATCTCAAGGCACTTTTACATGTGTTCCAGGAGTCGGGCTGTTTACTGTAATAAAAGCACCACAGCCTCCAAAAGCTGCTCTAATTAAAGCATCACAGCATCTTATGTATCAGCCTCCCTATGTTTCAAAATGGCAGCAGCCGCATTTGAACTAATGTTCATTCAATGAACTTTAACTAAAGCACCCCCACTGCCATTCTGAAATGCAGGGATGCTGATGCACGAGATGTAGAAGCTGGCCACAGCACGGGAATTACCACATTCCAACACTGTAATTATAGAACGTTGGAACGGCCTCTGCACTAATGTGTGGGTACCCTTAGCCGCCAACTCTTCAGAAAAGCATAAGCTTTCATAGGCAATATCTGACAAAGTAGGCTGTTGCCTACCAAACTTATTCCTCTCGGTTCTAATCCTCAACAGGAATTTACAAAACACCTTTTGCAAATAAGCCTACAAACTTGACCTAATAAATCTACTGAATGCATGGGCTTAATATAGATATTGGACGTTATAACCTGCCTGACATTTGAGAACCCCAAGTAATCCCTCTACATTTTACCAGCTACATTCCATCACCAGGTCAACGCTGCCCCCTCTTCCCCCTGTCTCACACCTATTAACTCCCACCTCTCTGAACTCCCATCCCCTCTATCCTCAATACCATGCATTTGCAGTTTCACAGACCTTCATTTTGCATATTGGCTTAAGCTTCTATTCCACCAGGAAAGCGCACGAACACCAGCAGGCTTTCCATATGCCTGAAGAAGGGCCCAAAAGTCTGTGCCCAAAAGTTTGTAAATAACAATTTTTGCCAACTAAAGGATATCACATTTACCCAAAGAACCTTCTCCGTCTAAGTCCTTAGACCAACACAGCTATAAACAATACCCCCTATTCCTCTCTAAATGAGAGAAGTCTCTAAGGTAATGCCCCGCCCTGCCTTCTGCCCTCTCCAAAAAACTGTTGAGGGGGCATTTTGTATATCTGAATTTTAAACTTAGACATGCACATCCCTCGTGGGGGCCAGTCTTTAGCACCCATATAATACACCCATCTAGTATAATTTAAGAGAGAAGAACATAGTGGCTTTGATACAGGGAGAGTAGTAATGAAAGGACAAAGAAGGCATCATGATTAGCATTGCTGATAGAAAATATGTGGTAAACAGGAAGGCATGAAATAAGGGGTAAGAATAGGACATAAAAGTTATTCATTTGTATTATTTGTAGCAACTAGGCTCTAAACCAAGATTGGGTCCTACTACAGAAACAGAGCAGAAAATAATATACACCAAGGAGCTCAGTGTAATTACAGAAGAAATAAAAAATGGGTATGTGCACACAGTAGGAAGGTGTAGTTCAAGAGGACACAGGGAAAAACCTTGAAGACAATTAGAAGACTGAATCTGAAAAAACAGAGTATGGAATTGATTTTAAATTTATCTATATTTTATTGCAATAGAAAAATAGGAATGTGAATAAATATATTAAGTAATTTAAGTACTTAAGTAAATGTATATAGATGTAGCAGATCTTCATAACTAAAACAAAACCAACAAAAAATATGACCAAATCTGGTGTAAGGCTATTTTCAATTACTAATCAACAGGTTTTAGTAGCCATCAAGTGAAAAACAAACCCCTCTTTAGGAAAATGTACATATCTGCTTTCTAATTAAGACAAAAACAGAACAGACTACATAAAAACATGATTTACAACAAGGGGAGATTTACCCTAATGAATTTGAAATTTGTAAATAATAATGGTGGACTTGATACTAGTTATTTCCTACTCAAACCAGTTGTTCTTGATTTTTTTTAGGCTCAAGGTACCCCTCACTCAAGACATTCTGCCATAACTTTTGTAAACTAAGTGACACCCCATTTCAAAAATTAATGTACATATTATGGTACTTATTTCCTTGCAGAGAGGCTGAGCAGTGAGGGTGGGGAATCTTCCAGGCAAGGATAAGTCTGAACCTGTGCTTATTTGCTTATCTCCTCAACCTGCACTCACCCTTCAAAGGATCTGTTGCCACCCTGGTTCAGAATCATTGATGTAAACTGATATGCCTTTTCATAAAGTAATTCAGTCAAAAATAAAGCTACTGATAAGAGACAGGGCAAAAACATTAGCTATCAAAGCTCCTCTTCTTTTTAATTAAAAGGATTCTTTTTTTAACTGAATAAAGCTGTTATGAAAAGAAAACACAAAAAAAGATCACACTAAAACAAACTATTTTCAGTCCCATGATGTAGGACACGTTCTTGCATAAGATTTGTAACAGAGATCCCCTTTGGCAAATATCACAAACAGGGATGGATACTAATTCTTTACTTTTCTAAAGGTTTAGAGACGTCTTTGAATGCCAATGCACTCACACTAGTAATATTCTATTATAAGGAGAAGTTATGCTTGAGTAAGCAGTGCAAGCAAGCTCAGGTGACAGGGACTGCTACAGAAATGCATGGCAAAAGGAAAGAGTCTAAGTTAGGTTAGTTTTTAGACACTGTGGGCACTTTAACATTTTTCAGTGGGTAGGGGATGGTAGGCTCTTTAATTAGAGTGGTTCCGAGAGCTGCTCTAATTAAAGTGCCACTGCATCTCCTGTATCAGTGTCCCTGCATTTAAAAATGGCAGCAGGGGTGCTTGAACTAAAGCTCACTGGACGACTTTTAGTTCAAATGTCCCTGCCGCCATTTTTAAGCACAGGAACACTGATACACAAGATGCCAGAGGCTCCTGAAGCACAGCTATTGCCATGCTCCA
Source organism: Caiman crocodilus (assembly GCA_030014935.1). Lineage (NCBI taxonomy): Eukaryota > Metazoa > Chordata > Crocodylia > Alligatoridae > Caiman > Caiman crocodilus. Next base: position 61,493,704 of record JAGPOW010000261.1, on the reverse strand, counting down.
GCAGACTCAGTTAATCAAATCTGCTCTGACACACTGGAATTCCAGCATGTCAGACCAGCCTCTGCACTTGTGTATAGACACTCTGTGTTGTCAATTCTAAACTGAAACCTTGTAATGAGTTTTTTTTCTTTCAAAAAAGGATGGGGAGGTGGTCTTTTTTAGCTTAACGAAAAAAAAACAGAGAAAGGGAAAAAGTAAGTTTCAGTGTCTGAGTATCAGAAAGCCAAGAAAATCAAGGTCAAGTTGATATCTGAAACATACTTTTGGAAGTATGACTACACAGAGTTAAGATGATAGAACTATATAAATTCTGTCTCTAACTCACCAGTACAACTTATCCACCTAAGAGAAACCAGATTTAAAGATAGTAACCAATTACCAAATGGCAATAAAAACACAACTAATGAATACAAGCACTCCACTGAGAAATATATAACTGCCCAAACTGTCAAAATTTCCTCTGACATTTGTAGCCAATATTCATCTAATAAAAATAGTAATGCTATATACATTACATTGAATACACATGGTGAGAACTCAGACCCAGGTAGAAGAATGATTAAGACAGGTGTTGCATGCTGTGAAGTAAATACATTGAGATCCTAAAAGTATAAATATGCGTTTCTTTTCTCTCCATACGGCAGTTTCTATTTATGAAATCTTTAAGATTCTCAACTTTATATTCATGAATGCCATTTTTTTTTATGCTCTTAATCTTTAAGTTACCTAAAAATGCTAATGTGAAGGAAATGTTCCAACTAAGACAGCAGACAGAAAAACTAGTCAAGATTTTTTTGGCTAAATTTAAATTCTCACATGGTTTTAAAGCAGGGGTGGGCAAATACAGCCCATGAGTCATATTTCACCTGCCAACTGATCCTATCTAGCCCACCAACCATTGCTAGAAGCCCAAAGAGGGAGGTCTGTGCCTTGTGCAGCTCCACTCTGCTACAGCTGTGGCCGGGCAGCGCACAACCCCTCTGCCTGTCCCCTCACCAATCTTTCTGTTGGTGCTGTGGCTGCACAGTCCTGGTAGCACAGCTACCAGCAGCCAGGCCCCCACATAGAACGGGGCACTATGCAGTGCACCAAGTAGCCATCTTACCTGCCTGCCGGCCAAGATAAGCCATTGCCACCATAGCATCAACAGGAAATGAGTCCTTGTTGGCTGCTGAAGGAAGGGGGTGCTCAATCTGGGGCAACTCCCCCAACTTTCCTGGTGTGCCACAATGGCAGAGGCCTATCACAGCAGATGGGCAGAAAGGCAATTCAGCATGCTGTATCATGCCCTGTCCCATACACCTGTCTGGCTTCCAAGAGAAAGCCAGATTGGGGAAGGCATAGGAATCTGTGTGCTGGGCAGCCCAGCTCAGCCCAAGCTGCAGCAAAGCAAAGCAGTGTAGGGCACAGCCCTCCCTACTCAGGCACCTAGCAGCTAGATAGGATCAACTGGCATCTCCCCACACCCTTCCACCACTCAACAGCTCACCAAAGCTGATTAAGCGGTCCCATAGCTCAAATAATTGCCTTTCCGTTTTAAAGAGTTACAAGTTAAATTAAATGAAATTCTTATGGCCACAGAAGTGCATACACTTTAATTAGAAAACTATGCGTCTAATCAAAGAACATTTGAATCTCTTATGTTATTCCTAAGTGTTCTCAAAGCTTTTCAAGGTTTTTGCAGTTGGAAGTCTGAAGCTAGACACCTAATTAAAGAGAGCCCTGTTTCTCAGAACTGATAAGCACTGCAGCTCCAGCTGAACAACGGAAGTTTCCCCATGCTGTTAGCACTTAAGCAGCATAGGACTCTAAATACAGTTTTACAAAATGTCCTCAATCTTTCCTTTTACCTGCAATTGAAAATATCTTTTCCTCACAAATCTTCTTAACATCTTTTGAGAGAATAACTATTTCCTCTCATTTACATGTGCAAGAACAACTCTAGAAGTTTCAACTACTGTCCAAGTGGCTTCACAGTACTAAAAGTACAATATAATGGAATGTGTTATACAATATAACAAAACAATTTTTCCAACTATTTGAGTTGGCCTAATAAAAGAACCTGGTCTGCCTATGTAACAGACTTAGGATTAATCATGGACCATTAGTCACAGTAGTTTAAATCCAGTTCTTGTTCACTGAAATTCTTTTCTTCTCTCCATAAAACACAATCCTATATGTAAAAGAGCTCTTTGTTTATAAAATAGACATGAGAGCCAAAACAATAACTCTTAGCTTTTGCTATTATTCCTGTTATAGCTAAATCATAAGGCTGAACTACAGAGCATTTAAAATGAATATTATGTACAGGTTCAGAATTTTATTTAAATCCAAATTCAACATCTAAAAAGGTTAATAATACAAATGTTAAAAATCTATTCAAGTTCACTATATGCATATTTGACCACTTCTTACAGCAAGGTTTGTAAAACATAGTTTATACAGGTAAAACTTTTCATTTCAAAACAAGTCTCACACACATTCTTCATGCAATAAGCCAGTGCACACAATGCAGTTAGGAAAAAAAAAAAGTCACTGCAGGCTATCCACACAATTTACCAGTTTATGATCTTCATCAGGAAAGAACCACTTGGGTCGAATGAGAAACTGCACTGCATAAGTTCTCTACAATGAATAATTCCAAGAATTAGCATAAGAATTAGTAAGCAGAGGTACCATATGATGCAGATTCTTTAAAAGTGAGAGTGAAATATCCTTTTAGAGACAGCCTGTATAATAGCTTCACTTTTAATTTACAGAAACAATTTTCCACCTAAATTTGGATTTCAGAAACTAGGAATAAATAAGTGCTAGGAGGAAAACTTTTCAAGTTATTTAGCAGTTTTTTATTATAGTAGATGAACATTCATTACAAGTTCTAAACAGCAAGAGGTTACTGTAAATCAAGGGTTTTAAACTCAAATTGGCCGGTGGGCCATATTTCCTGCTTTGCAGTGCCTGCATACCACACCTGCCCTAGCTGCCCGTGGTGCCACGTGGGACTGCCCATGGGGCTTTGTCAGCTGCCCATGGGGCTGACAAAGGTCTGGATCTTGCTGGGACTCTGGCAGCTATAACCACTGCTGCAAGAAGAAACGCCAGTCAGCATGGTCAGCAGCCAGGCTGTAAACATGAATTTGTGAGCTCTTGTCAGCCTCATGCTACTGCAGGGGAAGGTTTTGGCACAGTCCCTACTGCATAAGCCACTGTCACCACTCACCCTCTCTCTCAAATGGCACTGATTCCCACAGCCACCAGCAATGGGAAATAATAAATTTGGCAGAGGCTACAGTAGGGGACCTCCTCGCTCCTCCATTCTAATTTGACATCCCTGCTTTAAATTATGTTTTAAAAGTAGTGCTATATACTAAAAGTGGCTGATATTACCAGTTGCCTCTATACCAATATAGCTACAACCTGGATGACTGACATTACCAGCAAAATTAATGCAGTTGAACCACGAATCAACTCTGTTCCTAGTTCATCAATTCCAATGTCATCGTTGGTCAGAGATCTGGCCAAACTCCTCATCTTAGAGGCTCTGAATACTATCAGGGAATTCTGTTTGATCTCCATTGTGCTTTAAGACACTGGAGTATAAATAAACTTAAGCTATCATTCCTGACTTGGAGTCTCTGGACCAGCAGTTCTTAACCTTTTTAGATTCTGAATTTGGCAACACCCCTGTTGAAAACCACTGTTGTACTGCCTCAACTTACCACAGTGCTTCTCAAGTGGCATGCTACCACCACATCTCATGTGAAGCCAGACTCGGAAGAGCAGTGGCAGTTTATCTGATAAACCTAACACTCTCTGCCACAGCCCCTCCTGGCGTGACCATGAATTCTGCCCTAGGAAACAGAGGTGCATGGGGCTGTTTCACTTAGTGGCAGCGGTGGTAGCACCAGTGGTGGCGTGACAGCCTGGAGATGAATCTGTGCACTTCCTCAGGCTGCTGCACTGCTACCACCTTTGCCAGGCACAACTGACCTGCATGCCTCTGTTTCCAGGAGGAGCTTGTGGGGCTGGATGGGGAAGGGCTCCAGCAAAAGCAAGTGTTCTTGTATTCATTAAGTTTCATCAAACAAACCTAATACAGGCAAACATGTCATATATCTCAACATTAAAAAAAGCTTTTGATCTGGTATCCCATGACTGTCTTATAGAAAAACTGGTCAACTGCGGCCTCGGCTACATTACAGTCTGCTGTCTGGGGAACTGGCTTCAAGTTCAGACCCAGAGAGTGGTAGTTAACGGAAGTCAATCGTTGTGGTGCACCATGACCAGCAGGGTCCCCCAAGGCTCCATTCTTGGGCCTATCCTTTTCAACATGTTCATTAACAATGTGGACACTGGTGTCAGAAGCGGACTAGCCAAGTTCACTGATGACACCAAACTTTGGGGAAAAGTATCCACACCCGAGGACAGGATGGTGATCCAGGCTGATCTTGACAGGCTTGGAAAATAGGCAGACAAAAACCCTATGGCCTTCAACTCCAAAGAATGGAAGGTACTCCACCTTGGGAAGAAAAACCCATACCATGCTTATAGGCTGAGCAGTGCTATGCTTGCTAGCACCACAACCGAAACGGACTTGGGGGTCATGACTGACCACAAGATAAATATGAGCCACCAATGTGATGCTGCAGCCCACAAAGCAAGCAAAATTCTGGCTTGCATCCATAGATGCTTCTCTAGCAAAGCCCAGAATGTCATCCTCCTACTTTACTCCGACTTCGTGAGGCAGCAGCTGGAGTACTGTATCCAATTCTGGGCTCCACAATTTAAAGAGGATGGGGAGAAGCTTGAGAGTGTCCAGAGGAGAGCCATGCACATGATCAGAGGGCAAGAGAACAGGTCTTAGGACGAGAGGTTGAGAGCTACGGGACTCTTCAGTCTGGAAAAGCGCAGGCTCAGGGAGGACCTGGTGGCTGCCTATAAGTATATAAGGGGCGTACATCAGGATCTGGGGGAAACGCCTGTTCACCAGAGCACTCCATGGGATGACAAGGTCAAATGGTCACAAATTTCTCCAAGACACATTCAGGCTGGACATAAGGAAGAACTTCTTTACAGTCCGAGCCCCCAAGGCCTGGAACAGCCTGCCCTCAGAGGTGGTGCAAGCACCTGCTCTGGCTTCCCTTCAGAGTCAACTGGATGATTATCTTGCTGCGGTCCTGTGACACCAGCTGACTTCCTGCCCCTAGGGCAGAGGGCTGGACTCAACAATTTTCCAGGGTCCCTTCCAGTCCTAATGTTTATGAAAATCTAGTTACTGAAATACTAAAAGCATGGATTCTGTCACCGCAACTTAACATCGATGCAAAACTAGTAGGAGACCGAGATCTCTCACTTAATATTTTTTGAATGATTGAAGTTGCAGGGGAAGACTTCATCTAAAATTACTGCAATTGAGGCAGTGAATAGAATACAACTTGGATTAGCACAATTAAACTTTGAGCAAGATTTAAAAATGGGTGGGGCAAAACTGGGTAGTCAGACAGGTCAAACCATTTCCAAAAAATGTTGTTATTGCATCCTAAATGTATATAAAACTTGAGATCTGCAACACCAGTGTTGCTGCCTCCAACAGTTTACACATTAAATCAGACAAAGGAAATAACAGCAGTAAGGTAAGAAAGAAGAAGAGATGCAATACAGGAATGGAAGACAATAGCATAAAGCAAAACAGACGAATTTTACAAACAAGATGTAAAAAAAAACAGCCTAGAAAAAGCGTTTTAAAAGGAAAAGAAAAAAAAGACTGAACAGGGTACAAATGTCAAGGCAGGGAGCAAAGAGATAAGATACAAGTGGGGCAGTTCTTCATAAAGTGTTTGAAGAAAGATTGAAGAGTTTGGACTTTACAGAAACAGAATTAGTAAAGAGAGTACCATGGTCAGAAGAACAAGGAAGAAAAAATAATTTACCCAACATTCTGCCACTGAGTATACAGGTAACAGGATTAAAGGCTTCAGAAAAGTCAAAGGATAATCAAGAGTGAAGCAATCTCCATTAGAGAATTGAACAAGATTTCTCCTGACATAGGTTCTCCCTTAAATTAAAGCTTATAGGACTGAAGTGACAGAGGAATTTTGAGTGAGAGAAAAAGCCCAAAGGCTTAAATCTGAGCATATTTTGCTGCAGGCTTTTTTTTTTGGAGGTGGAGGGAGGAAGGGGATGGGAAGGTAGGGTGGAAAAAAGGAAGGTAGGAGCCGGGGAAAAAAATCACCAAGTAGATAGATAAGTTTGACAGTCAATCTTCACAGAATTCCTAATAATGAAAATGGAGGTGAATGAAGTAATCCTTGGTCAATAGTAAGGGAAGGTGAATAAGGTCAACAAGGTACAGAATTGTGAGGTTTGGAGGCAGTCACGGGTCATCTGCTCCAACCCACTACAAAAATGCAGGAATGCTACTCCTAAAAAGGATCTACTGAAGACAACTGAAGTTAGATAGGAAGACTAAGTAAATCCAAGAAAATCTCTCTACAAAGACTGAGTGTTGATGGTGGTAAAAGCAAGACAGCCTGTGTACCATGAATATGAGAAAAGAACTCCAAGAGTTCTCAAAGCGGAGAGCTAATGGCTCCAATACCCTAGAGGTGCCTCCCATCTGGCCCTACTGACTTGAAAGCATTTGGCTTCTTTAAGTTGTGGGATCTCCAACCCTGGAAAATTTCAAGAGCAGGTTAGACAGACACCTGGCTGTGATGGTTTAGTCAGGGATGATCCTTCCTTGAGTAGAGGGGCTGGACTTGACAATCCCCTGCCCCTCGCTCTTTTTTAATGACCCCTGCTTTCCTATGATCCTTTGTCTATATGCCTTTCTCAGTTCTTGGAGATCCTGCAAGAAACTTGACATTTTCTAAAATCTTTGGCTTGCTCTTCTCTTTAGTCTCCTTCCTGATTTTTCTACAGTCTACTAACTATAAATAACTCTTAACCTATCCTGCCAATATTCTAGGCTGTTTGTCTCCTTCCCTATCTTTGCTGCCAGCTGCACTCATCATCTGGTAGCTGCCCCTACTTGTGAAGACTAAAGTAAAAAGATATTAAATCCTTCACTCTGTCTGCACAGTGCGTAACTAGACTGACTTCTGCTCCGTGGTGGACTTCTTTAGTCATCCTCTTGACATACCTGTAGAACCCCTTTTCATTTTCCTTTTATGTCCCTTGCTAGCTGCATCTCAAATCATGCCTTGGCTTTCCAAATGTTCACCCTGCATGCCTGTGCAATACTCATAAACTCCCTTCTAGTACTATGTCCAAGTTTCCACTTGTTCCAGGATTGCTTTGTTTTAGCTCATTGGAGAGACTGATGTCTAGAAGGTCTGGTCTCCTGTTGCACTTCCTATTCTTCTGTTGTATCAGAATAGCTTTCTTAAGAGGGTCTCCTTGAAGTACAGTCAGCTCTTCTGGATTCCTTTTCTCCCCCCCCACAAGACTTGCCTTGCAAAGAATCCTGCCCACCCACTGCATAAGTTTGTTGAAGTCGTTTTTCTATTTATATACCCTAAATAATGCATCTAGATCAATGGTTCCCAACACTTTTTATACTGATGACCACTGCAGGAGTGGGACGGAGTGCACGGAGCTGCCACACTGCCCAACTTTAACCCCACATGTGGCTGCCAGCAGCAAGAGCTGCTTGCCCAGGCAGACAGACGTAGGGCCGAGCGGGGGGCCTGTGCCACAACCCAGCAGCCAACCCTTTCCAGCCTGGTATTTGGGAACCTCTGATCTAGATTATAAACCTACTTTTCTGAAGTCCAGTAGCCTTATTCTGCTACTCTCCTTCCTTCATCCCTTCCTTTAGCATCTTGAACTCTGTCAACTCATAGTCCCTGTCACACAAGTTACCTTTTACCTTCATATTTTTAAATAATTCTTTCTGTTTGTAAGCAGCAAATCAGGAAGAGCTTCCCCCTTATTCGGCCCCTATACTATCTGCATCAGAAAGTTATCTCTTTCACACTCCAAGAATTTTCTGCACTGCTGGTTGACTGCTATGTTTACCTCTCAGGAGATGCCCATATAATTTAAAACCTCCATAAGAACAGAATGGAATACATAATCTATATGAAGTTTTTTTCCCTCTTTAATACTAATACTCAATGAGGTACCTCTTTCTAGTGTGGAGACCATTATACCAACATAAATTTGTTTATGTTAGCACAATTTATTTGAATAAAATTTAGAGAAATAAAATGTTATATCATAAAGAATAAAATACATTTATACCAGTTTATCTGCATCCATACACTGGGTGGTTGTATTAATTTAAGTTTGGGTTTAAAAAGCCACACCTTAACACAATTACTTAAATAAAATAAAATAAATTAAATGGTGGACTGGGATTTCTTTAGGATCATCATGAAGGATGATAAAGGGGAGTGACTGACCCATAATTCCTTTTTATTCACTTCTGCCTTAAGGAAAATTTGGAGGTATGAAGGTTGGGTTTGGTTTAGAAAGAGAAGATAAAGGTCTCCTGCTGGACCCAATCTTGCCTTTCAAAAAGCTTCTAAAATCCTAGGAAAATAAAAGAACTAATAACTCTATTATCATATGGCATTATGAAAGCCATTGCAGTCTCTTTGACCTTTTTCTATACAACATAGTTAAGCATGAATAGTAGAAAACCGATACAAAAAAAATACCCAAAATTTTGGTTTCATATCCTAAATAATATATCTAGATCACAAGCAAGTTGGAGCAGGCACTAGTTACAGGTCTGTATGGAGTACAGTACAATGGAGCTCCAACATCCAATTGCAGGGGATTTAGTTGTTACTTCTATAGCAATATTAAATAAGGACATAAATTACAGAGGCACCAATTGCATTTTCTTGGCCAGTACCAACAGCCAATTATTCACCAGGCATATTACCCAATATCAATGCGATAACTGATTTACAGGAACTCAGCTGGGCAGCATGGAGAGCAGGTCCCTTCAGGGAAGTCTGTGGAAGGGAAGAAGCATAAGGGGAAAGAGGCAGATTAAGGCCCCCACAGTGAGGGAAAGGGAGTAGGGCAGGGACAAATGGGACCCTGGGACTGGGGTGGGGAGCAGGGAATCAGTGCCCAAGAGATTAAAAATGGCATCAGGAGTACTTGAAGTAAAGCTTGTCAAATTAGCTTCAGTTCAAGTGCCACTGCCACCTTTTTTAAGTCTGGGACACTTATAAAAGCAAAGCTAAACAGGGTGAGGGTGAAGGCAGGCTGCCCACTGCAGGCTTGGTGCTCTCCTTCCATCTCCCCCTTCTCCCCATCTCTCTCAACTTATGCTTGCTCAATTGCTGGCAGGGTCTGTACAGTAATGTTCTCTGTAAGATACTCCATTTCCTCATCATCGCTTGCTTACACCTGTTCTAGTTTCAATTTATATCCTTTAAATTTGAGTGACAGAACTGTACACTACAGTTCAGATGAAGTGATACCAGTGTCTTTTGGAATGGCAATCATGCTTTCCTGTGTCTACTGAAAATACCCCACCTGAAACCTTCTAGGTCCTAGGATATCATTTGTCTTTTCCCTCAGATCATATCACTGACTGGCTCACAGATCTCCTCATAGTGACTAACGCACCCAGGTCTTTCTCCCAATTATTGTATTTACTCAAATATAAGACCAGATGTCCCATCCACATCACCCAATCAGCATGGAGGGGGGTTAAGGTCCTTTGTTTTATATTAACATATAAAGAAACTTTATTAAACTGCTGCCAAAAGCAACGTGTACGCGGTAATGGAAGCCAACTATGCAGTTGATTAAATGCAGCCAGCACTGAACCCGACTATGAAACATATGGCTCATACTGGTCAAACATATTGGGTTGCTTTGTTTTGTTGGGGTGGGGTGGTGGTATATATATATTTTGGAAAAAAAATTGTATTCCAGGTCAAATTAGCCTAATCAGTTCCAAATCCTTTCAACTGAGCAAAACACAGCATTCAAATACCATAAGTGGAGCTACAACTGGCAAGTATCCTTTACCCCAGACTGTAGCCTGGGGCTTCAGATACTCACAAATCCACTGGCAGGCATCCTACATGCAGCCTCGAGGCTTGCGGTTCAGATGCCTCGAAGTCTTACTTACCCTTAGCCAATGGCCACAAGAGCAAGCTAGGAAGGAGTCTCCCATTTCTGTAAACTCTGTAGCCAAGATCCTCCCACTGGAAGCTCACCAGTGAGAAGCTAATTACAGGACTTTCATAAGGCACCCTGTCTGCAGTGCATTTAGACAGGGGTACACCCTCCACTACCCAATCATTTAAAACGAGCTTCATTTGAGTAACAAACTAGTGCAGCAACTAAATTTGATCTTAGCTGACCAAAGGACAAATATACTGATTTTTATATATATTTTTGGGGGAAAAAAATTCCAAAAATATATATATTTGTGTTCCAGGTCAAATTAGCTAGATCAGGTCTGAATCCTTTTGAGTAAGTACAACTTAATTATTCAAACATCATATTTGGTGCTGCAAGCAGCAAGTATCCTGCACTCTAAACTTTTCAGTCTGGGGCTTTCAAATCCATTGGCAGGTATCCTACATGCAGGCCCAAGCCTGGAGCCTTGGGGTTCAGATGCCCCTGAACCTGCCACAAGGAATACGTAATAGTGACCATTGCACATGGTCTCCCTCAATGCACTGTTTTGCAAGTCATAGTGAACCACTACACTGAATACATTTTTACTTCCTCTTCACTTCCACAGCTGAGCTGCACCTTTCTTTTCCATGTCCAATGAGTCCCATTTCTCCATCAGCCTTACACATCTGGCAAATCTCACCAAACGGAGCCCCAAACAGCTCACCAAGAATCCCTCTGTCACTCCCTCTCTCAGCCACATATGATTAGCATGGCCCACCCTCTATAAGGTGGAGCTGGACCAAACTTCTCTGCGTCACATCTGCATATACATTTTTGGAGGATCCCAGGACTCGAGATGACAACACCCAGTTCTAGGCATGAATGGAAGCTAATTAACATGTGGATGCTTCGTGGGGGCAGGGGTATTTGGAATACACCAGGGTGAGCAAAATACGGCCCAAGGCCATTCTATCCAGCCCATGAGGCCCCTAAAAAATTTAGAAAATGAATATTTGTCTGCCCTTCGTTCCCGTCAAAAAATGACAGGAACCAAGGACAGTAGGATCCAGGGGAAGCCCAGAGGGTTCCCACAGCAGCAGGACCCACCCAGCCTTGCCCACCAGCTGGAAGCCCAAGCTGGTGCTTATGGCCTGGGACCCCACGGCAGTGCTAGAACCTCAGGTAAGGGGAAAGCAGGGAGAAGGGCAAGGGAGGACACCAGGCAGGGAAGGAGCCCGGGAAAAAGATGAGTGCGGGTGGGGGGAAAACAGCCCCTTGCCCAGCCCATGGCCGGCACCGCATGCTGCAGCCATCTGCAGCCCGTATGGGGCTGCCTGTGCCTGCTCCAGACAGCCCCGCGGGCTGCGAGCGGCTGCAACAGGGAAAACTGGGTGAGGGAGGGGCCGCTTTTCCCCGTGCTCAACACCAGCTTCTTTCCTGCTGGCAAGCAGGGGGTTGGAGCTGTACGCTGCCTCCCGCCTGTACCACAGGGCCGCGGGGCACTGGGTGAGTGGGCACAGAAGCCAGTGGGAACATGGGGCCCACACTGGTGTCCCAGGACCAGTGCCAGCAGGGCCCAGAGCAGGGTGGCAGGAGTGTGGGATCCCAGCTGGCACAGGCTCTATGGAGCCAGGCCAGCTCCCCCCTCTCCTTCCTGGTGCAGCCCAGCCTGGCTCCACACGCCCCTGCCAGCCTGTGCCCCATTTTGGGCCCCACTGGCACTGGCCCTGGGATGTTGGTCCCAAGACACTGGGACATTGGTCTCAAAATGGTGACTGGAACAGGGCACCTGTCAAGGGGCAGGGCTACCTATTCCGCCCTTGACAGCCTGCCATAACTGCCCTCCACCCAAAACAACTGCCCGCTCCTGGAATACACACAGCTGAGCTGTGGGGTCACTATAGCTTGGAATGCTGTTGACTCTGCAGGGGCCCAGTGCAATGAATCATATGCTCACATGAACCATATGAACCAAATCCCCAGACTGTTTCTTTGGCAGAGGAAATACCATGGCCACAATGGTGGCAGGGGAAATACCCTCCCTGAGGTAATATAATTAAAATGGCACTGTGTAGCAGATGGTTCTACCCTTGTCTGCTTCTGGACAGGACTCCCTGAGAAGGCCTCATAATTAGCTTCCCACTGGCCAGCTTCCAGTGAGAAGATCTTGGCTACATGCTGCCTTTATGGAAATGGGAGACTCCTCCCTAGCTTGTTCCTGCAGCCAGATGGCTGAGGGCAAGTGAAACTTGGGGGCATCTATCTAAACCCCAAGCCTTTGGGGTTGGGCCTGCACATAGTACACCTGCCCAAGGATCTAGAAGCGTCTGAAGCCCCAGGTAGGGTTGAAGGATCCTTGCCGGTAGTAGGGCCACATATGGTTCTTGAATGACTCATCATGAATTTGGAATGGATTTGGCCAATTTGACTTTGGACACAAAAAAATTTCCTTAAAAAACAAAACAAACAAACCAGCAAAACCTCCAGTCCTTTTAACACACTCCATTTCCCTTTTAACTTACTGACCTAAAAATTCTTGTGCTAATCTTCACCGTCTCCAGCTTAGTGTTCTGCATATCGACATAACTGTTCAACATCTGTTCAACATCTTCGTCACTGACTTGGACGAGGGGGTGGAAAGCAAGCTATCCAAGTTTGCTGATGACACCAAACTGTGGGCTGAGGTGGGGA
>JAGPOW010000261.1:61456063-61474521 GCA_030014935.1 Caiman crocodilus | reverse complement strand
GCGCGCGTTCCTGAGGTAGCGATCGAGCCAGTCAGCACACCTGTCTGTCTGGCGCACGCTCTCCTGTGGGGATCGAACGAGTCAGACAGCCTGTGCTTCAGCCTGTCTGGTAGCTTAAGGAAATCGAGCTAGTCAGTCTGTTTGACTGTCTATGCAAGTTAATTTGATTTCCTCTCGCGCTCATGTGAGAAGGGATGAGTGAGGCCTCAAGAGGCTCACTTCTTAGTTCGTCGTCTCACGCGTACTATCTCTCGAGCCACGACTCTCGAGTGGGTTATCACCCTCTCAGGCGCTGAGAGGTCCTGCGAATACTTAAGGGCTCACCGAAAGAACTACGGTACGCCATCACCTGGCCGTAGCCACTGTGTGATTCATCGCTTCATGCCATTTGTGTTAACTGTACTTCGTTGATGGGTTTGACTGAATTGCCTACAAGAGTTGAGTGAGTAAACTTGTTTATTTTCAAACTTCGCCTTGGGAAATTTTCTCCGTCTCTCGCGTTCTCCCTCTCGCTAGCCACCCAGGGCCCAGAACGCATCCGGGCGGGCACCACCCCTCAGGCCTTTGCTCGGTGTGTCTTCGCAAGCACCCTTCCACAGCCACCTGGAGGGAGCGTATTGTGACAGGCCCCAAGTATATTTTTAAAGCTTCTGGTTTCTTTTTAACTAAAGAAAAATGTGTGTTGTGTTATGTGTGATGATGCACCACACCATTTGCACCCTGCTTTCTGAAATCCTAGATCTGCCCATGCTGGTAGGTATACAAACAACTCACAGGATAAAGCCAGAGATTTCAAATGAGGAATCCATAGTGTCAACAGAATTCTGACCAGAGCAAATAACTCAGAAGGACCACAACTGTAGTCAAAAAATGACTGAAAACTAAAAGCTGACATTTTCTGAGAAGGACCACTGAGTTAGTTTATTAAGTGCACCTCTACCTTGCCTTGCTTACTTCAGGCTAACATGGCTAACTGCCTCTCCCTAGCCTGCAAAGGTCAATCTTATTTTGGGGAAACTAAGGCACAGAGCAGCTTGTGTATCTGGCTGGCCAGAGGCAGAGCTGGGAAGACAATTGATGGGTCTTTTTGGTTCTAGCTCAGCGCCCTTTGAAAAGGCCACATTTGTGTGGCTGTGACTAAAACATGACCAAGACCTGAGCCTAACCCTACTTGACAGATTGGAAAAATTGTACTATTGTACTATTTATTTTGATTTAGAGTAATTGTGATCCTACTATAAGTGGGATTGTCTATAATTTGTTTTGTTTGTTTGCTTGCTTTGGGGGGTATTAATAAGAAATATTTCCAAATGGTCTGTGCATCTTTCTTAAGTCAATGCCTTGGAGTTTAGCATCGAATCAGTAATTTAAACAAAATGTTATCAAGTTTTTGTTCACTTAAATCTTGGAAGTAAAAAAGGAGAAAACAAGACAAAGCAAATGAAATCCTTATCTTTTGCACAGTTCTGTGAAGAAAGAAGTGAATGGCCACTGTAACAATTTTTTTGCCAACGCTTATGTCAAAGATCGCCAATATATTTTTCATATGTTTGGTATTTAAGTCTGTAGTTTCTAAACCAAGACATTTTAAAGAGAGAAATTTCACAATAACTGATGAAGCAATTTCACTCTTTAAAGGAAAGTTGCCTTTTTATTTTGGTCCACGGGATATTTTTCTATTAAATAAGAAGAACTTGTCTTTTATACCATGGGCGACTGGTGCCACCGTAGTCGGGGGGGCATGTGCCCCCTCCAGCAATCAGTGCACAACTTGGGGTGGGGGGCCGCCCTGCAACTGATCCCACTGACTGGTGGGGAGGGCATGGCAGATTGCAACAAGGCCAATCACTGCAGCCACATCCGAAGGTGGCTGTGTGTGCTTGTGGGAGCACCATGGCGCTCCCACTCCCCGACCAGCGCTTGCGGCACCGGTGCTCCCACCTGCCCCACCGCGCCCATTGCCTAAGCTGTGAGCATGGCCAGTCAGGAGGTGCACCAGCCACTGTTTTATACAGCAAGACTGGGATTTTTTTCAAAGATCAGTTGCACAATACAGTTTTGGAGAGAGAGTCTATGTCCTCTGTATGTATTGGGTCTGGCTGGATGTTTGTGGTGTCTTCCTGCCTTTGTTTCAGTTCATTCCCTTCTTTCATGAGATGTGGAAAAAACAAGATTGCCTTCCATTTGTTTCTAATACCTACAGTTCCATGATAACAGTCCTCAGCCCCTAGAAAAAGTATGGAGCAGATCCTCAAGGAATCTAAGCACTTGGAGGAGAAGAAGCTGATTAGGAACAGTCACCATGAATTCAACAAGGGCAAATCATGCTTGACCTAACCTAATTGCCCTCTATGATGAGATGACTGGCTTGGTGGATGTGGGGAGAGCAGTAGATGTGTTATACCTTGATTTTAGCAAGGCTTTTGATATGGTCTCCCACAAAATTCTTGCTGGCAAGCTAAGGAGGTATGGGCTAGATGAATAGACTGTAAGGTGGATAGAAAATAAGAGACTTCAAATACCTGAAGGGGGGTTCAAAAGAGAATGGAGCTTAGACCGTTCACAGTGGTGGTAAATGACAACAAGGAGCAATGGTCTCAAGCTGCAGCAAGGGAAATTTAGGTTAGATATTTGGAAGAACTTTCTCACTAGGAAAGTAGTAAAACACTGAAACAGGTTACCCAGAGAGGTTGTGGACTCTGCATCTGTGGAGGTTTTTAAGACCTGGCTAGACAAAGCATTGGCTGGGATGGTCTAGTTGGGGCTGGTCTTGCTTTGAGCAGGGGGTTGGACTAGATGATGTCCTGAGGTCCCTTCCAACCCTAGTTTTTTAGGGTTCTATGAGCACACTGATTACAATCATATCACACATTATGGTACCAATTGGTCTCCTACATGGTTAGGGAAGGATTTTTTTTTTCTTTCTAATGCATCCTTGAGTTATTTTGTCAACTTTTTCTGACACCCAGAAGTTGGCCACACTTGAAGTTGTGATGCTGATTATCAGAACCAGTGCTCTGAGAATCTGCACAGAGAATTCTGTTTTAGAGGCCTCCCTGGTATGTCATATATTCAGGATCATACTAATGACCAGATTTGGATTTAGAAAGGAACTCCCCCAGCTATGATTGGTTGTGACCACAACGGCTTTCACTTACCTTTGAAGCATGGGCATGGTTTGTCTGTTGAGATCACCTAGGCATTTGTCACCTTAAACAGTCCTTTACCATTTCAGAACATTGGTAGCTGTGGTGGCTTCCTGTTATCTGCTTGCTGCATGTGGTATGGTCTTCTGAAGGGTGAAATGCTTCATCTGTTGAAAGTCTTGTCCTAAATATAGGGCTATCCAGACAAAATTCAGTGACCTGTAGCATACAGGATGTCCAATAAGATAATCTGATATTCCATTCTGGCCTTAAGATGTATAAAACTATGAAGCTAATAAAAAAAATAAAAAGAGAGGTTTTTTTAACAAATATTTCAGTTAATATATGTTTGGGGTTTTCCCCTTATTCTTTAATCATCTCTGCTAACATATTTCCTACTGTATATAATAAATTACAAGAACCTCTAAATCCTATCTGCTCAGTGAAGAAAAGAGAACAAGGCAAAACAGAGCCAAAAAAATAATGGATATGTAAAGGGTATGTTACAAAGCCCACTGTAGTTAGTTGGAGTCCTTCTAATTGAATCATGCCAATAAAAAACCCAATAATTTCCAAGAGCCACATCTATCCTTCTCCTCAAAGATTTGATTCCTAGTTCAGTCTGCAAATGAAATCTTCATATATCATATTGCATTAGAAAAAAAGAAGATAATGTATTGTCATAAAGTCACCAAATAATAAGTCCTGCTTGGAAAATAAATGCTTTTCCTTTGCTATGACATTTATTTTTCCATAAACACCTCAGCATTTATGCTGCTGTAGCAGCAGCTGTTCAGTTGGCCCGATTCATTCAGGAGAATCATGATTCAGTGTTTGACGGAAATAAACACCTCAAGGTGATGAATTGCTGCCTCTCTGAAATAATCAGGCAGGAAGAAGATGCCATATATATAAAATAACCATTTATATCTGGATAATGTGTAGCCATGGGGAAAAGAGGTGCAGAAATATGAGATGATTTATAGAAGTTATACAACCAATGAAGTAGCACTTGCTTAAGCCAATGAATTGAACTCTGTGCTTTTAATTTTCCCAGGGGATAGTAGTGGCATTAAGGTATGCAAAGTGGTTTTCTGATTTAAAGTTTGCCCTATTGATAGGTTTATTTTGATACAGGATCTGAAGAGTTGTAATGAGAGTTAAATAAGTCTTTTTTTAATAGGAAAACAGTACCCAAATTTTACTGAAGATTTGGGTCATTCATCAGCAGAAGAGGAATTCTCCCACATTATTTTCTTTAACAGCAGATTATACTAATTGACTTACAGATGTATGTTCAATTAAATTTTGTGCATTTTTTATAAATAGGTGCATATCTATAAAAAGATATGTTTTAAGTTGATTGTTCATGAAGGCAAAATGTGAGCATAAACTAGAAAGGAAAAAGATGGTTGGAAAAATTAATTTTATGCATTATGCTGGAAAAAACTAGGAGGGATCCAGGATATATTATAATTAAAAATAAAGTCTTTGGGGGGGGGAAAGGTGCTTTTCCATTTATAATTATAGCCTCTCTCCAAAACATTTCTAAATGCCTTTCTTTAAGATTATCTTTTAAAAGATGAAAGACACTAACTGCCTGGTCAGCCAAGAAGATCATTGCAATCAGCACACTGTTTTCATTAATTTATTTCATGACTTGGGACATTAAAACCATTCCTAAAAACATTGTTTTAATTTCAAGGTTACTGGGTGTTGAGATGTCGGGCTTAATTTTTCAGACCTGCTGAGCAGCTTTCTAACTACAACTTGAGGTTTGGGTACTGAATTAGATTCAGGAGTTACAGTTTGGGCACCAAAACTATTAGCTTTTTTTTGGTGGAGTAAGGAAAGAGGAGCTGATTGAGGGTTTGGTTTGTTTTTTGTTTTTGTCAATGGAGGAAGCTATGTTCACCTCACATCCTAAATGGTTAAAGTGCAGGAGTTATTTCTTCCTTCTGACCAGCTTAATCCAATGATGTATGTTAGCAAAATGCAGAAATAAGAGACTGTGATAAACAAAAGGTATATTTGACTGCCCAAGAAGTACCAGCTGCTTCTTTCCTTGTAGGGAAAGACCTGTTTCTAGGTGTGTACATTTTTATAGAAACTATAAGGATTATCTATGTGATTGTTAAAATATTAAATGAAAAGTTCACTATTTGCTGGGACAAGAATTCAGTAAGATAAAACCATCTGGTGTTTAAAGGAAATGAAGCATTTAGGCCAAAATGCAGTAGTCCAAGTTCAGGCAAAGCTCCAACTGAAGTAAAATTTGATTAAAAATTGGCAGAGTAAAAAAGAACAGACTACATATTAACAAAGTATAGACAAAAACCTGTTCCTTTTGCTCCCAACCGACTTTGACCCCTAGGGTGAATAAAACAACCAGAGTTTTCCTTTTGGGTAAATAGGATGGTGTAATACTTTAGCAGTTAATACAGAGTACTTGACTTCTGGATACCTTGCACCAAAATTTGTCAGGTATGATTCAGCTAGATTAGTCCCCTTGAGTATCATTACAGTTGGGAATAGAACAGCAAGGGTTTCTTGTTTCATTATAATCTCCTTGAAGCAAGATTTTGCAGCTGGTGATTGTGTTTGGCATAAAATACAAGGATTAAAGGACTTTCTTTGTTGTGGCATTGTGCCCAATATCGAGTTTCTTCACACCAGCCCTGTTCCTCAGTAAAAATAATATGTTGCCATACACTTCTGTTTGCCCCCCCCACCCCCTTCCTGCCTTATAAAGAGATGGGCTTGCTGTCATTACAATCAACACTTGGAATGGAGTTATACCTAAAGGGATTGATTGTGCCATGGGTGGACTGTTCAGAATTTCATGGTCTCGGTGAGAGCGCTGCAAATTCTTTCACAAGCCTCCTGGGCCAAGTGCAGACATTCCAAAAGCCTGCGTCTGAATTGATTCAATCTTTGCAGATTAATTAAGTAGGGACTACTGTGCCTTAGCCAGGCAGACCAAAGCTGCAGTCCCGCAGTGGGAGAGGGGAGGGAAGGGGGAATAAATCTCCTCCCTGCCCACTTTGCCTCAGGGGCCATACCAGAACCATGTCTGGGCTTGCCCCCGCCTCTGCTCCACCTAGAGAGTGGGGATGTGGGGGGATGGGCAGGACCAGCCCTCCTCTCTGGAGCAGGCAGCACAGCCTAGCTCAGGGCTGAAAACCATGCTGGGATGCTGGGCTACTTTTTAACCAGGAGGGGGTCTGGGACACAAGTTGCATAAACTGGTTTGACTTCAATCAGTGAAGTCTGATACTACATTCAACCAGGTTTATCCTAACCTGCCATTTTGGAACTGGGTTATGTGCACTGAACTGTTGTTCTCTTACCTGTTTAAACCAGTTTCTGATCACTTAAAACAATTGATGTGTAACTTCTGTCCCTAGCCTTAGAGAACAAAGGTGTGCATGTTCTCTCAGAGCCTTGCTACACATTGTACTTTGAGCTGCTCAAATGTTGATCAGTGTTAGTGGTAGCTCAAGTTTGAAGGAGTCACATCTTAGGGCTAAAACCCTTTCTGACTGTTCCCTACCTACACAGCTCTGATTTGCCACTAGAAGGCTGGCAAGCAGAGGCCTGACTAGGAGCTAAGTTGTGAGTTGTCACTAGGGCTGGTGAGCCTGGATGGACTTCTATCCCTACTCCAGGTCGGGGTGTAAGATGGGTTACGGTGGGAACATTAACTCTGCACCTCCTAGTTTCATGGGATGGAGGTCATTAATGAAATGGGAGGTAGAAAGGAAATGGGGGTGGGGAAGGGTGGTAAAATGAAGCAAGTCAGTCACTGAATGATAAAATAAACAGATATAAACTAGAAAGAATTTAAAAAAATAAGGGAGAATTAAATTAAAGAAAAGCTCATGTTTTAATACATTAGGATTTGGGTGTGGGGGTGCTGGTTGTAGTTCCTAGGGTGGCTGTAAAATGGGAGCAGTGAGGAAAGGCACTTCTGGGAGAGCTACTGCCCCTACCCTGGGGAAGAAGCCCTAGTTCATGGTAACCTGATCTGGCCCCCTATCTTGTTCCCCTTCAGCCCCTGCTAGACCCCATCCATGCTCCATGATCTGGCTAACTGGCATGTGCTCTGCAAGCCATTTGTACGGGATCATTCCCCTGGGGGTGGGATGGTTACACCCCCTGGGGTGGAAGGGAGTTGGCTTGGGGCCAGAACCACCCCCCCTGGGCAGTAGAGTTCAGGGGGTGGAAAAATTGTCCACACAGAAAAGGAAGGTGGAGTAGGGGACACGCATCCTGTGGTGCTGGAGGACTGCAGCTTAGACGGTTCCACTATGGAGAGTGGCCACACATTAATGCAACACAGGCTGGATAACGCAAATCAGAGATAAACCTACCCCAGGGCGGCATAACTTTTTGAAGTCCCTGAACTGTGTTTAGAACTAATTTCAACTGCTGATGTGTGGACAATACAGGGCTTAAGAGCTCCAGAAGCTGCTGAAAATTAATGTGCAACAAGGACCTTACTTCATCATCTCCCTGCAGTAGTCATACAGTTTTTTGTTAGTGGAGAGTGGTGCCATAACCACACCTTATACTTTTTGTTGTAAGATATGTCCAAAGGAGTCTTACAGAGAACAAGTGCATAAAGTACAAGGATTTCAGTTGTGGCAGGTGCTTGCACAGCATAAGAGACATGAAGAAACTAGGGAAAAGCATGTCTGTTTGCTCATACTGCCCCTCTACAAACCCATGTAAGGTCAGAAATAATTTAACCAGAAAATTGTTAACTGAGGCCCTTCTTGTTCTAGAAGTAAAATATAAACCACTTAATACTCCTCAGAAGAGCCCTTTAAAATCAGACATACGACTCAAAATTCACCAAATCCTACTCATTTCAATATTAAAGGTATCACTTAATACAAATTTAAGTTAGCTTTCTAAATTCTGGGGAAACAACATGCTTTTAGGATCATTACAGGAAACCCTCGCTATTTGCAGGTTCGGCATTTGCAGTTTCAGATATTCGTGAATACCGAACCTGCATTTTAAATACACTTTATACATTTAGAGGAGCTCCTTGGGAGTGTGTCCCCCACAAATGGTGGGGGTCACCTGTACTTTGTTATTCAGAACAGAAAGCATCTAATATAAACTTTGAAATATGAACCCTTTCTTTTCTTTTTTTGTGCCCCTGTGACAAGGTATTTAGCAAAATTTGCAATTAGTTGGAATCTGATAGAACTGTGTCATGAATGCTTCTGCTCTAGCTTCAAACTTGCAAGTTTGGGGCTCTAAACTATGCACCTTAGCACCCATGCCACTGCAGCATCCCATGAAGTTTATAAAATTTAAACAAATAGAGGGCACTGATGGTGATTGGCATGGGCTATGTAGGTTAACCACTCTGCCTCACTGTCAGCAATATGTAGAGCTGAACCAGCAAAAAAAGGAGGCTCAGCAACCCTGGTTAGAAAGGCAGAAGAAGAAGAAGAAATGCAAAACTTTAGAATTCTTGGCTCAGAGATTATACCTTTTATTAGACCAAGTAAATCACAAAAAGCTTTCAGGTTCACACACCCTTCTTCAGTCTCAGGGAAAATTAATGGTGGTAAAAAGTCCCGATAAGTAGAAATAAACTTCATTTTGCACAGAGGAAGCTAGCGATGGAAGTCTGGCCCTCTGGGTCTATGAGGCTGTCTTTGTGAGTTCCTCTTTGTTGTACAGAACAAGCAAGATTCCTTCCTTAGTGGTTTCAGATGGCAAGCAAGGAGATGTAGAAATCTTTCTTGTTGTTCAGCAATGAAATTTAAAATCCCAAACTGGCTAAACTTTGGAACAAGAATAAATCTTTTTCAGGATCCCCCAGCATGCAGTTGCAATTAGCTGAGAATCCTACTCAGCAGTGAGTGTGGTTATTTTGACTCCCAATCTTCTCTGAAAATGTAAATACTTTCAAATGGTAGGAAGTGGCAAAATGGCCCCTCTAACTCATAAATACATTAGGTAAATGTGTTGTAAGAAAGTACACAAAGGAGTTAAAATGAAATAAAATGAGTTGGTCTGAGCTTGAAGTAGATCTGGGAGTATAAGATCCCTTACTTAATAAGTTAAAAAGACTATAAAATATTCTGAAGACTACAAGAGGTATGCTAATATGAACCTATGAACATTATTGCCTTGATTGAGGAAGCCTTGGGTAACATGGTTTTCATGTCCATTAAATATTTCTGTTCTAGGAAGGCTCAACATCTTGATTACCATATAAGAGGATCATATCCAGGATACTGACTCATTTGGTGATGGCAATGTCTAACAGCACACATAGGGACAACAGTCTTGGTCCTTTGATCCTCTCCCTATTTCCCCCAGCCTGAAAGATGTTCTGAACAGACCAGATAAGGCAAGAGAACTTGAAAACATCACCATTCCTGCAGCTGTATCAGGTTCAGAGATCTGGCCTTATATGCCTAGCTTCACCCCTACCTTATTCTTCCTAGAAGCTAAAACTACAAAAGATAAGTTTTGAAACTCTTGCAACACTGTCTTGACATGAAATTGGTAAACAACACAAATGCCTGAGCAGCCCTATTCCTGTAAAAGTATAGATGGATGCAGTATGGTTAATGAAGTGGTGTGTCCTTCTAAAGTGCTATTGCCTTCCAGCAGCTGAATATGATATTATATATAATCTTTACTTTCGGAAGCCTTGGAACCAAAAGGATGTCAACAAGTTTGAAAGAATTCAGGAAAGAAAATGTAAATGCTTAAATAGCTTGAGGAAGTGACTCTGACAAAAGAGTTAAAGAATTGCATGTTTCAGTTGTCCACTAATGACTCACTGGGAATTTAGGTTGAAATAGGAGGCAGTGTACTGTTCTATAGTGCCACAGCAAGCCATTGGTTTACTTCTACTCCATTCTGTTTCTTGGGCTTAAAGCAAGAATTCTCATTGAGTTTGGTGGCCTGTTATTATGCAGAAGGTCAGGTCAGAATGTCCCCTTCTAGCCTTAAAATCTATAAAGCACTATTTGTACCAAGTAGCTTAAATGCAAGTACCTACTTGGTGGCTTCATCCAGTTCTGGTATGGTAGTGTGTATGTATTTTCGCTAAGTACAAGCTTCTGTTAATCTACTGGAGCTTTATTTTGGGTACACCTTCAACTTTCACAGCTTTTACATACTTGACATGAGAGTCAAGGGTGCTCAGAGCTTGTACATATCTATGTTGATGCTCTTGGAGGGTGTGGTGGCCCATGTACACTGGGTGTTCGGCCTCAATGTTTCTAGCAGTGGCCCAAATGTGTTCTTTCATGAACCCTACATAGACGTTTAGAGGAGTGTTCTCTGACGGCACCATCAGACGAGTGTTAGTCACATCAGTTAGTACCGATTCTAAAACCCTCTGGTCATAATTTGTACATGGTTTTCGATTCCTATGCTTCTTTCGAGCTGTTGTTGAATGCATTGTACCGCTTTGAGATGTGGAGGTGCTATATAATTTTGGAGCCAATTCAGGTGTCCCAACAGGGCTTGAAAATCTGCTTTGGTTTTTGGTCATTGTGTAGATGTAGACATAATGTTATGTGTAGTACCCAAACGGCACTGACCTTTGAAATGAGTTCCCAGGAAAGTAAAGCTGTTGGCTGGTTCGTTCATGGACTTATCATCGTTTATCTTCCAGTCTTCTCTCTGCAGATGGGTCCTCAGGTTCATGGCTGCTTGGTGTACGGTTCCTCAGTGATGTCCCATTATTACCACGTCGTCTACATAGGTCAAGATGTTGATTTCTTGTGCGTCTGTATAGATGTTTCTGAAATATTGGATGCTATTATTCATCATAGCAGTTGCGAGAGCTGGGGAGTTTTGGTATCCTTGTGGGCATACATTCCATCGGTAGATCTTACCACAGACACACACATTTAATATTCCTTGGTCATCTATTATTGGGACTGAATAAAACATATCTTTTAAATCTAACGTTACTGCCCGCCATTCACCCCCTGCCTGAACCTTTGTAATGTCATGCATGATTTCTGTGATCATATGGTTTGTAGGCATTTACAGTAAGGCACATCGGCAGTTGGCCTGCCGATAATCAACCACTAGCCGGGCTTCTAATGGCCTCCCTGGCTTTGGAATGCCCCACCCTGGTGAGAGGTAAATGGAAGATTTCACCTCGCTTATACAGCCTTGTTGTTGAAGGCTTTGTAGCAGCTTTTCAATGGATGCTTGCAGACTCTCTTTTGTCGTCATTGGCTTGTATCGCCAGGATGTCGGGTTCTTCACGGTCGGTTGGTGTCTCTCCATTTCCAGGGTTTCTAATGGCAGGGCTGAGATAAGATGATGTTGTAATCGCAAAGATTTAATTCTGGGGACTCCTAAGATATTTATGCCCCCTAGAGTCCCAGATAGAGTCTTGCCATTGACTTTAAACCGTACCACAGGGGTACTGGCAACCACATGGAATCCCTGCACGAATATTATCTTAGAAGTTTTTCTGTGATAGATGTTGGGTTTAATAACGTTAACTTATGCACCAGTATCTAATAGAAAATGCACAGGCATTTCTTCTTGACTACTTGGTTTCTATATAGTTAAAGTTACATATGGACGCTCATCACTACTGAAGCAGCCGCCGGTGGTCGCCTCAACGGCCGCTACTGGTTTTTTTGTTGGATCTTTTTGTCTGGATCTTATTTCTTGTATTTGAATCCCATGAGGGTGGGTAGTTCCTTTTGGCCTTGATCGCCTATTCTGCGTAATTGTATTGGTGTGAGGCCACTATTTTTAAGAAGGAACCCAAATCTAGCCTTTTCTTCCGGATTTCTCTCCTTCCACTGAATGTTGGGGGACATCTTTGGAGATGACCTGGGGGATGAGTGCTTCTTCTCCCGCCCCTCTGCTACTTGTATGATTGGACTGGCTAGGGCTGCTTCCACTTTACTGGCCCCTGTGAGGTCTGGTAATTCCGTAAGGATGTTCCCGATGGGACTCCCTATCAAGGTGTGTAGCGTTACCTTTAGCCCAAGGGGGTTTGGTCACCTCCGTATAGTTCCACACAGGCTCTCACCGCATCCGCCTCCACGGGAGCTCTACCTGGTTCTCTGCACCAACGGTGCGGCCAGTACTCTTGTTGTTGTTGCTCATCTAGCATCACTGGCCGTACCTCTGTGTTCCATATTGGGTAACTCATGCCAGCTATGGAATAAAGCAGCTGTAACAGTGTCAGATGAGATGGTGGGTTTGCATGCCATTTGTGAATTTGTGCTAAAAGGGTCGGGACTACTACTGCACTTATTGGTATCGGTCATACCCAGTTGTTAGCAATTTGGGTTTGGTCCATACATGTTCCCCCTCTCCAGACAGGATGTCTCATCAGGGTAATGGCCTCCTCCACGTTGAGTAATTTGGCCCCATGGTTTAATATGAGGCGCCCCACCCACATTACTGGGGTCTTCTCTGGGCTGATTTTTGTTTCTCTGGTTAAATCCTGCATCTCCCCTTTTGTTCGGGTCTGGAAGACTGCAACCGTCCGGGTTACTTCACCCTCTACCGTTGTTTTGACAGTAGCAATTGGATTTACTTGGAAAGTGGGGGTGCTCACGGTGTTGGCCTCTCGGGGAGAGTGGGGTATACTGAGGGGATGTTATATGGTGGCGGTGAGGCAGGTGACACTAGAGGGTCAGTGATTGATCCCTTCACTAGCACCGTAGGGGGCGCTGAAGCGTTGCTCGCTGCATTTCCCGGTGAGGCGGTAGGGGGTGCTAGGGGGCTGCTGTTCTCCTCCCCCTCTGGGGTGATGTCACTTACCCCTCCCACCTTGTGAGCTGCGTCTTCCTTACCCGTGGCGTCCGTTAAATCTTTTCGCACCTTTTCTTCGCCAGCCGTATTTTTCCCCTCAGCGTTACCACCATTTTGAGACTTCAGTTTTGCGAGCTCTGCGTTCTTGTTGGTGACATCTTGGGCCAAGGCCTCGATGTCACTGGCCTGGTTCTCTGCAAGTCTTAAGAGCTCAGTTATTGTTCTAAATATTATGTTGATAACTTTTCCCTTTTTCTATTTTTCTCCCCCACATCTCCACTAGGAGGACTCTCGCCCCTTTACCTCTAATTGTTCCCTGAGTTCCGTTAGAATTTCACTTTCTCTACTCTCCTCACGGACAGTGGGGCAATTGAATCTGTCCGACGGCGTACTACAGCCACTACTCTGTTTTATATATTTGATGCATCACCTGTATTCTCGTCTGGGATCTTTATCTTTATTGTCGGCGATTTCTTTCCAAGTTATAAGGGGAATTGCGTCTTGTGCTTTATCGTAAGGTTGATACCTCACCGCTGGACTCGACATTAGACAGGCAGACACAGCCAGAGTGAGATTCTCCATGGCCCATTCCTTCTTGCCCTTGGGGTTTGCAGCGGCAGTTACAGAAAATACCCCTTAATCGGGCCCGTTACAGCTCGGTGGTACTGGGCATGATCTTGCAAATCTGTCCTTTGCCAATCCCATCCTCGTCGCCATTTGGGACACGATTCCCGGATGGTACTTGGGAAATGGCCGCAGTTGCGTGTTGAGTGGGCACTGGGTGGTGACACCGACCCAGACATGCTCGGGGATGCTAGATGTTAGGGAGAGAGAGATGGATACGAGACAAGTAGTAGATGAAGTAAGATTATAAGTTTACGTACAAGCCAACGAGATGATTAATGATTTGAAGTAACTTGATGAATATAGGAGCTATTTACAAGAACTGTTTACAGCAACAAGTAGGTACAGACAAAGTGGTGCAGACAAAGACGAACAAATGATGGGTAGCGGCGAGTGACAGGTAAAGTGTGGTCGTGAAGGTTGACTGCAGTCAAAAGTGATAACAATACAAGTACGATACCTGGCTGGGCAACGCACAGGACGTTCCGGATTGTGTGTGGTCTAGCTGTAAGCTTTGGCAGTCTATGCTAGTAATCTAGCTAGAAGCCTAGGGGTCTGGCCAGACTACAAGACAGGTGATCAGGATGTCTTGAAGATCTGATTCCAAGGACCAGAGTCTGGGAGTGTCTGGCGACCATGCACCAAGGTCCACAGTTCTCTTTATAGATTCTCCAGTCAATCAGGGGTCCCCCTCGATGGAACATTCTGGAGGCCTCGGCATGCTGGTCCGGCCAGTCATGCTCTAGGGGTAACACCTGACTTGTTAGGCTACAAGCGATCATGCACCGTCTGCATGATGATGCATACTAAGGTCACATTCTTCTGCCACTGCGTCACTGAATGTCACTCACAGGTAGCCATGTCACTTAATTTCTCAGACAACAATCTGGTGGAGTCACTTCACCTCCTGACAGTATTCTAAAATTTAGGAAGGATTCCATCTTCCCTCTGTACTTAATTTTAAAATCTTTATTAGCATCAAAATATGGTTGTTCCATATTGTCCTGATTTTTTTCATAATAACTAATTCAAATATATGCTATGTATATCCTGCCCTTTACAAAAGGCTCACAGAGGATTACTGTAAAACAAACAATCCACAAACAGGGGTTCCCAAACAGTACCCCAAACCTCCAGATCTCCAACTCCTCTCCTGTCAACCATCACTTCCCTGCCTAAACCTCCATACACAAGCAAACCTTCCTGCCAATCCCAACCAACATTCACATCCAGATATATACTTTTCCCTAGCCCCAACTCCCATCTTCATGCCTCAACACCAGGGAACATCTTCCTGCCCCCTTCCCCAGACATCCCCCTACCCTCTTAAGCCCATAGGCCTTTCATACAGAGGGGTTGCAACTGTCACGTCCTTTCCCAACACACACAACTAACTACACCCCTCCCCCAGCAAACACACCACTACAATTAGAAAAAAGAAAAAGAAACCCTCCAGTCACTGTCAAAGGGAAACACCAAAGTGTACCCTTTAGCATCACCCACTGAGGGAGGCCTGGAAACTCTGCAGGGCCGGCAGGCAGGCCACGTCATTCTTCTTCATAGGAATTTTATAAAATAAATAGGAATATTTAAAAATAGGAATAATGTAAAATAGTGATTTTATAATATAAAGGAACTATAAACTTCAGAAACTAGTGTGTAGGAGTCTTCCTACGGTAGAGCTCCAGAACCCAATTCAGAGACTACCATTAAGGTGGCCACACCACAACAAGAGCAGCAAAGTGTGGGGGCCAAGAATAGCTGGATGGGGCTGCACAATGGAGTGGAATTAGGCACAGAAGCTTGTTGGTTGAATTCAAAAGAACTTTACTTACAAACTGCAGTACAGGGACTCACGTCGATGCAACCAGTGTAGGTACGCTCCATAGGGTTACAAAACGAGCAGAAATGCAGAAACCAGGTGGCAAACCGATGTTGTCCGAGCATGCAGGACACGGGGTACGTCAGGGTGAACAGCTATGGGGAGTTGATCAGGCCTCCAAGTTCGCTCCGAGATACACGTGGAAGTCTCATCCGAAGCGCACGCGGAGTTCTCCAACTTGGGTGGAAACTTGCCCTAACTTTTATACTTGGCTAGCGAGCCAATTGGCAGCCGCCAAGTAGGAATAATTTACAATAAGCCAATCAGAAGCATGCATGCAAACAGTGCAAATGCAAGCTTTGGCAGGGACTGATCATTGCACCAAGGGTTTTTCCTGCCGTATCAGGGAACTTTTTGCACCGGGTACTCTCATGGTGCTGAGAACTCTGCTGTGCCAAGGCACTTTTAATTACTGAGCTCAGACACAAAGTAGCAAGAAGAGGCAACTGAGGTCTGGAAATCTCCTGTCCTTCACCCTAGGGCAGCTGTCATGGAGATGCCAGGTACCAAGATTGTTCATGCACACTTGACCCATATCTCCTGCCTATAGAAATCTTTCTGGGGACAAGCTGTACAGCTCCATCAGAGACTAGCAGCACACAGTCTGTCTTCGAGGTGACCCTGGGAGTGCATTCTTGCCCATGTCAGTCACAAGGAGAAGGAGAAAGAGGACATTTTTGACTTTTTAAACCTTTATTATAAAAATATTCAAAACAAAAGGTCAAAGTGCAGAAGTGTGTAGTCCTCCCAGGACTACAATGAAACACCGGTTAGCAGTGAAAATGTTCATATTCAAAGATCGGAAAGCTCTCTCCTCAATGATCTTTATGGGGTTGCACGTGTAGGACCAGCTGTCCATCTTGCAGAGAGTGCCCCCTAAGTGGTGCAGTGCAACACAATATATTTTATTGCAGGGTGAAACATCCAGACCCAAATATGACCTGCATCAAAAGGGAGAAGAGTTGGAGGAGATTGTTGGAGCCACCCTGGTGAGCCTGTTTCTACAGCTTTTCAGGGTTACCATCTGGGCCTGGCCTAGCAGATCGTGCTCCCTTTTGCCACTTGTGTGGGATAGAGAAGGTGAACACAGTCTCAGAGAAGTCCTCCACTTCCTCCTTATGCAGGAAGGTCAGGCTGCCAATATTGTTGGGTCTAGGTGAACCGACAGAGGTGCCCATGGCCAGGGCCTCTGGAAGTTGCCAGTTTTCTTAAGAAGCATAGCTCATACAGGATGTGTCAGGCTCAGCAGGTTTGCTCTGATATTGCAACCAATAGGTACTGCCACCAGGTTGTCAGAGCAGGGGGCGAAGACACAAGCATGATATACTTCAATTGTCCAAGTGTACAGTGCCTCCCCAGACAGGATCTCAAAGCATATACCACCATTGTTCTCTTTGGGGTTTGGGCAGGAACAACAGAGTACCATGCCCACCATTCTCATTGCTGTTTATGGCTAGAGAAGTAGGCAAGTAGTGACTGGGGGAGGGAGAGGGGTCTGTCTGGTGAATTGTCATCAGGGAGAGCTCATTGCCAGGAATTCTGGTTTTCTCTAATTAAAATAAATAAATTTGCAAATTCTCCGATTAAAAAAAAAATGCAAATCCATGATTAAAATGAAACACCACTATGTTTTATTGCTATTTTTACAATTTTAAAGCAATTTGTAGATCTACCAGTGCCTTAAGCACTTTAATAAAATAAATTGTAAATACTGATAAATTTTGGCATTTGATTTTGGGGATTTTTTGTTATTATGGAAAATCAGATCTCCCCCTGCCTCCTTTGCTCACCAGGAGACAGGTCCAGGCCCCTCACTCCCAAGCCACAGCCCCCCAGACCTGCTGGTGCCCTTCACTCACCAACCACAGCCTTCTGGCCCTGCTGTGTTACCAATAAGATTTTTTTTTTTGCCAGAGCCCTAAAGGATTAACATAGCAACTAGTCTGATGTGGTATCTGTCTCAGCCAGCCAACCGGTCAGAGCTAACCATGGGGAACGGTGTTTAATTAAGCAGACATCAGGCAGGCTGGCGGATGGAGAGGTGGAACAGCGTATTGGTTTCAAAATAGATTTTACTTACGCCACTGGTGGCCACGATGCAGGCTGTATGCTCACTTGCGTAGTTACAGTTCAGGGTACCGCATCGAGTGTACAGACGAAAGTGCGCAGGGAAGGGGTACATCGGGAAGTCGCTGACGGGGAGCCATTGGTGGGTGATCATTCCGCCAAATTCACCCTGCCACGTGCTTAGAGCTCTTTGCGGCGTGCTTAGAGCTCTGCGAGGTCTTTCCTGCAACGTGGTCAGAGTTCGCTCTGCTCCAACTTGGGCGGAAACTGTGCAGACTTTCATACCTTTAGAGTAGCCAATGAAAATTTGCTAAGTAGGAATACTTAATTAGACGGAACATACCAAATTTAGAACAATGCCAATCATACAGAGGGGTGGTCTTAATGTCAATCATATGGAGGGGTGGTTTCAATGCCAGTCATACGGAGGGGTAGTCTGTTGTGTCAGGGACACTCACTTGATTTGGGTTGTGACAGTATCAAGTGACCTTTAATAGTAACCCCAATGCATTATTACAGGTTTCCTCCCCATAATATGATCTGGCAGGTCACTTCTTAGATGGTTCAGCAGTGACCTTTAGGGATACAAGGCCTCAGGTCCTCCAGTGGGTGGGTGTTATGTTTCTTTCTGGCAGAATTCGACAGGTAACCTATTAAGGCCTGGTGCTTTCATTGATTCATAGATGGTAGGGTTGGAAGGGACCTCAATAGATCATCAAGTCAGACCCCCTGCATAGGCAGGAAAGAGTGCTGGGTCTAGATGACCTCAGCTAGATGCATATCCAACCTCCTCTTGAAGACCCCCAGGGTAGGGGAGAGCAACCCCTCCCTTGGGAGCCCGTTCCAGACCTTGGCCTCTTTAACTGTGAAGAAGTTCTTCCTAATGTCCAGTCTAAATCTGCTCTCTGCTAGCTTGTGGCCATTATTTCTTGTAACCCCCAGGGGCACCTTGGTGAATA
>JAGPOW010000261.1:61430674-61455963 GCA_030014935.1 Caiman crocodilus | reverse complement strand
CTTCGTCATGCATCTGCTGATGCATCTTTCTGTCTGGTGAAGGCAAAGATTGCACCTGTTTGAGCCTCAGACATGGAGAGTCTGGAGAGGCCTTCATACATATGTTGAATGGCCTCTGGGCATATGTTCAGTTACAAATAGTTCTTTGTAGAAGCTAACAGCTTGCTCTTGGATCTCAGCAGAGTCTGTGAGCCCAAAGGAGTTTTAAGGCTGCCAGTGATCTGTTAGACTAGTTATTCCTGGGAACTGGACACCAGCAGCTTCATGTCCCTACCTCACCTGGTACAGCAGTATCAGTTAAGCTTGTTGCTTTCAGTCCCCTAGGCCTACTTCCCATTTTTCAAACTGAGATGTATTTGCTAATTGAAGAAACCCAGCTCAGCCACACCAGCTATTAGATACCACCTGCAATATTCAACATGCACAATCAGTTAAAGCAGCAAATCTCTTACCACTTCACTTGTCCTTGCAGGGTAGTGGTATGTATTGGACAGGTTCACAGAGTAATTCTACTAGGCTTCCAAAGGATATACAAAGCTGAATGCCTATTCTAAGATGATGTTGTGGTGACTTTATTTTCCTTTATGAAGCTTTCAGATGGATTGGTTCTTTATGCACTAATCTATAACAGTTGATATACAACACTTGAATTGCCTTCATTTATCATCATTCATGGGATTTGAAATGCTCTGTGAACTGCAGTTTCCATATGCTGGACACTCAAATTAGTTCTGCTTCATACCCATAGATATATGTTGTCCTCTTTCCATTACAGTAAAATGCTTCCAGGACTGGTTGTTTATTGCTTGATACTTATTACTTTGTTATTGTTGTTGTTTTACTCTTCGTTATGTTTCCATATAATAATCCCAGAAACTTTAGTGACGAAGAATGTTCAACACTACAAGATCTACACTTTGGCTGCATTTATTTACACCATGTCAGTCAACAGGTTCAATTTGATCTCTGACAAACCTTAATACTTCAGGCAAAGGAAAGCAATTATCAATTACTTGAAGTAGTAGGTCAAGCTTGCAAGTTCTCATCTAAAAGGAGTGAGAACATGACTCATACAAACATTTGGTATTGATAGCCTTTCACTACATTGCATGTTGTTTATCATGATACTGCCTTCACAATAACTAGAGAAATTATTTGGTTATCACAAGAGCAAAGTTTATTAAATACAAAATGGTCATATAAACATGTTAATTCTCATGTCTTGTAATGTTTCATACTGTGACAGGGGGTAAACTCCCAGGCCTAGGCACAGTGCTGGCCTGCCCACTTGTCTTTGGGCACACTGCCCGTCTTACTTGCCCACCACACCTTGTTGTTAAATAATTAAAATGGTAATTAGGCAGTAGGCTGCTCTTCAAGTGCTCTGATGTCAAAGGGCAGTACACACACAACTCCAACTTCCCTTTATCATATCCCACGCCTCACAGATGACATCTGTGAGTTGTACTGTGATCTGGCTTGAGGCCAGGCCCAACTTAAACACACTGTTAGGCTTTTCTCACTGCCCTGTCTGGGCCTCACGCATACTGTCCCCCCTGTCACTAGGGACTCTACCACTCCACCTGCTGTCACCAGCCCTCTTACACTCTTGCCCCTTACTTGGCCCCATTCACCTCTCTGCTCCCTTGAGCAACCACATAGGCCATCAGGCTTGTCCCTTCTTCACTCCTTGGCCAACCATAAGGCCTTTTGGACCAATCCTGTAACCCTCATATCTGCACGGTGGCTAGTCAATTTGCTAAACACTGGGCTAACTCTGCCCCAGCCCCTCACCAGGTAACACAACCCACTGGTTATCAACTAGGGGCTAGTGACCTGCCCCTTCCACTTGTAGCTCCTCTTATGTCACCCCACTCAGCCTCAGGCTCACTTGTGGCCTCAAGCATCCAAAGACTTACTTGGGCCTCAAACACACTCACCCCTCTCTGAGACCCCAACTTATTTGTCCTCACTTCTGGATCCTCAACTCATTTGCCCCCCACCTTTGGGGCCTCAACTCACTCACCCCTATGCTGGGGCTCCAGGGTCTTACACCCCCATGGGCTCAAGTGTCAATCCTATGGGTATGCCTGGCCCCACTACTATTGGGCTTAGGTGTCCCTGCCTAGACATACCTGGCCCTACTCCCCTCCACTCTCATTAACCCACCGAAAGGTGGGAGTTGAGGCTTTAAGGCATCCCACCTCGCCTTTCACCAGGGAGGTAACTGGCCTAACATTTCTAGGGGACTATCCCACCATGGCCAGCCCCACCAGGCTGCCCTTCCCTGGCAGGATGCAGTTTTCGGTCATAACCAGGACCAGGAGCCTCCTGCCATCCCCAATAGCTCCCACCCTTACCTCCAAGATGTTCTGAGCAGCAGCTAAGCCAGGTGTTGCCTCTTCAGCTCTTAGCAACAAACTGCTGCTCCTACCCTGAGAACCAGGATCTTAAAATGGTCGCCTCATCAGGACTGGTCTTCACTTGTCTACTGCCTGCTCTCCTCCATAAAGTGGCAGATGCCAAAGGTGCTCGGCCACCCACCTTCCCCCTTAAACCGGTTCCTGGGGAAGGCTTTTCCTGCTGCTTGCAAAACAGGCTTATTCAGAGCCTGCAAGAGCTCTTAAGTGGCGAGCACCCCAGTGGTGCATCGCCACACACCTCCCCCTTTAAAATGACTACACAGGGGTGTCTCTTGGCTGCCCTCCTTACAGGCACTTCTCCAGCATGCTGCAGCCCCCACTAAGTGGCGAGCACCTCAGTTGTGCTCCGCCACACATACTTACTAAAAGATGTTTGTTTTGTACTTGAAGGGAAATCACTTTAAACACCATGCTTTATGACTCAAAATAGTTTATCTGAGTGATAATCTTACCAATAGAAGTGATTTCAGTTTTTCAGTTTTGGAGACGATTATAGACACTAGTATATTGAAGGTGCTTAATACACTGTTAAGAAGTCATGTGCCTGGAAAGTACAACCTTGCCCCTTTTTTCATTATATTAAACAGGATGACCAATCTTACACCTGAAACTGTCATTTAAAAAACCCCCACTTTTAACAGATTCTGCCCATTTTACTCATGCTGGGTGGATCTATACAAGTTATTTACTGCACAGTAGGTTAATAAGCTATGCAGTAAATGTTGCATGTCTACATGTGTGCCCCTATTGGGCTGGAGTAAACTAATTTACTCCACAGCAGTGCATGTGTAGATGCTGCCCCAGCTGGCTGGAGCATGAAAGTGCTTCAGTGCTGGGGCTGCCTGCTGGCTAGCCCTGCATTGGAGCACCCTTGTGCCCCAGTCAGACCCTCCAGAGTAGTAGCACCAAGCTGGCAGGCTGACCCCCTGGGTCACCTGCCAGGCAGGGATGCTCTGACTTGTCTCAATGTGCTGTGATCCTAGGCATACATGCAAAGATGCACCCAGGAGCAATAAACTCCACTGCAATAAGCACTAGAGTTTACTGCAGTATATTAATATGCTCTGTGAGTAGTTCTCTTTCTCATGTTTCTCCCTGGGGTAGTCAAATAAATCTTTAGTTTCCCCTCTGCTACTATCCCCCTTTTCAATAACTATCGTACCATTTACTATTAAATCTTTTAATCTAAAAATTGTCTTTGATTTGGCCCTGCATTGAGGCTGCAGCTAAGGGTTTTTCCCCCAGATTTTTTCTAAATAATTTCTTCTTCAGCCACACAACTAAAATTCTCATTTACTCAGGCCTCAATTATTTTAACTTACTTTTCTCAGGCCCTGGCAAATTCAACCTTGCCATACATCTGTGCAGAATGCTGCTGCAAAGATCATTTTCGAGCCTCTTGCTTTGATCTTTTCTATTTCTATTCATCCCTTAGCTTCCAAATCAATGCGAGTAATGGTGGCAGAATCTGGCCTATTTTGTTAATTGGCTTATCTCTTTATAAAACTTAACTGTGTCTTGTAGGGACTGTGAGATGGTGGCTTGATCAGTGCGGGATGGGGGCAGGCATGACCTGTGGGGTGGAGGGGCAGGTGTGACCCATAAATGGGGTTGGTGGGGCCCACATGACCTGCAGATAGGGGGGACCAGCATGTACTGTGTGTGGGATGGGCGAGGTAGGTGCAACCTGCAGGTGGGGAGGTGGGGTGGAGGGCCAGGCAGGATGCATGGGTGGGGTGAGGTATCCTCTCCAGCTGATAAAAGCGGTTGCACCTGGAGCATCTTGAGAAGATTGCCGGGGGGGGGGGGGGGAGCCAAGAGATGGGGGAGGGCAAAAAATAGCCCGGGGGGGGGGCAGGGTGAAAAGAGCAGCCTTGGGGCTGGGGCCAGTGACTGGTTTTTCCTGGCCCCAGGGCTGTGCAGGGAGAGTGGGCAGAAGTTCCATGCACCAATTTTGACCTACGTCAAATAAATTTGATTCTACACAGATCCAGATTTATCTTAAACTGGGTTCTACAATTTTTAGACTGGTTTCTGTACACGGAACTTCTGTACAGTTACAGGTTTAGACTGATTGCTGATCACTGAGACTGGGTCTGTAAGTTAAGGTTGAAGCTGGGACAAGCTAAATTTAAATTGGGCAGCTATTTTGAACCTGATTTAATCTCTCCAAATGTTTGTACTTAACCCAGATGTGTAAACTAGTCTAGCACTATTGACATACAGAAACCAAGGAGATGGCCCCAAGTTTCTAGTTTTCAGGTTACCTTATTACAAGGGGAATGCATTTTTCTGTTGCATCTCAGAGAGCTGCTATTTACATTTTCAGAGCTACATGTATGGCATTTGTTTTCTATGTATGTGTGAGAGAGACAGAGACCACATGAGCACTTAAACACATGGTGAATTACTGAAGTGCCAAAAGAGCGATGTTCTTTTTCTGTTTTAGGACAGGGAGCCTACCACCAAAACATTAAATACTGCTAATAACTTTTAAAAGCTGCATATAAATATTTCAGACTCTTGTTTTGTTCTAATTGATCAAATGAAAGTGATAATGCATGTAAAAATCAGAGTCCATTCCTAGGTTTCTTGAAGTAAATAACAAAACTCACATTTTTTCTGTCTGCGGGGGAAAAAATTAGATTTGGGTTATGACCTTATTTTGACAAAGATTGCTTCAGTTGACTCTATCATGTTTTAATGACAAATAGAAAGTGATGTTCCATGCTTCAGTTACATTACTTTATAAGAATTAAATACCGATGTACAAAAAGATGGTAATCTGACTCTACAGCACCCATCAGAATGCATTCACTCAACAACCAGTAGTCATGTGTTAAAGTATTACACTGAAAAGGAGAAAGATCTTATTTCACAAATATGTTTTCCTAATTGTGACTGGACACTTAAAACAACATGAAACTTAATGTAATTTAGAAGTTTGAAAAACCTAAACTTTAATTTAAAAGTTTTGAATAAATAATTGTACCTGATTTCACAATCAGAAAATATTTTATTATTGAAATAGTTTTTGGATTTCCACATAGGGAAGGAGGCAAGAAAAGGCTATAATTTTTTTTTCAAGAAATTTTGGTCCAAATAAAATGGTGTTCAAAATCAAATCAGTTTGCTATCAAGAATGCAGACCCTAGTGTGTGGAAAGCACTATAAAAACAGAGCAGTCGATCATGCCTCAGAGCCAGGATATTTTAACATTTTCATCCCTAATTTTTCAATATCCAGATGTGGCAGTGGAATTCACAAACCTAAGTTAGGTGACTGAAATGGTAGGAGTTTACATGCAAGTGAAAGGAGAGAAGGAAAAGCTTCAAGCAGCTAATGAGGATTGCTGCAGTGGAAGAGTGAGTCTGAAATTACCTCTCTCCTGACATAGACCTATATAGGATATGAAATACTCAGCTTATAACCACTTCCTGGACTTAGGCAGACAAGGTTCTTTGAATGAATCCAATATCTTTTATTAGACCAATCTTTTATTATACTTCCTGGTCTTAAGCATTGAAGTTGTTTCTTTGGGCATGGACACCTTGCTCAATCCTTCTTTTAAAACTTGATCCAGACAAGGGGAAGGTCCTGACTTACAGAATTAGGGTATTCACTTAGGTGTGCAGAGTCCTGGATTCCAGTTCCTACTAACCTGACTGCTAATGAGTCATTGGCAAAAATAATAAACAAACAGTATTGGGAATGATAAACCCTCTGTTAAAACTCTGTATATCTCTTGTAGAGACTTTCCTTTACCAGGGACCCTACATTCCAAGTTACATTGAAAAAACCTGTTGAGTTCACTCTATGTGCTACATATGGGAGTTGCTTAGTAAATACTTTATGGTAGCATCTACACGTTGCCCTTTGGTGATGTAACGACATGCTACGTCGTCATACAGTGCGCTATGGTGAAGTAGCAATCATGTGGGTCTACATGTGATCTCCAGCTACATCGCCATGATGGCGCACCACCCCTGGTATTATTACCAGATTTGCCCATCACTTTGGGGTATGATTATATATTAGGGGTACATTTCTGGGGGTCTCTGTAATTCTGTCAATGTGCTGCTTGTGTTACTTGTGTTTCTATATGGAGCTGTATCTCTCCCTTCTGCAAGTCCTCACCCCCAGTGGAGCTATTTTGCAGGACTCAGGTTCAATGGAGCTGGGTTCCTCCAACCACCGAATCGGTCAAACACATATACGCACATACAGACACAGAGATTCACAGGGCATGCCTGAGTCAGGCCAGATTATTCAGCATTGACAGGCTGACATGCTCATGTGCCTTGAACTCAGTTAATCCCTTATTTCAGCAGGACAATACTAAATGCAGTTAGACACACATACACACACACTGACAGAGTATGACTGAGCAGGCTGGGTCCAATCAGCACTTTCAGCTGATACCCTCATGCGCCTCAAAAATCAGCATGTCACAATCTCTTGTCACAATGGTCCTAGTAGTAACTCCTTTGGTGAACAGACGCCACCATAGTTTTGGGCATTACAGGGATCTTTGGCTTAGGTAAAAGAAGTGTTGCTGCAGTGAAAATGGGGAGGACAAGGGGAAGGACGAGTAAATGAAGTTCAGAGAGAGAGTATAGCAACCAGCTTAATCTTAAAAGTTATTTATTGCCAGGTATATGAACTTATGATGATACCAGTAGTAATAGCTATACAAGAGAGACAAATAAAATAGTTACAATATTACATAGTTTCAATTTGGTATTTGGGGAAGTCTAGCTCAAGTTTGATTAGCAAAAGTCAGGTTTAGAAATCTGTGCCTGGAGTAAGAGAATAAAAGTCAGGTTCCTGGAGTCAGAGAGAGGGAGAGTAATCAGCTAAAGTCTGGCTTAGAAAGCTGTGCCTGGAGTAAGAAAACAAAAGTCAGGTACCTGGAGTTGTGGGGGGGAGAAGAGAGAGAGAGTTGGGGTCTCACCACTCAGCAAAGCTTGAACCAATCTACGTTCCCAGGTGTTTGTTGGAGACTGGAGACAGGCAGAGCCCTCTGCATGATCAATGGAGGGATTCCAGGAAGAAAAGGAGTGGAACTGGTGCAGCTTTTGGATCCAAGCACCAGGACAGAAACTTGACCTTTGGTAGGGATTTTTGTAGAGAACTGACAATGGCTCAAGAGAGAATACTAGGTTTGTTTATGGGTAAACAATGGCTCATATGTTGGATAATAGGAAGTGATCACTCCTGGGTGACATTACTCTGAGGGAGCTCACAATACAGATGGGCTGATTCAGTGTTTTGGGTACAAATAAAGGAATCATTACATTAATTGGTTTAATAAATACTGAGCTGGGTGTGTGTAGATGTGGGTTGATTAGCATTTGGAGCAGGGATCCCCTGAAGGTGCATTCCTGTCCCATCTCTTGTGTAAATGAGACCAGGGGAGTTGCTTCACTCCTATCACCCTTGTCTGGAGGGCTTTACATGCATCTCCCACTGCATCTTCATTGTCTTTTGTAAGTCCTTCTAATCAGCTCTTGTTCACGGACAGGTGGAGAGGCAGTGAGTCCTTTGTGTGTCAGACAGGCTGCACACTGTGCCAGGGTTCCCAGGAGCAGGGCCCAAGAACACAGAGCTGAGAAGTAAAAGTATAGTACTGCTACAGCAATGTAGTGGCGAAATCTAACCATGCACCATGTGCATAGCACCAGGGCAATGCATAGCGGGTGCACGGTGGTGTACATGCACCCCCTGAGAGCTCTAGTGCAACCCCTGTCAGGCCACGCTTCCTGTTTAGCCAACGGGCAGGGGGCAGGTGGGAGCACTAGTGCCCTCCCTGCGAGCACCAGCCAGGGAACGGGTCCATCAGCAAAAGTGGCTGTGGGAGTTCTGGGAATAGCGCGGTCGCTTTTACAGTGAGATTGGTCACCAGGAGACACCCCTGACCCCCGGCTGCTGACTGGTGTGTGGGATGGGTATGTGCCCCCCCGACTCAAGAGGCACCAAACACTCATGCATAGCGCAGTAACCACCCAGATGGAAAGACTAAAGCACAGTGCTGTAGCATCGTTGCTGTATGGTGACCTGTAGATGCACTCGCTGTGTATTAATTAGATATTTTTGGCCAATATACCTCTGTTAAACCAATGGCAGGTAAAAAATAATGTTTACAGTGAAGGAATAGTATATATGTAAATAGCATACTGCCTTTGGTCTTGATTAACTGAGGGGGGAAAAACCCTGTAAAACATATGAACTAGTCAAAATTATGCCATCAGGATAGATTTCTCCATGATCCTGGTTAGGAATCAGATCCTGAAGCATGAGGACTGAATATAACTGTTGTCCTAGCTAATGTAATATGCTATCTAATGTAATTTTTTTCATTTGTGCCTAGCACTATTTTATAACTTATATTTGCCTCAATAATATCCTACTAAGGATTCTATTAAGTTTCATCTGAAGGAGTAGTATAGGTTGTAACAAATGGTAGTTTCTATTACATATAATGTGGTATTCCATGATGATACAATTCTTCATTGCAGTATACTAGTTTGCTCCGGGCGTCATGTCTATACGTGCCTGTGAGGTTGCAGTAATTCATCTCAGATGTGGACTTTATGACCTTGAAATTAAACTTCTTCAATGTAATCTACAGGAGGCAGCATGTTGCATTTATTCAGAAACTACAGCTGTTGAAAACTTGTTGGCCTGCTTTTTAAGCAGCATACTTTTTAAGAAACATTTTAAATCCACATTCTGTGATTACCACTGGCTGTCAATTAGTTTCTATTTTCTTTTTAAAATGTTGGATTTGACCTATAAAGCCTAAGGCCAATCTTAGAAACTCCTGCTCCTCCCATGATATTTTGCCAGGGGGGCAGTGAACAAAGGAGCTTGAACTGATGCCTCACTCATATAAGAGGGAATGATTGGTGGACTATTTTTCCATGAGAACCTTTGGAACTAACTTCCTCCCCAGGTCTGAAAAAAAGGAGGGAATAGGTACTGGGGAAGGCTGTGGTAGTGTGGAGGTGGGCAGGTCTGCTTAATTTATGGTGTTATTTTAATTATTTGATTTGGTCTGGAAAATTTGTTGGTTTTGCTTATCTGTTTATAATACTTTAAAAGATTGGCTTTGACTTTCAGAGCATTGGATGGTAGCTCTTAAATCATACTACACTTTCTACATTCTAATTTAATTACATAAATAAATGCAC
This sequence comes from Caiman crocodilus, assembly GCA_030014935.1. Taxonomy (NCBI): domain Eukaryota; kingdom Metazoa; phylum Chordata; order Crocodylia; family Alligatoridae; genus Caiman; species Caiman crocodilus. Next base: position 61,446,347 of record JAGPOW010000261.1, on the reverse strand, counting down.
ACACAACAAATTTATAATTGAAACGGTCCATCATACATTTTATATATTAAACTCATTGACAATGCTAAGAAGGTTTAAACATACTTGCATGAGCATATTGCTATGCATTTCTCTTGTGCTCATTTACAGGGTGTGCAGTGGACCATGTAAATAAATTTGAAGCAAAAATGTAATGTAAAAGTAAGGTCCGTGGATTGCCTTTGCGTGTACAGGTGTGTCTGCATGTGCAAGTGAAGAAAGAGCATGAGAAGTGCCAGTTTCAGTTTTCATGACTAATAAGGAAATGTGTAGCAGTCAGACATGTATCATAGGTTTTGATATATAGCAGGGGTGGGTGAAATATGGTCTGCAGGCCACATCTGGCCCTCCAGCCTGTGGGGCCCCTAAAAAAGTTAGAAAATGGAACTCAGCTCCCTATCACGCATGTGCTGTGCTAGGTATTCTGAGAACTGTAGTTCTACCTAGCGGCAGCCATGTTAAAAACAGAGCTGGGGAGGAAATCCTGGACATTTGTCTTGCATTTAAAAAACCTGCCCAGACGCACCACAGGGGACCCAAAAAGAGGACATGTCCAGGAAAACCCAGATGTATGGTAACCCAAGGCAAAGGTCAGGGATTAGGGGGTGGGACTTCCAGTCACAAGATGGGCAGGGCATCTGTTAAGTGGTGGGGCTATCCATGTGACCCTTGACAGCTTGCCAAAGCTCGGTAAGCGGTCCTCTGCACAAAATAATTGCCTGCCCTTGTTGTATAGCATTGACTTAACCTGGGTGCCTCATACCCTGGTGTGCACTATTAAGTGTGTAAACATATTTAGAGATTTCAAATAGGAATCCACAGTATTAAAAGCATTCTGGCCTGTTGTAGTCTGTGTGAGTTCTTTGCAACAGGAGAGCTGCTCTATTATTTTTGTGTAATCAAAAATGAAGTGAAAACTATGAGCTGACATTTTTTAGCCTTGAGTCTAGTGAAGGGTGCCTTGAGTCTAAAAACGTTGAGAACAACTCTTATATAGAAGCGTGTCAGTCATCCTGCTAGTCCAGTGTCAGGTAAGTGCAAAAACATTCAACCCCATAAATTATTAAGAAGCCCACTCCCCCATAAACAAGCTGCAAGCCCCATAATGCACATAGCCAACTGTGCAGTGCTCTGCATGTGTAGGAAATTTCTTCCTGATCTCTGTAGGTGATCAATTTAGGCCTTGAATCAGATAATTTGATTGCTGTTATTATCTTAAGCTTGCTTAGCCCTAAATGTTCTTTAATGGAGATAAAATCATTCATACCTTTAAAAAAATCCTGCAATCATATCTGATTTAAGAATTTTCTGTTGCAGTGAGCACATAATGTTACACTCTTACAGGGAAAAATATTCTCTTACTTTGTGTTATTTACTGGCCTCTAATTTCATAGGTGACCTCTTGCTTTTGTACTTTGAGGACCAAATAAAAATGCTTTTCATTAGCAAGTTCCTAATTTTCAATATTTCAATTTATATTAATCTATGTTTTTCACAACTAATTCCATATGATAGGAAAATTGGTCTATGTCTCCAGCCATCTTTGTTTTCTTTTCCTTGTACCTTTGAAGTATCTGCCTTACACTAGGGCAAGGTTACTAAAATACCAAGAGCAGGACGGTGCAAAGGGCTGGCTTCACATTCCTCTAACGAGGTAAGGAAAAAAACCCAGCTTCACTCAGCATCATTTACAACAGGGGTCAGCATCCTTTTAAAGCTGTGGGCCAGATTGAGTCAGTTTGGGTCAGTCAGGTAGGTGGACAGGCGAACATTAGCATCCATCCACCACCTTAATGTTTCCAAGCAGTGGCACAAGGAGCACTTCCGCAGCTAGCACATTCCCCTTCAGTGGCAAGGGAAAGCAGCTACTGCCAAATGCTTCCAGAGCTACACATGCGGATCTGGTCTGCAGGCCATGGGTTGCCAAACCCTGATGTACAGAATTATTATGTTGCTTACCCATAGTTCTACATATTTGTTCCTTTAATTGGAGTTTGTCTGTAATATACTAACATCAATACCCAGGAGGCTTGAGCACTAAGTCATCCCCAGTGGCACTGTGATGTACAACAAAGCATCAGTCATTTTGGGCAAACTCACCTCACTGTGAAGGCAGATAGACAAGAGAGACAAAGGGAGAGCTGTGACCCAGTATCACCAGGATCTACCCCTTCCTCCTGGAACTATTTTCACATCTGTAGCTGTGAATCTTAGATTGGTCTCCTCAGGCATCTAAGGATCCACTAATGACTTCCCTGTTTACTGGAAGACTGTCATCGTCATGTTGAGGACTGCTACTGCTGGTATCTGTAGTCTGTCTGTGTAAACAATAATAGATTGCAGTTGTAACAATATTAAGAGAGAAAAATAATTCTTCCTGATACTGAATGAGAACACCACCTTAGTAATAGCACTAGACTGATTTGGGAAATGGGATTTGAATTCAACAAGAAAGGTTAGAGAATTCAGTTCTAGAAATCAGAGATCCATTAAAAAAAACCCCATAAACTGTCTAACACTCCTGTCCAGAATTTTTGGATTCTCTGAAGGGGATTCTTATTTCTGCATGAAGAAGTTTCGTACAACTGGCCTTCTGTGGAGCAGGGTGAGCTAGTGGCAGCAGCAGCAGCTACTAACTTTTTCTAGCAAGGCCCAACCAGACAAGAGAGAGCAGCTGATTTGCAGTAAGGTCAGTCTGGTCCAACTAACACGTAGGCTGCAGTCTAGGACTTAGCAGCAATCTGATAGGTGCTGTTAAATGAAATGTGCAGATTCTACCAGATCAGCAGGGCTTATGTCAGAAACTTGGAATAAGTAGGTGAAAAATGAAGAGGAGTTTTTCAGTCCAAATGGGAACAAACTGAGATCTGGCCTCTGATGATCAATGAATCATTTTGGACTTGTGGGTGGGATTGTTTTGTGACTAAATTCTGAGCCTTAGCAAAACAGGTAATGCTTTGTACTATGTGATGGCCATATTCCTGCTATATTTTTCAGATTTTGCTGCTTTTAGCATGCACATGTGTGTGCATGCATAACCATGCATAACTGGGATTTTCTCCTTGCTTCCACAAATATAAAATATCTATGGCTCTCAGTACTGTGAGTTGGGAAGAACTATCTGCAAAGGTAAATAGGAAAGTATCTTAATCTTTTAGGACCAAAAGCAGAAGTACAGGCCTGGGCAGAAGCTCAAGCCAGTATTTTATTTGTCTTTTTAGAACAGGATCCCAGACAGGCTGTACCTGGGTTTTGTTGCTGCTACTGGTACCTGGGAAAAGTGTTAAGTTATATTATTTTCTATCGCATATAGATGTACACAAGCATTCTGTGAACATCTTTAACTGCTGCTATGTTGCTGAGCTTTATGAGGAATTCTTTGGGAGTTTCATTGCTGGCGTTGTACACAAATTAGGGTATTAAAATGGTTATAAAATATATGAATGTGTTCTAGACACACTATTCTTTGAGCTCTATGTGGTTACTCTCCTGTTTCATCCTCATGTAAGTACAGAACACATCAGCATATGGTAGAAGTGTAGCAGTATACAGGGTGATAAAACCCCTGCAACCACCCATGGAAGAATTCCTGCCCTTGTGAGCATTGTCTGGGCCAGTGGCACTCAAACTTGAGGGATACAGAGTTGGTCCATAGGCCAGTTCTCACATGGGGTCACTCCATGGACATGATCCAGCACGTTGGCCTAGCTGCAGGCCAGCCCAACCTGATCCTGCACACCTGGATCAGGCTGTGTGCTGGAGCTATCCAGCATGCAGGGCATGTCATTTGACCTATGGGGCTCCTTGTGGGCCCAAAAATTTGGCAGTAAAGGAGTGGAAATTAATACTGCCACTGCTTTCCTGCCACCAAATTTCCGGACCTGTGGGGAGCCCCGCCTAGACTGAGTCTAGCCTGCGTGCTGGAGGTTGAGCACTCTTGCTCTAGGGCTACAAGCCCATTAGGAGCCAAGCTGCAGGGAAGCTGCAACTGCAGGGAAATATTGCACAGATCTATGGGACAGGGCCCAGGAGAATTGCTACTCAACTGTTTCTTTGCTTGTGGCCAGTTACTCCTATCATATAGCTGTACAACAACATGCTTTATACATGTGGTGTATCTGAACTGCACTCTCAGGAGCTGAAGTTTGAATTCAGTTACCTAAAAACAGCAGAGCAGGAAATGAGTTTCTGTAGCAAACAGAACCACAGGGAGTTTGGGCTGCTCAGGGCTATGCAGCAAGCCTCAGGAGGCTGCCATAAATAAGCACAGTTCCTGGCTGACTAACAAGGACCTTCAGCTGTCAGTGGAACGAAGTACTGAATATGGAACTAGAGTTGTGCCAATATCAAACAGGTGGGAATAAGATCAAAATCAGGCTCCCTAATATCTCTGACATGCATGTACTTTGCAAGTCTACATGGAAAACTGGAAGTTATATAAAAGTATACTTCATACTTAATTATATATGTGTGTATGAATACACACATGCACACACGAAGTAGTGACACTTAATTTTTTTCCTTCTGGGTGAGTTCTGCATACATTCTTCATAGATTTTTCTGAAGTGGTAAACTTTGATATGGCAGTAACATTTTAAACATGAGATCTTTGTGTCGGGGGAGGGGAGGGGAGGGGGGTAAGTATAGACAGTCAAAAAGCCCGAGACTTTGCAGGTTAGTCTAGGCTGCATAAATTGAACCCATAAGCCAGTGAACAGACATTCACTTTTGATTCTGGAAATGCAGCCACATGCTTGCAGTGGCTCAGGCCAGAAGCTGGAGGGGTGCTAGAGCATACCTCCCTGGCAGACAGCTTGGACCAAAGTATCCCCCCCTCCTCCCCCTCCAACTCTGCAAGTGGGGGGAGGGAGGGTTGCAGGGGAGATGCAAATCATCCTGGGGTTGTGGGGGACTGAGAGTTAACTTGAAACTGGAGGGGATCTGGGACAGAAGATCAATAAACTGATTTGGGTTAAATCAGTTAAGTCTGATATTGCAGCTATCCATGTTTACCATAGACCTGTTTCAGCCATTCTGAAGGCAGTTTATGTGTATTGAACTTCTGTTTTGTTACAGATTTGAACCAGTTTCCAATCACTTGTACTGGTTTATGTGTAATTTCTGTCCCTAGCCCTTGTGTGTGTTTGTAGGGGAGAGGTGGTGAGGGGACCTAGGGACAGACATTAAACAATACTGAGTCTGAATTGATTAAATCTTTGCAGGTTAGTCTAACCTGGCTAGGCTGAACCAGTTTGTAACCATACAGACATCACCTCTGGACTGAGCAAATGCTGGCATGTGCCTGCAGTGGCTCAGGCTAGAAGCCAAAGGACACTGAAGCAGCCCTCTCTTTCCTTCAACAGTGTTGAGCAGAGGCGGGGCATGGTCAGGGTCCTGCAGGATGCTCTGACTAAGGAGGGGTTCCCCCCTCTCCCGTGGTTATTAACAGAGCATTTTGTTACACAGCAGGGAGTTACACAGGGAGCTGTTAGCATTTATCAGCCCATCAAACAAAACAAAAGCCTCCCTCATGAGCTCAAGCTCTTCTTAAACAACTTTTTCCAAGGAAGGAATGGAGAGACATTACCAGCTACCTGTTGATTAGCTCCAAAAAGCCCTAAGCCAACACTGTCCTTTCTGCCTCTGTCCTGTCTCCCACAGCATGGACTATAGCCAGCATGTGGTATGCTAGCAAATGCTGAGCGGTGTCTGTGTAAGCAAAGGGGAGGAGGGAATCCCTCCTTGACCAGGGAGTGGTTGGGGGTGGGGGGAAGTGAGCAGGAGGAAGCCAGGAAGACACTGCTGTACCTGCAGTCTCTGCCAGAGCTGCAGCCTAGGAGCAGAAAGGGTGAAGCAGAGAGCAGAGCCCTGCCCAGGGTTGCAAAGCATCTGGGATGCTGGGGGATTCTGATTTAACTTAAACCAGATAGGGGTCTGGAACAGACATTGCATAAACCACTTTGAGCCAAATCAGTTAACTCTGATACTACATTCAGCCAGGTTTATCTCAAACCAGTTTCAGCCATTTTTAAACTGGTTTATGTGCACTGAACATCTGTTCTGTTACAGGTTTAAACCAGTTTCTGATCGCTTAAACAGGTTTATGTATAGCATCTGTCCCTAGTCTGGAGGTCAAATTTTACCTCTTAGCTGACTCCAAACAGAGTATATTGTTCAGAACTCAGCTGAAGACAAGGGTTTAGAAATTTCGGATCACACACTAAGTTAAGTGCTGTTCTGTTATGGGATTATTAAATACTTCTTGGAGGCAGTTATTGCAGTGTTCTTCAGGTTTGTAACTTACTTTTTATTAGGAGATTTCAGTAATACATATGGCTTTATTCTAAATCAATTTAGAACTGAGAGCTGCTTGTTGGATCCTGAAACAATATCAATAAAATTACATATGAAACCTTGAAATATTCCTATTTTACTATCAGAGTTACATGTCTGCCATTTCAGCAGCCTGGTATTTTATACAAGTTCCTTGCTTTTGGAAGTTCTAGTTCATTGCTTTTGGAACTCTATGAGAATAATGTACAGTTGCACTGCTACCTGTTTTTATGGTGCCTGCTTTTTCCATACAGGTATGTAATTAGAAGTGGAATTAAATGACAGCAACAAAATTCTGAAAAATCTGTTTATTTAATTTATCTGTCAAAAAATTATTGTTCACTTTGCCACAGAATATCATTTGGGAGAGAACAAAATAGGGCTAATAAGTTCTCTCTTTAAGCTGAGCCTTTTTATTAAATAGGGCATTTTTTTCTTCCTTTTGGGATCATTGCTCTCAACAAAACTTTTGTAAGCAAGGGAAATAGATGGGGAAAATGAGAGAATTGTACAGGCTAATTTCTACTTGTTTGCATAAGCCATTTAATTGTTAGGCCCAGAGTGTCCTGTGGTGATAGGACATGCCGTAGCAAAGGGAAGAATAGCCCATTTTGGTGATAAAGAAGCTCAGCTGTACACAAAATATCACAGTTAGTTATGGTAGCCTGGGCTACCACCTGGAGCCAATTGTCTTTCCAGTAGCTGATCAGGCAGAGGTCAGGAACTGGAGATGAATAGCCTGAGTAACATATTAAAAGCAGGAGGCAGATCTAAGACAACAGGCAAAGATCAGATGCCACAGCTCCATAAGTGTGATGTCAAGCCAGCAGGCAGAAGCAAGAGGTAGATCCTAGATCCAAAAGTTTTATAGCCAGAACATCCTAATGAAGGTCTGTTAAGGAATTAACCCTTACATGAACTCAATTGAGCCCGTAAGCCAGTGGTTCTCAACTCTGAGGCTCACACACCCTCCAACTCCCATTTCAAAAACAAATATAAATATAGCATGAGCATTATGTTAGGAACATTATGCTATTTATGTTTATTTAATTGTATTTCTATGTTATAATCAATGCAAAATGTAATATAGTAGTCATCCCTTCAGGTAGCTCCTCCTGGCTTTGTCTGGCCCTGCACATATTTGCTTGCAATGGTTCAGTGGGACTTCCTACACATGGGGGTTAGGTATCAGCAGGCCAATTTCTGTTCTTTATTTTTCCAGAGCCAAAACAAAGGCCAAAGTGTAACAGAGAATGCTATTCCTGTTACTAGGAAGGGGAGAGAATCATCAGGGCAGACTGCAGAAAGCCTGATAGCGATGGAAAGCAGCTGTGAGCCACCATTTAAATTGAGCTGCAGAGTGCAAGGCTGCTGCTGAGGGAATCAGCAGCACCTAGACCTGGGTGGCTATTAGGCCAGTTTCCAGATTTAGATGATCAGTTTGTCCTTAGTTGTCACAAGGGGAAGAGCTCTGATTGAAACTGGCTGTAGAAGGGCGTGTTGCACACCAAATACAATACTTGAGAGACTGGAGGTGTATGCCAGCTCCTAGAACAGGAGTACTATAGTAAGCAGAGACCCAAGGATGGGTTTATATCAAAGTTGAATCTGTTTTGCATTTTTTGTTCAAGTTGTTTGGGGGTTTGGGTTATGGTTATAGGAGAGATTTGGAGGCCATGTGACAGGTGCTAGGGGTGGAGGTCGAGACTTGCTGTGGGCAGGGATGTGAGGGGCTGTAGCCCACGAGCTGAACTCTGGGGCAGTGAGCCTGGGCTAAGGGCTTAGCCAGAGAAAAAGGAGGCCAGAGCTTGGAAAGCTAAACCCCCCGCCCAAGTGTTTTAGAGAGTTCAGGGGAATGCCTTAAAGGGAATCAATCTTGGGGAAGCATAGAGAGTCTAGACTGAATTTGGGTGGAGGAGTGCAAGGATGATGTAAAAAGTCCCTGCTACCATGACTGATCCTCTGGGCATTTCTAGGCTTGGATCCAACAGCACTGGTCCTTATGACCACTTCTGCCAGCCCTGGAAGTATGTGGATTGGAAGGATGAACAAGGCTGAAAGGCCTGTGGGGAGGGAGTGTCTCCCAACACCCTAGTTGAGAATCACTGCTGTAGAAAATTGGATCAAATGTTTAAGAAGTCTTGAAATGGCATGTGGCTGCTTCCTAGGTAGCATGTAGGGAGCTGTTTGGGAAGGGAAAACCTTAGGGACTCCTCATATAAGCATTCTCCCTACTTTTCTCTTAAGTGATGATGATGTTCTGATACCTCTGTCTGCTCAGACTGGCCTTATAAGGAATACTCCAGCCATGTACCAAGTACCATCAACTTCAGTAGGTTAGAGTGATAAATTAGATCACTAATTTTCAAAGGAAAAATTCCTGTTTGTGGTGTAGATAGTCTGAAGCCTCAGGAGAGGGTTACATACTTCTTCCTCTAGTTGTTCAGCCACAGCTGACTCTGTTCATGCTCCCTCATAGTGGGTGAGAGTTGTTTGTGCAACTTTTATTCTTTTGTGACTAAAAATTAGCCAGTGCTACTTGGCTGCTGGGAAGCAGTGTCCGTCTTCCACAAAAAAGCTTCTGGGAATGGAAGTCTGATCAAGCTGCATGACCACTCTAGGCTCTAGAGCTTGCAAGAGCCTGTGGCTATGGTTTGGCCCTTACTGCTTTCACTAATTACTATTAAATAGAAAAGTACTTTTATTTCTAAAACAATGCACTCAAATGTATCTACCGTGGTGGCTGCCATCTAACCCTTCACACTGTGTTTTGAATTCTGGATATGAAAGCTTAAACCAAAGAATGACATTTCCCAACTAAGAGTTTTAACAGATCCATATTTACTATAGATTAAACGTGAAGTGGTACCCAAAACACATTCTCCAGGGGCTGCCATACTTCCCATGATTAAAGAAAGCTTGTCCCAGGTGTCTAACCATCATAACAGTTCAAATTTTAAATAAGGCCCCAATTTGTGTTCTGGTTGATACCAAGGATTAAACTAGAGAGATCCAAAGCTAAAAGTCAGTGTTTTCACGGTATGAGCTAAAGACAAATCTTTCTAACTAAGAGCTGTTACAGACTTGTATATCCTCTGGGGAAGAGGTATAGCAGGCAGACTCATGAATTAAATATGCTTACACTGTGAATAGGGTACTGCTACTTGTAGAAAAATCTTACAGTTTATACTGGGAAATCTTAATAAATAGTTAACCAATTTAACACAGGGAAAAGAGCCCAATAAACAGCTTAGAGTCCAACTACGCTTATTTAGTATTTCCAAACATGCTCAGCATGTGGTTCTTTATTCAAATTTAAATGCAATGTAGAGTAGAACATTAATTTCAACTATGTGGAATGTCTTTTATTCTCTGGGGACTTTGAGCTGTTTTTAACCTAGTCTCCAGTGTCTTCTGAATATGAATTCAGACAAGACTGATATCATGATGGTTGCGGGCAGACCACTTGACTGGGGGGCACTGGGACACCTATCACTGATGGGGTTCAGCCTCTTGTATTCAAGTTTACAGCCTTGGGATGCTCATGGATCCTCTGCTGTACTGGGATCTTCAGGTACCAGCTATAGATAGGAGCACCTTTCACCAGTTCCATCTGGTAAGAAGGTTGCAACCCTTCTTTTCAGATTCTGATCTGACCATCATAATCCATGCCTTTGTAATTTGCAGCTAGACTACTACAGTGCATTTTATGTAGGGCTACCCTTAAAAACCATCCAGAAGTCACACCTGGTGGAGAACATGGCAGCCTGCCTTCTGACAATAGTGGGTCATCAGGAACATACAGCTCTAGTACTTCAGAGTCAGCACTGGCTTTCAATAGCTTCCTGGGTGCAATTCTGGGTGCTGAGCCCTATGTATATAAGGGACTGCCTTCTCCTTTATGCCCCATTGTGATTCCTAAAGACAGTCCAGATCAACCTCCTTCAAGTATTATCAGTATACCAAGTCCACTTGTTGAAATCATATGGGAGGTAGATCTCCACAGTTGCTCCTCAGTTGTGGAAATCTGTCCTTTTACAGGCTTACCAGAATTCACAACTCAAACATGAATCTGACCAATTTCTTCTTTTTTATTGTCTCATGATGAAATAAATGCAAAACATAAACAATGCAAAATATGTCAGTTTTGCCCCTTATAAATATTATTTGCTATTTAAAGATGTCTGTTTTGGATGTTTTGAAAATAATTTAAATCCAGTGGTATCTTTTTAGTATTATAATTATTAGTATACAATATTGGCTCATCACATAATTGAAGAGGCCAGTAAGTTCCAGCATGCAGTCTGTACCAGTTGCTTGGCTTTTGATAAATGATATGTTTTATATTAATTTTAATGATACTGAAAATTTTTAGTAAATGTGGTCCTTGTCTATTAAAGAGAAAGGAAAAAGATCATTTCAGTTACAGAACCCCAAACATAGTTATATACAACCATATCATTCTATATCTAGACAGGGCTTTAAGCTAAGATCCCTGGGGACAGGCAGACAAATCACTAGTGCAAGTCAAGGAAGGGTAGGGGTATATCTTTCTATGTGAAGTAGCAATATAGTTCCCTACAAGCAGAGATTGGCACCCAAGGAGGGTGACTTAAGATCCTCTGGGTTAGAATATGGGGAGAATGTGGTGAAAGGGATATAACTGTAGGTGTCTGTTACAGACCTCCTAACCAGGAGGAAGAGCTTGACTATGAATTCTCTAGGAAACTGGCAGAGGCTGCTCATTGTCAGTACATGGTTGTCATGGGTGACTTCAACCACCCTGACATCTCAAGAGAAGCAAAATCTGATCAGTCATGAAGCTTCCTCACTTGCATTGGTGAGCTCTGTTTCACTCAAGAAGTCTACAGGCCAACAAGAGGTAAGGCGCTGCTGGATCTGGTACTGGCCAAAGGGGATGATCTAGTCAGCAACCTGAGGATCAAAGGAAAGCTCAGTGACAGTGACCATGAGTTCATCACTTTTTCTATTCATTGCAAAGCTGGAAAATCAGTCAGCAATGCAAAAAGCCTCAACTTTAGGAAAGCTGGCTTTCACAAGCTCAGGAGATTGGTTGTTGAGACCCTGAGAGACCATGATCTGACAGGGAGAGGAGTCCGTGATGAGTGGCCACTCCTTAAGGATGTGATCCTAAAAGCACAAGGGAAGTCCATTCCAGCCCATAGGGAAGGTAACAAAAGGACTGGGAGACCTCCTTGGCTCAATAGGCAACTCATGGACCTCCTGCATCTGAAAAGAGAAGCTTATAAGGGTGGAAGTTGAGAACTACCACTAAGGAGGATTATGCAGCACTGGCTGCTAATGGAAGGTAACATTCTGAGAGAGAGCCAACGTGGCTTTGTTGCAGGTAGGTCTTTCCTGACCAACCTTGTGTTCTCTTATGACCTGCTGATGTATCACCTGGACAAAGGAGAAGAGGTTGATGTCATATATTTATATTTCAAAGAAGCCTTTGACTTAGTCTCCCATGATGTCCACATGGTAAAATTGGGGAACTGCAGCCTCAACAACCTTATTGTTCAATGGCTGGGGAACTGACTCCATGGTTGGACCCAGAGAGTGATAGTAGATGGAAGTGAGTCAACATGGTGCATGGTGACCAATGGCATCCTCTAGTGCTCAGTACTTAGACCAATGCTCTTTATTATATTCATAAATGATCTGGATTCAGGTGTCAGAAGTGGACTGGCTAAGTTCGCAAATGACACCAAATTATGGGGGAAGTGTGTTCACACTAGAGGATAGGCTGGTGATTCAGGCAAACCTGGAAAGGCTTGCAAGGTGGGCAGATCAAAACCCGATGACATTCAACATGGAGAAATGCAAGGTGCTCCACCTTGGGAGAAAAAATCCACATCATACTTTTAGGCTTGGCAATGTTACACTCACTATCACCATGACCAAAAGAGACTTGGTGGGCCATGACTGACCACAAGACAAACATATGCCACCAGTGAAATGCCACAGCCAGCAAAGGAAATAAAGCTCTGGCTTGCATCTACCAATGCATCTCAAGCAAGACCCAAGAAGTCATCCTCCCACTTTACTTGGCCTTAGTGAAGCTGCAACTGGAGTACTGTATCCAATTCTGGGCTCCACACTTTAGAAAGGATGTAGAGAAGCTTCAGTACGAAGGAGAGCCACCCGCATGATCAAAGGCCAAGAGAGCAAGGCATATGAGGAGAAGCTGAGGGACATGGGACTCTATCCTGGAGAAGCAAAGGCTCAGGGGTGACTTGGTGGCAGCTTATAAGTATATAAAGGATGTGCATCAGGATGTGGGAGAATGTCTGTTCATCAGGGTACCCCAAGGGAAGACAAAATCTAACTGTTACAAGCTGCTGGAAGACCATTTTAGACAAGACATGAGGAAAAATTTCTTTACCATCCAAATCTCCAGTGTCTGGAATAGACTCCCCCAGAAGTGGTGGAAGCACATACTCTGAATACCTTTTAGAAAACACTTGGATGCTTATTTTGCTGGGGTGATCTGACCCCAGCTGACTTCCTGCCCAGGGTAGGGGAATGGACCCAATGATCTCGCAAGGCCCCTTTCAGCCCTAATGTCTATGAAATCTATGTTCCCTTATAGAAGACAGGAAAATGTATGAGATTCCTATTGAAGTGTTGTCTATGTAATATTCCCTTTGAGATGTAGGATCTGTATCTTCCAGCTTAGAAGTATTAGTGATAGATATAGGTCTGTGGTTGAGGAGCCCTCAAAATCTATGAGGCAGAAATATGGCAATATGTAAGAGGGGCCAAGCTCTGTTACTGAGAGGAGGGGTAGGCAGTTAGAGAGCTACAAAGCCCATAATAAGCAGCTGGTAGCTAGTTTGGTAATAGGTTGCTGGGGTGTCCTCAGCCTAGGACACCCCAGGGCTATAGCCTGCACAGGAGGGATAGGACAGGGAGGTTAGGTGGGGGTGTGCACTCTACGTCAAGGAAAAATATACATCCTTAACAAGTAGCACAAGGTCAGAGGAGGGGCACACTGAAGTGCTGTGGGTTAGGATACAAGTAAGTCAAAGGGAAAGGGACTTAATGGTGGGGATCTACTACAGACCACCCAACCAAGGGGAAGAGCTAGACCGGGAATTCCTAAGTCAGCTTACAGAGGTAGTTAGGTCAAAGAATGTGGTCATCATGGGTGAACTTTCCAGACATCTGCTGGGAAGAGCAGTCAGCCAGGTCTGACCACTCACATAGGTTCCTAGCCAAGATATAGGATCTCCATCTAACCCAGGAGGTGCACAGCCCCACTAGATGCCTTGTTGGACCTGGTCCTGGCCCTGGGCGATGACCTGGTGAGGGGTCTGCGGGTGCTTGACCACGTGGGTGACAGCACTCATCGCCTGCTAGAATTTACCATTCAGCACGAGGTAGCAAAGGCCTGCAGCAAGGCAGCAGCCCTGGTCTTCAGGAGGGCAGACTTCAATGAGGGGAGGAGAATAGTCGGGGGGGTACTGAGGAACCGGAGGCTAGAGGAGTCAGGTGTTCAAGAAGAGTGGTCGTTCCTTAAGGAGACGATCTTTCAAGCCCAAAGGGAGGTAATCCAACATGGATCAAAGGAGGCAAGAGGGTGCAAAATCCCCCATGGCTCACCAAAAGCATCCGGGAATGTCTCCTAGCTAAAAAGGAGGCATACACCCAATGGAAGGGATAGGCCATCACCAGGGAGGACTATACCTCGGTTGCTTGGGGCTGTAGGGGGAAGGTCAGGAAGGTCAAGGCAGCGATGGAACTAGGGAACAAGAAGTCCTTTTTTAAAAACACAGGGGGTAAAAAGAAGGTCCCAGGTAACGTGGGACCTCTGCAAGGCATGTTAGGAAATCTGGTCCTCACTCCAAATGACAAAGTTAACCTATTTAACAATTTCTTTGCTTCCATTTTTTTGAGCAGGGACTGGGTCACCACCCCCTCAGGGACCCTCATAAGACCCAGGGGAGCTGCACCCTGACCTAGGGTCAGTGAGGATCTAGTCAAGGAACTTCTGGAGGGATTGGATGTATTTAAATCAGCTGGTCCTGACAATTTCCACCCCAGAGTGCTGAGGGAATTAGCAGAGGTCATTGCAGGACCCCTGGCATGGCTTTACGAGCACTCATGGTGCTCTGTTATGGTGCCAGAGGTCTGGAAAAGGGCCAGTGTGGTTCCCATTTTCAAAAAAGGGAGGAAGGAAGACCTAGGAAACTATAGGCCAGTTAGTCTTACCTCAGTCCTGGGTAAGCTTTTTGAGAGAATTATCCTGGCACATGTCCACGAGGGGCCAGCAGAGGAGGTTATGCTTAGGGGCAACCAGCATGGGTTCATTAGAGGCAGATCCTGTCAGACCAACCTGGTGGCCTTCTATGACGAGGTCAGAAAATCCTTAGACGCAGGTGTAGCAGTGAACATAGTATTTCTGGACTTTAGGAAGGCCTTTGACACTATCTCTCACCCCATTTTCATTAAAAAACTAGGGGACTGTGGCATTGACACGTACGCAGTCAAATGGGTCACTAACTGGCTGGAGGGCCACACCCAGAGAGTGGCCCTCTTATTTGACCTGGAGGAATGTGGGGAGTGGGGTTTCCCAGGCCTCGGTCCTCATGCTTGCACTGTTCAACATCTTCATCAGCGAGTTGGACGAAAGGGTAAAAAGCACCCTGTTCAGATTCACAGATGACAGATGTGGGGGGAAGTGGGCATTCTAGAAGGAAGGAATAGTCTACAATCAGACCTAGACAGGTTACAGGGGTGGGCGGATGAGAACAGGATTTCAACACTGACAAGTGCAAGATACTGCACTTGGGGAGAAAGAACCAGCAGCATACTTACAGGCTGGGGAACTCCCTTCTTGTCAGTGCAGAGGCAGGAAAGGATCTTGGAGTTGTTATTGATGCCAAAATGAACATGGGCCAACAGTGTGGGGACAGAGTCAGGAAGGCCAACTGTACCTTGTCATGCATCTACAGATGCATCTCAGGCAGGTCCAAGGAGGTGATTCTCCCCCTCTGTGACACTGGTCAGGCTGCAGTTGGAGTACTGTGTCCAGTTCTGGGCGCCGCACTTCAGGAGGGATGTGGCCAACATGGAGGGAGTCCAGAGGAGGGGAACCTGCATGATTGGGGGGACAGCAGGGCAGGCCCTATAAGGAGAAGCTATGGGACCTGAACCTGTTCAGCCTCCACAAGAGAAGGCTGAGGGGGGATCTAATGGCCATTTACAAACTAGTCAGGGGGACCAGCAGGCATTGGGGGAGTCCCTGTTCCTCCGAGCACTATCAGGAGTGACTAGAAGTAAGGGTCACAAGCTGGCA
>JAGPOW010000261.1:61391399-61420139 GCA_030014935.1 Caiman crocodilus | reverse complement strand
TTAAAAGGAAAATGTAATAGAATATAAAATAGTTTGTAAGCTTTTGAATCGCACAAAACAAGATAACTCACCAGAAAATATTTAATACTATAAAAATATAAGTACCTCCAGAAATGCAGAAATTCAATAAAAATGAATGAAAAATAAATGAAAAATAATGCAGAAATTCAATAAAATGAATGAAAAAATAAATGAATGAAAGCAGAATTCAATAAAATTTCTTTTCATCAGGATAGTGAGCTGTACCGCTGGTACTTGTGTCTTGATACACATCAAAGAGGTGGTGGGTTTTTTTTCCTTTTTGAAATATTATAGTCCTAAATCAGAGCTTGCTCAAATTAGTGACACACTATTGAATTTTAATGGCTTTTGGTCAGCACCTGAAGTGAGCTGCCCACATTAATGGGTTCATATCGGTGGAGGTCTTGAGGCAGTGTAATAGTTTTAAAACACTGTTTTTAACATAATAAAATAATTTATGTAGTTTGATTAAAATGAAATCTGTAGTCATCTACAGCCATGTTAAAGAATCTCCCATTTCCATTTATATATTAGAGATGGAATTAGTAATGTACTAAATCAGGCAAATTAGATATCATGTAAAGCTGGGTTATCTTTCAGGTTTTAATAATGTAAAATCAATAGAAACATTTAGCACATTCTGGCACTTTGAACTTGATCTATAACAGTTTTTTTAGAACACTGACTGATTTGCAAACTATTATATTGCTCAAAGTTTCCCTGTTGGACAGAAGATGCACTTCAAAGGCTTGCATAATTTAGCAGCCATCTTTATGTGAGTTTCTGAGCTGTAGTTGAAGTTCTCACTGAAAGAATTTAAACATTCTCACCATTATAAAATAATAATCAAATGACACATTAATTTAGCCCCATCATTTGTCTTCCTCTTGTGGAAGTTTGGCATTTAGCTTTTATATTAAAAATTTGTTTTAATTTAAATAGAAATAAAGAAACTGTTCAACTCATAATGCAATCAAAATAACAGCCTCTGACCTATGGTATCCTGATCACTCAGCTTTTACAAGGGTCTGATCCAGTACCCAAATTAACATCTTTGCTAGATTTACAGGGTAGCAGAATGGGCCCTGAAAAGGGAATGCATTTTATTCTGGCAGTTATCAAGGTCACGATCCAAAGTCCAGCAAAGTCTATTAAGGTTCCTATTAACTAAATTTAGTGGGCTTTAGATTACATTTTAAGTAAACAGACAAATAATATATAGGTAGGGAAAAGTGCTTAAGAACAGCTCTTGGGATGGCCGTGTTTTCATTGCAAGAAAGATGTTTACTTCAAGGTAGTTAATTTCAGGTAATATCCTAATTGGGACAAAACTGTGGCGGGTTTTCATGCATTAAGAGGTCAAGGTAAATACTACAGGGAACACTAGGGTTTTACTCAACCTATTAACTCACATGAAACCTATACATTGCCTTTTCTTTATTAGATTTGGGTTTTTTACCTCAAATCAGCTTACTCAAGATAAGAATGCACCTCTTTGCAGAAGAAAAGGCCTACAGGATTATGGAAGAGATTTTAAAGCAAGTTGAATTTCTCAAGAAATGCCTATACAAGCTTTCATAATAGATTACTATGCTGAAGAGAGTTCCTTGACATTCTCAGACTTTCCTTGTTTTCATTTACACCTTATAACCTGGCTACTCTATGCAGATACAGTAAAATCCACAGCACATGCAATCCTGATGTTCAGGAAGACTAGCAAGTATGGCAGAAGACCAGGTTAAGCTTCACAAAAAGGAAGCTTATAAGAAGTGGAAACTTAGAGAAACAACTAGGGAGGAGTATAAGAATATTGCTTGGGCAGGCAGGGATGAAATCAAGAAGGCCAAAGAACAACTGAAGTTGCAGTTAGCAAGGAATGTGAAGGGTAACAAGAAGGGTTTCTACAAGCATGTTAGTAGAAAGAGGAAGATCAGGGTAAGTGTGGGTCCCTTACTGAATGGGGGAGGCAACCTTGTGACAGAGGATGTAGAAAAGGCTGCAGTACTCAATGCCTTTTTTGCCTCAGTCTTCACAGGCAAGATCAGCTCCTAGACTACTGCACCTGGCAACAGAGTTTGCAGAGAAGGTAAGCAACCAACTGTGGCAAAAGAATAGGCTAGGGACTATTTAGAAAAGCTGGACATGTACAAGTCCTTAAGGCTGGACAGAATGCACCCGAGGGTGCTGAGGGAGTTGGTTGCTGTGATTGGAGAGCCACTGGCCATCATCTTTGAAAACTCTTGGTGATTGGGAGAGGTCCTGGATGATTGAAAAAGGGCAAATGTAGTGCCTTATATTTGAGAAATGGAAACAAGAGGATCCAGGGAACTACAGGCTGGTCAGTCTCAAAGGATATCTAGCAGTAAAAAAAAAAACCCTCTCTGTGATGCTCCCTTGCAGCGCAGAAAACAATGGAACATGCAGTATGTGTCTGCCACAGACATGTCTGCTGTGCCACATACTGCGTGGCCATGCTCATCTGGATGACGCCTATTTGTACAAGCTGGGAGAACAATGATGTCACTCGGGTAAAGTAGTTGTGAACTCATTCATTTGTATTGTTATATAAACAATATATTGTGCCTCCAATTTAGGACAAAACTGTTGGCTAGGATGCTAATCTCTTGTGGTTCTTTTCTGAGGTCTTCCCTATGCCAGGAAGGGCTAGAAAAGATTTGGTGGCATAGGCATACCACAATAGTTATACTACTTGCACTTTGTAGTTGAATGTTGCTTATATTGGAAAAAGAGTTCCCTAAACAAATTAAACTGTACTGGGGCTGTATACCATGGCCAGGGCCACACAGTGGGGCTGAATTTGGCACTGAGGCCTGGACTGTGCAAGGGGTCTAGTCAGACATGATGGTACCATGTCAGTTACCATTCTTTATTAGATTTGGGTCAACAGATTTGTCATCTGTTACCTGTTACCTGTAACCAAGCAATCATTCACTGCCTACGCCAGTGTCATCAGAGGCGTAAGTAAAAATCTCTTTGTAACCAACACGCTGTCTTGGCCTCTCCATCCACTCAACTGTCTGATGATCCCATTTCACTTACCAACCCACAGTTCTGGACCAGCTTGACCGGACTCTCAGAACATAAGTTACATTCACTTCAATATGTTGCAAATTTTGAAAATAATATACTTCAGATCCAAAGTTAAGTGCTTGGTGAATGTTGAACTTGGAATTTGTAATGGGACTGGAAAACATACTTGAATGTTGCAAGTAGTATGCATAAGAAGGAACATAGAGTGAAGCTAGAGAGAGAGTGAGAGTCAGAATCCATGTGCGTTTGAAAGTCAAGGGAAGGTTTGTTGCAAAATTGAAGAATTGGGATGGGGGAAATGAACTCAAAGACACAGTTGATGTAAAAACTGCTTCTCCTGGTGGACCACAAGATGGTCATACTACAATTGTTAAAAATACTAGAGTTAAAGGAAAGTTAAGAATTTCCTCAGGGTCTCAGGTGTGCCACTTCAGGGTTTTGCTGCACTGTTCTGGAACTTAATCTACTACCTGTAAGTCCTTTGGGCTGCTTGCTCTGTTGAAGATTATTAACATCCCACTGAAATTAATGGGATGTAAAATTAACCTAGAATACAGAACTGACTATAACTCCCAGCCTTTGGCTACACTATACTTTTTCCCCCTCAGATTGTATAGGCTTAATTTTATTCGGTTTATCTTGTAATACATCAGTACTTTCTAACTTCATATAGTAAAACAGTTGGAATACGAAAATACCCAACATACTTTAGATACAGTCCTGTCCAACTCCTGTTAATATCAGTAGAAATTAAACTGATCCAAAGCCTACTGTGGCCAATAGAGAGATTTACAATAGAGAGGTAAGACCCTAAATTTGATTTCACATTGTAACATAGAGCAGTGGTTCACATTGTAATTAGAGCAGTGGTTCTTAACCTTTTTGGGCCCAAGGCATCACTCTTTAGACTTGAAGCAGCCCTTGGAAAACACCAGCTCTTAGTTTTCAATGGTTTTTTGACTACAGAAAAATAGGGCAATTATTCCATTGCAAAGAACTTAGAAAAACCATGACAGGCTAGAATGTTTTTAATTCCATGGATCCCTAGTTGAAATGTCAGGATTTTTGCTTGTGAATCATATTTTTACATCTAACAGTGCTAAGATCATGTGGCAAACCATGGCACTCTGGTTAAGAACTGTTTTAGTAGAGGTTGAAGAAACTGGAGCTGATGCTTTACAAAAAAGCCAGCATGAGCCAGAGCCTTCTAACTGTACAGATTTCCTGCTCTCTCCCCACCACCAGCTCAGTTCTCATTCTTGATGCTGGGGAATTTTGAAGGTTTTTTTTCCCACATTAATAATGCTCAGTGCCTTTTACAGTATTTGCTGAATTTGAAGGTGAAATTGGGATGCTCTTTTTCTTCGAGTTATTACTGATGGCTATTCAGTCATTCAAATGAAATTGAATACGTTGTCCCACAGGTGTCTACATCTCAAAAACTGCCAACACAGTTGTAGGTAGAAGATTGTTTTGCTGACATGCAGCAGATGCCAGAGATGGAATTAATTTTGTATCCATCCTGTCTGTTTTTTATCTACAGGAGCACGATTAAGAGCCATTGAGAAAGCAGTATGAGTAAGCTTGCATTTCCATTACCAAGGCAATACTTGTTTTCTGGATCAATATAATGTCTCAGTGCCATGGGGTGTTAATTGTCCATCTCTTGTTTTAAAAACGTTTAATTTACCTGAATGAATATTTTAGGAGATTGTGATGGAATTCAAATGCTCCCCTGATGACAAAAGAAGAGGATGGCTGGTAGTAACTGTTGCCTGAACAAAGTTAATATTGTTGCCTTCTTGTTTCTGGAAATGTAGCTGTATATCATGCAGGTACCTTTCCCGCCCTGTGGGCCAAACTGGGCTGGAGAGCAACTCGTTTAAGTGGGAGGGCATGGAAAGATGTATCATTCCAGTGGGATGCACAGTCCCTTCCCAACTGCTCAATACTTGTAGAAGACAGATGCAGTTTGTTTCCCATCCCAGCTCCATCTGCCCTGCCAGATGTGGGTAGGCAGTAGGGCCATGTTCTCGTCTTGCCCTTCTGGAAGATTTTAGAGAAAGCATATTGGGTGCTCATTGGGGTCCTCAGTCTCTTTATGCACCCCCAAAGCAGGGACTGAATTGTTTGTGACCATGAAAGCAGGTAAAGTGAGGAGGGTATGCATAAAGGTCAGTAAGAGCTGCATAAGTTGCCACAGTTTGGTCCTAGAGTTAATATGCTGTGACTGAGTAGTGCAAGGTATGGTAAGGTAAGAACTGGGGTTTAGTATTTAACCAGTCAAATATGGTCAAATATTGGTAAAAAAATTGTTTCTTTTTTTTAAAAAGTCTAAATAATACACAGAAAAAGTACCTTTTTTTAAATTGAGAAATGTGTTTAAAATTTTTTTTAAATCATATTTCTCTCAAGAAAACTACCAAAAAAAATGTAAAATTGCTATACTCTTTGACCAGTCAAAAATATACAGTCAATTGACAATGTCTGACCTGTCAATAGACCAGCTTGCCAACCCTAGTAAGAAGAGCTTGAGTGGGGAGATGTAAGGCAGTTGTATTTATGGTGTTTCCAGGGAGAAAGTCAGAGTACCAGTGCATGGTGAGAGAGATTCTTTAGTTAAATCACTGTGCCGTTGTAATACAGGAGACATAAATAAGTAAAAAATATTCCCATATCTAAAAGCAGATCAGTATCTTTTCTGATCTTAACAATGCTGTACACTAATAGTGTATAGATGTGGATTTTAAATACAGTATCTTTTACATGGATGGTACTTATGCCCAGCAGATGTGTGTCTAGTCATGCATGTATCTATAAGGTGATGGTATCTGTATGTGTGTGCTCCTCGAGAAAGTTCTTGGCTACTGCTCTACACTTAGTCTCCTTAGTGCTGGCCTTGCTCTCTGGAGGTGTGAGGCTAGCAAAGAACAGCAACCCCATAAAGGTTAGACATAAGGAATTTTAAGTTTGTTGGTAATTCCTAGTATCCTAAATTTATACCTGACTTGAAAAATAATGCACGTGTCAATGTCTTGCTAATCCCAGCATGATTTCAGAAATGTTCCTGTCCTCATCTTTCATGTATTGTTTACTTCACTGAAGATTAATTTAAGAAGCATCAGGAAAGTGAATTGCCTCCATGTGACTGACTTTTGCGAAGGTGAAACAGCTGAAGCTCTTTTACCAAATAATTCTTCAGGAGGGCTCATTGAACATTAGTGTGACTAATGGTAATCGCACCATTAGCTTAAAAGAACTCTTGAGCAGCATCCGTTTCATTTTTCTTTTATGAGTGATTGTTTCTGCAAAGTCCAGGTGGTTGAGCCAAGCCCTACCACAAGTCTTATGGAATTCTTCCCCCTCCCCTCCCTCTCTTTTTTGTATGTGTATCATATTATTAAAAGACATTCTGAATATTTAGATTCAAAGCCAAGTTATATGGAAGCAGGGAGAATCAACAGCCACAAGAATAAATTTGAAATTGTAGGTAATCTGGATTGGGGGTCATTAACCTGTGACCCAAACAGGCTGGATCTGGCATCAGAGCTATGGCTTCAGTGGCAGGATATTCTCCATGTGCTATGCCACAGTTGGTCTGGGGAGAGCTCTCCATGCACTGTGTGGCAATTTGCTCCCTGGGACTCGGGTAGAGGGAGAGCTCTGCTCAGGTCAGGTTGCAGTCAGGCAGCATGGGCTCTGGTGGAGGGAGTTTTTGTAATGACATGCTGCAGTTGAGCAGTGGAGAGAAGTAGCAACAGTGGCAAGGTCCAAAGGTTCATCCACCTCTGACCCAAGCTGGGTCATTCTCCTCCTCTTCTTCCTCTCCCCACCCCTGCTGGAAAACCTTGCTATGGACATATGGGTGAAAGGGCACACAAAAGTTTCTTCTACTTCCACAGCTGCCTCATGGAGTTTCCTCCCATTGCCATTTTTCTTTTGATGAGGACTAGAGAATGGTAGTTAATGTCATTTTGTGTGGTTGAGAAGGTATCAAGCCACAGAGTTCTTCCTTCTACCCACTTCTTAGTTACAGTTTACAGAGCCCCTGAAGCAGGAGATGGTTAAGGGAAGTGTCAAAGCCTTCATTCCAGAAAGGAATAGTATGGCCATCATCCGAGGTAAGATGATTTCACATAGCCAGACCAATAACACTGTCCATTAGGAATGTGCATGATTAACAACTCATCAGTATGTGCTACAGAAATATCTGAGTATTCATATATAAAAACAATTCAAAAGATAGGGCAAGCCAGGATGAGTTAACAGCATGTATGTTTGATATACATATTGGTAAGCATTTGATTTTGGTATGAATTGTAAGGTTTTAATTTTGACTCTTAAAGTAGCTTGGACCTAGCTATCTGAGGCTTGGCCTTTCTCCTCCAGTGCTGCCATTCCTGATGAGTTCATGTGGAACACTTGGACAGTTGGAGGGTTTATTGACAGGGCCTTCTAACAGCCATATTCAGTTATGGAACCCAGCCCACTGCTTAGTCTGTGTGACAGACCAGAGGTTTTATTGTGATATTTCCATCTTCATGTTATAACACTGTATTGACCCAGTTTACCTCCTTCGCCTGTGTACAGAGGAGAGGCTAAGTGCCAGAGCTGGCTACAGGCAGGAAAAAAAACAGATGGACCTTTAGCATCAGCAGAGCCTTCAGTGACTTTGTTGGCATATCTTTGGTGCTCAGAGCTGGACTGGGGACAGAGGGACTGCTTAACCCCTTTGGAGAGGACAGAGAGCCCTGCTGGCTGGCCTTTGCTCTAATAAATGCCATTCCTGAAGAGATTATCTGCTGTGCTGATTGGAAGGATGGATTATACTGGATTGGAATGAAGTCCCTTTCTCAAGAGTGGGAAAGTGATATCTCAATGAGTCAGGACTATGGAGAACCAGGGAGTGTGAGGGACTGAAAGGCCAGGGTTTGAGAGTGGGAATAACCCCTTGCTCTAGAAGTCAAACTTGGGCTGGCTTCAAGGGGGTACTGTCACAGAAACCAGACAAAGCTGCAGCAGTCCTGAGTAAGCACTCCTCTGGAGGGTACTCTATGGCTGTCTGCCAGAGTCCATCTTGGTTAAAATATGTATTAAAATGTTATCTTCTATTTGCTTACCAGATCAGCAAGAACTTGTGGCAAGAGCAGAGATTTGACCAGTTAGGTGAGCAAAGTCCTTTTGAATGATAAGTCAAATTAACATAACTTAGGTTTTTTTGACATGTGCACCTATCTTCTGACAAATGTCCCTGGGCTTAGTTTAGAACAACACTAGACAGTGAATTCATGGAAAAATGAGGTTTTGGGAAAACAGTGTGGTGGGAAAATTCTTGATTTTTTGGCATGATTAACTTGGGACAAGCAGCCAAAAAAGATAAAAAATAATTGGAGCTTTGCCATTGAATTGAATGAATGAACCCTATATCCCAACCTAAAGCATGTGATTGAGAGCTTTTATGAATCAGAGCTTCAATGACAGAGGAATACAAACTGACTCCTGATATATGTCATCAATGAAATGAGATCATGCTTTCTAAACTAGTTCTAAGATGGTCCTCTCAGATCATTGACACTTTGTGTTGTTATGGATGTGACTGAATCCATTTTTGTAGGATCAGTCATTTAGCAGTAAGTCATTGTAAAAGAAATACTGATTGTCATAAAAATATAATGAGTACTATTCAGAAATGGATTTTGAGGTAGAATATTCTTTGTTCTGTGGCTTTGTAGCATCAATAGCAGTATTTTCAGTTAAAACAAGACATTCATTGAAACAAATTCCCAGACAGGTCAGAGAGAACTTCCAAATTAGTAATTAATTTACCTTTTATAATTTTCACCAAGTTACAGAAAAATACAAACCCTTTTAGAAGTCTTATTTTTCTGCTCTATGGTTTCATTAGTAGCAATAAAACTCTTTCAGATTCAGGAAGTCAACAGCTGACTGATTACTCAATGATGCAGCAGAATAAATCTGTCTCAACCATAATTAAAGAACGAATAAGTTCCACACTGCCCATGCAATGAGCATTAAATGTGTTACGTACAGGAAGCAGACATCTTATTGATCACTTACAGTTCTCTAATAAATTGAGGTAATTAATTTCTGTCTGCAAGCTCTCAGATGAACATAGTTTAAACTTTGTAAAAGAGTTTCTGGTACTCAGCAGAAATTGGGGTTTTTTGTTCTTAACTCTTCCAGAATTTACGGTATTCAGATATGAAGGCCTGATTTAGTTAATTTTTTATTCAAAGTGATATTCATTTAAAACTACTGCATTTTGAAATTCTGCTTACATACTCAGTTCATCAAGTATTCTTTTTTTTCCTTTTATGTCTACATTAAATATTTTGGGCTAGTACATGACCTTCTGAAGGGAAATCCATTGGAAAGGACAAAACAGAAGAAAACTTTATAGGATTTCCTTTTATGGTGCTTTCTATGCATCTTGTGGAGGATTCACAGAATGGCTCCTGCATTCAAACCTTAAGGATGCATACAGACATTGAGGGATCAGCTAGAAGCTATGGTTATCTAGGTTTGTTAGAAAGCCTGGATACACAGCCTAGAAGAGACTGCCACAGCTCCTCCTTTTATCTCTGATATGGAAGGTTAATTTGCACACTGAGGGATGTTGAGCAAGTGTTATATCCTGGGACATTATCATCCTTTTGATGTGGTTCTTGCTGGGTGCCACAGGGGAATATGAGAGTATTTTTTGGCTGGCTCTTGGCTCTCACTTCTCCTCCTTACACCTATTCACATGTTCACAATCAGCCCCACAGTGCATACAGATTCCATGGTTTGAGGACAGGGGATATGAGAAAAGTGCCAAGTAAGTGGCTAATATCTGCTTTCTCTCCATGTGACATGGATGAGATGCCCAGTTCCACAGGGAATGACCCACTCCATCTTTTTTGACTCTTATTATAGTAAAGGCAGGGAGGATCACAATCAATATCTTAGGTGGGTATAGTTTTATGACTGTTTTCCCCCCTGTGCATGCAATGGTCTCCTTGAACAGATCCATAAGGATACTTCTACTCCTTCTCACTCCCCTTCTTTAAAATTTACGTATGTCATGATTCCTAAAAGAAGTTAGCCAACTAATAAAGGCCTAGCCAAAGGCAGTGTGAAAGATCTATTAAATAAAAGTAGTTAATGGATATCTTTAACATCATTCATATGCTAACACCATTTCATCTTAAAGTCTGTATGTATATGCAGTTTTTTCACAAAGTTAACTATATCAGGCTAGGTAGGCATAGATATAGTTAAAACAATACAACATCCTAGCAAGGTGCAGTTATAGCAAGTGTAAAGGTGCTTTCATCGGTAGAGCTTATTCCAGTGTATTTATGGGAATAAGCTACCCTGATATAAGTCTATATATCTATATAAGAGAAATATAGACAAGGTTGGAGATTTCACAACTGAATGACTTTGCAGGGAAACTATTCGAGCCACAAAGTTGAAATTTGTTGTGGGAAAATTTGGGATATGTTTTTATTTCCCATAACTATATTTTTGTCACCCCTGTGCTTCTTTTGCTTCTTGGCAGCCTGACTGGTGCTTTGAGAAACCTCTGCAATACTGCAGTAAGTTCAAAACAAAATGTCATTTTGAATTTTTCAAAACATAATTTCAGAATTTCCAGTCTGCAGGGAGTTTTTGAAATTTTAGTCTTTGTTCTATTTTGGATTCTTTTTGCTTTGCATTTTAGGGATTTCCTGAGGGACATAATTCCTATTTCTGGCCATCTCTACAGATATAATTAAGTTTGTTGGAAACTGTGTGCTGAACAACCATCATGTTCTAAATTCTTTAGGTTTAAGAGTATGTTCTCCTATGCGTTTGTACTGCATTTGACACATGCTGGGCACTACCACAACATAAGCACTGGCAATAATAAAGTTGGTTTAAGATAGTATGAACATCAATAAGGCAGGGGAACAGGAAGACCAAACAGAAAGAGTAAGATAAAGCTGCAGGGCTGTCAATGTAATGATGGTAACAAATCATATTTATAGAAATATGAGATGTCAAATACCAAACCTGATTAAGCATCACTTGAAATTACTGCTTGAATTGATTGCTTTTTAAAGCTGCTGGCTTGAAAAATGGTTCAGAGACTTTTTTTTCTCCCTTGGGATCCTCATGAATTAGCTGTGGAAAGAATGAGCAAACTTCTTATTTTGGTATCCTTTTTGGATAAGTGAAATGAAAGAAGTGGAAATTTACATACACAGACTGCATAGAATGGGGTA
This sequence comes from Caiman crocodilus, assembly GCA_030014935.1. NCBI lineage: Eukaryota > Metazoa > Chordata > Crocodylia > Alligatoridae > Caiman > Caiman crocodilus. The sequence goes on along the minus strand of JAGPOW010000261.1, from coordinate 61,408,797 downwards.
CTTAATAGTCACAATTAATGCTTTTTACATTATTAGTTTAAATGCTGTGATTTAAATCTTGATGCCACAATGTGTCATATATGACAGTAGTTATTACCTTTTGTGTTATAGCAGAATCTTATGGCTTCAGTGCAATTGTGTCCTATTATGTTGGAAACTCTACAGACATCACAGGTACCCCAAACACTTTGAAGTAAAAGAGACAAGATGCCTGGACAGACAGCCTGTTTATACCATTATAATTTTATATTGGTTTTGTACACCGAGGCAAATTATACTGAGATCTGAAGCAACCATCTTGGAGCAGCTGCATGTAAAGTTGCAGAGGAACATCAGTTTGGTTTTGCTCACATTCTTGTAGGAACTTTGGCTGTTGCTCAGGGTAAAATAGGTTAGTGGCTTAGGCCCTGGAGAGACATTATATTAGAAGTGTGTCAAATTCCTTTGAAGCGCTTGAAACAGCAAGCAGACAGGCATGTACACCCAATGAAGTACTCCAGAAGTGGCCAAAAGCACTCCAAAAATGATCATGCAGAGTGACGGAGAGTTGCTCAGTCTTCCAGTATCCCACAGTGCAGTATGCTCTCCCCTTTCCTCCTCCCTCCCTCCCCCAAGTGCATGGGGGAAAAGGCAGAGGAAGTGGGGCCAAGGCGATGGCTAGTGAGAACTTTCCTGTGCACTTGGCCATCCCTCAGGCTGAAGAGCAGGTGTACCAGCATGCTGTTTCACCTCTGGCATATCTGGGAAAGATACAGTCTCTCTTCCCTGATCTTTTGGGGGATGGGGTGAGTACTTGGGCCTCTTCAGCAATCTCAAGAGTTTGAAAACTGCATCAAATCATTTTCTTCAGCCCTGGGATCATGCCTGTGCTGCCAGATCTCGGAGACCAGAGGCCAGGGACATAGAAAAGCTCTTACTGGCTGTTTGACCCACTTCCCTTGTGGGAAGCAGAGCCAAGAAGCCAAGCAGTCCCCCTTATCACACCCCCTGGCTGAGAGTACACTACTGCATGCTATCACAGTGATTTTATTTTTTTTAACTGCTTTGGCACAGAAGAATGCCAGGGAAGGTCTGCATCTGTTTGCAGCTGTTTCTGAAGCACTTCTAAGTGGAGCAGTACTTGAAACACTTTAAATGATACATCTGTCCAGGCTGCTGGTGCCTAAAACTACCTGAATGCCACTTAGCCATCTTGAAGGCAAAATAAGATTTGGGCCTTTGTGTTTCCCATTATCTGTATTTTAGTTTTTATTCTGTGTTTATCATGCTTTATTGCCTTAATTTTTCCTGTATAAGTTTTAAAATTCCAATGTTTGTTTTTCTTTTGTGGTATTTGACCCTGGTTTAAGATACTTATTATGGACACTAGATGTCAAACTAAGAATGTTTGTTTCTATCCAGAGTAAACACCTGGCATCAACAGGCAAAATGCATTCTTTTGGAATACTGCACTATAGGGATAAGACCATTATCTAATTCAAGTCAATTGATTTTACGTGGGCCCAGGGTTTAAACCTAGGTGTTTTTATCCATTTATATTGTTTACAGAGTTAGATGTGGGCCAAAGTTACAAAGTCTGTTCTGCAGCTACATGCATTCAGATTTCCCATTCAACATATGTGGGAAGGAAGTCAGGAGAATTTGATCTGAATCTGATCCTAATTTTTTCAAGCTTTGGATGTGGTGCTGGTACACTTTTATACTTGGTGTTCCCGTTTTGCCTTTTCTACAGATAGAGATACAACTGATTACATCTCAAAATTACAAACTCGGACAAATTCTGCCCAGACTTCGTAATTTCATAGTGCATAGGGTTGGAAGGGACCTAAACAGATCATCGGGTCCGACCCCCTGCCCTGGGCAGGAACAGGTGCTGCGGTCATATCACCCCAGCCAAATCATATCACCCCAGGCAAATATCAATCTTCGTACTGGAGAAACCTGATTGAAACCATTGGGCTTCTATAATTTAGCCATACAGGTCAGATTATCCTTCTCTTCATGCAGATCTTCCTAATATCATGATGAAGCTAGGGGCAGATGCTTCTTTACCATGCTTTTTATAATGGACAGAGAAATTCTTGTGGTCCTAGCTTTATATGGCAAGAAAGGGAAACTTGTGGTAGAAGAATTGGTCACTGTACCACACAGAGCCTTGCTGGAAGTGTGTGTTTAAAAACTTACCCTGCATTATCTTTTGCACAAAATTCCTCCATGTATGGTTATTTATATAAATTCTAATCCAAAATTCATTGTACTCAGTGGAAGACTTTCCACAGATTGTATTAGATTCTGGTTCAGGCTTGTAGTGTGGATCTGAGGCCAGACAGGTCACAGGCAGAAAGGGAAGTGAAAAGAAACCTATACATGGAAGGGAGTGATACATTCAGATTTTTAAATGTATTTGATTTGTTTTGACCTTTAATTATTTGAACAAATATTTGTCTTTGTTGCAAGATATAGCAGACTTTACTGATGAAAGCATGGACTTTGTTTCAGAGAGCTCTGGAAGCTTTTAGAAGAGAAAACTTACAGCATTTGCTCCTTTGGTCTGTTATTCTGCAAGAGAGGTTTAAATTCTAACCACTTGTAATTCTCTCACAACACACCACAGGCTCAAGCTGAAAGCACTATAAAACTTGTTTACAAGGACTCAGAGTGAAAAATTGTTGAGTTTTAAATGCTGCAGAGGAAATGGGAGGTTTCAACCTTAGTACAATCACCTACTACCTGGTAGCTTATATAGTACAAAGGATATGTAAATTCCTACCAGGCCAGAATGTTCCCTTGAGAACATGTATGACTACACAACATGTGAAGAAATGGAATTTTTTTTCCTATGCTTCTTGGATTTTTAATCTTTATAACTTATGATAATTCAAAAAAGGGTGTGTTTGCATGCGTGTGCATTGTACGCATCATACTAGGTCATTTTTCTTTGCTGCTTTAACATCAGCAAAGCACTAGGGTGGCAATAAAAGGAGGGAAGGGAAAACCAGGCAAAATTATGTTTACCTCCATTTCCTTTAACTTAGTGCTTAGGGGTAGGGTGTGCAAATGGGTGTGGGGGTGGGGAGGGTGGCAAACTCTAAGATTCAGGAAGTTGGAGGTTTTATGTTAATTTGTTTTCTTCTGCATATCTTTGATAGAAAGGTATCTTGTAGGAATTTGTAATGATTTAATATAAATACTATTCTTCATTAACAGGATCTACAAAAGACATGACTATTGACTATCAGAACCCATGTACTTTAGACATTCTTATGTGTACACTACTAGCTAGGTTCAGCTTTATACCTGCTCTCAAACCCTTGTATAATCATCATCGGCAATCCATCACAGTCGAAGATGATTGTCTTCCATGACTGCCTTATCTGTGGGTCTGAAGATGGCTGACAAAGCCAATCCAAGATTGACAGGTTCTACTGCAACTCAGGCATGTGTTTCCTTGCAAGGAGGGTGGCCCTGGATTCTTGATTTGTTCTGCAACACTGTTTTTGTCGCTCCCACTTTTTTGTCTCCTGTTGCTGTTGTGAGGTGTCAAATTACTGAGATCTTTGTAATAAAGTCTTCCTCTATTTTGGGTGGTCCTGGATATAGTTTTCCAATACTTGTTATCTTGCATTTTCAGGTTGGCCTTGAGGATATCCTTGAAGCATTTTCTCTGCCCTCCTCTTGAGCATACAGTATGACTGAGCTGAGAGAATAAAGCTTGCTTTGGGAGTCTGGAGTCCCAACATCTGGATGATGTGGCCAGCCCTTGAAAGTTGATGTCAGATGATCATTGCTCATGGTGCTTGCTAGTAAAAGGACACTAATGTTGGTGCATCTGTCTTCCCACTAGATTCAAAGGATCTTCTGCAGGCAGCATTGATGGGTACTTCTCCAACAACTTGAGGTGTCTCCTGTATGTTATCCATGTCTCGGCTCCATATAGTAAGATGGGGATTGTGATGACTTGATAGATCATGAGCTTGATTTCAAATCTGATGTGATCTTCGAACGCCCATTTCCTCAGGCATCCAAAGGCTGCACTTGCACATTTTGAGATGGTTACAGACAGAAAATACCCAGCCCCCAGCAGCAGTTCAGTGCAACCCTAGGAGCTCAGCTAGACATTAGAGTTGGAAATTAATCATTCCTATAGCTTATTTCTTCCTGTAGTTTCAAAATTCACTTGGGCACTAGTGTTCCTGCATTCAAAATTCACTTGGGCACTAGTCCCCAAGTACTGGAATTCTATTAACAGCAGTTCCACAACTTCCTGTTCCTAGCTTCTGATCCTTCTGTATCACACTTCCTGTTTCTCATGCAGTTGGCAGGTGAATTTCTAAGAAGGCTCTGCTTGGAGAATGGGAAACACTGTGGTCCACTTTAGTGTGAGTTTGTTTTATTTGTTCATATATTATATATCCTACCCTTTCCAACAAGGATTCAGGAGGCTTGAGGGAAGTTAATGAAGGTTTCCCACTTATATCAGACTGAGCCAAAATAGTCTCAATTTTCTGAAACCTTCTCAAGTCTACAGAAGAATCAGTTGGGCCCATCTTAAATTGTTTAACTCGGGCTCTATTTTAACTGAACACACAGTGTGGGTTGACAGGCTTTAGGTAAGAGGGACTGTATTACAGTTATAAATAGACAACTTTAAGTTAAGATGAAAGTTTAAAATGTATTCAAGATTGGTCTAACTCTGCTGCTACTGCATTAGTGTTAAAGATATCATTTTCTTAACTAGAAGAGGATTTTAAGCCACTGATCACCCTCTGGCCACATCTACATGAGATGCTGACTGTGCAGTAGCCCAAGCCTACTGCCCGGTAGCATTGCATGGCAAAAACTGTAGCACAATGCTACTGCACAATGGTATTAGACTACTGCGCAGTAGCATCACAACAAAGGCATTCATTGCTGCTACTTGTTTTATACAAGTATTAAATGACTGCACAGTAACAATTGTGCAGTCCGCATCTCATGTAGATGCAGCCCTTATGTCTTAACTTTGGCCTAGGAATCATTGATGTACAGAGAACAGGGGAATGATAACAGCAAACAAAATGCAAATAACCTACCAATAGGTTGTTCAAGCCTTTTGAATGCTCTAAGATTATGGAATTTGTCATGCAGTTGAGGTGAAAAATCAGGTTTTCTATCCACTAAAAACTTTTTAAAAATGTTAACATTATTATTTTGTTACTGTTACTAATGTGTGAATTTAGCGCCATCTAAATGAACAAGTGCTCATGGCACAGACAAAGAGTCTTCCTTATATGAAAGTGAAAACAAACAAACAATTTAATTGGCCATAAACATGTTACCGAGAACATAAAAGGGCAACAAACTTCCCCCCAATCATCATGATCAGCAGCAACAGCAGTAACACAAACAAACGGGAAGGGGTTTTCTTAAATAACAAGCCAGTTATTTATGTACCTCAACCTATCAGGTGCTGAAGGGCCCCCGTACGATTTATAGCGCTCCGAACCCCTGTGACCTTCTTGACCCGCCGTCTTCTCGCCTGCTGTCCACCGATTACATCTTCCTAATGACTTTCCCACGTTGTAACCATCGTAATTCAATAAATGTTATCTCTACTTCGCTACACAGCAGAACTCTGAAGTGAGTAATTTACAACCATTACGCTTATTTTACCGTCAGCTGGGTACGCGGGTAACGAAGCTGAGCTGTGCACGACCTTGTGCCTAGCTGCTTCACTAAAAAAGAAAAAAAAATCTCAGCCAGGCGCAACAGCTAACAGAAAAAATATCAGTAAATGTTCTGCTTATCTACAAGCATTATTTACACGACAAACTTCACAATGTAGTGGTGGAGGATGAAAACCAGAATCTGAAAATTGTTCTGAGGAAAAAAAAAGCTCTTAGCTCCATGTATACCAGTTATTAGTAAGCTGATTTGCATATGCACAGCTATTTACATTTTACCATAAATTTAGTTTATGGTGGTCAACACATCCTTCCATGAGCAATGAAAGGAGAAAAGCAGGGAGCTGCACCCTGCTTGGAACATATGACAAAAGGAGGGAGAAAGCTGAAGAGTAATGATATTGCTAGAAAACCCAGAAGTCATTATCTGAACCCGTGATCACTGCTTCCCTCTCTTGCTGTTGCTATGGATATCACAGCCCTTTTCAGCCCTTGCACAGCAACAGAGAGATGGAAAGCACCAAGGCTAGTTTGCCTGCCTGCTTGGCAGATGACATAAGGGTACTGGGTAAGTGGAGATAACATTTACAGGCCATTCTTATTGCCTGAGTGCCTGGATGGGTGTAATTTTAGCTAGGCTATGAGGTGAGACTGTTTTGCCAGTATAAAGTGTCACAAGATGTGTAATACCTGGCAGCCTAGAAAGTGTCTACTCTTAGTATTACCCATTGTGAAAGAGACAAAAAAATTAAAGGCACACAGTATACAGGAGAAATTAAATGAGATTTTTGAGACTACAAATACTATTTATAAATACTTCATTGTGATGAGCAGTGTGTAGAATGACATGTTTTAATATGTGTTGTACTTGATTCTCCTTCTGTTATACCATTTGACACTGGTGTAACACTACTGACTTTAGTGCAACCATCTTTTATTTTTCTTGTGCACATGAGTGATTCCCCCCTCCCCCATTTTTAGACCTCTCATCTGATGGAGTCGTGTAACTGATGTAATATAGGGAAGAATCAGGCCCATCACCTGTAACCAGAAGGTTCCCTTTATTAAAAGAAGAGCTGAGTAGTGAAGGGAGTCTTGCCTGGTGTATGTCCAGGGTCTTTTCTGTCTTCTCCAGTCTATTCCTTCCATGTGTGAGCAATGTTCAGCTTAATAGGCAGGTTTACAAGATACAGAATATACCAATTCCTTGTTAATGATCTGGCTTCTTTTTTAAGCAGCTGGCTAGAGGCAAATGCTTCTCAAACCACTGAATCTGAACAAAAACTGCAGAACATTTGGAACAGTTTGGATTCTAAATGTTTGGCTTGGATCCATCTCTGTATTTCACTCTAGCACCTTAACACTTCATTAGGTGAGAATTATCTGTACTACTTCTTTATAATTATTTTTTACAAAGTACTTACTTCCATCACCTATTCAAGCCGTGAGAAACTGAGATCAGTGCCTAACTATGGCAACCAGTTAGGAGTGGGAGTCTCTCAAGCTGGGCAGGTGAACATACAGGTAGCCTGTCAGCTTCTAATCATTCTTTGCTGTTTTGACTGTATTCTGAAGTGTTAAGTCTTCGTCATCTCTAGGAGTGAAATAAGAAAATTGAGTGCTAACTGAGGAATGATGCCCAAGAACAGTTTTTGAGTTCTTAAAATGTTTGCCAATAGCTTAAATCAACAGTAAAGGGGCTCACAAAAGCTTGCTGTGGCTCTTGTTCTGACCCTAAACTGTATTTTGCTGCCTTTATTTTTAATCTACTAGCACGATTCCGGCACTGGTAATGTTGCTGGTGATTGCCGCTACAGGCCTTGATTAGTAGATCCAGATTATACTTTTCAGAATTCTAGGCAGTATTGTAAATCCATTAAGACTCATGAATTAAAGCACCTCCATAGAATCCTTAAGAGGAATGCAGAGAGTTCATGACTTTTTTTTTTTTAGTAGAATTGAGTCTACCAGATTCCTTATCTTCCATCAGGTTTCTAGGTTATTTCCCTTAGATGTTTTAAGAAAAGGGTGTAATCTGATTGTAAATTTGACTCTTTTATATTTGTTTTCTTGGATGACTGAACAGGACAAGTCTATAAATCTTACCTTACATAATTTTGACCCGTCAAGTTCAAAATGTTGCATTGCCAACTGGAAGATTTTTTTGTTTTTGTTTTTTTGGCTAAGCAAATAGATCAGCACTGTTCAATCTGTTTCAAGTTCCTAGTTCTTTTGTCAAGTGTCAAAGAATTTGGAGTGGTTTATGTAATAACAGAGAGACTATAGTGACAAGTACTATGGAAAGATAAATACGTTAGTAGGCTGCTAGATAGTGGGGTATCTATGCAAGACAATTACTGGACAGTAGACTTATTGGCTGTGCAGTAAATGTCACACGTCTATACATGCTCCCCTACTAGGCTAGAGTAAACGAATTTGCTCCAGAGCAGGATAGTGCTTATAAATAAAAGTATGGTCCTGCTGTGGAGTCTTTTACTCTGCAGCAGTGCATGTATAGACACTGTCTGGGCTGGCTGGAGCAAAAGAGTGCTTCAGTGCAGGGACTGCCTGCTGGCTAGCCTTGCACTGGAGTACCCTTATGCTTCAGCCAGCCCTTCATAGCACATTGAGCTGCAGGGGAGAAGCCCCAGGCTGTCAGGCTGACTCCCGGGGCCCCCTGCTAGCTGGGGCTTCTCCACCCCAGCTCAATGTGCTACAGTCTCTGTCACATGTGAGGACACACTGGGAGCAATAAGCTCTGGAACGAGAAGCTCTGGAGTTTATTCACACACATTTATATGCATGTGTAAACACACCCAGTAATGATTTTCACCAGAAACCATGGAGGGAGAGAAAGAAAGGGGGAAGGTTTACAAAACTGATATTTTTAACTATGCAGCAAAGACTAGTGTTTCCATAAGAACCCATATGGGTGAAAGTGAACTTAGTGCAGAGCAGTAGGAGCTAACCTTTTTTGCCAGGCATACCACAAATTAATCCTGTGCCCTGCCTGAGTGCCACTCTGATCCCTTTCCTCTGCTTTCTGCTACCTGTCCTGTGCTTCCTGCCCAATCTGCCACAGTGCACACAGGTGATGTGTGCTGCACAGCCAGAGGGGTCTGTAGCTGTATCTCCCCCTACCATATCTCCCTTGGATCCACCCATGTAAACTACTCCAAATTCCTTAGATTATTTTCTGCATAGGTCAAAAAACAGAGCAAGAAATTCTCCCTTTTTTTTTTCTTCAGTGTAGTTACTTCCATCTTGTGGTCCTTCCCAATGCCAGAGCCAGTAAAAACCTCTTGAAGAATCATTGCTTCTTCCTTGTTGCTCCTGTGGCCCCTGTTCCTTTTTCTGTCCTCATGGTTCCCCTTCTGCCATTCGTGGCCACCGTGGTGTCTGCACATGGCACGGGATCCTTTATAGTTCACATCTTCTGCTTTCTGCCCCTTTGAAATCTCTTCCTCTCTACCTCACATGTATCCATAAAGTTTTAAGTAGCCTGTGGCTTGTTCAACCAATTTGTGGCCCTTCCCTGGCGCTTACTATGCTCTAGAAGTGTTTGGTTTGGGGTTTGTTTGTTTGATTTTTGGGGGGCTGGCTCTTAATGTACTTTAGAAGTGAGGTGGTTTTGGGGTTTTTTTATTACTAGGGAAGTCCCCAAGATTTTACAGGCATCACAGGTATACTTAAAGGTTCAGGGTATGTTAATATTGTCTCTCTTGATTTAGAGAATGGATTTACATGTGCCCAGTTTGCTAATTTTTGAAGAAGTCAATGTGAGAGTTGGAGGCTACAGATGATCTATTTTGCTATGGGCTTTCTCTCATAAAGTGGCAGGTTTGTCCCTCATGGAATGGAAACGTGGGAATAAGTTGGCCTGCTGAATGTTATTTTTAAAGTCCTATGGTTGTGATTTCCAAAATCATTTGCACTTTCTTTCCCTCTCCCAGCCCCCCACCTTACGTATTCCTCCTAAGAATATTCCCAGTTTGGTCTCCTCTCTGATCCTTTTTAATTAGTCAGCTAAGTGTCCATAAAACTTAAAGCCCTGTAGAAAAATAAAACCCAAAACCCAGAGCAGCACTTTATGTAACTCAACGGATGGAAAGCTGATGCTTCTGCTTCCCCTCTCCCCCTCCCATGTTGACTAATCATGTTGCCTTGACTTAATTCAGAAGTCCCATACACAACAGTGTGTTTTTCTGGAGTAAGGTTTCTTGTGTGATCATTTTTCAGATTAGATACTAAATGAAGTCTAATAGATTATCTTAAGGTTAGATGGTTTTATGTATTGATTGGCATAATGCTATTCAGTTTCTTCAATACAGTCTGTATCTGTTCTGTGTCTTTGACATTAAAGCCTTGTGTTTCAGATGCTTACTTATGCTCCTTCCTTGAGTGATAAATAAAAAACTATAGGTGCCTCAAAACTGTTTCCAGTTCAATTCTTCTATGAAAAGCTTTATGGGAACTGATTCCATTGCACAGCTTTTGCAACACAGTAATTTAAACAAAAACATGTTTCTGCACTTTGTAGCATGCCAGTCCCATATTAAATCTATGCTGAGAGTTTGAGATGAAGGTTATTGAACATTACAGCATATCTCACACTTGTAAGATTACCACTACCACTTAAATGAGTCTCATGGTAGGGAATGCATGCAAGTTTTGTTGGTTTCTATAGATAGACTTGGGGCACAAAATTTTTTTGGGGGAGGCGGGGAATGGGGGGGTTGTTTGGTTTTTTTTAAATGAAAAGATTCAGAGTTCCCAAAACTGAGAAATAGTAAGAGCTCAGGATTCAAGCTCATGTGTTGGCCTATTTCATTATTTATCACAACCTTACTACCAACTGAAAATATTTTACACTTGCTTCCATACCCACTTCTTATCTTGCATAGACATAGTCACATCCATGGGATATAAAATGCTACTGTTCTGATAAGATCCCTAGTGTCAGGCTGAAGAGAATAATGTAAATTTGTCATTAAATAAGCATAAATTCTTTCCTGGTCAGTTCCTCATACTATTTGACAATGAAGCATCATCTTGAGATTTGAATTCAACTTGAACAACATTTTAGGTAAAATCCCTGCCTCTCTGAAAGGTTTTGCCAAGGTACTCTCAACTCTTTTGTTAGTTTTGTGCATTTATGCCCCTGCACATTCGAAAACCAACGAGCATACTTTATTTATTACTGTGTGTTCTGATGTTTTTTTCATAAAGGATTGAGAATTTTGCAATATGTTTCCAAACTACAAAATAGCAGCACTTGAAATTATTTTGGACCTTTCCACTGGCCTATGGTTAGAAGAAAATCTCCAGATCACACTCCAGTTCTAACTTGGCTGACTGTGTGTATAATTTTTTTTATGAATTACATCTTGATGTAGTTGGCTTTGAAAACTAAAATCCTTTACCTACCTACAAAAAATAGGTACAGGGTGCACTGCATCTTTGCTAATGCCATTTGCTAATGTTTAAAATGTCCCACAGCTATAGAGGCTATCTCTAATTTGGATAATTTTACTCTATTACAATTTAATTGGGCATAGTAACCACATCCAGTAGGCTCTCTTGTCTTCCAGATACTAATGAAAGTATTTCCGTCTGTTTCCAGTTGCTTAATCTTTCTTTAACTGTCTCACCTAGGCAAGCACTATGACTCTTAGATGTGACTTTGAATATGTATTCAGCAATTTAAAAAACAGGGCCTAATGATCCTATGTATATAAACATATATCTCATATACATTCTCTCTTCCACGTTTTTTGAATTAGATAATGATTTCCTTAAGCCTTGAATGAAAACCGTTCCTGTCAGTAGGCATCTAAAACGTGGAACTCATTCTAATGCAATTAGAGATTGGCTGTGATTCAGGCCTTGCTTTTTACATTGTTAATACTTACATTTTCTCCAGAGACTTTAGCTTCAGTTATTTGTGTTGATTCTAGCTTTTAATTTTGAAAATATTTACACTGATGCCAAATGCTGTAGGATGTGATTTGAAAATTAAGATTGGTTTATTAAGATAATACTATTGCTTAATGAGATTCATGTACCAAATTTCTACATGCATGACTAAGCATAGAGTTCAATAGATTTAAATATGGCTTTCACTAATGCTGACTTGAGTCTGTTTTCTTTTCTAGCTTATGAATCTGTAGTATATTATATTTGAATCCATGATAGGATCAAACTGCAAAACAATGGATTTAGATTTTAAGTGCCCCAAATTTCAGGAGCATTTTATCCATGGTTTTACTCAGATCTGTATTTTTCCAAACATTTAATTTTTAAAGCAATAAACTATACCCCTGAATATTTAGTAGGAATGTTGTGTTATATTCTATAGGATGTTGATTCTACATTCTTGTCTGATTCATGCAGGTACTGGAGCAAGTGGCTAATTTTAAGGCATAATAGTTTATTTGGTTTCAAAAGGAGTACTCGTGGTTAAATATAGGCATATAATGAAGTATATGAATCAAATGTTTCATAGTACCAGCACTTGTATTGTATACACTACGGAAAATGTATCTGTTTACTGTTCTCCTCACTTAATGGAGGCTGATGCCAGTAACAATGAAGAATTAGTACTTAGGGCAATCCCTTCTAAGGCTTTCAGCCTGATGCTAAAACCTCATTTGCAGGGATCAGTCCTACCACATCAGGTTGAAATTTTACCCAGAGTGTAAACATCTTGGTATAGGGGCTTTCTCTCTGTTAGATATCATATAACAAGTAGTATATTGATGCCCTGGTCTGTGATTAAGGTTCCTAAATATTATTTCTAGGAATCTACTTAAATTGCAGCAAGACAAAAGGTTTTTCATGGCCTGCTTACAGTGCACAGAGTGGATTTCAGGGGCATTTTGCAGCAGCCCTGTCTCTCGGTGCTGATTAGTGGAGAGGTCTTGGAGGCAGGGAAAGGAGGGGCAAAGGGGCAGCTGCCATCTTAATGCCTGGCTGCCCTTCGTGCTGCCCCATCCCTTGGCACTGATTGCTGGAGAGGCCCTGGTGGGTGGAAGAGGGACAAGTGAGCAGCCACCATCTTGTTTGCTGCCCTTTGTGGCACCCTGCCAACTGGTGCCTTCCCCTCTTGACAGCAAGGACTACTGGCTCTCACTGGGGAACCAGCATTTTATTTTTATTAATATTTTTTTATTGACTTTGTGGATTTTGTGGACAATCTTGGAATTTATGGTTTCTGGAAAACTGTGAATTGTGTAGGTCACTAATTATTACTGTATAAATATTAAATACATTTTAAGAAAGTATTACTCCAATCAAGGATCAAGACAAAACCCCAACTTTCCTGCTGCTTTTGTAATTTCTTCTGTCCCAAACAATTAAAACCAACAAAGCAGCATGTATTCCTATAGTTGAATATTTGATACCATGGTTAGAAAAATAAGCTGGAAAACTGTGTGTAATGAAACCAATTGGGGAAACCTGCCTTAATAAAGGTCCACTGTTTATAACCTATTCTTCCCTGAATTTGTTGAAGTTGTTGATATTCATATACTACAAGCATATATCTTCATTTTTTAGCCTTTATACCTCCTCTTTACTTGTCAGACAGCAGGGGATAGAAGCAGAAAATGAGCCTCCTTGAAGTGAGAACAGATTTCTTGTCATCCTTAGGCTCTGTTATTTAAGTAGTAGTCCATTTCTGCCTTACCCACTTGTCTATGTGGAAAGAATCTTTCTACCAATTATTAGTTTCTGAGTCATTGCTTACTGAGATGATGCTATCAAGCATAGAACAATAACTGTTTTATAGTTACTCTAGTTTATCATGATTATCTTGTTCCCATAATTTTTAGAAGGATTTTGCTCCCTGCTCAAGAGAAAATGGTTAGCCATTATTCTAGATCCTACAGGTGTAAAAGGAAGGGAAATTGAATGCATAAAAATCAGGTTTTAAGGAAGCTGCTGAAAAAAGAAAAAGAAAACAAAGACTATACAGAATTTTTTTCTTGTTTCGAGATTTTAAAAAGTTTATTTTAAAAATAAGTACCGTAAGATCTTAATCTTTTATCTTAATTATTCAAAGATTAAATTAATCTAAAATGATCCTCATAGAAAGAAATGGTTTTCAAAGACTATACAAAAGTATTTTGAATATGTCAAACTTACGTGACTTAGGTCATTGCATGAATTGAATAAGGATTTGCTTTTTCCCTTTTAAGTCTGTTATTCTTTATCAAATAAACTATTAAGCTCTTCCGTAGCTGTCTCACTTTCTGAGTGGGATATGGTGTACTTTGAACACAGGCTTCAGATATGTGCATAAGACTTCATTTTTCTGTTTGAAACTTCTTTGACTGTCCAGGTCTTGACCATTTTTAAGTATATGCATACTGGGGCTTTGATTCACGATTAGTGCCCCTAGTAAACTAATCAGTATTGGACAAGTGGTCAGTGGTTTCCTAGGGCATAATGTAACAGTAACCAACATTCTCTGCCTGATCACCTGATGAGCTCAAACTGGGCTCATCTAAAGGCTTACACTGGAATTGCTTTAATTTGAGCCTGTTTGAACAATGTGTTAAGACTCTGTCCTAGTCAATGTCCAAATTCCTGTAAGTACCCTGGCCTTTTCCCAGGCATTTCTGCCAGGCTTCTTCTGCTGAAATATTTGCAAGGGACAGTACAGAACTAGATTTAGTCAAGAGGCAAATTTAGCAATCCTTTTAGGACAGTTTATACTCCTTCTGCCGTCTAAAGTGTTCATAAGAGGACATAAGGTATGGCTCAGAGCAACTGCACTATTCTTTTTAAAGTTCCAAAAGCTGCATTTTTAATATCCCCTGTTACAGGGACTATTTCAGACTGGTTTCAAGCAAAGAAACAAGGGGCATATTCTAGGTCTTGCATTATTAATAAAAAACTCAGTGTCTTGCCAACAAGAGGGAACTGCTGCAGCATATTTGTGACTTGCCATGTAGCTGTTTTTTAACTTCTTGCCAAAGAAATAATGAGAACACCAATTTTCTGTGAATTTCCTACTGCCCCATTATATGTGATGGTGCATTGATTGAAAACAAATCCTCTATGAGGCTAACCATGGGACTATATTTCCAAACAATTAAGCTGGGTCTTGAGATTAGTGGCATGGGGACAAAAATACAGCCTGACTTGGGAAGGTTTGTCAAGACAGTGTGTGGAGAGCTGCAATTGTAGGACTGGCATGGGATGTTAATGTTCATAAATATTCTTGTTTAAAAGGAGGTCAGTAGAAGCAAATTCATTAAAATCTGTTAAAAATAATATGTGGAACATGGAAAAAGCCTTGGTGGGATGTTAATTATTTTTTCCAGCTCAGATACTTGATTGTGAAGCTTTATAAATTGTAAATTGGAGCCTGGTAATAATGTGAGCATTATAAATGTTATTCAAGACTTACTGAAAAAGAATGAGAACTAAATCTAAAAGGAGCAAGCTTACAGAATCATTGAAGATATTTAGGTAAAGGTGACTCAGAGCAGAGCAAAAAGGCAGATGATGTGATTACATTTAATCATTAAGAAAACTAAGCAATGGTATTCAAATACAAGATGAAAAATGTATCTAACACTGCAACTCTCTTCATTTTGAAGCTCCTGAAAGCACCAGAAAGGGGAAATGCAGCAATGAAATAACTGGGGACACTGTTAAAAAGTGAACACCCATGTTGATGTCAGTAGGTTTAGCAGAATTAGAATGAGGGCATGAAATCTGTTCTTCCCATGTTGCCGGAATGGTTTTTATTACCATTTATTATAATGATACTAGCTGCATAATACCATATTTACCTGAATCCAAGATGATCCTGAACTTAAGATGACCCCCAATAATTAGATTTTATACATGGAAAATTAATAAACTTGTTCTAATTTTTTATGTGAAAAATCTAATTATTGCAAAGTTGTCTTAAATTCATCTTCTCCACTGCTGTAGTGTTGAAAGCAGTGGCAGAGGGGCAGGTGGTAGGGGGATAGGTGGTAAGAAGTTGGTGGAGGGGCAAGCAGCCTGCACCTTGCCCTCTGCTGTCTATTTCCCACATCAGTCTCCATGACTCTATCTACTCTGCTGTTCCTCTTACTCTGCTCAGGCAGCTCTGGCCCTGTTCTAGCCTGGAGCATGGAGCATGCTCCCAATCCAGCTCAATGGCAGTGACATGACAGCTCCAGCTCCAGGGACCAGCCAGGGCTGCTGCTGCCACCACCACTGTTACCAGCCTGTGCTGGGCTGTGCCCCACACCTGAGGTTGCAGCAGGGCTGGAGTCTGCCAGAGTAAAACAGGAAGGTGTGGGGGGCAGGTGGTAGGAGAAAATGAAGTGGCAGGTGAGATGGCAGAGGCAGGAGGGCAGGCAAGAACTGTGACTGGCACAGACCTGGAGTTGAAGCTGGAGGTGGAGCAGCTGCCTGCCCAACAACCATCTTGTACTTGAATCCAAGACGAAGGGCTTTCTCTCCATGTTAAATGGTGAAAAAACCCTTTTCTTTGATTTGAGTAAATATAGTAGCTATAGGTAAGAATGTTTTCAGCATCATAAAACATGGGGATGGGAAGAAAGAGTAAAGGTGGCTTAACAACCACAGGTTTTCTAATCAATGGTCATTGTCGCAGCAAGCCCTGCTCCTAGTGAGGGGAAAATGCTAGGAAAAGCCACAGCAGTTTGATAAATAACCCAGCTGCAAGTTGCCAGGGTGACTGTAGGAGGCAAATGACTGCACCTGATGATGGTCAGCTGTCTCTTATAAAGCCTAGAGCCAAGGCCAGATGGGCAGTTCCCTACCAGCTACTGAAAAGAAAAGAGCTCTCTGCCTGGAAAGAGGGCCAGATGCGGAGGCCGCATCAGAGAAGGGAAGAGCCCTGGTAGGAATGAATGTTGCTTGGGCCAGTGGGCTGCTGGTTTTGTTATAGCCAGGTAGCCTGGAGTTCAGTTATAGCCAGGAGGCTTATGTTTTGTGGTGTTAGTGATAGATGGTGGTTTGGGTGAGGCTGTGAGGGGATGGAGGAGGCCTCATAGGAGACCCACTGTAGTGTGGGGATCCAGTGGCCAGTGGGGGCGCAGCTAGCGAGGTGTGGGGACCCCAGCCCTGGAGAGGGTGTAGGAAGAACCCCAGCGAGGGCGTAGCAAGCCCGAGAGAGAGACAGGCAGCACTTGGAGAAGCCCAGGAGAGCGGGCAGCACTTGAGAGCCCCAGAGAGGATGCAGCAAGCCCCAGAGACGGGGGCAAGCTTTGAGAAGCCTGAGAGAGACGGGCCGTACTTTGAGAAGCCCCAGAGATGGGGCAGGATTATTGAGGAGCCCGAGAGAGAAGGGCAGCCCTTGGAGAAGCTTGGCATACCAACGTCTAATACATCGGTGAGGCTTGGGCTGCAGTATTGGGGTGGAAGGAGCCGCAGAGAGTGCCCCCTGGCATCAGGACACAAATGGGAAGCCTCCCGCTTATGTAAGATCTAAAGGAACCAATTAAGATCAAGTCATGGCGGGTGAGAGCAGGTGGGCGGTTGGCCCACCGAGACAGGCAGGGGGGCCGTAGACTGTAGAGAACGGCCCTGAGGAGCCCTCCCTGTCACAGCCATCTATGAAGGGCCCATACAACTGGGTTTTACTAGAATGACCACTCTTAATAAGATGTCCTACTGTCTTAGGAACTTCTTTTAGGCTATATGATACATCTTGAGTTTTTCATTAATCTGTCAAAATATTAGTGGTTTTATTTATTTATTTTTTT
>JAGPOW010000261.1:61358930-61385287 GCA_030014935.1 Caiman crocodilus | reverse complement strand
TGGTTGATCTAGCGAGCAGGGTGGCGGCCTTCCGCCTGCAGGCCCTTCAGCGACTGCTCTACAGCGAGGAGCACCCGCCCTGGCAACAACTGGCGTGCCAGTTCCTAGCCACTGGTACATTTGCAGCCCACTTGGACCCAGCCACCTTGCTGGCCTGCCCCTTCTGCCCGGGGGGCGTGGAGGAGGATCTCTTTCATGGCTTCCTGGACTGTCCCTGCCTGCGGCCACTCTTTGTCACCCTCGAGCTGCCGCTGCGAGCGCTGGGCAGGAGCTTCTCGGAGACCACCTATGTGTGCTCCTACCCCTACGGGGCGGCCGAGCGGGGCGCCATCTGCCTGGCCAACTTGTTGCTGGGCCAGGCTAAAGTGGCCGTCCTCAAGAGCCGCCGCAACCAGCTCACCGGCACCGGCTCGGACGATGCCCTGCGGCTCTTCGGCCTCGTGGTGCGGGCGCGCCTCTCACTGGAGTTTGAGAACGCTGTGCTCCTGCGGGGGGTGCCTGCCTTCGAAGACCTCTGGGCCCTTGAGGGAGCGCTGTGCCACGTGGAGGACGGCCATCTCAAGTACGCACTCTGATAGGTTTTTGTATGAGAACCATGGGACGGGGAAGGGTGGAACTGTTTTTATATATATGTGGGAGTTTCTTTCTTTCTTTTAAATTACGCTTTTTATGCTAAAGTGGCCATCCTCAGAATATAGTTTGGAACATGTCTATGGCACTGAGATTGTATGTCTAAGAAAGGTGTCAAGTGAAGCTGGTGACTCTTATTTCCTTTTCACTGGGACATGGTGCAGCCAATGTCATATGTTGTATTCACTGGAATGTATAAGCCTAGAAGGCACCGTATGTCCATAAAAATGTGGAGGTTGGCTTGAAGTAAATAGTGAGAGATAACAGGTAAAAGAGATGAGACTGAATGGAAGAGGAATGCAGTCATAAGAAAAACATGCAAGAGGAACTGTGGGTTTAAAATAAACCTTAGTTTAAAAAAAAAACCAGGTCAGGATTAACCAATTAACTAACCTTAACTAGCTTGCACCATACAGGTAATTAAGGTCCAGCTGGAAAACAAGTATCTCCACTTACAGATCCTAAACCAGATACAGCCTAAGTTAATGAACAGGTTGCCATATCTTTTATCTAGATTTGTAGTACTCCGTCATAGATAGCACCTTCCATTTTAAGACTCAAAAATATTCTCAACAATGAAATGATGTCCACTGAATTCCTTGGAGAACAGTGTTTAATCTTTTGTATGCTTCCAGGAAACTAGGACCTAGTAACTTGCCAAACATCCTATAGGAAGTCATCATCATAGTGGGACTAGAAATTAAAGGCCAGATACTGGCTATATCCTCTTCTGTGTTACTAGAACCATTACAATTCAGTGCAAGTTAGAACAGCTGTAGTGCTGTGGAAAAAGGAGACAAGACACTGATTTAGAATCATATTTGCCCCTTTGCCTCTCACCTGTGTTTTAAGTTCTGTTCGAGTGTGCTTATACTGTGCATAGAAATTTAGGTACTTGGGATTGTGAACATCCGTAGTAGTGCGCTTTAAAAATATTGTTCCTAAATGGTAGAATACTGAGTTATTTCAAGCAATGAAACATCTGGTAATCAGTTTCTTTTAAAAAGTTAAAGCAGATATGTTGAAGGAACATAAACCTGTAAGAAAACCTTGTATAGCCATCAGTATTGTTTAAACCAAGGGCAGGCGAAATATAGTCCATGGACTGGATTCAGCGTGCCAGGCAATTTCATCCAGTTGATGAGAGCCAACCAACTAATTGTACCCTGCCCAGCCTGCTTGCCTCACTCTCACCCTCATGTGCAGAAGGGCTCGGCCCAGACAGCATGAAGCTTTCCAGTGGGGCTGCTACCACCGTGGTGGTGGCCACCTGGGGACCTGCTCATTTTTCCTGACATCTGGAAGCTCCTCCTTGTGTCCCTGCTGCAGTGCTTGCTCCAGGCAGCAGGTAGGGAAGTGGCAGGGGAAGTGGGGGCTGGAGCTGGGCAGGAGCATGGGGCTGGCAAGAGCACAGAGCCTGTGCCCAAGGTGGATGGCAGGAGCATGAAGCTTAGATTGATGGGGGTGGTGTGTGTGTGTATGTGTGCGTGTGTGAAAGAGAGAAGGTAGCAGGCGGTGGGGACCCCCCACACCCTCCCCCCACCTATGGTGCATAGGTCCTGGTTCCAGCAGGCAGTCAGGAGCAGATAAATATTAATTTTCTAAAGTTTTTAGAGGCCCTACAGGCCAAATAGAATTCCCTGGTGGGCCGCTTCTGGCCCATGGGCTGCATTTTGCCCACCCCTGTTCTATCACATGAGGCTCTCCATGGTGGATTGAAGCTCCTGACACTTGCACACCATCAGGGGAAGCTCTGTGTGATGGAGCCAGCTGCCTTTCCTGCTCCCTACCACCAGGGAATCAGGGCTCGGGACTCCCTGCCACTTCTAGTAGAATCCCAGCACCTGCACGAGGGCAGGGAAGCTGGCTCTATTATACAGGGCTTCCCTCAGTGGTATGCAAGCGCTGGGAGCTGCACGTGAGCTGTGGGGAGTCCCGTGTGATAGAAGGGAGCTGGCCTAGCTGTACTCCTTATCGCCATGTGTAGCACTGGCTGGAGCTGCACATCAGTGGGTGACAGTACCTGCACAAGCCACAAGTGCCTTAAGCACCTGCTGCTGCCTGCTGCCACTGGCAGCAGGGGCTGTGCAACATGAGGTGGGAGTGTATGTGTGTGTGGGGGGGTCCCCACACTCCTCCCACCCTTTCTCACATCCCACAAATCCCATACATCTAAGCCCAGCTCCCACAAAGCCTACATACCTACACCTGCCAACATACTCTATGCCCCCCACATACAGCTACACCCTCTCACAAAACCCATGCATACATACACCCCCACCCCCAACCACACCCTCCTATATGCATGCACCCTCCCAACCCCCCTCTCCACATGCACACAATATACAAGAGTAAGGCTTTATTTTTAGCTGTTTTGCAATCATCTTTATATGCCAGCAGTTATCAAAGTGTGGGTTGTGCCTCAAATGTAGTCACAACTGCAACATCAGCAAATAGGGTCTCTGGGGTATTTTTACAATATTTTTGTAATAAAATTAAAATATGTTATAGTAGGTGTTTGACTTTTAGTATATGATTTGGAGTTTTTTTTCTGTTTCCAAGATGGCAGCCCTTCCCTCTCAAAAGGAGTAGGTCTGGGTGCAAGAGGAGGGACTTCTGGTGGCAAAGGTCAGGGGTTAGTGGGTGGGACTTCTGGTTCCAAGATGGTGACTAGGGGGCAGGGCACCTATCAAGGAGAGGGGCTACCCTTGCAGCCCTCAACAGCTCATCAAAATTCATTAAGCAGCCCTTCAGCTGAAGTAATTGCCCACCACTGGTTTAAACGCTAAATTATTTTGGCTAAATGATTGATTCAGAGTCTTCTAAAAATCTTGTTTTCAAACGTATGCTGAGGCACTCTAGACAGATGTTCAGAAAGGTTTTATGATATTCAAAGGTCTGACGAAATAGATCTTGTGTGTGCTTCTCTTCTTGAGAGCAAAATTTTTTTTTTTATTTATTAGATTCATATCCTACCTGATCCAAAAAGCACTCAGGCTTAAACAGGAGATAAGCAGCAGTCTTTGTACCCTGCACCATGCAGATTGCAGTGACAGACGCACACTTCTACATTTTATGATTTTATATCACTAGGATAAATTAATGTATAATCCATCCATCCCTCCTGAATCAGTTACTTTTTAAATGGAACACATTTTAAAAGAGTATTAGAAAACATAACAAGTATTGATGTGACTTTTGCCAATTATGAGAGAGTTTTTTGTAATATTAAATGTATACACAAATTCCAAAACTTTAAAATGTGGTTCTGCTGTGAGAATGACTGTAAAATTACACTTTACCATGTTTGTGTCTCAATGACTTTCATGTTCCACATTTTCATTAATAGAAAATGTGTTTTTGCTGTCTCCTGTAGTAACAAGATCAGTTGGAATCTAAGAGTCAAGCTGGGTAGTTTCTGGTTTGTGCATTATAGTAGTATTTGGAACTAAAATGTTTGATGTACAAACAAGAAAAGTCTCACTTGCTATCTCTCTCGCATGCGCGTGTGTTCTCTCTCTTGCTCTCTCCCCCTTCCATCATGGCTCTTCTGTATTAGTACACACCAATTTTGGTCAGTAGGCAAGTAGATATGACTCTAAAGTCATATCTTTGTACTAAGAATGTGCCAAACTTGGTCCTTTGCCTCCCAGAAACACTCAGAAATGCAAGTAGTCTCCTTTCATCAGAGGCAGATTAAGGTGTAGAGGGGTCCTGGGCAAACACAAAATTGGAGACCCCTCACCCCATTGGCCCTGGGCTGCAGGGGCAGAGGAGCCACTTCCCTTCCCTTCCTAGTGCTGAGTGGGTAGACCCCACCGGGCTGGGGGGATCTCCAATTTTGGGGTTCTGCCTTTGGGGGCCCACCTCTTCTCCCTGCTCCCTGCCTCAGCTGTGGTCACATGTACACACACGTGCGTGCACACAGACAGGCACACACACTCTACTCTCACTTTCTGCAAATGGATACAGACACACATTCTCTGCCATGAACAGACAAATGCACAAACAGACTCTCTCTCAGGACCTCTACCCCCCACCTCATTGGTGGAGGGACCCTGGTTCTTGCTCCTAAGGAAGCAAATGTGAAAGCCATATTTTTAAACTTAGCACATTTTTGTCTCTCTGGGAGACAAAAATGGGTGCTGAGTTTAAAACTCTGGCTTTCACTTCCCTGGTGATGAGGATCCTGGAGCCCTGAACTAGTAGAGAGACCTGGGCTTGTGCCCATTGGGCTCGTCCATGAATCCACCTATGCCTTTCATTAACTCCTGAGTGTACAACAGCTCAGAAAAGTAGGTGTAGAGCCCAGGTTAGGAAGTACAGAAAGGCAGTGGTCAGGTAGATGTACAGAATGGAAAAAGCTACAGCAATCAACCCTGGGAACAGTGTGTATATTTGGGAAACTATCTTTTCTGCAAGTCCCTCTGGAACAGAGTGGTGAATGGCCACAGTCTATAGTCCAGTGAAGCAATGAAAAGCGTAATTTTACATACTTTGTTTTCTGTTAGCACGTTCAGACTGCAACTTAATAAGGCTTCTTATTCCTCCACGATGAAAGGAACTGATCAAATCCAGTAACATACTTGACTAACAGTACACAGATATTTTTAAATGTATGCATTTATTTCAAATGCTACTATTTATCATAGCATTTGAACCACAAGGACTTTCTTGCAGCCAAAGCACACTAAAGCTGCTTATAACACGTCGCTGCGTAGATCAGGCTTGACTCAAATTACCTTTTTTGTTCCTTGGGGTTAACATAACTTTCCATCTGTAAGAAGAACAAACTACAGGTGGGTCAAATTCATACTCAGGAGTTCACTGCAGTTTCATTATGATATTGCAAGTCCATTACTCCTTGTTGAAAAGATGACATTTCCTGTTGAATACTGACATTTGAAAATACAATGGTGGCATATTACATTTCTTCTGAAATATTTGATACTTTAACAAACACGTGACAGACAAGATTTCATTAGCGTTGGAGGAAAGATTATACAAGTTATTTATTCTGGAGTCTTAACCCTTCTTTTCTATTTTGGTGTCAAGCAGCTGAAAAGCAGATCAGAGACAACTATTACATGTTTCATTATTTGTTACAGGAGGAACCATGAGCTGCTGTGGTGGTTGATTTTGTAAACCGCATAGTAAAAATCGATCTCTGCCTCAGAGTTTAAGATAAGAAGTGTCAAATTCACCCTGAGCCATGGGCCAGATCCACAAGGCCAGTGGCTGCAGTGGGTCTGTCAGTGATGGGTCTGATGCTATGGGTCCAGCAGTCATGGCAGGGCAGGGATCTGGTACTGATGGGGCTAAAGTTGAGCAGGGCTGTAGCAACACCATTCCTTGCTCACCCTCTTGTGTCAATGGCCATGCTGAGCAGACCCCAGGGGCCATAAATTCTATCACAGGCCCTCCCTAGTTAAATCCACCAACTTCAAGTAGCCCACTGGTAGCCTGACTGTCTGGGTGGAATGGCTCTGCATACCAGATACAGCTTGCTGGCCATGGTTAATACTCCTCTTTTGACAAATGAGAGAACTTGGAGATGGTTTATTCCTTTAAATCAGCACTGTAAAAGCTAAAAGGGTTTTTATTTCAGATTACAAGTGTTCACCCAATTAAAGCCCATAATGAAATACATGGTAAAATCTAGATAAGTGATACATAGTACAAAATTGTGCCTTGGTATCGGTAAATATGAACTATCAAAATATAAATGGCTTTGCTTAGTGCATTATAAAAATATAGTTAGACTGCTATTAATGAATTTACAGCAGTGTATAAGTGGTGCAATGAAGTGGAAAATATGGCTCAGTGGGTGTCTCAGTTAGTTAATGGCAAGATTGCCTTTTCCTTTTTTCCCCCTTGTACAAACCAGAAAGTTGGAATTGGGTTTAAAGGCCTGATCCAAAGCTCAGTGAAGTCAGGGGAATGAGAATTTGATCAGTCTCTTTATTTCATCTGAAAATTTCAAAGGACTGTGAAAATACCCATTGCAAAATGAAAAGGATAATATTCAGATTTGGAATATATTTGTAGTTTACACGATCAAAACATTATCCATCAATACAGCCTCATTCTATCTGCTGCAGAAACTTCTCTTTATTAGAGCTGGGAAAACTATTTGCATTGCATCAAACAATTTATTCAATGAATTTATTTCACTTTTTTGTTTGTTTCATAAGTATCAACAAAAAGACTGCTCGTGAGCTGCTCTGACCTATTCACACTGACTCTCTTCTTTTCTTGTCTGTGCTGTATAGGTCAAATCAGTTGCATAGTACTGGTAATGCTTCCTTAATGGATGATTCATAAACCCTAGAGTAGAGGTTCCCCAAGTTTCTATGCTGTGGCCTGCCAAACCACAGCCCGGAAGTGGTTGCATTCCAGCAATCACAGCTGACCGTGGCTGGAACTTCTGGCTAGAAGACGGGCAAGGTAACCCCCAAGCCCCGGGTGGGGGGAGGGAGGGGGAGGGTAGGCCAAACCCTGCACTGCCAGAGGCCCTACAGAAGGAGCCACGGCCTCTCTGGCTGTCTCTAGAGGGCCACGGTTTGCTAGTCCACAGCCACTTTCTGTCCGGCGGTGGATGGTGCTACGGACCAGCAGCTGACCCACCGTGGCCCAACACTGGCCTGTGGCCTGGGGATCAAGAACCTCTGCCCCAGAGGGCTACCTAAATTATGCTTGTCGTCCCAATACCTATGGCAGCAGTGCTGCCGAGAATCTTAATAACAATATGTGCTATAACTCCATCTTCTCCCATCCTGAACACATCCATCTCACTCTGACCCAGACAGCCCCTTTATACTAGTTCGTGTGAAGATTCCACTGAAACACAAGCCTGAATGGATCTCTTGGTTCGCTGATTCCAGTCTCTTGCTATCACAAGCAGCATCATTTAAAAAAACCCCCAAAACTTATTAAATAACATTTTAAAAATAAATGGGGTTTTATGCCCCTCCTATTCCTGTTAAAAGGCTGTCCAAGGACCTCACTCCCCTAAAATAAAGAAGCTTTCTTCTGATTTCCAGCCTAAACTTGTCCTCCAAGTGCATCTTTGTACTTGTGTTCCTTAATTCCTAAGCCCTGGGCTGTCTTCTGTTTAGAATCCTATAATATGCTCCACTCTCTTTTTTGCGTACAATGACTGGAGTAACTGTGAGAATCTTGCCTATAACCATTATAACTGTACCTGTTTAGTATTATCAGATGGGTACGAAACCCATAAGTTATTTAATAATAATAAGTTAATGATTCCTTCCTTCCAAATTGGTCCAAGATCTGTGATGCCATCATTCAACCTGATGAGAAATTTTATTCATTCAGACTAATTTCTTGCGCACCAGAGAATGATATTTTTTATGAGAATGGTGTTTGTATGCACTTGTGAGTGTCTGTGTATGAGTGCATTTGTGTGTTCTGTGCAGCTATAGAGCTAATATAACTTCTTTTAAGCTCAGTTGATAGACTCCCGTTGACTTCATAAGGTATTGCCAGATGTGAACTTTCAGGGACAGAAATTACATATAAGCTGCTTTAAGTGAATGGAAACTGTTTGGATCTGTAACACGAGAAGTTCAGCGTGCATAAACCATTTTCAGAATGGGCAAAACTAGTTTAAGGTAAATCTGGATGAATGTAGTATCAGACTTAACTGAACTTCTGTCCCAGATCCATTCTAGATTCAAGTTAACTCTCCGTTCCCCAGTATTCCAGGATGCTTTGCACATTTTTTTTATAAACTCCTCCTCTCAGGGTGGGTGTACTAGCTTTGACCCAAGCTGTCTGTTCCAGCTGAGCAGGGAGGCATGCTCTATTCCCCACCGGCTTCTAGCCTGGGACACTGCAGGCATGTGGCTGCATTATTAGAATCAAAAGTGAATTTCCATTCACTTGCTTATCAGTTCAATCTACACAGTTTAAACTGCAAAGATTAAATTGATTTAAGCCTTCGGCTTTTTTGACTGTACTTAGCCTCAAACCTCACTTGACTCCTAGAGCTGGGAATTAAAGGAAAAACAACAAATATTATGACACTAATTATAACATTGCAAGAGTGGGCAACTGGAATTGACTGGGTCCTAGACATATGTATTTTAAATGTCAAATTTAACCACTGACAGCTGGGGACAAACAATGGTATTACAGGAGTCTGGGTATCTCAGGTGAGTGGGCAATCTATAGTGAAAACAAAAATTAAAATAGTAAAATAGCGCTCACATCACTCTGTATGTTGTTCAACATCATGCACCAGCCAGACAATATCACTGGTTCTGGAAGAGTCTGTAAAACATAATCTAGAAGCTTAAAAAAATGCTCATTTACTGACCTAGTTTGCACTAACATTTGTCAAGTATGAAAAAATGAAGTTTACTTTGTTCTAGCCCTTTTTGATGCTATTGAAGTTTGACCTCTATATAGGTAGTCTAATAAGTGCCTGTCTGTAAAGTCAGATATAAATAAGTATATGAGAAAAAGTAGAATAGTGTTCCTTTTCTATTAATTCAGATATATAGGCTAAACTATGTTTCAATGAACTTATTTATGGAAGAGAACTAAAAATGTACTTATTTTAAAGTTATGTACTTCTAGTCTGTCCTGACACACACACACACACACACACACACACACACACACACACACACACACACACACACCTTTGCATAATGTCCAAAGGATAATTTGTAAATCAGGTTGTTGTAGCTAAGAGAAATGTGTTTTGTTTGAGGAAAATTGACGAGAGGCCTAAGTATTTCCAGCAAATGATTGTTTGTGTCATGAGCGTATTGAAAAGAAAGACAAATGAACACAGAGCAAAATAATTAGGGGAAAATGCCCAACATTTAAGATACACAAATAAAAAATGGTTCCTGCCAGATCTAAACTGCTTTACTTTGCTGTGAAAGAAGAAGTGAGAAACCTTCTTCCACCTATATGGTTTAAAGGAAGGGTAGTTCTGTAGAGTCAGATCCTCAACTTATATAAATTGCAGTAGCTTGACTGAAATCAATGGAGCAAGGAGTGAAGATGGTTTACTCAAGCTGCAGCTCTGGCCCATGGTCTTTGCTTCAGGGTCATTTTCTATCTTGGTGGGAGAAGCTGCATTTTACAGAGAGGTTTACACACTCCCTCCCACCATCTAGGGAATGCATTTTTCTGTCCTATGCCAAAATGCTCTTCAGTACTACCCCTTAGTTTGAGGCTGCTCTTTACGGCCCCTTAATAGGGCATGCCCAAATGGTGCAATCAAGCCTTGCATGTTGTGGAAAACAAGCACTTGAGTTAAAATGTTTTAGCACTATAGATATAACAAAAGAACATGGTTTTTAAAACCAACTGTAATAAGTGTAATTTAGGTCAATTTCATTTTTTGGCATTGAATAGGCAAGTCATTTTATGCCTTTTTTGTGAGAAACTGCCATTACACATCTGTATGAAATTGCAGGAAAGGGAATGTGAATCATCCTGAAAAAACACTGCATCTACTAAAGTTGCCACAAGAAATCTTAAAACTTACCATGTGGGAAACTAACACAAGAGGGAAACAATAAACAATCCTAATTCAGGTCTCAAACTCCTTACTGTCTTCAGTGTAGAAGGAACAGAGTGCAGAGCATAACATTGTTGAGACACGTGGTCCAGACTCTTGTCTTGATGACTAGGAAAGGTTGAGAGGCATGAGCCCATCAGATGCAGAAAGAGTGCCTTGTGTATGCCTTAATAGCAAATCCTTTTTACCATTTGATACTTGCTGTGTTTTACATGGGTATTTGCTCTTAAAATTTAATACTAGTTTGAGGGGCAAATATATTTTATTATAGTATACTGTTACAGACCTTTTAGCATAGATATGGCTGTAATCTGTTTTATTAATGTCGGTTATCGTTTGCAGATGTGACAGTCTTTCAATTAAGTTTTGTTTGTTTGCCATCAGCTTCTGTTACTACATCTGTATCAGTTTCTTAAAGTTTAAAAAAAAAAAAAAAGACTTCAGCACCATGTTTATTCACAGTTAATGTTCTCAAGTGGAACATTTATTGACCTGCAAAAAAGAAGTGTCTTAGTACTTGTCAGATAACATGTGTTTCTATGGTTAACATGAACTGGGGAGTTAGAACATAGTTAGAAATCATTGTTTTGTATCACAGATAGAACTGGTAGTTTTAGTGCTGTGATAGCGAGTACTACACATAAACAGGAGAAGTAAAAATAGAGAGAAAATAGAGGGAATAAAGCTTAGCTAGACAAAATCTTTTGTCAACATGTCAGGAAATGGTATAGGAAGACAGGCCCTGTGTTTAGAACATGCTCACATTTTCAAAACTGGCTTCATAACAGTCTTAGTTTACAAGTAAGATCATTATAGTCAGTTGTTCAGATTCAGAATTTAGTGCAATTAACATCTGACCAAGAAAAACCAAGAATGAAGTCGTGTTTTAGATTAGGCTTAAAGTGTATGAGCCAACCTGTGAAGGAAAGCAAACAAACACAACAGCCTCTCATGATATTCCAAAGTCTGGTCTTTGTCATTGATCCTTTGCTTTCATTACCATTGGATTCACCTGTTGTATTGTTTAAAACAATATTTTAAAATAATAAATCTTTTTTCAAAGTATGCACAGTTTTTCTCTTCCACTCCATTCTAATGAAGGACACAATTTTCTGGCAGAAGGTGTTAACACGAATGAAAAATTAGATTGTAATACTGTAGGCCTGTCTTCTGAAAGATAAACGGAAAGCAAGATTTACTCAAAACACTGATAATAACTTGAAATACTCATTTGTCTTTAAAAGTGTATTACATTCTATCTAGTTTCTAAGTTGTCTGCAGTATTTTAAAACTGCTTGGGGAAAATACAGTAGGTTGTTTTTCCTAAGCAATTACAACTCTGTATCTCACTGAAACTCAATCTACTGCTAACTATAAGGAGAATCATTCCGATCCCTGTATCCCACATGATTCAACGAATGCTTACAGAGCTGTCAAACACTCTAGCTGTTTTCTGTTCTATTCCACTGCACAGAGAAGAAAAAAATGACAGACTATGAGAATCCTGCAAAATTCTAACTACTTCATTTACTTGAATCTACAATTCATCATGGGGATAAAAGCCCCTTGGCTTGGATTTGAGTAAAAAAGTGGTGGTGGGGGGAGAGGTTGCTGCTGTGACTCTAGCTTCATCCCAACCAGGGCCCTGAGTCAGAGTTATAGCTACTGTCCTCCCCTCCTCCCCACACTGCTCTGCCACCTTTGCTTTGGGCCATCCTGTCCCCCATGCACCTCTGCTCCCCACCATGCCATCTAACTTCCCCTTCCCTGCCGCTGCTGCTTACCCTGAATTGTGGCTCTGGCCATGCTGCAGCAAGGGTTTGGAGTCAGGCTGCTTGACTCCCCTACTGTGTGCCTTCCTACCATCTACTGCCCCCTTTTTGCCCCCCTGATTCTGTTTGCCCTGTTGCAGCAGTGTGGGGGACAAATTTTAAGATGACCCTTCATATATACATGGAAATTTATGACAAATGTATAATTTTGGAATGTATAGAATCTGATTACTTGGGGTGGAAGGGGTGTCTTAAATTGAAATAGTCTTGAATTCAGGTAAATGCAGTATACACACTTAACTTTCTGCACTATGCCTGAGACTATTTGCCATGCTTAGAGTTAAGGCTTTCAGCCTGCAGGTTTAAATTGCCTTTTAGTGAGGTATTTCTATACATGAATAAAGATAATAGAGCCAGGCTGTAAGAGTACATTCTCTGTGTTTTGATAATTACTGGAATGCAGTGAAAAAGCACTAGAAGTTGTCTTACTATTAACTCTGCCTCTTGCTTTTTTCCAAGATGCATGCTATGACTTTGATGGGGAAGGGGTGGAAATGGAGAAGCAGCCTTTTGGCAATGACCCTACCTCTCCAAGTTGCCCTCAGATTATGGCACAGGGCTAAAAGCACAATGGTGGAGCCCTAGACTAATGGGGAACCTACATCCAGAATTGCTTTAAACTGATCCTGAAACCCTAGTTAAATTACAAGCTTATATAAATGACAGTATCAGAAATGTCACTGAGAGCCAGTAAAATCATATAGCTCTATTTAGCACCTATCAGTTTCTTAGTAGCTAGGGTCAGAAGGGACCTGAACAGATCATCTAGCTTAACCCTCTACCACAGGCAGGAATGCTGGGTTCACAAGACCCCAGACAGGTGATCATCTAACCTCCTCTTGAATTTGCCCAAGGTAGGGGCGAGGACCACTTCCCTGGGAAGTTTGTTCCAGATTTTGGCCACCCTAACTGTAAAATATTGTCTTCTGATCTCTAACCCAAATCTGTTCTCCATTAGCTTATTGCCATTGTTCCTTGTCATCTCAGGTGGTGCTGGGGAGAAAAGGGCTCTGCCTATTTGCTGTTGATCTCCCCTGATGAATTTGTAGGTACCCCACTGCTAACATCTCGCCAGGTTGAATACAACCCATCCACCACTACTCTCTAGAAAAGCCTAGGCCCAAGAATCGAATTACATTCCAAGACTAAAGACCTCTCTATGAGGAGACCTTGCTGTTTTGCTTGTTTTTAAAGAAGTGGTCACTAGTTTGACTTCCTCCCTTGATTTCAACTAATGAAGTTGCATCAGGAGACTGACAGGATCTGGCCAAATCGGGGTTAGAAAATTAGTTACTAGGATGAAGTTAACACCCTGAGCTTCATTTGGAAGTTAATCAGTATCTAGGCTAATCTAGCAGATGGATGGCAGGTGTAATGTGCTCTCCATGTGAAGCACTGCTTAGAAAGTGAGCAGCCACATTCTGTAATTGCTACAAAATGGATTTAGGGTTAAAGTAATGTAGGCTCAAGATATTGAAGAAATAAAAGGCCATGATAGTGTCTGCAACTTCAAGAGTCTGAAATTTTATTAAGTACAGATGATACTTCTGATGGCACCTGCTGCTACCTGATCATCTAACAGGAGATGGCAATCCAGCAACATTTCTACATCTGGTATACAGGGCAATTCAGGGAATAGGATCCTTTCCTTGCCTACACATCTTTTCACACTCACTCTCTTTCTCTGGCCCAGTAACTGTTTCATTGTTGAATACAAAGTGGCTCAGAGCTGTCCTGTGATTAATGAGTATGTCTAAGTCTTTCTCTTCCTCAGTCATTTCCAACTACATTAAAACATAAATTTTCATTAGTCCTCCATAAGTGAAATACCTTGCAGTTGTATTATTCTGTGTCTGTTACTGTAGGTCTTAAGGCCATGCTGCTCTTTCTATATGCTACCCCAGTTCTTTTCTATTTGGCATGTGCCTTTTAACTTCATATGAACAGTGCATGCTGTTATATTATGTGCTAGGATAATTAATGAAAATATCAAAAAAGTCTAGTCCCAAGATCAATTATTGAGAAACTGCACTAACTTCTTTCTACCCTGATACTTCCTCTTTCAACACTGTGTTATCTTCCCTTAGATGTCTCACTTTGTAATTCTACTGATCCCCATCTTCTCCAGCCTAACGAATAATATCCTATATCATATGGCACTATTCTGAATACTTTATTAAAGTCCAGATAGATGTTATCTATAGTATTTCCTTTGTTTTGAAAAGCATTTACCTTAAAGACTGATATTAGGTTAGCTTGGTGTAGCCTGCCTTTGCTAAAAATCATGTTACATTTTATCCCAGTTTCTATGCTTAGTCTTTTTTATTCTTTCCTTTCAATCAAATGTATTTTAAATCCTCATATACTATTGAAGTCAGATCAACAGGCTTATAGTTGTCCAGATCACTTATTTTTTACCTTTCTTAAATATAGACACTATATTTACTATTCTCAATTTTAATGATACCTGAATAAATGCTCTAAAGGTTGAGGTGATAGAGCTCTGTCAGTGGTTTGTGTGAGGTCTAGTTAGCTATGCGTGTCATAAACTCCTTCAGAATTGAGTCTCAGGGTGGGGAAGGAGAGGAACACCTGACCTGCAAGTCTAATGTTGTCAGGATTTGGATCTTAGGAAATTCTGCTAGTAGAAACTTTGCCCAGGAAATTAAGGCCACAACAGAGAAGAGGTTCTGGGGACTAAATTTTGAACGTAAGTCACATTTAGGTACCTTAGTTCCTTTGTGGCCCAGCCATTGGTATTGTGCCTACATTGGAAGAACTACTTTTAGATGTTTATATTGAATCTATCACAGTGAGCACGTCATCTCTGCATAGATATTAAACTGGAACTCTTATTGTCATTGCAAACTTTCAACATACTAATAGATGTAAGCCTTTGAACCTCTTCAAATTGAATATTTTCTTTTTAAGATGTTGCACATGGAAGGCTAATTTCTGCACTCCTTACTACCATAAACAAGTTAACACTTCCCTAAGTTAAGCAGGTCATGGCTTCATTCTTTTTCTTTTGTTCCTTGATCTATATAAAAAATATTGTAATTCTTTATTTCTTACACAAGCAATTGGGGAAAGAAAAAAAAAACTTAAGCAGCATTTCAAATCCAGCATGCAATCCTCTCACTTTGCAGTCAGCCTGGCTTCCCAGGGGATGCTGCCTATGAGTTTCCTGAGCCAGTCAGAATCTAATTTTTCTGAAGTCCAGGGTCCTTATTTTGCTGCTCTCCAGCCTTCCTTTACTCAGATTCCTGAACTCAATCACCTCGTGGTCACTGCTGCACAAGGTTCCACTGACTAGTACATTCCCTACCAATTCTTCCCTGTTTGTGAGCAGTTGGTCAGGGAAAGCACAGCCCCTGGTTAGCCTCTCGAGCACCTGCACCAGAAAATTGTCCTCTCACTTTGCAGTTAATTTTTGGTCCCAACTGTCTGACAATTATTATTAATGTGTAATTCATCCATTCAAAATGCTGCTGAAGGTCTAGTGATGAACCTTGGAAGCCTGTCTTTCAGGACTGCCATTCTCCATCCACTGTTGCACTGTGTATTTCACAGAAGGGCGATTGGGTGCGTTTCTAAGGTGTCTATCGAGAGAGAGACTTTTCATACAGCAGTGTTCAACCTTGGCTGGCAGTTGTTAGCAGACAATAGGATGTTGGCAGGTAGGGAGTGGAACATGCTAAATCTGTGGCCAGGCCTATAAGAAACCAGACAAGTAATCAGTTTGTGCTAATGGGGGGAAAAAAACGTAAATAGCATTTCTGCCATTTGAAAGAGAGAGAAAAGAAACCCAGAAGAGGCAAGGTGCCTATGTATTTCTGTGTCCCATCTATAGCTGGAGCTTGTAACGAGGGGCTGTCTCTGGACCCTAACACCCGTCTGGAGTTGCAAATCTACCCCGACTTCAGACTAACCCAACTATCTCCATCTCTGCCTACCTGCCTGGGGCCGCAGCAATGCAGCTCCTAGCTCTCCGAAGGCGCGGGGAGCGGGGAAGCTCTTTCATCCTTGCCGGGCTGGCTAGGTTGTCCTGGCAGTGGTCAGGGAACTCACTCCTGGGGCCAATTCCATCTCCCCAGTGGAGTCGGGGGGGGACACGTGTGTGTATGTGTAGGTGCAGGGAGATCCGTGTGTGTGTGCGCGTGCCCCCCCCCCCCCGCCAGCGAGGCAAGTCCTTTGTAGTTTCCTCTTTGGTGAGCCCCTAACCCTCCCTCTCCCCCTCCCTCCCGCCCGCCCGCGCTGCGCGGCGCGCCGCCCCCACCTCCCCGCGCACACGCCGCCCCCTCCCCAGAGCGGGACCCCGCTGCCCCGGGCTGCGACGAGCGCGGCTCCCTCCCAGCCGCCGGAGCTCGACAACAAAGGAGCCCCGGGGCCAGGGGGAGCGGGGCTGTCCGGATGCGGTGAGACCACCCCCGTCCCCGGGAGGAAGGGAGAGGACTGAGCGGCTCGGCGCGGCGCTGCTCGCCCTGCCGCCACCATGGGCTGCTGCACCGGGCGCTGCACGCTGGTCTTCCTCTGCGCGCTGCAGCTGGTGAGTGACCGCCGGTCGGGGCTGGGGGCCAGGGGCTGCCGAGCCGCTCTCCACCTCCTCTCTCCGAGCACCGTCACTGCCCCGAGCTTCAGTTTTTTAGTGATTGATTTAATATTTGTTGGTGGTAGTCGGGATAATCTGCTCCGCTGCCCTCCCCTCCCTCAGCGCGGGGGTGCCCGGACCCGGGGGAAGACTCCCTCACTCCGGCCCGGCTGCTGCCCCTCTGCCTGGGTCTTTCTTGCCCGTTTAAAAGAACTCCTTCGCCTCGTGTCAGGTTGACAGCTCCGGGCTGGGAATCAAGTTGGTGGTTAAGCCGGGGTCGCGGTGCTGAGGTAGGAGGGGGCGCCTGTTGTCTGTCTGTGTGTGTGCTGGCAAGTCCAACCAACTGAGAAACTGAAGTTGGGTTTTGCGCCCCGCCATGAGAATGGCACTCTTAGGACCTGCCGTTGATTTTGGCTTTTTATTTTTGAGTCCTTCCTTGTGGTCAGATGTCACTGACCACCTTTTATGTCAGATCCGTGTGGGGGAGTGTGCAGGATCCCCCTCTTTCTTTTCATGCTGCAAAAAGGCAAGACAAAATCTGCATGTCTTTCTCTGTCTTTCCTCAAAGGTCTTTTCCTTTGATAAAATATTCCTGGACTCGTACCATCCAGATCTAAAGTGCATCTTCTCTTTGTTTACCGAGTTGGCACCTTTGTTTTGGAGAGAGTTGTCAGGGAAAAAAATCTATACCGAGTAATAATAATTCTTTGTCTGGCTCATTAGCTCTGTGAAAAAACAACGCTCTTCCTTTACCAGTTAGTCCCTGGTCCCAGGAGTATTTTAAAAGATTTTTCTCTCTTACGCTGATTTGGAGGCGTCTCTTTTACCGCATGATTTTCCTTCTGATGAGTGGTGTTCTCACTCTGGTTGTGCGTGTGTGTGTGTGTGTATGCCTCTAAGGTGAAAATGTACCGTGTCTAGGGATTTGATCATTTGGTAATCTTTCTACCTCCCTGCCTGTGGAAAAGCTTCTGCTTCTCAAGAAATATGAATGCCTTGTTAAATGCAGCCTATCATTCATTTTCAAGGCATTAGATAAGATTCTCAGCTGGTGTAAATTGGTATAGCTCCATTGTTTTCAAGTATTGACTCATTAAGAGGGACTCTTGATCATATTGTCTTAGACACCTGGGTGCAGTGTATGCCTTTAACATATGGCATTTGGCAGTTTGTTTCTTTACTTTTAGGAAAGCTTTTCTTATAAATTGGTGGCCTTAATTCTCTTCACTTACATGAGTTTTATACTGTCACCGTATTGACTAGAAAGAAGTGATTCCTGATTTACACTGATGCACAGGAGAGGGGAATTGGGGCTTTCATCTTTAAAAATCTCTCTCTACTGCAGCTATGAAGGTTATAGTAACTGTATTTACTATTCTGTAGGATTGCTGGGAGGCTATAAAACCAGAAGAAGTAAAGTGTGAATAGCTACCATAATATATAGAAAACTGCATATAAAATCTTTTGGAAAAGAGTATCATATTTTGTAACATACTGATCAAGTGTTCTCACAACTTAAAAAATGCTGTTAATAAGTGGACTTTTCTACTCACCTGTTTTCTAATAACACTTAGCTTGATAAATTAATATCTAGCCAATTGCATCTAACATAATTTTTTCAGTTACAGAATAAAAACTGTAACAGGTATGTTTGTAGATCTGAGATTTTAACCAGCTAGGCATAAACTCAAAGCCAGGTTACTTCCAGTGATCTCCATGGTGGCAGTGTTGAATTTATGTTTGTGAGAGTTGTCACCACAGGGGTTTTAGATCTCTTTCTAACATCACAGAGGTCATGAGTATAAAGCATGCCCAACAAAACTGCATCTCCAGACATTACTATCATTAAGGGAGATTTATTCTACCTTGCATCCATTTATGGAGAGGTGAAAGACAT
Organism: Caiman crocodilus; assembly: GCA_030014935.1. Classification (NCBI taxonomy): domain Eukaryota; kingdom Metazoa; phylum Chordata; order Crocodylia; family Alligatoridae; genus Caiman; species Caiman crocodilus. The sequence continues at coordinate 61,366,775 of JAGPOW010000261.1, read as the reverse complement.
ATTACTGACTGTGGATTAAGAGCTACAAAAGCCAAAGTACTTGTTTTGCTAATCTGTAGCAGTGTGAAAGTACAAATGGTTTATGCAAGCTGAGAAAATTTTTGGAAAAAAAGAAAGATCATAATGTTTTTAAAAACAATAAGAAGTAAAGGTTCACAAAAAGGAACATTTTACCTTCTCATCACAGCCAAGTCATATTATACCAAAGGAGATAAAAATAGTTTTACAAAAAGAGATTTTGAAAGCAATCAGAACTTATTTGATTAAGAAAAAAACTGGGCAGCTGAAAATTCTCTAATAGAGTCAACCCTCCTTTTGTGTATGCACCATGTACCTGGTACTCCTTGTATCTCTCTAAATGTTTGCCAATAAAATGTATATTTCAGAAACTGTTTGATATCCCAAATAGATTATTTCTCTTGTGTAGATTTACTGATGCTTGGGACTGAAATACTTTCTAGTCAGTTCTAGCAAATGCTATTGTTATTAACTATATGTAGAGTGACCCTCATATTCATCCAATCCCTAGCCATGGAGCTTCTCATACTTGACTTCAAGGCTTGATTCTCCATCATGTTTCAACAGTTTTCTGTCAAGAGAGTTTGACTAATGTCTGTAGAGTCGCATCTATATAAAACTGGATATAAGCCTGGAGAACCAGGTCTTTGGATCTTAATCACTGTTTAAAGATTCTGTTCTATCTAGTTCTGAAAACACTGGCCACATTCATGAAATGTGTTGGTGTGATAGCAAGTTGGTGTAACAGAGAGCAAGGACTCCTGTCACTTTAAGAGGACATGGACATCAGGGCAAGACCTGCAGTCTGGTGGAGGCAGCTGAGTAAAGGCCAGTTGCTAAAATATGGAGGCAACAGAAACAGGAGCTACCAAAGTGGCTAGGTATAGACCATCAAAAAACCCAAGGCTGAATTGATTCAGTCTTTGCAGGTCGGTTTATGATGCAGAAATTGAACCAAAAAGCAAATGCATAGACATCTAGTTTTGATTTGGGAAGTGCATTGGCCAGCAATGGCTCCAGTCAGAAAAGGTGGTGAGGGTTGGCATTATGGTACAGCTCTCTGGCACATAGCCAGCATAGGCTGTGTGTTCCTGTCCTCTGCCTGCTGCCTCTGAAGTCTCTGGGATTTATAGTTCACAATCACAGCAGCAGGGCTGCTCATCACTCCCTCTTCTTGCTTCCAGATGCCTCTGGGATTTGTAGTTCACATTTGCAACCAGCAGTAAGTAAGCCGGTAGGACAGGGAGGGCAGCTCTATACTTGGGGAAGGGGAGTTTAACTCCACTCCCTGGCCCCAGATCCCAGCTAGGGTTTGCCAGTGAGCCAGCCGTCGCTGTTTCATCTAGGGAGCAGAGGGATGGGACCAGCCCTGTCTCTGGAGCAGACAGTGCGGCGTGGCCCAGGGATGCAAAATGCTGGGATGCTGAGGGACTCCGATTTAATTTGAAGCAGGAAAGGGTCTGGAACAGAAATTTCATAAACTGGTTTGACCAAAGCCAGCTAAGTCTGATACTGCATTCAACCAGGTTTACCAATTTTAGCTATTTTGAAACTGGTTATGTGCACTGAACTCTTATTCTGTTACAGGTTTAAACCAGTTTCTGATCACTTAAATCGGTGTGTGTGTAACTTTTGTCTCTAGCCAGAGAAAGGGGCCCTGGAGCCAGATGCCCTGCAATAGGCAGCAAGTGGCAGAACTCCAGGCAGAACAGCTGGGTTGGCTGCAGCAGAGGAAGACTGGTTTAGTGGGCTAAGGAGAAATCCCTGTGCATGGTTAGGAAATCATGTGATTGGAAGGGGTGATGCTTAGGGGTGTATAAAACTTGTTTCTGAGATAGATTAGGCACTTTGACCCTGATTGCTGCAGGGGAAGTTGCTGCTAGGGAGTAAGGTTGCTGAAAATAGACCTGTAGGCACCCAGAGTACACTAAAGCATTGGAAGGAGACCGCTAACAGGGAATAGTGGTTCTTGTAGAGTAGGGACCCAGAGTGGGGTTTAAATATTTTAGTTTGAGGCTGTTTGCTTGTGTTTCTATTTCGAACGAAGGTTTGGACATGACTGTAGGGGTGGTTAGAGGGCACAGGTGGGATGTCTGGGAAGCACTACAACTCAAGGGGTTGAGGCCAGCCCTGCAAGTGTCTGGGACCTGGTGGCCTGTGAGAGCTAAAGCCAGGTAGTTCATAGGCTGGGGACAACAAGCCCTGTAGGGTTCGGGGAGCTTAGCAGATAGAATAGTGAGACCCATGAGGCATGGACATGGTTATGGGGGAAGCTGAAGACCATGATTAGGACTTGTAGGGACATGATTGGTGCCCACAGGGCAAGATTAATGTCAGGTGGGCACAAATGATGATGGCCGAGACTGGAATAGTTTTTATTAGCAGACTGAAGGTCCAGCGACAAGTAGGATCAAGCGACCAGCTCATCAGACTAAGGGCAGTGCCACCAGGGTCACTCCAGGACACTGGGGCCATTTCCAAAAGTGACATATACCATTCATGTCAAGGTATTGGCAGGCAAAGTGGTGAACCGCTACCTAGAGGAGTTGGAGTGGGACCAGCCTTGTCATAGTTGGCTTCATAGCACAGTTTCTCTGGTTTCTTCGCAACCATTCTAAACATTTTTCCCCTCTCTTAGTCATTTAAACTTGTTCTGAAGAGAATCACAGTCATTGGTTGACTGTTGGAGTATAAACTGTCCTTTTTCTAATGGAAATAAGGCTTATTACCTTCAAGGTAACTTGTTTGCATTCTTTAGTGTTCTCTAGACAGGATTTCAATATAAGTGTTAAAAAATCATAATAACATAATTTTCTTATAATTATCTTTAAAAGTATAACCCAAACTGTCCACACCAGTTTTCAGATTTGTACTGAATACAGTTCAGTGTTATATACAAAAAACCTTTCAGAACTATGCATAGTAGTGAATACCTAAAGGGCATTCCATAGGTAATCTTGTATCACAATAAACTTGTTTCAAAATGTAAATCAATTCAAATACATGCAACACAAAGGCTGTAGAAATATTCACAGAATTGAGGTATTAGGTCCCAGTTTAGAGAAGCCCTGAAGCTTGTACTTTGCTGAATTGGGTTGCCTCATAAGCTTGTGGCAGGCCAGTCATCTTTTCTCAGACCAAAGGCTCGTTAAAAATCAGGAGTTTTGCCTGTGTAAGAAGGTGCCTTTTAATTTATTCAGTGATCTCATTCACTGTAACATTGTAATGTGTCATTTCAGCAGCAGTCAACCTGAGATCTTTAAGGTATATATATTCTCCTTAATGTGTGTGTAAGACTGTCATTAATGCTAGCAGGAGATATATATTACAGCAAGAAAATATTACTATATCTTTATGATATACTTCAGTATGCGACAGTAAGTCTCATCAGTACCATCAGAAGTCACATGTTGGACTTGAACGTCCTAGGAAACTATAACAACTACTGGCAATAATGCATGTATTAGTAGCCAATATATAAAAAAAACCCTGCAAATGAAAAAGATAAAAAAAAAATTAAGCAAATACAAAAACATTGATAAAAAGCACAAAACGGAAATTGGCAAAGAATTTCTTAGGGATTTAGCTGTATGAATCCAATTGAAATTAACATATGTTGCATAGCAAAAGGTTTCATGCTGCTTTGAGATGTATTTCTGGGTAATCTACATTGCAAGATAATTTTGTCTTAAAGTTTACAGTAGGTAGGGAGTTTTCAGTACCCAAGACTAAGATAGTTATGTAAACACAATAGAAAACTAGATAATAAGTATGATGGATGAAATTTTCAGAGGCAAGGTTATTTGTGGGGGTGGGGCTATTATCTTTTATTGGAGCAACTGCATGGTTGTGAGAAATTTCAGATAAGCTGTTGATCTTCCTCAACTGCTGAAGAAGCTTAAAATCTCTCCTAACTCTGCAGTTTGTCCAAATAAGGTGAAATCCTGCAAAAATATCCTTGTTTCTCTCACATTTCTTGGACCATTGAAGCTACATATCATTCCAACACAATATGAACATTTCAAAGGGGTTTATGGTAGATTAATAGAAGGAAAGTCGCCCTCTCCACTTCACTTCTTTGACAATTGCAGCCTGTGTTTTTATTTCCGGGTTTTGGTGCACTGTGTTCATTGTAAGACTCCTGACTTAAATCTTAACCTAATCTGGTACAGCTGGTGTAAAATAAATTGTTGCCTATTTGCAATATTACTTTCCAATCAATTTAAGTGTCAGCTGAGCACAGGTGAGATAATGGTAATAGAAATGTGACCTCTATGTATTAGTATTTGCTAGTGGGTGATTATTTTGTGGGTGCATTTGGTTATCTTAACAAACTAATTGTTCTCTTGATATGCAGGAAATTTATGCTTGTAACTCCCATTAATGCTAATTAGAGTAATGTATGTAAATCCTTGCACTTTGAGATGAGACTTCTCCATTAGCCTAAAAGATACCACTTTGCAATTGATTAGTATGTATAATTCCAGTTCAGTAGTTGTACAGGCAAATGATACATAATATGCACAGAGGCATTTCCATTTCCATCTCATTTAGTATACTTTATAAAGCAGAAAACTCTAACTGATGCTAAAATGCACTTTATAAAATCTTCTGATATTGGCTAGAATTGACATATAGCTGTTAATTAGTTAACAGTACTGGGATGTGAGATACTTTCTTAAATTTATCAAACTATAACCTTTGAACCGATAAATTGCTGAACCATTTGATGTTGGTAAAAGAATCACCAGTCCATTGATTTGGAGATGAAGCATCAGTCCATCAGTAAAGAAAAAGCAGGAGGTTGAGATTGTGCTGTAATAGTTGGGGCTGGGAAGGCCCTGGTAACCAGCACTGACAAATGTATTGTTTATAGAAGTAGATGTATGATTGCTTAGATGGCTTCCACAAAACATAAAAGTGCTTCCTTTGTGCCTGTTCCAGACAGAATGGTTCTTTTGTGTCAGGCAGGCCCCGATCCTGAAAAACTTGTGTATGTGTTTAACTTAAAGCATTTGAATAATCCTGGCAAGTCTGCCAAAGCATCAAATAGAATCAGGCTTCCAAAATGTATCGGTCAGCAGGGACATGCATAGCTTGCAACAACAACAACAGCAATTTTTCTTCACTATATTTTCAATTAATTTTACAAACCCTTCAATAATCACAACATGCACACAAAATAACCTCAAGAATGAAATATACATTTACTTGTAATTTCTTTAATTGATAGTGGTAGATTTTCAACACAATTTGGTTGTCAGCTCAGCTGAAATTGAGTCCATATGCTCTTGGAGTGCATACATATAGTGTCAGATTGATTGTTGGCTGAAATTCATAATACATAAAATATGGCACAGTTCATGGTGGACTGTTTATGTTTGTGGAATGCAAAGAGTCTTAAAAAGATTAAAGTTTGAATTTTTTAAAGTGTTCACTTTTCAAGGTAATTGGACAATTAAGTGCCTCAAAGTTGGGTGTTCAAAATTTGAGGAAACTAGAGTTGAAAGCTTTCTTTTTAAGTGAGCCTAGGTGAATTTCTGAAAGTCATACAGCGGTTTATACATACAGTAGTAGTGCTGGTGGTTGAACCGTAGCTCCCACCAGGTTCGGTCTACTATAGCATACTGCCCTTTTCCTTATAGATCCATGACTGACAGTGTAAAAATAAATGTGTGTGTACATACATCATATATATTTACATCTATGAGGTGAATGATTCCAATTTAACTAAATAGCCCTCATTTTTGTGGAAGCAAACCATTAACTAAATATGGCTATTTGTAACTCCCATGGCAATACAATCTATTTTTGGGAATAAGGACCAAGATATTGGAACTTGCTGCTGATCTGATATGACTCCAAAATCTGTTCATGTCCCAAATAGCAAAATTGCTAGGCCTGAAATAGTCATAACAAACTGTAATGACAAGTCTGTAATGACACTATCTTAGTGATGGGCCTAAGGGAGAGAACTTGAATCTGGATGAAATCAGAGATGCAATTAGAAGAAATCTCTAATTAGAGATGAGATCTAATTGGGGCAGATAGTTGGCTAGATAATGTCCGAATCCTAAGCATATCAAGTTCTGGTTTATGTCCTTTCATAAGATCTGGTAACGAGTGCTCTTCATTATGAATATGTATGCATCTCTGATTCAGTTAGTGTATAAGGTGCATATCTACACAAAAGTGCTGAAGAAAATGTATGGAAATAGATTACATGCATCTTTCTGGATTGTTTGTTTTTATAGGATTTCAGTTGCATCTGAACCACAACCAAAAAATAGATTGCATTTAGTTTTTGGTCTGACTGTGAATCTGCCACTACAATTTGATCTCGAGATGGGAACTAAATAAAAACAGAAATATCCCCTTCACTTCTTTTTCCTGTGATCCTTGGGTTTTGGCTCATCTATAATCTACAAATTACTTTCCTATATAAATAGGCTTAATTGATTAAATGTAGAAAGAGAGAGCCAAACAAGTCACAAAGTTCTTAGGCCCTGATCCTGCAAATAGAAGTCTTGCAATTGACTTTAATAAGAACAAGATCAAGCTCTTAGTTCCAATATTAGTAGTCATTTCTGCAAGGTGTAAATAATAAATAGCCATGCATTCTTTATGAAGAGGACATTTAAAATACACAATCATTTAGATTACATTAAGGGTATAGAAAAATGAGGTTTGTTTTTTTTAAAACAAAAAATTGAGTTTGATGCTATAGAAATTAATTCCAATTAAGAATGAGGATGCTACTGTATGTTTCCCTCCCAAATTTCAATTTTTAATTAACAAAATAATAACAGCTGTGTGTGTAATTTTTCCATGTTTTCATTCTGCTAATAAAATTATATATCAAAAAATATACTGTAGCCTGCTTATGAGTGCTGCTACAAGGTACCTGCCATTAGAGGTCTCCTAGTGCCTGCACTCTCCATTCTCTTCTATTCAGTATTCTCATCTGTGATGTCTTGCTGTTGAAAGTAGGGGAGGCTGCACAGACAGCAAGACAAACTTTTGAAGGGGTGGGCCCTATCTGGTCTGAGGCTTCTCCCCTGGCTTTGTTCCAGTCTTACTCTTGCTGAGCCCTCTAGCTTGGGGCCCACTGTTCAGGGCTACAAGCTCCTGGTTCAGCCTTGGTCATGCCCCATGATCTCAGGTTCTAGACCCCGCAATATTTTCAACGTAGGCATCTAGATTTCATAAACATTGGGGCTGGAAGGGACCTTGTAAGATCATTGGGTCCAGCCCCAAGGGGCGGGAAGTCAGTTGGGTTTAGATTACCCAGCAAGATAAACATCCAAGCATTTCTTAAAGGTATCCAAAGTAGATGCTTGCACTTCTGGGGGACACTGTATTCCAGACTCTGGAGACTCAGGTGGTGAAGAAGTTTTTCCTTATGTCTAGTCTAAAATGGTTTTTCAGCACTTTGTGACTTAGACCTTGTCTTTACTTGGGGAGCCCTGGTGAACATAAGTTCTTCTAGTTCCTGATGTATACCCCTTATGTACTTATAGGCTGTCACCAAGTCACCCCTGAGCCTCCACTTCTCCAGGCTTGTCACAGGCCAGCTGGGCACTGTGAGTATATTCATTTGGATCAAGGAGGCAAGTAGGGAGTAGAATAAAGGCAAATTCACTATAGCTTACACACACACAACAGTTAACAGAAAGATAAACGTGATAAGCAGATAAGGCAACATAAAAGAGCTAGTAGTAAAATAATAACAGATAATAATAACAGATAGACAGATAGATCAATCTATCACAGGCCAACTGGGCACTGTGAGGGTATTAGCCACACTGGGGTGTTCAAAACAACAAA
>JAGPOW010000261.1:61344907-61358830 GCA_030014935.1 Caiman crocodilus | reverse complement strand
CTAATATTAACTAATATTATCTATTTAGGCAGAATACCAAATGCCTCCAAGAAGCACACATCATTGCTTATTAAACCCTCTGGTTCTGGCTGTCACAAGGCTGAAGGTTCCCATGCCTCTCAGCCTCTTGTCATAAAGCCTGTTCTCTTGACTCGGTGATAGGCTCCAAGTAGAAGAGAAAACAAATTAGGAAGTGCCTGGGCTATTTAACTGGTTTCATATGCAAGTCCCCAGTTTCTCTTCATTAGGGGCTACCTCCTGAGTCCTCTCACTGCAGTCTAGGCTCCAATCCTCACGTCTTTCAAAGAAGGTCTGTCCCTGATGGCTTCCACAACCAGACTGCCCCTTTCTAGCCTGAAGTTTGGGCTTACGCAGGGTGCTTTGGGGCACCTGACCTCTCTGCTTCCACCTGCTGGGTCATTGGGCTTTACCTACATCTGGATCTGGCAGCTATCTTGCTTCAGTCTCTCCTGTTTGCAAGTTTGCCTCTGGCATCACCACTGGGGCACAAGTAGAAGACACAGAGGCAAAGCAGAAGGAAGACTATGGAACAAAGAAACCATAGGGAAGGGACCCCAACTAGGGAAAGCATGCACTGGCAGATTAGAGGGGTGGGGTTAAAGAGGGGAGAAGGGCCAGGCATCCCTGGATCCCCTTCCCATTTGAGTAATGGGATACGGGTCCTGTTACAGATCCTCTATCAAATCTTATACATTAATTATGTTACAACCAAGTGAAATTCATTAATCCAATTTCATAATGAACTATAACCAAGATTGCAAGCACTTTGGGGCAGGAAATTTGTCTGTATTTGTATGGTAAAATGCAATGCACATCTATAGCTCTGGGTGAGTAATATATACTAATCATAATAAAATGGAATTGTGTTGTTCAGGAGACTGGCAATAGGATAGAATCTTTCACCTCTACATCATTGATTGAAATTCATTGCAAGTTAGGTATTGCTGAAAGTCATTATGGTCAATATGAAATGATTTAGTCTTGATCATTCTCCATATTCAAAAATTACAGTCATATTAGCAGTAATTGGCACCATTGCTATTATATTAGTAATATCAGTAGGAAGCCAAGTTGTCATAAAGACCAAAGTACTGCTTTACCCTCATAGTTCCTTCAGGTATTTGTTCAGGAATATTGGCAAGATGGTGTGTTGGAGTTTTTATTGCTCCTGCCTATGGTACATCTGGTGTGCCAGCATTGTCACTGTGGTCCTTTCCATAATCAGTGCATTCACACTAAATAAAAAAAAAAATCTTTTAGATGGGGTCTTACTGAAAACTAGCAAATTATCCTATTCCCTCACTTTTACCCATGCATTTTGTGTGAAAGATTTCACTTCGGAGACAATTTGGGCAACAGAAAATATTTGTCAACTTGGTAGTGCCTGACTTAGAATCTTGAAGGTTTCTGTGAATCATATTGGATAAAAATGTCTCTTCATCTATCACAAGAGGCTAATTGTATACCTTTCTAAAGGGAAGAGGGTGCAGCAGGTTAAGATTGCATGCTGTTACTTTCAGTGGGAAGTGCAGTCCTCTGACACATCAGTGCCTGCATGGTGTCACAGTTTTTAGTGGATCATAGTTTTATCTGTTCATTTTCTTGAGAGACCAAATCTATGCAATCTTTGTAAAGATCTGTGCCATTAGAGAAATCTGTAAAAACAATTGTGAATTGGGATTAATCGCTTTTCTCTGATCTCGAGAACATACAGAGTGCTAAAACCAGGGTAATAAAAAGACCATAATAGGTTTTATTTTAATCCTTTTATTTCCTATAATATTCCTTGAATGTTTCCTCCTGTACCAAGAATCATACCTTGTACGTTATATTTCCTTGACTCGGTTGACTGGTTGGTGGATGTTTTTAATGTTGTATGTGTTGATTTGGGACTTTATTTTATGAACTACTGAACGCCCTCCAACAACCATTAAAGTTCCAGAAAGTCATTCTGATGCATTTAGACCCTTCACAATGATAAGTTTAAGCATCAGGAGCAGTAAAATCCATTTGACCAATTAAGATAAACATTGCATTTAAAAGTTGGTTTAGATTTGCTATTCAGATTTGAAACAACAAACAGTGCCTGCTAGACATCATTTAGAAATAAAATGGGAAAACTTGCAAAATGCACAAAGCAGAAGAAATGGAAAAGAAATAGTTGTGTCTGAGAATCTCTCTCTTTCTAAACGGTCACAGCGGGTTTCTTTCAGAGGCATTGAGGAGGGAAGTTTTTGATAAAGGCATAGATTGTTTGTTTGTTTTTTTTATCAAGAGAAGTACAACTAGTGAATAGAAAAGGAATGGTGTTATAGCTATGATGGTCCAGGAATTATGTGAAAGGCAAGGATTTTTGTGAGTGATAGATGATTCCAAACAAAGTTGGTTCAATAAAAGGTATTATCCATAACAATCTTTATTTCTTGCATAATTCCTGGACAGCCATGGCTACAACACCAAGTACATTGCTATCCCAACCATGCAATTGGCTCAATAAAAGGTATCTACTGAAAAAAATCCTTGCTTCTCAAATTGGGAGTCATTATAGTTATAAAAATATGTTAAGTTTTGCCAGCTTAGAAGTTGTAGCTGACATTAATGTAGAGATAAGCTAATCAAAAAAGATGAGAGATAAAAGAGCATATGGCTGAGAAGTGAGACTTAGAGCTCAAAAGCAAGAGGACATGTCTCTAGAGACTGGGAAAGAGTTATAAAAAGGGATGAATCATGAAAAATTTAGGTGGGAGGATCCTTGTATGCCTCTATAGCTAGGCTGGTGATACAGGAGGATGAAATAAACAGTCCACAGTACAGAAGCATTTAGGTCCATGCAAAAGATATGGGACAAGGAGCCATCATCAGTAAACAGATGGAAGTTAACTATGTGCATGGGAGGAATTGCTATTTTATGCCTACAATGAAAACCCAAATTGTGTGAGTGTAACTTAACTTTCTTCTTCTATTCAACAATGCTAATAATACTCTTCTACCTCATGGGGGTATCATGAAGCTTGGTATATTAGCACCAGTTCTTTGGATAGAAAGCACTATAGAAACAACAAATATTTAATGGTCCCAGTACATGTTTTTTCTAGAGTGGCTGGAATTAGGCGCTTTGTATTTATTATTCAGATTTTAGCATTGACATTTAGTTGTGCCTTGAATTCACTGGACTATGTTGTAGATGGCATGGTTGCACTGCCCCACCAGGAATACCGCAGAAAGGCCCAGCAATTCAGGATCTTGCAGGTACGCAGCTAGAACATACAGCTATGTACAATAATATAAATAACTTCTTCTCCTGCCTCTTGATCCCTTGGCAAGGCAATCTGCAGTCAACCCCCATATTTTTAATGGATTTTTTTGCAGAACGAACTTGTAGAGTACAGTATATCAGCTCATATTAAGTACATTCTTTCCCTAAATTTTTCCTAAACATGGGGTTTGGTTAACATTTCATGTAACTATCACCCTTTTGCAGTTTTGCAGCATGAAATGCATACAAAATAGTCCATTAGATAATGCATCCAGTACTGTTAAAAAAAACACAAAAAAAAATCCAGAGTATCTGAACATCATAAAATATAGCACAAAGAACAAAATACATTTTACTCAAAATAGTATCACAGAAATGTAGACTTTAAACAGCCCCCCCAATTCAATCTAAATAGCCTATGTTTTGTGCTTTTTTTTCTTATTGTTAAAAACGTAACACATTTTTTTAAGATGAAGTGAACTGAAATTTGTCTTGATTTATTTACTTTTTCCCGCCCCTGAATTGGGAAAGGTAGGGTTTTGTTAAGGATTTTAACTATGTCAGAAGCTTTGCTACTTCTCCAGACAGTCTGAATTATTTGCATCATGGAAACCTCAAAAGAGTCCTAATCCATGCTAAGTCATTTTACTCTTAGAACACTGAAGAGGAGTAATGTCCTCTTGAAACACTGCTGAGCTACTAAAGATAATCTAACCTCTCTGTATATACCCATCTTTTTTTCTTGCACTATTATTCTGTACACCACACACAATTTGAAGGATTCTTGTCCGGTCCTTTCAAACCTTAGTGTTCCTGGTGGCTTAGACCTATTATTCCCAGTTGACTCTCTTGTCGGCTAATCTTGTGGATTGGTGCCCCAGCCAGGCATTCTCACATTAGACTCCTCTGATTACTATTCAAAGCAAATTCTTAGTTCCTGCTATTTCTCAAAAGACATTGGGTTCTACTTCCTTTCTATCTCCTGAGTCCAGCCTGGTTCCAAACTCTCCTCCTACCCACCCCTTGTCAAATACTGGGTTTTGACCTTTTTTGCTTCTATTCTAGTAGGTTTCAGACCTCTCCCAACAACATTCAAGATGCATATTTTGATCCTTGCTTCCAGCTATTAATCTCTCAGGCAAGCAGCTGATGTCAGTCTCTCCCCATCCTCCAGCTAGTTTTGTTCACAAATCCTCAACTTGCCCCTTATTTCATTTCCATCTGCAAGCGTCTTCTAGTTGAAATGATGTCGCATTTTAAGAGTTAACATAAGAAATAATTACAGCGGGGACAGATTAGTATTATAATAGAACAAGGGGCACTATCTATAGATCTAATGTAACTTTTATTTACCTAAGTGAGGATTAAAATTCCAGTGGATTTAAAGAAAGACGGAACAGATAACTGAGATCACTAGCAAGGTCTAGTCAATGCCAGGATAAGTTTTTAGTATCACATCTGGGATTTCACTGTCAATTTCCTAAACTTCTCTTTCAATGCTTTAACATAAAGGAGGTTAGGAAGCATCTTTTAATTATTAATTAGATGATTCTAGGAAACATCACAATCATTTCCTTCATTTATAGGAAAAATCAGAGGGTGTACCACTGATTTAGAATGAGCTAATTTGTACCTACTGAAATCCTATTGAAGCTAATGGGAGCCAGTTTGGCTTCTCCTCTATGGTTGACTGCACCACATTTTAAAAAGCATTGATTGATACCATTTTGTTTCAAAAAGTCTAACATTTATATAATAGATAATGATTGATACTGGATGAATGAACTAATAGTATCACAGTGACTCTTTTAAGAAGAATAATGAAATAGAGTTGAATGGTTTTCTTCATCCAAAATTGCATTTGTTATGAGAGAGAAATTAAAATACTTTTTTTCATTTTTAATTCAGGCTGCATTTAAATATCATGAATGACTTGTTGTACTGTAGTATATTAAATTTAATCATGGATGGCTTTAAGTTGTATTATTAATGTATAATTTAATCATAGCTGTTTGATGAAAGCTGAAGCTGACTGTGTTGTACTGGAAGTAACCACAAGGTGCCAAACTTGATTTAAATGGATTGATGTGATCAAACCCTTAGTTGGAGTGGTTGAATGCATTGATGCCTGTTTCAGAATGTAGCTCTGCACTGCTGAGAAGTAAGTCTCATTCTATACTTCTCAAAAAAAAAATCAAACAGCTGGTACAATCTTGATGATATCTCATATTGTTCGAGCATATTTGTTTGCACTAAAGGTTGAAGAGCTATTAACTGCAGAGTCTTTAGGGACACAGATATGTCAAGTGTTACTGAAAAACAAAGTTTCCAGATGTTTTGCTTGTGTAAGTAGCAATGCATTATATGAATTAATCAATATGCTTGTCACAGTTCTTCTTAAAATTTCACAATCCTTCTGGTCTGTCTGATCTGTGAAATGCCTTGCTATGGATCCTTCCATTTTGGGGAGATTTTCTGCACCAAGTTGTAGTAGCTGTGGCACATGTGGTTCCAGAATTGTTAAAGTTGCCTCTGGTTACCTCCGCACTGAGGCAAGTAATACTGACTGCAAGGGAGGGTTGGATTGAAGGCTGTTTTTTAAAAAGTCACTTGTGCATATGGTACAACCAAGATGGTCTTTATGCTAGGTTTTATATATATGCATGGCTTTACTTGTTTAATCTTTATAAGATGTTGTATAAATACTGCCATTTCCTTCCATGCCTCAAAATGCTTGCCAGTAGCTGGAGAGCCCAGTCTCCTATTTTGACAAAGAAAATCACTCCAGTATAAACAAAAGTTGATAGTTTTAAATAGGCCATAGAACAAGCTTTTGGGCTCCTATATTGGGAGGCTGGTGGTGACCCAAATATCCACGACTTTTGTTATTAAATTAATTTTTTTTATGGAATCTTCAGGGCAGCCCTGTGCACAAGTTGTTGGGAAAAATGGGAGCCAGAAACGTTCATGGGTCATAGAGTTTAAGATGAGAGAACCTGTGTTGCCATCAAAATGCTGAATTCAACTGTCTGCACAACATCAAAGGGAGACCATTTCAAGACATTTTTTTTCTCTTCATGATGGATAAGCAAATCGTTTTGACCATGTTACAAGAACTTGGTCAAACAAAGAACTTGGAATTTATAACAGAGATGGGTACATCAATTTCTTCAGCCCATCTGGTTGCTTTAGTTTTTGGTAACTGCAGTTGACTAAGGTATTACAGAACCCTTATTGCAATAAAAGGAAGACAACTTAGTATCTTGGGAGACAGGCGTTTGATTTTTTTTTTTTTTTTTGGTATGCATTATTTTTCTAAGTGACAAAAGCACATCTGACAGTGGATCCCAGATATGTTGACAGAAGAATAATTTCCAGGGGAGACTTTCATAATCAATTGTTTTCTGGGTTTCAGGGGATGATCTTCTTTGGCTGAAAGTTGATGAAATATCAGTGGTCTAAGAACCTGTTCTGCTAAGTGCTGAGCATCTTCTTAAAGATGCTGAGTAACCTCATCTTACTGAGAACAGAAGGAGTAAAGGATATTTATTAACTTCCATTCAGACATTCACTACCTTGTGGGATTAGGCTAAAAGTGTGGCAGCCATGCCTCTGAATGGGCTTTGTAAGTGCAGGTACTATTAGAGGGGACTATTAGATGAAGTCATTGAACCATTAGGAAGTCTGCAAAAAATTAGTACTCTTTCTGATCTAAAAAGTATTGTGGTTGAGAATATATACATGAAGCCATCCTCAAGGGAAGATTCCTTTCACACATACTGACTCTGTTAGTGCAGCACTTCACGAGCATGAGACTTAAGCTTTTGTAACATTTCACAGATTTCTACATCATGCTGAGTAGTGCTGGTCATTTATTATTAAAGCATTGGCATTTTTTTGCTAGACTAAAAGTGTCTCCTAATTATCTATATTTTATTAACTCTTGCATTGCTAAATGTTGCTTGCAAGCTGTGTTTTGTTGCTACTTTGTTATTTGGGAACAAAAGCATTCCACATCTCAAAAACTACGTACTCCCACAGGGAAAGGCACCTAGTCATTATCTTAAGCAACTCATCAAGTTTCCAAGTTATGTTATGGTGCAATTGCAAATGACTGAACAAAGTGTTAGCATAATACTTTTTTCTTAATTATATTTCAGTATATAACTATGTTTATTTTGATATTTCTGTGCTGAACATATCAGGATAATGGTTAAAACCACATTTTTTCTCTAACCTCTAATTATTAATATTTTTCACATATGCAGAGACTGACACCAAAGATTACAAGATAACAGTTTAAGAACTGATACCCTTTTATTATTACTCTACTTTACAAATGATGACAATGAAGGGTTTTCTGTTAATTCCAGCAGAATAAAGGGACTCAGTCAAAGGTAAAAAAAAAGGCATTTCAAAATTGAAATTGAGTGCATATGTAAAACTGAGGTATGCAAGGCCTATCAGAAACTGTTGCCATTGGACTTCAGCTCATTTCCTGAGTTTGGGAACATCAGTTGCCTGATTTGATAAGATTTCTTTTCTTCACTAGTCATCCACAGGCTTAGCAGAGGTGGATAGGCCATTTCATTTTATGGTGTTAGCACTGATCAGGTAAAAAGCTGAGAAAAAGTACAGAAAGAAGCTAGTAAGAGACAAAGTAGCTAGCACACACAGGATGTGAAAGCAGGTCAGGGTATCATATGTATCAGATTTAGGATCTTGTCCTTCTGGTGACGATGGTCAGGCATGCTAGCCTTCAGTGACAAAAGCTCAGAAGCTGGAAATGGAATCTCTGGTTTGAAGCACAGGCCTTCTGGGCTTTGTAGGGAGTCTATCCCAAGAGCTGGCTGTAACATTTTGGTCCTCTTACAGTTCCAAAAAGGAGCTTGCAGGTAGACTAAGACCATCCTATCATCATTTTGTGAAATTGGACTGAATGTTTGGCATACCAGGTTTGTTCCCTTAACTTCCAATGTCACCCTCTCCTTGCTTGTAAGTCATGACTTCAGTACAATCCCTACAAGGTTCTTTACATAGTCCTTCTAGCAGCAGTTGTTGCTGCAGGTTATTTTAACATTTTATGAATTTCCTACTTCCTTCAGCTAAGCTTAAAATTAGAGTAGCTCTCTAAGGCCTTTCTGGGATATATAGTAAGACTGTGATGAAGCTGGGAATAGAACCCAGGTCTCTTGGCTCCCAGTCACATGTCTCATCTGTTTCCTGTTTCCTAGGCCTTTTTTTTTTCTAGTGCTTTCAAATCTTCAGAAAAATTTGGCTTTAGGCTAAAATTATCATATTTGTTTTGCAACATGAAGATGGGTTTCTTTTGGAAAGTTTGGAAAGACTTTGTATTTTGTTATTTTTAAGCTGACTGAGTATGCAGTCAGTTGCTCCCTCTGCAATTGCTTAAACCTCAGTTTGTCTAGCGCCTTAGCTGGCACTTTATTTTTGGTTATAGCTGTCAATAACAAATGTCTTTTAACATGTTTGTAGAAACTTGGTTTAGAAATTGTGTCCTATAGCTTGCTACTGAATTTTTAATAACTTATTAGGTGGAACCCACCAGGCCATTCTATCTGACCCATAGGGACCCTAAAAAACTTTAATATTTATCTGCCCCTGGTTCCTGTCAAAGATGACAGGAGCCAGGGGTGGTATGACCCAGGGGAAGCCCCGGCAGGATCCTGCAACAGCAGGGCTGCCTGTGCCCCACCCCCGTCCTCCTCAGCTGGCCTAGGTCCGTGGGGCTGCTCATGGCTGCACCAGCACAGGAAATTCGGGTAAGAAATGGGGTGGGGGAGGTAGGGGAGGAGTGCATGGATCGCCTCAGTCCTCGGGGCTAGGCCAGCTGCTTTTGAGCCCCATGGTTTAGCCATGCAGCTGGGAGCTGGTGGGCAGGCAGGAAAGTGGTGGTGGGTGGGGGGGGTGGAAGCATGTAGTTGTGGTCTGTGCTGGTGTCCTAGGGCCAACACTGGTGGGGCCCAGAGCGGGATGGTAGGAGCGCAGCCTGTGGGCTAGCAGGAGTCTCTGGAGCCGGGCTGGGCTGCACCAGCAGGGAGAGGGAGGAGCTGACCCAGCTCCATAGAGCCCCTGCTTGATGGGGACCCTGCTACCCTGCTCTGGGCCCTGCCGGCACTGACCTCAGGACACCAGCGTGGGCTCTGTGCTCCTGCCTGGCTGCCTCTGGGTCCCGCGTGCCCATTCACTCCCAGTGCCCCGCCTCAGCAGCATGCAGCCCCAGCCCCATGCTCACCCGCAGGGAATGAGCAGGTGCTAGGCACAGGGGAAAAGCAGCCTCCCCCCACTCATGGACAGTGCTTCCATCTGTAGTCACTCACAGCCTGCATGGGGCAGTCCTGCTTCTCCGCCCCATCACCATTGCGCAATGGAGAGCAGGTACAGGTAGCCCCATGCGGCCGCTCCCCTTTCCTGTGGCCAGTGCCCTGGACTGCAGCAGCTCACAGCCTGCAGAGGGCTGCCTGTACCTGCTTTCCATTGCCACCACTGCCCCTGTGGTGAAGAAGCAAGCCATGGGGAGGGAAGGTGCTTTTCTCCTGCACTGCAAACCAACTTGTTCCCTGCAGGCAGGCATGGGTCAGCACAACGGTGGTGTGTACTGGTCCCTGTCTGTACTGTGGGGCTGGGGCGGGGGCACTGGGAGTGAATGGGTGCACAGGAGCCAGTGGCAGCCAGGCAGGAGCAAAGGGCCTGTGCTGGTGTCCCAGGGCCCAGAGCAGGGCAGCAGGAGCGTGGGATCCTGGCCTGCTATAGATTCGTTCTCTATGAACTCCCTGAAGTGGCACAGAGTGGTGATGGAATGGGACTATAGGGCATGGCCAAAAGAATCACAGGTATATTTACCAAATCCTTCACTTTGTACTTGTGTGTGTGCACGTGCATGCCTGTGACACAGAGAGAATGAGTAGTGGCCAAGGGGATCTCTAACATTTGCAGTCTGGGAAAGCATTCTGTTCCCACCTCACAGTGTAAAGTCCTTTTCTTCCGGTGTAACTCAGAGGTACATAATTTGCTGAGATAATTTGATCCTGTCTACTGAGTCTTTTTACTGTAATGTGGGACCATTCACATTCAAATTCAGCTTTTATCTGCTTTTTATTATTCTTCTTGAAATAAGAAAAAGAAATTGCAAACGGTGATACTGTGGCCCTGGCATACGTTCAGTTAGTGGCACAATGGGCTCTAATTCCAAGTCCTAACAATCCAATCCTCCTACCATGCCACATGTGCATGGGAGGGAGGTACAATTGTTGGCATCAGCAACACTCGGCGGCAAGTTCCCCATGTGCTGAGATCCATGGTGCAGGGCTTCCTAGCTGACCATGTCCAAGTCTGGGGTGCTCCCTGATTTTTGGGCTCATGGTACTTTTGGTGATTGGACAGGTGTGCTGGGTTCAGGACTCAATGCTGCCCAGGCCAATCCCACAGACTATGTAGGGGATTGATATGCCTCAGACCCTAGGGCTGTCCCATGCCAAATCCCTACACTCCTCTACGCATCAGGATCTGTCTCTAGGGTCACTCCTCGTATGCCACATGTTCAATTTAAGGTTGAATACAAACGAGCCACAAAGACATTACATGTTGTATATGGAGTATCTTTGTGGCTTGTCTGCTATATTAAGCTATACCTTGGCTTTAACATTGGCTGGTTATATTTACAATGTGAGTCATGAACAGTGTGTGCCCCTGGCAGCTGGGGGGGCACGTCTGTGCTGGTGGTGGTGGAAGCACAATGGCGGTGAGCGGGGAGCTCCTGCAGACACTGCTGCAGACATGGCAGTGGCAGCAGCACCTTTTTGCAAGGGGTGCACCACCATGATCAGGGGGTGCATGTACACCCCTAGGCGTCACGGCTGACATGAGTAACACTAAATCATATCTTAAATGTAACACGTACTAGGGCTTCAGTTACCATTTTAAACATCTGACACACATGTCCTGGTTCCTTGAGTTTGGTGCTCCAACTACAAGGCCAGGCTTTCTTTTCCTATAGTTCCCAAACCATTCTTTACCTGCCTAGCAACTCCTGCAGCAAGTGAGGCAAGGGTCATACAGAGAACAGGTACATTCACTAGGCAACCCTGAATCTTTCCCAGAGAACCATCTGTCCATGCACTGAATATGGCAGGATACTGCAGCAAAAACAATATGTAAACCTAGTTAATATAGGCAGAGGGGGAAATTCTGGCATTTTCTAACTTTTCACCCTGAAATATTAATAATTTTCTTCTAGGGTCTGAAGAAAAGTTCATTAAGTCAGTGGAAAGATGCCCATTGACTCCAGTGGGATTTGCACTAGGCTTTTAATTTGGATCTGTGGGATATTTTTGAAAAATGTAGTGGACAATGTGATTAAAAGACATAGTTTTGGATTCTCCAGGTGGCTTGTTTAAAATCTGAACCATAACATTGTATTAATGGAATTATTTGCATTTAACAATTTTATACAACAGGCTAGAAACCTATGTCTGGAATCATTATCTGAAGACCTTTCTGGAATTGTCTAGAGAAATATATGCATTATATATGCATTCTTAACCTTTCATTGGGAAGCAAGAGGACAGTGAGCCAAAACTGCAGTTCAGAACTAGAACCAATACATCCTACAACAATATGATAAAATATTAGATACCATGGCAAATAGGCAACTTTTCTAAAAGAATAAGCAGTAAGAATTAGAGAGATGCATCCTCTCAACTACGTACCTCAAAGTGTGTAACCCAGATTTCCTTGATGACGGTGGAAGCATCAGCAAGTAAAGTAAACCTTGCTCATTTTTATGTGCAACCGACACTTTTTATTTACTTGGGAAAACATGTATATTTACTTTTGGTCTGATGCTGCTTATACTGAAATCAATAGGGAAATTTTCATCAGGTTCACTGGCACAAGGACTAGGTCCTTGATTTAAATAGTATGTGTGAAGGCAAGTGCTAGCCTTGTTCAGGAATTCATTTGCAGGCTTTCAAGGTATAAACGATATGGGTCATGGTGCTCAAAGCTGCAAGTAAACACAGAATGAGATCCGCTATTTTTCCTTCACCCTTCTCCAAATAATTCTCTGTTTGGAATGAGAGATTCCTGTACAGAAATGCTTTGATTAGGAAGTGTGTACATCAAGTCAGAATTATCAACAGAAGGTTTGTACAAATTTGAGAAACTAATTCCATTCTACATAGTTCTTATTTAAGAGTCTCTCCTTATTGTCTACCATTGAATTGATGGACTGGATTCCTAGTCCAAGTGCTCAATCTGGAAGGAAAATATATCATCCATTTGAGAATGCGATTGTGAATATGGACAATATTAATGTACAAGTAAAGTTCTGCACTTTGGAAACTTAGGTACAAATCTGATCATGTTAGAGTTGCATACTGTTGATAGCTGAATTTACCTCTTTGTTTATGACTGAGATTTGTCTGTGCAGGTATAGAGTTGAGGGCAGTCCAGTGATAAGACCCTATTTTAGTGAGGATATGATTAATTCCTGGAAGAGTGGTCTTATGTTTAGAACATGAGTATAGGATTTAAAAGACCTGAGTCTGATCCACCACAGAGTTCCTGTATGGCTTTGGACTAATCAACATCATTCTGGTTTTAGTTATTTATTTATAAAATGAGGATCCTAGTATTGGCCTACTCAGAAGAGTGTTGTAAGGATAACTGGTAAAGATGGTGAGACACTTTGGTCCCCGTTACCTTAATACCATACTTTAGATCAATGATGCTCAACTTTTTGGCCCCATAGGTCAGATAAGTAATATGGGGCCAGTCTATGGGCTGGATTCAACATGGAGTTGGTTTACCAGTGCAGTCTGGCACACCATCCTGGTCCTATGTGCCAGCTTGACTCCACACGCAGCCTGATCTCATGTGCCAGATCTGCCTGTAGAGTGACCCTATGTTCTGGCAGAATATAGTATCCAGGGCCATGCTTCCCATGGATCCAAAAATTTGGCAGCAGGGGAGTAGCAATTCTCACGGACACCGATTTTCCCCCCCCACTACCAAAATGTCAGACTGATGGGGAGACGCACAAGCCAGGTAACATGGTTTCACTGGCTGAAAGTTGATTACCACTGACTGAGGTATAGAGATGGGCTTCCATTCCCTATCAATTGATTCATCTTCTACTACGCAAATGAGAGCTTGCCTTTAAAGGGGCCTATATGGTGCTCAGTGTTAATCTTGATAGCTGTGTATTGCTGCCTTTCTTCACAGCAATCTTTTTTTTCTTTTGAAAATAAATTAAACTTTATCATGTTTTGAAGAATGCAAACCTAATTAAGTGTAGGCAGGACATAAGTGCAGACCAAGCAGTTATGAAGTATCAGACCTAATTTTAATGATAGATTATGGAAGGTGTTTTTATTATGGATGTATCTGATATTGCTCTGGAAAGCTAAATGCTGAACCATAAGAATGCATGAATAAACAAAAGAAAAGGAAGATGGAAAGAAGAAAGTGAAGAATATAAGATAAGAGGAGAGACTGAAAAGTTGAGTTTTGTATTTTAGGTAGAGGAGGTTTCATAGTTTCATAGTGTCTAGAGTCGGAAGGGACCTGGGCAGATCATCTAGTCCGACCCCCTGCCTTGGCAGGAAAGAGCACCGGGGTCAGAT
>JAGPOW010000261.1:61308684-61340400 GCA_030014935.1 Caiman crocodilus | reverse complement strand
GAGGCTGCACCCTCCTTCCAAAGATAGTATGCCTCCCTCTTTGCCCTCAGGGCCCCCCGAATATCCCTATTTAGCCACAGGGGCTTCCGGGCACCTTTGTCATAGGACAAGCCCTATGAGGAGAGACCGAGGGACCTGGACCTCTTCAGCCTGCACTCTGTTCACCAGGGCGCCTCCTGGGGTAACAAGGAACAATGGTCACAAACTGACAAGAGAGCAGATTTAGGTTAGATAGCAGAAAATAACTTCTTCACAGTAAGAGTGGCCAAAATTTGAAGTGGGCTCCCAAGGGAGGTGGTGCTGTCCTCTACCTTGGGGGGTCTTTAAGAGAAGGCTAGATAGGCATCTGGCTGGGGTCATCTGACCCCAGCACTCATTCCTGCCTAGGCAGGGGGTTGGATTGATGATCTGTTGAGGTCTCTTTCAACCCTAGCATCTATGAATCTAGCCTTTGACACCAAGTGTATGTGTATGATCCTGGTTTTCCTGTGTCTTATAAGAACAGAGCCAGTCAAGAAGATCCCAGCAAAGCAATTAATTGGGTTTCTGAGCTCAGTCAGTAGAAATGTGAGACCCACAGTCCCTGTTTTGAAGGACTGATAATTTTTTATTTGGGTAATAATTTACTATTTATTACTTGGGTACACTTTTGGGGGCAAGCATCATTTAAAAAAAAAGTTTGTATAGCATATAGCCCAATGACACTGGATCCTCAAGGCCAGGGTCCCTCAGGTTTTTTTCCCCACTGTGACCCCACTTGTAACTGTACTTTTCTTACAAGTGCATCTGCTCTAATTGAATACAAGCTTATTTTTAAATACCATGACCTTGTATGGGATCAAAACATTAGTTTGGGAATCACTGCTCTATGTACACATTTAAATACAATAATATTGCCTATGTTTAAGGATCAAATGCATTACCTGCTGACTTGGACTGTATTTGTGTGAAAATATTTAGGGGCTGAAGGAAAATTATGCTACCTATTCTAACCTACCATAAATTGTCATGCAATTGTTTTAGTAGCCAGGAAGACAGCATTGTCTTGGACTGCTGTTAACAAAGCCATCTGTGTTTTTCTTTGTCTCCTTTTTATTGCAGTGGTCACTTCTGAATATATATGTTGCTGATGTTAAGTAGGATAGCATATATTCCTAAGTTGTGAGTCCCTGTAATAGAACTGTATCATTACACTTATTCTTAATAATTATACTATTAAAAATATAGGAAAATGCGTTTTTTCCATAGAGAACTATGGCTTTTTGGCAAAAAATGCAAGCAAACATTTCAGCATAATTTTTTGGGGGCTGAGAACTTTGATTCTGACATTTGTAGTTTGGGAACCACATTTCATGATTTTCCCTGGGTGAGGCTTTCAGGCTAGGTACTAAACATGGTGTTATAAGGCGTCCACAAGGTATGTTCTCTTTCATCATGGGAGTCTGGTTACAGGGTGTTATGGAGGGTTGTATTATAGCTGAAGGGGAGGGGGACTGCAGAAACTGAACTAAAAGTCTCATGAGATGCTGGAGCTATGCTTCCTAGTTGGCATTTGTGCAAGTGTTTTCACCAAACTTTTGTTTTTCACTAAAAATTCAGAATCATCTGTGGAAACTGATCCTTCTTAAAATGCAGTACCCTGAACTAAATGCTGCTGCTTAACCAGTTATCCACATTAAACATTTGGGTTTTCACCTTGGGAATAGCCCTTATATTTGTCTTGGTTGAATTTCATTTTGTTGTCTATAGCCCAGTTTTCTAATTATCAAGATCCTTTTGTATTCTAATTCTATCCTCCAAAGTGTTTTCAGTCTCACTTGAGAAAAAAAACTATTTGCAACTGTTATCTGTAAGCTCTTTGCTAGAAAAAGGGTAAGTAATACTAACCCCAAAACAGGCTACTAGAATCCCCACTTAAGACCACCTGCTTTTGATGGGACCTGTGCTCAGTGGTGCTGTGTTGCTTTCTGGATACACAGTTCCTGCTCATTCTGAACCCCCAGGGTGCTCTTTCCTATTGCTTGTCTGCCATGCCTTGATGTTATTCAAAAAAAGGGTTGGGAGGCTGTCCCAAGAGTGAGTCAAGTCCACTGCTAGTTTGTCTTTAGCCAATCCATCACAGTCCTTCTGGCTCTATTGGTGCTCTAGGACACGAGGTGCCTTAAGGGCTGTGTTTGTGGCCTCTATCCACCCCACTAGGCATACCCATGCCTCACAGATGGTATGATATCACTTCAGGTGGTATATGATATCACCACAATGCTTGGCCCTTTCAGGCCTCAAAACCTTTGTTGGGACTTAGACCTTCCTGGCTTTTGCCCCTTTTCTCTGGCTGTGCCCCTCTTAGCTTAGGCCCACTGTGCTAGACCTTGACTTCTGGGCTCCCTGGCCCTTGTCTCATCCCTCCCAGGCTCTAGGCCTTAGACCTATCTTGACCCCACAGGGATCAAAACCTTGGCATGCCCTTGAGGCACCTTTCTAGCATCCTCTTCACCCCTGACAACTCCATCCAGTCCACCAGTATAGACTAGAAGAAAAGGGAAAGCAACTGCTTTAAAACAAAAACCTCTCCCACTCTGGGTATAGCAAACGTTTATCCAGCCCTCTTTCCCTTTGGCTTTCACCTTTCTGCTCTCAGGGTATTTGTGCCTGCAGGCTGTCTCTTGCAGCCCCATCTCCTGGGATCTCTGGTCCCTGCAATGCACCAGGCCTGACTGACTGTCTTCCTCCAGGTTCTGGGCTTATCTGCCCTCGAGCCCCCTAGGCCTGCACAGGTCTTCCTATTTAGGTCTGATGGACAGCCTACTCCTCCCTGTTGTAGCTTAGTTCAGCTACTTGTAGCCTTTGTTCTGAGAGGACTGAGAGTCTGCTCTTTTCCTCCAGCCTATTGTTGTGCAGCTAGCCTTGTCTCAGCTGCCTGCCTACGTACGCAGCCAGACTAATCTGCTGTGCCTTCCCCTTTCTAGTAAGAGGAGCCTTTGGCTTCCAGCTACACTACTATTCCAACCTCAATTCATTTATAGTTAATTTTGTTTGCAGTTATTCAAACAATTAGAATGAGGTAGGTAGGTGAATTATCTATGTGCCTCATGTTTCTCCAGTTACTTCTGAGGTTTTACAGAAATGATGGATTCATACAGAACACTCTGAATCCACTAAATTGGCCTTTTCCAATGTAAAAACCTTTTATTAGATAATTTTGGACCAGCCTAATATTCACACAGAAGTTTTATCTTAAATTGGCCTCCAAGAGCTCCAGGCCTCAGTCCAGTAAACCCTTATGCATGTACTTGACTTCAAGAACATGAGTAATTATTTTAACTTCAATAAAAGAAAAATTCAAATGTGAGCTTCAGCAGCTGTTATATGGAATTTATTATTAAATTCCAGGCATAGTACCTGCTTTACTAGTTTGCTGTCTGGGACACACATACTTATTTGTAAAGCAGGTACAATCGAAATAGGGTTTTTTTATTTTTAACAGCATGACAAATATCAGACTCATTGAAGTCAGTAGGAATGCTACCATGGTTAAAGTTAAGTGAATACAAAAGTTCTCTCTAAGCTATGAAGAAGAGTACTTTAATAATTTTGAGTACTTTTTAACATAAAACAATATATTCTCTCAAATGTAGTGATAAGCAAATTGTGGATGTAAAATAAAAACTGAAGAAAGAAGCCATTTCATATTTAATGGATTGGTTTAATCATAAATTGTCTGGAGACACCACTGTCTGAAGGAAAATTATAGTAGGCACCAAAAACCTGGCCATAACATTTTCAAATTTTATAGAAGGAAATAAAAAAGAGGTAATTGTTAGAACTTTGTGTGCTGTGTAAAACATACTTGTCTATTATTCCTTTTCATTGTGCAAAGGGACTAATTTATATGTGTATGAAAAAGACAATGTTTTGTGTTTGATACCATAAACAATATTTTATACAGCCATTATTTCTCGGTGATTTCTGTAGAACTATATTTTAGGAGGTTTCATAAATTATTCTCTAATATTTGTGGCTCTTATGCTGGCTGTCTCTCTCCCCCATTCTCTCTTTCACACGCACAGACTTTAGTTAAAAGTAATGTGGAAGATTGAAGTCTACAATCTAACTGAATCACTTTCTCCTAGCATTGAGTATACAGAAGTCCCATCTTCATGTGCATGTAATTTACTAGGTTTTAAATATCCCATAACATAACTCTTGACAGCTAAATGCTAAAACAGATAGCTTACCCCTTACACTTTCAGTAAACCTTTGACTTGTATTTAGTTAAAGCCAGTAGACGGGACAGACAATATTTGTGCCAGCTCCAGCAGAATGTACATTTAGAAAGAAAGTTTTATACACAGTGGGAGATCATGAGATATGTTCAGGAATATCAGGAATTAGGCTGGCTCTAATTGGTCTTCTTGTAGAGACAGATGTAGATTTATCTGAGATTTTGTTGTCTTTGAAATTGAACCAGTGTTACTTGAATACAGTTATGGTTAGCAGAGATCTGGACCAATTCACCTGACACTTGTACATAGTGACTTTCTCTCCCTGGAAAACCAAACTATTCAATAGCCACAACAAATCTCCAAGGGCCCCTGCAAATGTTAGATTTGAGATGTGATTAACTAGGGCTCCGAAGTGCTCCTGTGCCTGGGAACACTGATCTGTTGACTGGCTCTCAGCCATGGGTGCACGCTGGAGCAGAAGGACTCTGTGACAGGGCGCACTGGGGCCGCCCTCAATATGGCCCCCGCACCTGTCTCTGGGCAACCGCCCACCTACTTGGCTGCCACATCTTTCCTGTTAATTGGTTCATTAGTGGGAGGCTGCCTTTCTACTCGTACTGCCCCCTCCACTAGGGGGCGCTGTCTGTGGCTCCTTCCTCCTCAATATCGCAGCCCAAGCCTCACGGATGTCAACCTGTTCTTTCCTATCTTGACCCCTTCCCATTCTCTCCAGGCCCTCTCAAGTGCTGCCCCCCTTCCTGGGGGTTCACTGTGTCCCCCTTGGACTCCTTACATCTCCTGCCCCCTCCCTGGGGCTTGCTGTGCCCCCACCGGGCCTCCTAATCCTCACCCTACTTGGGCTCCTCAACTCTCCTGCCCCCTCCCTGGGGCTCGCCTCTCCCAATATTTGGCACCCCTCCTTTGGATGCTTGTCATGCCACCTCTGGGGCTTCTCAATGTTGCCCCCCTTCCTGGGGCTGGCTATGCCCAACTTGGGCTTCCTGTGTGGCCCCTCTCAGGCCTCCCAGTGTTGCCCCTCTTGGGCTCCTCAATATGTTGCCCCATATCTAGGGCCTCAGTATTGCCCCTCTTCTAGGACTGACTATACTCAACTTGGGCCTCCAAAGAAATGCAGCCCCCTTTCAGGGACTCTCAATGCCCAAACTTGGGCTTCTCAGTAAAATAGCCTCCTCCTTGAGGCTGTGCATACCCACTCTGGGCCTTCCTATGCTGTCCCTCTTGGGCTTCTCAAATAATGCCCCTCTTGGGCCTCTCTGTGCTGCCCCTCTTTGGGCTGACTGTGCCCCTCTTGGGCTTCTCAGTGTCGCCCCCGTTCCTGGGTCCTGCTGTGCCCAACTTGGGCTCCTTACCAAATGCCCCCCCCCCCCCGGGCTGGGGTCTATGCACCCCCGTGCTGCTGCGCCCTCACTGGCACTCCGCTGCACCTTCTCTGGCACCTACAAGAACACCACACCCCCACAGGCACCAGGATCCCCCACACTACTGTGGGACTCCCCTGAGGCCTCCTTCTTCCCCTTATAGCCTCACCCAAACCACCAGTCATATATAACAACATCAGTACAAACACAAGCTTCATAAGACACTCAGCCACAACAACATAAGCCTCTTGGCTAGGCTGTAACATCACTGCTTCAGCCTCTGGAGCTCTTGTGAGCTACACTCACATTATCCCTCTCTTGGAGTTCCTGCTTCGCCAGCTGCCAGCAGAGGACTGCTACCCTGGCTCTGGCTCTGGGCTTTATAGGAGCCAAGCCCCGCCCCCTAGGTCAGCTGACCTTCATTAGTTGCCCTGGTAACCTGCAGCTGTGCTGCCTAATCACTGCTAGGGCTCCCCCTCTGGCAGTTCTTCTATGCAGGCACAGGGCAACCAGAGTGCCTTGCGACACACTCCAATATGCTTCATGACTGGGAGTGCTAGTTAGCTGACTGGTACTCCCAGCCTTGAGACCCAGCTTGTTACTTGCACCTGCATCAGAAACAGGAAGTGATTGGGATCCAATTCCTGTGATCACTTGTGGCATGGCAGGAGGCATGATTGTTGGGATCACAGATTAGATCCTATCACATCTTTAATTGAACATTTGTCAATGGCTTAAGATAGGCCAGACACTCACAGGGGACAGAACCATGCTGGCAATAGCTATCATAAAAACTGGATCAGACCATAGGTCTGTGTACTGCCCAATATTCTGTGTCACATGGTTGGCAGAGGGTGGATTCTGAGAGGGAGAGTGAATTGGGTATGACTAGGATTTTTTCCCCACTGTTCTGCTCTCACTTGCAGCTTCCAGCACTTAAGGTCTAGGAAGATCTATTTCAGAGACTATATCCCTAACTCCCGCGCTCAATTGCTACTGATGCTCCTCTCCCCCAAGAATTTGTCCAATACCTTTTTGATTCTAGCTAAACTGTTAGCTGCTACATCTGGTGGCAATGAGATCCACATTTGAATTACATGTGTGAAAAAGAACTTCCGTTTGTTAGTTTTAAACTTAGTACCTCATAGTTTCATTTTATGACCCCTAGTTCTTGCATTAGAGATTAAATAATAAATCTTTATTTAGTTTCTCTTCATGTAGTATTTTGTAAATCCTTATGATGTCCCTCCTCAAGCATCTCTTTTCTAAAGAAAACTGAATAGGCCTAGCCTTTTTTAGTCTTGCCTCATATGGAAGCCCCTCCATACCTCTAATCATCCTTATTGCCCTTCTCTAGAGCTTCTCTAGTTCTATGCTTTCTGAGAGGTGGGGACTATATCTGGGCATAGTATTCAAAGTGTGGATGCGCCATGGATTTATAAAGGGGCATGATTAATAGATTGTAAGGCTAGAAGTGACCTCATAAGATCATCAGGTCTTGCCTCCTGCACCAAGCAGGAAAGATAATTGGGAGTCAGGTTACTCTAGCAAGGTGACTGGCTAGTCTCCTCTTGAAGATTTTCAGGGTAGGTGATTGCACCACCTATGCAGGGAACATATTTCACAAGTGATGATGCTTTCTGTTTTGTTTACAGTTCCCTTCTTAATTTCTAACATTTTATTTGCTTTTTTATGGCTGCTGAGCCCTGAGCTGATGTTTTTAGTAAACTATCCACAGTGACTCCTAGATCTCTTTCCTGTGTGTCAACAGCTAATATAGAGCCCATCATAGTGTAGGTATAGTTTGGGTTAATTTTTGCCCAGGTACAACACTTCACATTTATCTACATTGACTTGCACCTGCCACTTACAAAATTACCCATTTGCTCAATCATACCAAATCCTTCTGTAGTTTCTCACAGTCTGCGTTGGTCTTTACCACTTTGAATAATTGTGTCATCAGCAAATTTGGTGAACTTGCTACTAACCCCCCTTATTCCAGATCATTTATGAATATGTGAAAGAGCACTGGTCCCAACACAGATCCCTGGGTATCACAGGCCAACTGGGCACTGTGTGTGTATCAATTTTATCACAGGCCAACTGGGCTGTTTGATTCATTTTCAGATGAAAGAGGCGAAGTTGGGAGTGAAATAAAGGCAAATTTTTATTATTGCTTACACACACACACACACACACACACCAGTTAACAGAAAGATAAATGCGATAAGCAGATAATGCAGTATTAAAGGGCTAATAGTAAATAATAGCAGCAGATAATAACAGATAGATAGATAGATCTGTTGCAGGCCAAATTGGCACTGCGAGGGTATTAGTCACTGGGCTGTTCAAAACAACAGATAGACAGACATGGGTTGGCAACTTATCAATAGTCCCTCAATGCCAGGTGCGCGCCAAGTGATTCCAGTGAAATCAAGCATCCCCGTTCGACGCTGTCAGAGAGATTACTAGGGAAGGTCCCTTGATCAGGATCCAATCCTCCTCACACCAGGAGTCTAGGGTCCGGGCATGGAACAGAAATTACCCTTCTCTTCCCTCTGTCCTGCTGGTTAGCTGATGAATGTGCTTTTTATACCTAGTCTTATGTTAATCCGTTGGCCTCAGGGCCACTCGCAACGTTGCCCTATAGCTGTTATCCTATGGGATTGAAAGATGTTAAAATTATCATAAAAGGTTACTACCCAGACTCGGGTTTATCCAATAAATAAATTATGATGCAGCACCTCTAGGTTTGAAATTGACATTGCTCCGCCTAAGTTCCAGCCCCTTTTTGGCTCAGCCTTTTAGGCTTCATTTGAATATGCTTTCTTGGGATATGTTTTCTTGGAATGTGTTGGGCGTGCCAAGCAATTAGATCCTGTTTTTATTGCTAAGGCTGAACCCTGAGCAAAAAACTGTTAGGCCAGCTAATCTCACAGCTACAGCTTTGCCTCTGGGGCCCAGTCAGTTCCATGAACAGTTAATTTATCATTTTGGTTAAACTTATGACAGACAAGTTTACATTCACAGTTTACAAATTTACAAGATTTATATTAACTAATATTACCTGTTTAGGCAAAATGCCAAATGCCTCCAAGAAGCACATATTTATTGCTTATTAATCCCCCTGGCTCTGGCTGTCACACCTAGGGGACCACATTGTTTACTTCTTTCTGTCTTGAAAAATGAAATATTCATTTATACTCGTACCTTGTTTTCTGTCTTTAAGGCAATTTCTAATCCACAAGTGGATGTTCCCTGCAATCCAATGACTATCTAATTTAGTTAAGAGCCTCTGGTAAGAGGACCTTGTCAAAGGCTTTTTGGGGATAGTTGTAGACTTTCAGGGGAACTAGGGGGAGGTGGAGGCCTTCTTTGACCTCACAAAAGCCTTCAACTCTATTAGCTGAGAAGTGCTGTGAAGGATCCTTTTGAAGTACAGATAACCACTGAAATTAGTCACCATTCTTTGCCTGCTCCGTGATGGTATGTTAACAGTGGTTTTCAATAACCGATCTATCACAGATCCCTATCAGGTTAAGATGGGAGTTATACAAGGCTGCACCATTGCTCCAATATTTGTCTCGATATTCCAAGCTTCCAGTGAGAGTGGAGCTAAACTACTGTTTAATTACAGCTGACTCCAAGCAAAAACCAGCACCGCCCTGACCTCAATCATTGAGCTCCAGTATGCTGCTGATGCTGTAGTATGTGCTCACTCAAAAGCAGATCTTCAGGCAATTGTTGACATCTTTATAGAGGCATACAAGAAAATGGGACTGACATTTATGTTGAAGACTTCTTAATGAACAGTTCCCAGCTTTGGTAATTCAGATTCATGGTGAGACTTGGACGTTGGGTATTTGCTGTACCTCAGAAAGCATCTCTCGCAAAAAGTTACATTGATCAAGAAATCTGACATAGCCTCAAATGTGCAAATGCAGCCTTTGGACACCTGAGTAACATCAGATCTGCAACCACAACTGCTTGATAAACCATGAGCTTGATCTCCACCTTACTATATGGAGCTGAGATGAGGTTTCTCCTATATATTGAACACAAGTCATTAGAGAAGTGCCATCAATGTTGCCTGTGGAAGATTCTTCAAATCCAGCGGGAAGCTAAATGGACCAACATTAAAGTCGTCTCACAAACAAACACCATGAGCCAGGCGAAGATCATCTGACATCAACTTTGATGGACTGGCCATGTCATCTAGATGTCCAACTCCAGATTCTCGAAGCAAGTTTTATTCTCCCAACTAAGTCAAGGTGGATAATCAAGGGGAGGGCAGAGAAAGTGTTTCAAGGATGTCCTGAAGGGCAACTTGAAATAGATACCCTTCAGGACATCCTTTCAAATAGATGAAGAGTCTGCTGCAAAAATCTCAGTACTTTGAAATCTAACAATGGCAACAGGAGACAGAAAAGCAGGAGGGTCAGAAAAAGTGTCCCAAACCATATCAAGAATCCAGAGCCATCCACTACACACGAAAACATGTGTCTAAGATGCAGCAGAATCTGTTGATTGGCTTCATCAGCCATCTTCAGACCCACACATAAGACCATCACGGACCTCCACACTGAACTGTGAGGGATTGCCAACGAAGACAAGAGTGTGAATGATGAAAGTGTAAACACGATGGGCCCATTATCTTTATAATTGTTTCAACTATTTATTTAAACTGCATATACTATTTTGTATATCAATTATTGTAGTTCTGTTCCTTGTTGGCACAGTCCATCCATTTTGTCAGTTTATTTTTATGTACTATTACTTTATGGCATAATACATTGACCAGAAATCCAGTAAATGCTAAGAAGGATTAAATAATTATGTTTGTGATTTTTTTTTAACCAAAACATGTTTTTTGCTTTGTTTAGAATATCTTTGGACTTCTTTTTTTCCTGGTTTTCAACTAGCTCAGGCTAAAAATGGGACATCCAGCAGTTTATCATCATTGTGATGCTGTAGTAGAGTTTTATTTTGAAAACAGAGCTGCAGTATTTTTTTAAAAAATGTAATGGAATAAAATGACTAATTGTTTAGTCTTCATTTTTAAGTTAATTATAACTTTGCATCTTTGTCAAATGTACCTTTACTCAAGCAAATAAAATAATCTTAGGTATGGTATTTTTTTGTGCTAGGCATTTACTTTTTCCAAATTTTCCCAACTGTTTTGTGCCAGAAAAGAAATAATTAATTTCCTCCCTCTTTCCACTTTGGATCACATCTCCATTGACCAGCATGAGAGTCTATTTAGATTTACTATAGTATTCATATCATGACTGCGTTTCCTCAGTAGTTAAAACTTTTCATCAAGAAACATCTCAGTGTTCTGTAGCTAGAAGGTCTGCCTAGAGAGACAAAGAAATGGAAGTACTTAAATGAGGCTAAAATGGAACTTACCCTCAAGCTCTGCCCACAGGTGAAAACCCTTGCAGGCCCTTATTTAGGCCTTTACAGTCTTGTATCCAGGTTTCAAGGTGATCTGAATTCAGTTATTAACATTTCTTTTTATAAAGTGGAACCTGCTGGAAACAGCTTTTGCTACTGGCAAATGGACTGGCAGCCTTTGCTACTATATCAATATAAATATGTATTTATATAAAAATGTATTTGCCAATCACCTGAGCACCTAGACAGTTCAGGAAATTTAAATTAGATTATTTTTAATATTTGTGAGCTATTTAATGCATTACTACCACAGGTACTTGGCTGCCTATCTGTCCTTGAATGTAAGCCTGTTGACTTGACACGTGCCAGATCGAAACTGGGGATCTCAGTATTGCACTGTTAGACAGGAAAGTGTGATGCAAAATTATATACACTCATGCAAACTGCACAAACACTATGGGTTCATACACGCATGCATACACAAATACATACTTCCATGACTGTGTGTTAATACTAGGGAGCATGTGGAGTAACTTGGGCTCGGAGTTACTTGAGGTCACGGTGCTGGGGTTACTCAGGGTCAGCTGGTGCTGGGGTGCAAGTTACAGAAAAAGCCGTGGTTTTGAAGGTGGCAGAGAAGGAGCCAAGATGGCAGAGAGATACAGACAGACAGATGGAACGAAGGTCAAAGGGGCAGAGAGCAGAGATTGGAGCAGGGTCAGGAGGACAGTAAGACAAACCCAACTCAGGGTTCTAAAATAATGGTTTTATTAAACAGGCAACGCGCTACACAGTCCCACAAAGTTATTGGTTCCCACACACACACTTGCATGCACAGTGGTAGCAGGAGAGGAAAGGCTTGATGCGGGGATTTGAGGTCCAGTCATGTAGAGACAGAGTTCAGGTCCCTGCTTGAGGGAAGAAGGTGGGTGATGGCTGCCTATCCCAGGCTGAGAGTTGATCCTCGATGGCCAGTCGGGGTCTTCTCTAGCAAAGTGTTGTCCAGAGGAGGGGGTCACCAGCAGGGCCTCTGGGTGGATAGGTGGCATGGCGTAGTGTTGGTCCAGACAGAGAGAGCATCCCAAGGAGGTCACACTCTACCACCCCTTTTATAGGGGTGGGCTACCTGTGTCTCCTATGGAAGGGATATGTTCAGGCAAGGACAGTCCTGTTCAGATTCCTATGTGCAGGTCCAGGTGTCCTCATTGTCTGGGAGGACACTATGGTGGGGTTGCTGGTTTCTGTAGGGTCTTTGTCTTTCAAATGCTGGGTTTCTATTCTGTTCTTGAGTGGGGCCCATGGTGAGGCAATGCTAGGCAATGGTCCAGTTGTTGAATTGATGGTCCAGTTGTTGAGTCGATTACTTGGTAGAAGAGGCCTTCTACCATTGTATCTCAAGCACTTTTTTTCATTTATGTAAATTGGTTCCTGAATGAATGGGAGACTAGTTAGACATGAATCACAGTTACAACATAGGCCTAGACAGAGGACACAAGATGGAGGCTTGACATACAAAATGGAAACTTGATATTACTTTACAGACCTAGGCCTAAATCATATAAATTCAATATAAAACAGTAAAAATCAATACAAAACATAATAGAACACTATTTACAATATAAAAGGGGCTTGTTACTATAAGGGAGTATAAGAATTTAGCTTACCTAGTACCACTTGTAATCACTCATAAGGAATAGAGGTCAGAGAGAAAGTCAGAAATGGTTGGGGAAGAGGAGGGAATACTTTTTTAAGTTTAAAAAGAAAAAAGAAAAAGAAAAACCTGGCGGGTTTGCTACAAGTCTTCTTGGTTTCCTGTTTAAATACTGGCCCCAATTTCCCTAGATTTTTCTTCTTTGCTTGGACAACCTGTGATAATGTACCTTTTGATTACCAAAGGAAATTGATACGTTCTCTGTAAAAGTTTGTCTATCTTTAGATGTACTCTTTTTAAAAATATTTTTACCTGGATCAAACTCATAGCATTAGGCACTTATGGCAATAAACACTTATGGCAATAAACACTACACTTAACTAAGTGATATTGGTAATGTTAATTGGCTGACTAGTAGTAGTAAGCATGATTGTTGGCCTTAAATGCTCGTATGATCAAATGGGTGGTGAACTTCTTGAGCTATGCATTTTCTGAAACTCCAGGTTTGATATTACATGCTATGACTTTACAGCCTCAACGATCCGTGAATGGAAGTGGGGTGTTTTTTTTATAAAAACAAATGCAGATCAGATGGTTTTATTCTTTTGCATGGTTGTTAGTGCCACATGAGGGTGTTAACGCTACATTTTTTCATAGTATGGTAATGGATCTTGAATTCTTTTAAATACTGGTACAGCAGCCAGATCATCTTAAGTAATAACAGTCACACACTTTTACAGTCTATAATTTATGTGCATTACTATTCCCAAGGCAGCCAAGGTTCTTTGTGTAGATGTGATATCTTTTATTAGACCAACTAAATAGTTGGGAAAAGTTCTTCACAAGCTTTTGGGCACAAACCTATTATTTCCAATCTGTTTTTCTCACATACTACAAGCCTTGACAGAGTTTGGTGATAATCTTAGAATTCCTTTTCCATTACACAGATGTGCACTCATTTCTGTTCACTGATTATGTATAATTAGTCACAAAAGCTCCAATTGTTTCACCAGGATTCTTGCTTGGAGAGAATCCGTCTTAATCAGTCTATTCCCATTTTGTTAATGGGGGAATTAGTTGCCTCTTTTGCACTAACCCTTTTCCTAAGGGCTTTGTAAGACTTTCTGTGGAGAGGCACATGGGCTGGTGAAGTATGGGACAGGGACACATGAACTCCCCACCAACCCATAAAGCATATTTAAGGACATTTATATAACCTGCCCCTCTATTCCTAGACTACTTTCAATTTTTCTCTGCCCAATGGGCTCCTACCACTACACCATCTAGTTTTTTCTACCTTTAAAAACTAACCACGAAGCAAATGACAATACAAAATGCTTATGTATGAGGGCTCAGTCACATCCATGCAGCCTTCTGGTATCTCTACATTAAAGTTTTGCATGATTAAGTACCTAATGCTGCTGGGTTCACTAAGTCTTTGAGAAACCGTAAGTCTAATGATGTCTGCTTCAGAGCATGATGAAGCTGCAGCTGGGCTTTTCAGCACATTTTCAAAGACATGGACGCTTTGAAGATATAAATATAATGATGGAAGGAGCACAGAAGTAAGGATTTGAGGCCGGAGGGCCAGCAGCTGTGTCCCTAGAAGATGGAAATTAAGTTGAAAAAAGAGAGTAGGTGAAAGAGATGGTTTGGATTGAGACTACTACCATCTGACTGGCACATTGATCCTCAGTTGGGATGCTATGGCACCCTGGGGTGCCATGAGACCCCCCCCCCAAGCGTCATGGCATCTGTCCTTATGCAAGGAGATAAGCACACTATTTGCTCCTCCCCCTGCCTGTCAGATGAGGGGCAACGGACTTGAATTCTATGGACGAGGGGTAACATCTGGCAGTCCTGGGCTGGATGCTCTGAGCAGTGTTCTCTGCAGTGGATAGACAGGCAGATGCAGAGCCATGCTTTTCAGCCTGGCTTGCCTCCCAGTTCCTTTCATGCTGCCTGAGCTGGTGGGAGGGGCTGTGGAAACAGGTGGCTCTGGACCCTAATATGCGAGTCCTGGGAGGAATAGTGATTGTGGTGGGAACTGTAGTAGCCCCTCAGTTATAGAACGGGGGAAAGAAAAGGGTCCCCTGATCTCTTCCAAGCCTCATGTGGCTTTGTTTTCCCCCACATCCTCGGCCCTCTGACTTCTTCAGTGTTTCCCATGTGCCAGTGTGCAGGCTGGCACCTCATTGCTGGCACCCAAGTGTCCCCAAGCTCTGTTCATCTGGCCCCAGGACTGGAGCTGAGGTGAGATAACCCTGACAGAAATTGGCCTGCTGGTTCCTGGTCCCCAGTAGTGACCTGGACTCCTGTGTAGAGAGTCCATGTATCATGTTGGGATCAAACATTCATGGGGCCAGGCAGAGCCAGGGGGAGCAGCCTGAAGAGGTGACTATTATATTACATTTTATGTTATAATACAAATAAGTAATAGCAATGTTTATATTTTAATAATTATAGCCATAGTACATTTATAATAGTTTTTGAAATGGGATGCTGCTGAACTCTGAGAACAGAGGGGTGCTCGAGTCCAAAAACAGTTGAGGAACTCTGGACTACCATATGTTTATCTGCCCTGAACCTTTCGTGGTTCACTGCCATTGCTGTTTATTGTCGCTTGCTCGCTTAGTGCTTTGTTTTTTTTTGTTTTGTTTTTCAGAGAGGAGGTGGTTCAATCATCAGGTGATCCTTTCTGGATGTGAAAAAGTGCTATGTAGTAGAATATTTTTAAAGCTTTGTGCATGGATATTTTCAGTGCTCTCTATTTATATTTTCAGTGCACGGGAGTGGAACAAATGTGAGCAGGAAGAGATTTCATTTGCTTTGCTACTACTACAATTATCCTGTTAGTTTTCTGTAAGTGTTAATATAATCCTATCTTAAAGTAATGGTAAGGGTCTGCCTAATAGCAAGGATGTGATTTATGGTAATGTCTTCAAAATGGAATAATGTAGAGTTTTAGCATTAGATGCCTGTTTAGCCTTACTGGTTAGGAACTGCAGCATGAACAGCATGGAGGATGCCTGTTGTTTTGCAATGGAGGTGGTGATATTACTCATTATGAACAATTTTTTCCAATGAATAGAGGCCTTTTCTCTATTTGCAAATTGTCCACAAAGAGACCTCAGTTTTTACAAATGTATTAATTATTCAGAATTGGGTAATGAATAGTTTGTGACTATATTTCAGACTCTGGAGAGTTGTAAATTGGTTATGGGTTGTTATTAGAGACATTTGATTACTCAAATCACATGGCATTATTTTTGTTTCATGGCTGGAGGACTCAATCTCTATAAATTACTCTGTTCTTTCTCAAATAA
Organism: Caiman crocodilus; assembly: GCA_030014935.1. NCBI lineage: Eukaryota > Metazoa > Chordata > Crocodylia > Alligatoridae > Caiman > Caiman crocodilus. The sequence continues at coordinate 61,324,424 of JAGPOW010000261.1, read as the reverse complement.
ACTTTGTTTAATGACTAAGGTCTTTGTCACTGTGGTATCTTAACATTTAAGGCATTTGGCTCCTTAGCTGGAATCCTGATGGTACTGTATGGGGATCTTAGGCATCTCAAGTAGTGGGAGACCTCAGTTCCATGCTTTCCTTTGTCTGAGGCAATAGTTTTCAACTTGTGGTTTGACCCCCTGGGAGTCATCAGATTGTGTCTAAAGGGTCTGCGAAAGATTACTTCAATCAAAAATATGTCAATACCCACACTAACAATTCCACACCTCCACTGGAAATTTGCAAAGAGGTCTATACCTCCATTCAGAAAGTTTTAGGGGTCCACAAATGAAAAAAGTTTGAAAAGCACTGGCCTATTCAGATATCCAGCTGCTTCCACAAGAGTGCCGTAACCATGTTGTAGGGTTGGGGGAATGCTCGTGTAGTTTCATAGCTGGTAAGGTCAGAAGGCACCTGAGTAGATCATCATCAAGTCCAATCCCCTGACATGGGCAGGAAAGGATGCTGGGGTCAAATGACCCCAGCTGGGTGATTATCTAGCCTTCTTTTGAAGCCCCCCGAGGGTGAGCACCTCTTCCCTTGGAAGTTGATTCCAGATCCTAACCGCCCTGACTGTGAAGTAGTGCCTCCTGATGTCTAGTTTGAACCTACTCTGTCAACTTCTGGCCGTTATTCCTAGTTAGTGCTGGTAGTGCTCGGAGGAACAGGGACTCTCCCATTCCCCGCTGGTCCCCCCTGGTAAGTTTATAGATGGCCACCAGATCCCCTCTTAGCCTTCTCTTGTGGAGGCTGAACAGGTTCAGGTCCCGTAGCCTCTCCTCATAAGGCCTGCCCTGCTGTCCCCTGATCATGCCAGTGGCCCTCCTCCTGACCCTTTCAATACTGTCCACATCCCTCCTGAAGTGTGGCTCCCAGAACTGGATGCAGTACTCCAACTGCAGCCTGACTAATGTCACATAGAGGAGGAGGATCACCTCCTTGGATGTGCAGTTAGCCTTACTGACTCCGTCCTCATATTGGTGGCCCATGTTCATCTTGGAATCAGTAGTTACTCCAAGATCCTTTTCTGCCTCTGTACTGATAAGAAGGGAGTTCCCCAGCCTGTAGGTCTGCTGCTGGTTCTTTCTCTTTAGGTACCTTGCACTTGTCAGTATTGGATCCCATCCTATTCTCATCCATCCACCCCTGTAACCTGTCCCTCCCTTCTAGTGTGCACACCTCTCCCACATCTTGATGTCATCTGCAGATTTGAACAAGGTACTTTTCACACCCTCGGTCAAGTCACTGATGAAGATGTCTCCATTTGTCCTGTTGGAGATTTACCACAGTGCAGAAAAGAACTCAGTATTCATTGGCCTAAAAAATGGAGAGGAGGAAACAGGGTTCTGTATCTTAGTGTTTAGGGCACTTGTATAAGAGAGGATAGCTCTGGGTTCTGGTTGTGGGTTTCAAAACTACTTATGTATGTGACTGGTGAAAGACAAGAAGCGGGTACCAGAACACAGGTTTCCTTCCCCCATTTGTCCTATACTTTCCTAACAGTTAAGGTATAATTCATTCTTTTGCTGTGACCCAATGAACTTCTTTTATATACAGTGCTACAACTTTAGTAGGAGGGATGGAGAGTGCTCCTACCTGGCCTCTTCTAAGGGTACTTTCCTAAGTGTGACTGATGGAGGAAAAATTGCACTGAACTCTTCTTCCTCTGATTACATCTCAAAATAAAGTGGCATCTGCTACTGAACTTTTTAGGAAATCTGACTCTTGCTAGTGTGAGTTATCTTGACTCTCTAAGAATATGACTATATCAGTCTTCTCAAGGGACATAAGTGGAGGAATGTTTGGTTTCTGAATCTCAGCTGGGCTTAGGCACTTCTGCTTAAAGGGCACTTCTGCCCAGATCCCAAAGTAGCAGAACTTTTAGGTATGTAAGGAATTTTAAGGTTACAAACTACAGTGCCTACGAGGCTAGTTACCTCCAGGCAGCATAAGAGTGGGTTTTACTGAAACTGAAATAAACTTGGTGCTCAAATTCTAAGTCCCCTGATAGGCACCTAAGTCTTTAAAGATGGTGCAAAGTCCTTATCTTGAATTGGGATCTGTGTGGCTGGACTTCTGTGCTCAACAGGAGCCCCACAGAAATCTTGCCTTAAATTCAGCGCTATTGGTTTTCAAGGTGTGAACCTTCAGTCTCAAGAAGTTCATTCTAAAGTCAGTGGGTCGGTCTGTGTATCTACTTATAATAGGACTACTGCAGACACCCCTTGAATGAATTTATTCTTTTGATTAAAAGAATCTCAAGAATTGGTGCAAAAATGATTTCCGCAAACACTCAGAGGAACAAAACTTTATCTGCAGAAATGGGGCAAAGTAAAGTAAAAATAGTGCAAGCTTGGCTAAATGAAAATGCAGTTCATTGTTTAAAATAATATTTGAGAACATTACTGCGCTCTTCACTCAGCTTGAGTTTGGAGTACTGAGCAGCACTTTGAATTCTATTCTCAAAAAAATCCTTCTGCTTTTTCTTTTTCACTCAAGATCCTTCATCAGACTTTCATTGCTTTGTCATTTTGATCTCTTCTAAACCCCATCTTATCTTCAGAGAACAAGTGTGCTTGCACTTTGCCATTGAAACAAAACCTAGCCATACCAACTGCAACACCACTTGAGATCTTCTCAGATCTAGAGGAAGTAGAAATAGGATTAATCAGCTATGTCCTTCTTTTCCTGTCCTCGTTTATTGATATATGTTATACCAAGGCTAGTCCACCAACCCTGACCCTGCACACATTTATTTTCATGAGCTATCGTATTGAAGTCAGTTGTCTGCTTACATTTACAAAGCTCCTTGATTCCCTAAACTGTTGTGCATACTAGGTCTTCAATTTATCAGCCCTTTTGGGGAAGAACTTGTCTCGTGTGTTGTCTAGAATGCGGGCCGTATTCCATTTATATTATTTTTATTTCAGAAGTTAAGAGTGGCATTGAAGTCCCCAGTTCTGTTCTGTTGTATACCTTTGGAATTCTCGTTTGGTTGTATGCAGAATCTTGATGGCCCTGTTATACTTCTCTTCAATCATATAGGTCAGTAGTAGGGGGACAGAGACTTTCTCAATTATAAACTTAATTTTGGATTTAGTTAGCTTAAGTCATGCACTCCTATAAAAATTTTTTCCTGTGATTTTCTTTCAACTTACAAGCAGTTTCAGAAGGAAGGAAAGGAAGATAGAAAGAAGTCATTATGACTTCAGAGGAACTATTGTGCACAGTACTTGAAGCCTTCCAAGTATATACGGTTGTCTGGATTAGCCATAATGGCTCATTTAAAATGTACTGCTGAGGTTTTTCAAGATGCGTGCTATTGATCATATGGCTCATTTAGAGCTATTACTGTTTTTCTAGCACACGTGTCTACAACCTTTTGAGAACTCACTTATATTAGGTTTGCTATTAAATATCTGATATTAAAATGCTGCTAAATGATTAGCTGTGACATGGACATGACATTCAGATCATGTATTGTTTTAGATTTAGTTGAAAATACATGTGACTATTTTAAAAAATTATACAAATTGAGCAAACCTAAAAAAAAACCCTCCTAAAAAAGCAAAAGACATGCACGAATTCAAATAAGCCATAGAAGAAACAAAGTAATCTCTCACCCAATCTACCACTGGAAAGAAAAAATAGAAGAGAGGAGAGGAAGAAATAAAACTAAGTATCTTAATAAGCAAATATAACAAGACTACTAGAATTAAATAAACAGTGTTGTACCAGAAGCGACAGGAAGCTACCAAACCAATGAGCCTCAAGGCCATCTTGAAAGATCCTTTGGCTGCCAAACTAGTTTGGTACAAGTAAGTTCAGGTAGCTTCATAGTCAACTTATTTGCTTAATAAAGAACCTAGAATACTGAAATGATGCAATTTAGCATCTGGGTAGCTTTCATGTCTTAACAGTAATTTACAGTCATTAATAAGTTAGTCTTCATAATTAGAATTGAATAAAATTTGTTGTGAATCACTGATTCATCAAAAATACCTGTTTAGCATAGCTGAAATAATTTAAAATAATAATGAATTTGGGTTGTATTCAGTGAATATTTTAGTCCCTCCCCCTCCAAATCAGACATTTCAAAGCAACGTGTTTAATCATTTCCAAATAGAAATGTCTACATTTTTCAGGAAAAAGTCAGAAGTAACTTGGGCACTGTAGTGGGTTGTTACTTTTACTATACAGTTTTTATTTTCCCTGCGGCAAACTTGTCCCCACAGAAAACAAAACAAAGAAGTACATAAAGAATAAATGATTAAACCAAACCCTGCCATTGTTTCTCAGACCTTGAGAGAATAACTCCATCTCTGTGCTGCCTCCTCAGCACCTCCAGCTTCCCTTTCTCCCTCAGCTCCCTTCCCTGGGAGCTTTTTAACTTCCTCTGGGCCATCCAGTCACCACCCCCTCAGCTGGCCCAGTCCTCTTGGGCAGGATACGTAGTCCTTTTTCAACTTCCTGCAGCTGGGCTGCAGCCCCTGAGCCAGGAACCCTGTTATAGGCACCATTCACAAATAGGAGATGGTGCTGTTCCCAACCAGCCTTAGGAAGGTATAGGAGTTAGAGCAAGGTGGGCAAAGTGGTGGATCCAGCCAGTAGCCAGACTCTTTTCCAGCAGCCCCTGCCTGCACAGCTCCCAGCTGACTCCATGCAGACCCCAGGAGTGGCAGGGCCATGACAGTGCAGGGCCACAGAACCAGAGCACTGCCACAGCCCTGCCTCTGGCCCTGTGCTGTCATGACCATATGCTATCAGGGCTCCACATCCCCAGGAAGGCTGGTTGGGAGTGGCATGGGCAGGAAGCTGCTCTGGGGCTGGGATCTTGAATTCGTGACAGTGCGGGGCCAGAGTTGTGGCTACCACCACAGGGGCTGCTGGGAAATGGAGTCCACTATGGATCCAGTCCAGTCCAGCCTGTGGATTTGAGCTACCCCTGAGTTAGTCGGTCATTTCTACAAGTCAGAAGCAAGAATATGAACCCATATTTTCTACACCCTATGTAAGTGTCCTAACTGTTTAGCTATTCTATAATGGCATTCCTGCCTCTTCTGTTTGGTTATTAGCACATCCCTTTCTGACTCTAGTCTTTCATTTCCAGATTCTGCTTAATAAATCTATTCAAAATGAGCAGCAATTAAACTACTTTTTTTTTTTTTTTTTTTTTTTAAATCACTGATAAACCTGGAGAATTTTGGTTTAGGTTGAGCTGCAACATTTTTTAATATTTTTTTTCAAGAACAGCCAGCAAACAAAAAATTATTTAGTCCCTTGACTCGCAACTCCTCTGTGAAATATAAGTATAATAGCTCCCATTTTACAGACAGAGAAATAGAAAGTGATTTTTTCCAAGAGTACAGGATGAACTTCTTAAGCTGGGCCTAGAACTTATGACTTGCTCCAGTAACTGTCCTCCTATTGCTAGATCATGACTATCAACATTTATTATTTTAATACATGAATTGCACATATCCAAAACAATATACAAGCTAGTTCAGTACATTGGGCTAGGTAGCTGATGGTGTAATTCCACTTAATATTATTGAATTTTAAAGGAGTGATACTGATTTAAACTATTTAAATTAATAATCTAGCATTACCTGTTTTGTTACATTGTTACGTTCTGCCCTCCCAAAATTGAGTTTAATCTCTAAGCTTACTCTTGTGAGATTCAGCTGAGAAAAACCAAAAGTATTTGCACAATTACACTGTGTGCACATGTAATTTACATGTAATTTACATGTAATTTACATTTACAATTGGTGTAATTTACATTACACCAATGTGGTGTGGCCATTTGGTTTCCTGGGGACAACTAACAGCAGCACACCTTCTTGTCTAACAGCTGCCGCTTCTTGTCTCTGGGGAACGTTTGTGCCATGGGTGCTCTGGAATGCAGCAAGTTATCCCAGGGGCAGTAGGGGAGGCTGGGCCAGCATTGTGCTGGTCCCAGCAGCCTTACCTGGGTTCCTGGGGCCCTCCCAGGGATGCAGCTGTGGTGATTCTGCTGTGTTCTGCTGTGTCTGTTGTGGTGATTCTGCTGTGTCTGAGTCTGCTGTGGAGACTGGCTGGCAGCTGTAGCTTGGCTCCGGGAGGCCCGGCTCTACTTTTGAGCAGTGTATGTTCCCTGTGTGTGCTTTGCTCCATGTTTTTTCTTCACAGGTTTCTTTGACCCCTATCTAGGGGTCAAAACTCCCCTCTGTACTGCTTCCTTGCAGCGTGGAGAAAAATTGAACATGTACTATGTGGCCCCACAGATGTGTCTCTGTCGCCACATACCGTATGGCTGTGCTTGCCTGGCTGCAGCCTTAAGGAGCAACAAAACTCATAGCACAATTCTAACCTTGATTTAATACAGTACAAACAAAAGGAACAAAGTTACTGTATTTATCTGAATCCAAGGTGACTGAATTTAAGATGACCTCCAATAATTAGATTCTATACATGGAAAATACATCATTTTTTATCACTTTTTCATGTATCAAATCTAATTATTAGAGAGTCGTCTTAAATTCATTCTCCCATTCCTGCAGCAGGGAAAACTGGCATGGAAGGAGTAGGTAGGGGGCGGTCAAGACCCCCCCCATGTCTCCACCCCCTGGCACCTGCCTTCCTCCTGATATTGGTCCTCTTGCCTGGCCCCTTTCCTTTTAGCTCCCTCCTACTGCCTCTGCCCATGCCTCAGTCTTTTCTGCTTCCCCCTTGCTGTTTCTGCCTCCTTCCCCCCAGCCTCTGCCTGTCCCTGTCCCCTGCTGCTTCCCCTCCAGCTCTGGCAGGCTGTGCCCCTCTGCAGCCCAAGGCACAGAGCATGTACTTGCTCTGGCACCAGCCCCTGCCCCGTTCCTTGTGAGATTCAGGGGACTTCTTGTTAGGCTCAGGGTACCCCTCAGAAAATGCAAGCTCTTAGCTTTCACTTTTTTTTTTGACTATGGAAAAATAAAAGCGAATTTTCTATTGAAATGAACTCAGAATGATTGCAAAAGGTCAGAATGTTTTTAATGCTGTTTGAATCTCTTGATTTATCTTGTCAAACATACCTGCATACCTAACAGTGCTAACAACACAAGGTACCTTGAGGCACCCTTGACAACCTCTCAAGGCACCCCAAGGTGCCATAGCACCTTGGTTGAGAATTATTGGTGTGGTCTATTATGGCTGTGTTTAAAATGATCCATTAAGAGCCTTGTTACACATTGCATTATGAGCTATTCAAATGCTCATCTATGTTATTGCTAGTTTGAGTTTGAAGCAGTCACGCCCTAAGGCTAAAAACCTTCTATGATTGCTCCCTACCTACACAGCTCTGACTTGCTATTACAGGATTCGCAAGCAGGGGCCTAACTAGGAGCTACAGCGGTGAGTTGCCACTAGAGTGCTGGTGAACTAAGGCAGGCTTCTATTTGTGCTATAGGTTGTAGTGTGTGAAGGACATGAAGATGGGAGGCAGAGTTAATGGGATCGGGATGGGGATGGGGATGAAAATGAATGAAAAGGGTGGTGGAAAGGAAATGGGAATGAGGGAAAGGTGGTGAAGTGAATTTAGCCGCTGAAGAATAAAATAAAAATAAGCCAAAAAAGGAATAAAAAAAAAACCTAAGAGGAAGTAAATTCAAGAAGATCTCTTGTTTTAACAAATTGAGTTGAGGATCGGGATGGAGGAAGTGCTGGTTATGCATCCTGGGGTGGCTGGGAGGTGGGAGAGGTGAGTCAAGGTGCTTCTGGAGGAGTTGCTGCCCCTGCTGTGGGAAGGAAGCCCCAGCTCATGGGGATCCAATCCAGCTGCCAGTGGTGATGCATATGGGGTGCGCGGGGGTGCACTTGCACCCCCAGAGCACCAGTGTACCCCCTGACTGGCCATGCTTACCACTTAGGCAATGGGCAATGCGGGCAGGTGGAAGCGCCGGTGGGCCCCCCCCCGCCCCCGCAGGTGTCGGCCAATTGCTACAATTGGTGTAGCTGTTTCTGGGAGTGGCTGCAGTGATCAGCCTGTGTTTGCTCCCAGAAGTGTGGGGACCCCCTCAGTCAGAGGGACTGGTTGCAGGGGGGGGATGTGCCCCCCTGACTAAGGCAGCACCAGTCGCCCATGCCAGCCCCCTCCCTTGTTTTTCCCCACTCCTCCCCTAGAACCTATTACCATACTTGTCCATGCCCTGTGACTGGACTAGCAGGCATGTGCTCTGCAGGCTGTTTGCATGGAGTTGAACCCCTGGGGGTGGGAAGGTCACACCCATGAGGGCTGGAGGGGCAGTTGGCTTGGTGCTAGAACTCCCCCCTGGGCAGTCAAGTTCAAGGGGCAGAAAGCTTGTCCACACAAAACAGGAGGGTGAGAAGGGGACACCGCATTCTGTGATGCTGGAGGACCGCAACTTGGGCAGCTCATCTGTGGGGAATGGCTACACATTAATGAAACACAACCTGGGTAACATGAATCAGAGAGAAATCTGCCCTGGAGTGGTGTAACTTTAACCCACTTAAAGTGTGCTTAGAACTACTTCAGGTATTTACATGTGGGCAATCCAGGGTTTAAGAGTTCCAGGAGCTGTATTAAATTAATGTGTAACAGAACCTTAACAATAGTTATTTTTTCTTCTCCAAGTCTGCAGTAGAGGGCCTACTATTAAAATCACTGCAACAACACAAAGGAAAAAAAGACATAAATCAATTTGCAGATTTTGGGGATAGATAAAGAACTCCATTTTTCACCATCGCCTGTCTTTTGATCTCAGGAATTAAAATGCACACAAAAAAATCCAAATACCATGGTTAGAATAAACACAGTTAGAGTGTGCGGTTTGCCCTGCTCCCCTGGGATACAGTAATTCTTTTAGAAACCGTCAGATTGATTTTCATAGTTTGCCAGTAGTTTCCTTCTGTTAACAAGGGAATATGCAAATTAGCTAATTGGCCAATTGGCAAACCCGAACAGTAAATGAAAGGGGTGGAGGGTTTGCTTTCACCCGCTCTAAGTCTACAGTTCGTTTCTATGCTGATGCAATAATAATACAGCACAAATAGGCAGGCTAATAATATATATATATATATATATATAAAATATTATTTAACAACCTTCAACAATCAACACTAACAACACTACTATATACATATTAAATATACTCAATAGCACTCTAACAACAGAGACCAGCAACAATATTAACAAAATAATCCAACAGTGAGGGTGCTGGAGAGCAATCCTGCTCTCTCACTCTTGCTGTCACTCTTTCCACAGCATTCACACATGCTGTTTAGTCATGCCACCCACTTGCTGGCAGCCCCAGGCTCTCTCTTCAAATGGATATTGGTCCCCCAGGCACTCATGTTGTGCACCAATAGTTCTCCAGTTAACTATTCTCCAGTTGATCTGGAAAATAAAGACCTGTCCATTTTCCTGCTAAACAACTGGAAAACTTCAGATTTTTAAGGGTTATCTGAATGCCAGCAAGCCCTGGAGGACTTCAAGGATTCTCTCAGAGATTTAGCAGCATAGTTTGTGAAGTTAGAATAGTAGAGTGATGGACAGTCCTGCCTGGTTCATTTCCTTCTCTATCTTTTCCCACTCTTACATCTGCACCACCTCTGCACATGAGAAGTGGCAAATGGCAATTTTAAATAGTTGGTAATTCAGCTCTTCTGAGTGGATTTTCATGAGGTAGAGCTACTCCTTAGGCCTACAGTTATATTTCACAGGATGGCTACAAACAAAAAGCTATGAGAACTTCTCAGAAAAAAGTCACACGGCATCTCGCTTTCTCAGAGATGGGAACAGAACCCATTTCTGAACTTTCACATGAGCACCTACTCCCCCAGACTATGCTGCTTTCCTGTGTGAGACTTTCATAGTCAGATTAATTAATGTGCCATAATTACAGTGCATTAAGTTTAGTACCTGTAATAACAGGTACTAAACTTAATGCACTGTAATTATGGCACATTAATTAATAACAGGTACTAAACTTAATGCACCGTAATTGAAGCTACTGTGCATTAGTGCAAACACTTTTTTTTGTGACACTTAATGCTCATCGGACTAGACTACTGCAGATTAGCACATTACAACCTTTTTTGCTAGCCATGCTAATGCACAGTAGAATTAGCCCAATGGGCATTAAACATCTCATGTAGATGTGCCCAGAAGAGTTGTACTGGTAGTATTTAAGTAATTATCACAGAAGCTTTATGACATCATCTTATCCTCATAGGCACAGAAAGTTGTATAGCTGTTATAACTAACAAGTTTTGCACTCTGGGTGCATGTGTGGGTGAGGATTGGGGGGGTAGGGATGCTGATTGCCAAGGAATAGGGGAGGGATGGAGGTAAGAACAGAGGATAGTCAGTTGTACCTGCACCCAGCTTCTACTGGGTGGCATGCAGCTGTTCTTGCCTGGCTTCTACAGCAAAGTATCCTAGGTTAGGGACAGACATTACATGTAAACTGGTTTAAGTGATCAGAAACTGGTTTAAATCTGTGACAGAGCGTAAGTTCAGTGTCCATAAACCAGTTTCAAAATAGACGAAACAGGTTTAAGATAAACCTGGTTGAATGCAGTATCAGACTTAACTGATTTGGGCCATGTCTGTATGCAATGTCTGTTCCAGACCCCTTCCAAGTTAAACCAGAGTCCCCCAGCATCCCAGATACTTTGCAGCCCTGGGCTGGGCTGTCTGCGCCAGAGTGCAGGGCTGGCCTCTCCCCTTTGCTCCATAGCTGGAGCTCTGGCGGAGACTGTAGGCACAGCAGGGTCTGCCTGGCTCATAGACCTCAGCCCTATGGATCCTGGGCATGTGGTTTGCTACCTAATGCTGAGAGATGTCTGCGTGTGTGTCTCCAATTTCAATGGGACAGGACAAAGGCAGACAGGACAGTGTCCACTTACGGCTTTTTGGAGCTAATCAACAGGTTAGCTGGTAATGTCCCTCTCTTCCTTCCCTAGAAAAAGCTGTTTAAGAAGACCTTGAACTAATGAGATAGGCTTTTGTTTTCTTGATGGGCTGCTAAACATTGTGTTATCAGCTCCCTGCTGGTTCCCTTGCCTGTCAGGTTTGCAGACAGTATGAAGAAGCAGAGAGAGGGAGACTGAAAAGCTCATCAACAGATGCATGCAATCCACATCCCTGCTTTGCCTCAGTACAAACTGGAGGTTGGGGTATGGTAACACTCCCATCTCTTGAGCAGCAACTGGGGAAAAGCCTAGTACTGTGCAAGCAGGGTGAGGGTTTAAACCCCTCCCTAATCAGAGTGTCCTGCTGGAGGTTGACCATGGCCACCCTCAGCTCAGCACTGTTGAAGGGAGGAGAGAGCTGGCTTCCAGTCTGAGCCACTGCAAGCATGTGCCTGCATTTCCGCAGTCCAGAGGGAATGTCTTTACACTTGCAAACTGGTTCAACCCAGGTCGGTTAGACTAACCTTCAAAGATTGAATCAAAGATTGAATCAATCAAAGGCTCAGGCTTTTTGAATGTCTGTCCCTCGCCCTAAGGGAAATTTAGCATTCCAGTGCCCCCCTAAGTCAGGATGCGGTGCTGATACTCTACTTACTCCCCACTAGTTACATACTGCATAGAGGGGTTGAGACTTGCCCAATCACTTGCCCAGACACTGTGAGTCAGTGTTTTAGCTGGGATTACAATTTAATAGTCCTGGATTTCTAGCGGCTTGATCAATATAGCTATAACACCCCTGTTATAAAGTTCTTTAGGAGTAGTTGCTTTGGGTAGGTGGCATCCTTCATTTCATCAAAATGAAAGTCTGTCATTTGTCTTTGAATTTACATACAAACTTGATTTTTATTTGCCTTTGAATATGAAAAGAACCTTATATTTATACAGCTGAGCAAATGCTAGACAGCAAATAATTTATGTAATGCTCTTTATACTCATAAACATTCTGTTATTTCCTCATATTCATTTCTTATTCAGAGTGCTTAACCATTTTTATTTTGCTAGATAAGTTGCAAACAGGCTTCTGCAAAAAAGATGATTAACATTGGCATTACTTTTTCATTCATCAGAGAAATTGCATAATATTGTATCTGCTCCCTAACTGAAGAATTAATGCAGGACTTCAGGTGTGAATACTTGGCCATACAACTTTAAAACTTTGTTCTTACAAATACTTGCACAAGAAGCTTTGAATTTCATTTTGTGCAAACAGTTGTGATAATCAAACTTGCTCTCATGACTGCTCATTATCAAGTTTAATTAATTTTAAAAGGAGAACAAATACTCTAATTTTTTCTAGTTATTTCCCATATTCTGTTAATTTCCATTAAACTCAACCTTTTAATTATTTTAAATGGAAATAGAAAACATATTCTTAGTTTGTATGTCTAAAATACACTATAGCATCTCAGTGTATTTAGCTGACAAATATTTCATTATCCATTTATTAAAGCAAATAAAAATGTAATATTGTACAGAGTACTATTGTACATGCTTTTAGACAATGTGCAATATTAATAGTTTAATCTCTAAGCATAATTAAACACATGCTATTGAAATTAGAAGTCAGATTAGTTTTTAAGTGATCTAAGTACAGTTTGTGAACTGAAATGTTTGAAATAATAGTTGTATTCATTTTTTGTTGGGATATTGTGCAAGTTGCTTATATTTTTATCTTCTCTGAAGCAATTTAAAGTTCCTTATTGAGACTAAGCCAGAAAACTCTTTGTAAGGGGAAAGACATTTCCATTTTTACCAAGCCATCTTCCTTAATTGACTTGATATTTCTGTCAAGGAGAAGTTTTTAGTGTGATGGGGTGCTAAGGTTGAGAAGCTATCAAACATTCTGTTTTACAGTAAATGGATTCATGATGGATTAGTTTGGTGTTCCATATTGGAGTAAGACAGACCTAGATGACATGAACTGAGATGCCCCAACACAATTCAAACAATCCTAAATCCCAGTGAGACTGGTTGCAGTATCATCCACCTGTAATGCTCTTCAAAGCTTGAAGTCAGAATTGAAAGCCTAATTCTCTGGAGAATTGTTTCTTTTCCAGCACGCTTCATCATAGATGAACGTTATTTTATCATTGCTGCTCACAGATAAAGATGAGTTGGCCTCAAGACTCTCTTTTCCCCTTACATACAGATACTAATGTTTCCTTGAACTTGCTGACTGCTGGCAAATTTTAATGCCCCAATCATGTTATCTTTCTGTACACTTGCATCTTTTATTCAACAAAACCACTTGATATTGCTAATTTGTGGTACATTAACTGTGGACTCTTTTATTGTAACAATACTCAGAAGAACAATATCTGACAACATTTTACAGGAACCCAGTGGTATGTGTTGAACTGATTTAATTGCAAGGCTCATGATTTTTTGCAAGTAATTTTGGCTTTTTCTTTATTTAAGTATGTATAAATGGTTCAGTGTATCTCTTAGAAGTCTGACAACAAAGCTACATTATCTTTCTGATATGCTCTTTATCCTGCGTTTAAGAGAGGGCGAGCAAATTTTAAATGCTGAGAACATGACATCTGAGTGCCTTGTAAACAGGCCTTCCTTTTCTTCTTCTTCTCTCTCTCTCTCTCTCTCTCCTCATTTAAGAAGACTCTCTCCCATGACTTTCTGGCTGCAGCCACTCTTTGCTGCCCTCAACATCCTCTTTGGCATGCTAGACTTGGACTTCTTGGAGACCGTGTACATTTTTCTGCCCCATATCAAGCAGCTGAAAGGAATGTGATCTGACCGGCCAATTTGCTGCTGGTTGAGGCCAAGATGGTAAACTTGAAAAGCCACAGAAATTGACTAGCAGAGGCAGCTCTGATAATGCCTTCCAACTCTTCCACTTCTTGGTCTGGGGAGTATGGACGCTTCACTTTACAACAAAATGTGAACCCATCTGTATCATGCTGGGCAAAGTGGAGGAAAGTCCTAAATGTAATACCACAAAGGACACTGGGGCTAGGGGCATTACACATAGGCCAGTTTTAGTGATTGTAAACCAGTTTACACCTGTAAGAGAAGAGAAGTTCAGTGTACATAAACTGGTTTCAAAATAGTCAAAACCAGTTTAAGACAGACCTGTATGAATGTAGTATCAAAATTAACTGATTTAGTTAACAGCAGCATACTTCAATCTATGCAGCTCAGAGAAATCTGTGAAGATTGAATGAATGCAGCCTCTGGCTTTTTGACTGTCTGTACTTAGCTTGGGGGTAGGGACTTTCAATCTCTGGTGACATGGATGTTTTGTTACTTACAACTTCTTCATGCTTAGTGTTAGGCTGTGGCCTTGAATCTAGGACCTCATCCTGCCTGGCAGAGTTGCTCATCCTGGTCTGTCACCTCCTCAGCAGAGCATTAGGGTGGACACGCGTGGCCAGAAACCTCCAGCAGGGCCTGGCCATATGCCCACTCCCTGCCACTAGAGTGGCCAGCCAGGGTCAGCTGACCCCTCTCCAATATAAACCCCTGATCTGGCAGATGAAGGGTTTGGGCAACAAGCTTTAACTTTGTACTCAGGTTGCTACACCCTTGGTTTATGTGGCTACTGGCTTCCTGACAGATTTTCTATATACTTGACCTGGCTAGCCTCCTGACCCTCTGGATCTCTGACTTGGTTTCCCAGATAGATCTTCTAGCTTCCTTATCTGACTCGGCATACTCCCCTTGGACCTTGGATGCTTCTTCTGGCCCTGAGGTAAACCTGGGATCTGGCCACCTATACTTAGTTAGCCACTGAAGAGATATTTCTTTTCAGTATTTTTAAGAAAAGGTTTTAAAAAGTGAAAAAGTTTCCTTCTGACCCCCCACCAACAAAAACAACCCTATCAAAAACAGTGAATGATGTCTCAAAGGAATGTCTCTTTCTCTTTCTCTGTCATGGCAGCTTTTAAAAACTCTTTTTAGCTTCATCTATTTCATTTAGTTATTTTTATGCATGTGGGAAGAATTCATTTTCTCATCTGTACAAATCCTGTACATTTCATATGACAGTGTGAGAAGCTTCCTATCAACCTTCCAAGCGCAGGTTGGTGTTACCTTTGTAGTCGTCTAAGACTCACCTCTCCATAAACTTGTTACTGGAACATATGATATGCTAGCCAATTAGAGGCTGTTCTATGTTCCCAGTTGTGCATCAAAATATCAATATATAGTCTCAATTGTGCATCAAAAAGTATGTGGTTTCCAGATGCTTAGAAGTTGAACAGCCATGTCCAACTTAAAAAGTTTAAGTATTTACAGAAAAGTGCATGTCTTTCTTTAATATTTTCCATACTTTATTTCTAAAGGTTTTTAATATACTTACAAGATCAACTACATTTTTGTTGTCTTCACCTAAGGTTATGAAAAATGCAGGTTATTCTAGCTATCCTAGTTTTACTCTAAATATCTCATTCAAAACCAGTTATTGAAGAAACAGTCATTATTTATATGTAACTTAAGCTGCAAGTTTTAAGAGATGAAGAATTGCTGTGTTGCAGCTCAAGCCTTTCAAAGTAGCTGAATGTAACAGTGAAGTTCTGCTTCAAGTGCTTGCCAATAGTCTGGAAAAATGGGAGATAAAAGGAGGTGACACTTTACCATAATCCATCAAAACAGTTGCAGATGTTAAATTCTGTAGGGTGTCAAAGATCAAAAAAGACTGTAGGGGATAGAGTGCATCTGACAAAGCCAGGTGAAATGGGAAAAATGGAGGACTAAAAATCCAACGCCAGTAAATGCAAGGTAACGCAATGAAAAG